>OZ021721.1:109688413-110888413 GCA_963978545.1 Linyphia triangularis | reverse complement strand
TTCAATTCAGTGACAACTGCTCAGCGTGATTTTTGTCGACATTACCCTTGTGTTGAATTTGCTACTACTCAAAGCATTAAGCGATATTATAAATTATTCTAAGACACAGGTTGTCTGTGCAAAGGAAAATTGCCTGCTTCGGACATATGCTGTGTATCCAAAGGTTGACATATTGAGTACCTTTAATATTTAGTGTGTAAGAAAACTTTGATAAGCCATGTAATATAAAATCGTTTCTATGTTCAATTTTTTTCATAATATACACATTTAAAATTGGGGGATTCTTTTTAAAAAAAAACCTGTATTTAGGGAATAAAGTTGGACCAAGTGAAATTGGTGGACAGTTTTGCTGTTTTGGGGATAAGGGCACGTTGTCGAAGAAAGCTGAAGATGGAATTTTCTTTCTGAAACGGTTTTTAGCATCCTTTTTTAGATTTATATAATCTTTGGGTGGGATTTTCGATTTAGCCTTTCGGCTGCTATTACAATGTTTATTTTGAAGCTATTCATTGTTAAAATACTCTTTATTAACCTACTTTGAAATGAGTACATTTCAAGTAGCTAATAAATTATTGATTACCTTCTTTACGAAAGTTAACTTTAAGAAGTTTCGTAAATCCTAAAATGTCCGTTTGTGGGACACATTTTGGTAGAAAATAAGCTAAACTTCAAATTCGGGTAGCAGTCCGTCAGCAGCTTAGTGAATGATTAACTTCTTGATTGAATCCAGAAAAAATGTAAAATATTAAAGTTTGAGTTGCTCTTTAGAATATTCTAATATTTTAAATAAGTATATTTTAAAAAATCAATTTTCATTGCAACTAAGAGTTTGAATATAATTTTAATGTAATTTACTGAAATATAAATACAACTGACATTGTCTACCATTTTCAACTCATTGCGTTGAAATGAGCTAAAGAGGATATTCAAATGGGGAAATCCCTATGAAACGTTGTAATTTTTTTTTTTTTTTTTTTTTTTTTTTGTTAAACCTTTATCTTTCCTGTATTATGCAATTAGAAAACAATATTTCATTTTTACTTTAAAATAATTGTATTTTGTTCAATTAATTATGAATTGTTTGAAAGTCAAAAAATTCTTTATCAAGTGTTTTGTTCTTGAAAAATTATGTTTCTGAGCCATGTATAACATATTAGATTAATAAACAGTTTTGTGTAAAAGTATACAAGTTTGAAATTGTCTTTATTTTATTGAGAACTAAAAAAACACATTTTTTTAAACATATTAAAAATAAGTAAGGATTCTAATTTACTATATTTCTTAATACTAATTTATTAAGAATGTATGGGTGTGGACTGTGGGTGCTTATTATAGATATCTACAGTTTTATTCTAATCTTCATATGTTTTACATGTGATCTTCGTAAGAAGAGGATGGTAACTGGTTACAAAAGACATCGAAAATTCACTCCATCCCAATATTCAATCCTTAAGGTGTCAGACTACGTTGAAAACATGAATTTTGCCACATTTTTACTATACGATAATTTTGCTCCAAATCTTAGCTTTATATATTTGTAATTATTTTGAATCTATGATGATTAGAAACGAAGTTGCTGCTTTTTGAAAACATCAACTTCAATAGGATTTAACCGGTTTGATATACATTTTTTAATTTATTATTTTTTTTTATTTAATAATACAAACCTAACACCTCAAAATGCTATTTTAATATTTCAGTAAAATTTTTCATACGTGTTTATAAGAGTTATCTGGAAAATAAACCAAAACTATGGCATTTAAATAAACTCTTTTGAAGCTACAAGCATTTATACCTGGAAATGAAAGATAATGCCTAAAAAGCCTGCAACACATATAAATGGTTATAATTCTTAATATCTATTGAATATGGTTTAGATTCTGGAACACTACCTATAAAATAAATCAAAAAATGTATTGCAAGACAAATTAATATTTTTCAGTTAATGAGTTTACCGTAAACGTAAAATTTTATCAATTTCTCTAACTTCAAATTGAAAAAATGAATTTTTAGTATTTAAAACCTTTATAATAATTAATCAATGATCAAGATAAAAATGCAAAAATATATTATGTAATTGTTTTTAAAAGTACTTTAAAAAATGTATGACAATTAACTTCAGTTCTACTAAACCAATTTTAATAGTTTTTTCTAAAAGTAGATCTATTAATCCAGATTATCGGACACACAATTTCATTTGTTTTGTAAATAAGGTGGTGAAATCAGGCGCGGATTTAGGGGGGGTGCGGGGGGTGCGACCGCACCCCCCATGAAGTATCTCGTCTAAATTATTTTTAAATGGCAGTTTCACCGAGTTCAAAGTAAAAAAAACACTTACATTTCATTAATATTTGTAACATCTATTTTTTACTTAATATCAATATCGATGGAAATCAGCAAACAAAATTAAGCTTTTTATGACATTCTTCATGACTCATTATACAGATTTTTAAGCCACTTAACCGAACTCCTTATTTCGTTACCCGTAGAAGGAATGGGCTTGAGATGGGACGAGTAGATCGGGATTGAGTTGACCTGCAATGTACAGCTCAAAGAATCTTCACCCCTTGTGTGATTCTCAAATTAAAAAATGAATTTTGAAGGACCATTTAAATATATCTCAATTTCAGCACGATTTTCTCCTTGATCAGAGGCCAATTAATTATGAAGGTTTAATATCGGGGTGCCATCGCACCCCCTAAACTTCATTCGATGTACAAAAAATCATGCACTAAAATAGCTTTAAAAAAAAATCCTTTAATTGTAATTAGAAAATAAAATGCCTAATTCATAATTAAGAAAAAGCTTTGATCAAATCGGTACTATAGCATTATTGCAATTCTACAAAATATTGCAAGAACTTACAGTTCCGATCAAGATGCTATGGCTAAATTAGGACCAAGAAGTTAATCTTCATTCTTTCCTAAAGATCTTAAAACAGCCCAGGGAAGGGAACAAAATGACCCCTTCTTTGTGTGACCTTGAATTTGAAGGACACAAAGTAATAAAATTTGAGGGGTTATACTATCCCCTCCCTTGCACGTGACATTACCCCATATCCCATATCACATGCGAGTTGCAAAATTACTACATGCCTCTACTCTGGGGTGGAAGTAAATGGAATGGTCATTCTTGCTTGAGTTGGAGGGTGCATGCTATGTCTGGATTGTTTGTTTCTTCAATTGGTATGGCAGTGCAAGATAATTAACAGTAATATTTAACCATGATAAGATTTTTTTAATATTACTATTTATTTTACAAAATGTAATATAACATTAACAATTTGTTTTAGTTTAGACATTTTCTTTTTCTAAATATGTTTGAATATTTCATTTTTGACCGAATGACCAGAAGTAGCGATTTATCCTACACACTCATATTTGGTATTTTATGTAATTATCAACGTAACTCTCAATTCAATACCATCAGTATATGAATAGATTGTAATAAAATATTTAATTCTTATAAAAATGAACTGATTTTATTGGATTAACCCATTGTATCTGCACCCTTTCATATGCAAAATCATTAAAGCCCTTTGATAAAGTCAAACAAAATTACTTTTTTAAATTATAAAAATGTAATTTATCCTTAACAGTTTAAAGTGAGTTCCATATAGTTTTTAACTTTTTGTCAAAATATTGAGGATCATAGCCTAGCATGTTTTTAAATGTTGCTATGCTCCAATCTCACTCACAAAAGAGGTATACTCCCCTACAATACGAAAAGTCACCGGGTCGAGCAATATTTAGCGCTCTGTAGTCTGTTTTCAAATTGAGTAAAGACTTTAAATTTTTTTACTAGTAATCGATTGGTGAGCTACTTCCTGATAGTTTTCCGAGGTTTCTCTTATTTAAGATGTATATGAAGTCCATTTTCCCCTTGAAAGACCATCTGGTAGATGTTCCCTGCTTGATAAATAAACTAATCAGAATCTAACGTTGTCCCGGTGCAGTATCATGTAGCACTTGTGCCTGGAAATATCCCATACAACGACATTTATTGTTACTAGAAGAATATCAAGTAATTTAACATAATTGTAAAACTGGTCAGCTTAGATTACAAATTTGTAAATATTGCTCATTCGCAGCTTTTGGCAGTTTTCATTTGTTCTGTTAAATAAAAGTCAAAATTGTTTTGTATGAATTTATTATTTAAATATGAATGACTGAAATATTGGGAACAATACCGATGGCTTACAAATAATTTAAATCAGTTAATGTCAAAAACTTTTTAAATGTGTGGGGTTTTTTTCGTTTTTTTTTTTTTTTTTTCCTTCTTTTTTTTCTAATTCTAATTTCAAATGTGTTTTTGTAAGTGTGACTCAAACTTGATGGTAATATGACTGATAATATGTCTAATATGAGACACAATATGTAACCGATTTGAGATGCTACTTGTGATAAATAATTAATAGTTTAAAAACTAAAAAATACGCTTTAATAGAAAAGTGAACTAAAAAGTAGAAAATAATTTTAAATAAGTTTGAAATAAGAATAGAGTGATTAACAAGAAATATTTATTTTATCGTAAAAAAGCGTGGGGTGCTTGATGTCAATTGTTGAAAATATTTAATGACAGATATTGGTAAAAGTAGAGCCATTATGAAAATATCTTAAAAAGCACTCCACGCTCTTTTACGATAAAATAAATATTTCTTGTTAATCACTCTATTCTTATTTCAAACTTATTTAAAATTATTTTCTACTTTTTAGTTCACTTTTCTATTAAAGCGTGTTTTTTTAGTTTTTAAACTATTAATTATTTTTTCTGTAAACTATAATTTTTTTTTTAGTTAGTGTACAAAACTTTCCAGTTGTTTCTGCCAATAGTTGCATGCTTGTCTCAAATTTAAGTCATGTGTATGCCTTAGTACACACCGTATTACTTGGCACAAAACACTACCGTGTCTCTGAATATGAAAAATCACTAATCCTGAAGATCCTGGTAAGGATAATGTGACTAAAAAAACACGATTTGTATAACCGTCGTTCAAACGGCACACCAGGGTTCGATTCCGGAGAAGGTTGGTTGGTTGGAATTTAACGGCGCAAGGGCAACACGAGCTAATCCTTGTGATAAAGCGACAAACTTATTGAATTATTGAATTGTCATCGGTTCTTAATAAGTATGCCAAATTTCGAGTTAATCCGACGTTTTGAAGGGGTTCAAAATCATGTTCAAAGATTCCGTTACATACTAACATACATACGTCTGAAGCTAATAAAAGCGTATTAAAAAGCAGGTTCTATGGTTTTATGAACATTATTATTATTATTATTACTACAATTTTACCTGCTGTAACTAATTTAGTTTGGAATTTTATTTGAATATAATGCAGAAATTTAAACTAATTTTCAGATGATATAAAGCTGTTTGTTTCAAAAATCTGCTTTTTTTTAAAAAAAAATTTTAAATATGAAGATTTGTGTGTTGACGGTTTAAGATGGTCTTTGAGTACATTTTCCTAATTTAAGTTCCCTTAAATCATATTTATAAAAGAAAATATAGTGTTATGTTCAAGCTATCTCAAAATTTATATTAAAGTACAGGTTGGATATAATTAAAATCTATCTATTTAGAGAATTTTTGCAACTAAAGGAAAATATAAAACTTTAAGATGAAAAGGGCTTATATGGCTGTTAGTTTTACATGTTATTCCTTATAAATGAAATTATAAATCAAAATGAAATCAATCCAATGAAGTTTTAAATATATTGTTCTTGAAGCGTAATTAGCAAAAATCCAAACAGTTATATCTTAAAGTTTTCATTTCAAAAATTTTATGATAATGTTTAAACAGCATTACCAGATTTTCCCAGCAGTACTAATACAAAATTTCAAAAAGATTTATTAATTTCTACAGACTCCGGACTGATCTAAACAACACCAGTTTAATTATGGCCCGCCTGCACCTTAAAAACTTTCGCGGATGTCAGAAATAAAGCATACGTACCATTTGGTATTAGTAACCCCCTAACCAAATCAGAATTATATTAAAGTTTTAAAAGAAATTTATACTGGATTAATACAGAAAATCTTTATAGAATTTGATAATATTGTTGATGCGTATTTAACCAATTAAAAGAAAAGAAAATTTACATGATAAATAAATAAAAAATTTGAGAGCGCCATAGTAAAAACTATCTTATTTTCAAAGATAATTTTTTTTTTTTTACTAAAAAACTGTACACACACGCACATTGAGGTCAACGCACTCACTCTTTTTTTACTATGAAGTTCGAATATATGTTCATTTAGTTAGGGCAGTCTTAGTAGTGCATCAATATGTAGAGTTAAGGTTAAGGTGACCTAACATTGGTAAATTTTTTTTTTTTTTAATTTTACTTATTTCACAAAATGTAATATTTCATCAACAATATTTGTTTACATCTTTGTTTTTTCCGAAAAATGTTTAAATATTTCATTTTTGTCCGAATGATCCGAAGAAGGGACTTATCGTGCACACTGATATTCGATATTGTGTGCAATTATCAAAGTAATATTTGAATAGATTGTAATAAAATATTTCATTCTTATAAAAATAAACTGATTTTACTGAAATAAGCATTGTATCATATTCATAGCCCTTTCATATGCAAAATCCTTAAAACCCTTTGACAATGTCAAACGAAATTATTTTCTTAAATTATAAAAATGTAATTTATCCTTAACAGTTTAAAGTGAGTTCCATGTTGTTTTGTACTTCTTTTCAAAATATTGAGAATCATAACCAAACACGTTTTTACTTTCAGTTACCCATATGTTTACATAGGGCAATTGAAAGTGTATAGCATTTAGTAAAAAAAAATCGATTTTTTTTTTCTTTTTCCCCTGGTTTTAAAACATCCTGATTTCAAAAAAGTGGCCTAGATAAAATGTCTATCTGTACGTGGTCAGCATAACTCCTAAACGAATTGACGTACGATAGTCAAATTTGGTGTGCGGGTTAGTGGTAGCCATGGGACCTACGATTAAGGTTGCGCAATCGTTCCCACTGAAATTCCCATAGAAATCTGATAATAGCGGAAAAATCTGAAAAACGAGTGCCTTTAACACTCGCATTTCAACCTTGAGCATCGCCCATCAACGATTGATATTTTTCTGTTTTTTGTACAAGGAATGACAGTGTAATGTCTATTGAATA
Organism: Linyphia triangularis; assembly: GCA_963978545.1. NCBI lineage: Eukaryota > Metazoa > Arthropoda > Arachnida > Araneae > Linyphiidae > Linyphia > Linyphia triangularis. The sequence continues at coordinate 110,881,266 of OZ021721.1, read as the reverse complement.
TCATCACCAAATTTCGCGTTTCGGCGTTTTTCCCTTTTTTTCCCCTCTCTCTTCCCACATAAAAATATCGCCAAACCCTCGATTTTCATTTAAATAAAGGAAAATATGGAAACAGTAAATAATGCCGTATCAAATTTGAATGCAAGTATCAATATTATAGTGTATAGTCTCAAGTTTATGTAACTTATATTTTAATTTACTAATGTGATGTCAAACACAGTTGAAAAGCATTGTTTAACTTTGGAAATTATTAAAACTTTATGAATATAGAGTTTAATGTACCTGCAGTATTGTCTAAAGTCGTTAAAAGATCTGCCGCCTCTTTTCTGCATTAAATTATTTATGATGTTGAATATATTGGTTAATTAACTTGCATAAAAAAAGTTGAATTTTCAGGGTTGTTGAACTTTTTACACTTCACCTGATCTGCATGAGATATTTTTTTGAGCTCTTAAATATTCTTTTTCTAATAAAAAATACTAAATATTTATAATGTAATTTTTTATTACATTTTCGGGGTAATTTGTTATATGGGACGCAAAAGAGGATGGTCAAACCCTCTATTTTTTTTTCCATTGAACCCTGGTAGTATCATACTAATTGATGATACCCCTCCCCTCCCCCTCTCTTCCAAGTTGAAAAATTATTACCGTGACTGTAACCACTCACGGTCATAATCGCACCCCCCGTGATTGACCTCTAAATCCGCCCCTGGGTGAAATTGAGGATTAGGGGGTGAAAATGGCTACGATATCAACTGAACAAACTTGAATCGGGGTTTTTTACAGTTATTTTCATTAATCCAGATTACTAGGAACACAACATAATTCCGACTTTTTTGCTATACCACAGCTATTGGATTCGGGAAAACGCAGAGTAATTCTAGGTACCAATTTTTCAATTGTTTTTCCGTAGTTTTAACGGATTTTAATGTTTACGGTTTACCCATGACCAGTACTCTTCTTGCAATGTGATTAATGAATACGAGATACAATAGCGATTGTTACTTCAACGTAACACTCAACTAATATTGCACACGTATTTCTGAAACTCAAGAGTATTGTCAAAAGATTAAAAAGATATTTTGCGTAGGTCTTTTCAGTAGGTATCAAAGAAAGTCCGTAAAACCGTAAAAATCCGTTAAGACTTCGGAAAATCCGCAAAAGATACCAAAAATAAAAACATAGAAAAGTGGGCTCCGACCAAACGGTATAGTGGTTAGCGTGCTAGCTTCTAGACCGCGAGGTTGCGGGTTCGAGTCCCGCGTTGGCATGGGTGTTTGTAAATGTATGTTAGCTTGTCTAATGACGAATGTTTCGGCGCATTATAGCCCTCGTGTTGCTGACGGCGCCAGATAATCTGAATACAACCAACCAAACTAGAAAAGTGGGCATGTCAGAATTCAACTCTTAAAAAAAATTAATACAATATAACCAGATACATTTTTGAGTGATTGTATTCCTGAGCAGTAGGTACCTAATAATTCTCCAAGTATAAGAATGACACAAAATTACCAATATATATTTAAAAGTTTTTAATCCTTTTATAGTATGAATAAAATGTGTGTATTGCAAATTCCCAATTTTCAATAAAAAGATAAATTGTGTATTATTTTATCAACAGATAATTGAGGACTAGAAATGGAAAACGACCCAAGTCCAAAAAAAGAAAAAAAATTTATTAGAGCCGAAAAATGAAAATGACTCTCATCTGGTACATAAGATATTACATACACATATTAACCTAACTTCCTTATGTTTAGCTCTCAAATACCGCCTTAATATTGTTATTTCTATCGCACTTAGGACATTCTTCACTTCACTTCGCATGGCACATTCAACCAGTGGGATCTTTCGACAAATTTTTGAACTATTGCAACTGGAGTTCGCTCAGTCGTTTTCCCTTTCTAGTCCTCAATTATAATTAAAATATTTTAAATGATGACGAGTTGACTGCGTGTGAAAGAGTCCAGGCGATTCCCTATCATTTCTTAAATGTCTACACTCCTAATCACCCGCCAGATAAACTAGTTGAATCAACTAGTCGCCTAGTGTGAAAGAGGCTTAAGGTCTCTTTCATACGAGGCGGTTTAGTAGATTCAACTAACTTGCTTGGTAAACTCTCAATTAGTTGATTGCCGTGTGAACACTCTTTCTTAGCACTTTCACACGAGGCAACTTGTGGAATCAACTTCTCTTCCTAACGGGAGGTTAGTACGATGTTAGATCCCTAGGACTGGATGGAATAGAATTAGATTTAAGAAGTTTAATGTTTCAATTTTTAATGTGTGTTGTCTAATAAAGAGTTCTAGTTCTTACCTCGTTTGTTTAATGCAGAAATCTCCCTCGTATGAAAACTACTCCTGTAGGCATGATGCGATGTTGACGGCCATAAACTGAGAGTTTACCAAGCAACTTAGCTGATTCAACTAAGTTGCTTGGTAAACTATCAACAAGTTGACTTAGAACTTTCACACGAGGCAACTTTGTGGGATCAACTTCTCTTCCTAACGGGAGGTTAGTACGATGTTAGATCCCTGGGACTGGATGGAATAGAATTAGATTTAAGAAGTTTAATGTTTCAATTTTTAATGTGTGTTGTCTAATAAAGAGATCTAGTTCTTACCTCGTTTGTTTAATGCAGAAATCTCCCTCGTATGAAAACTACTCCTGTAGGCATGATGCGATGTTGACGGCAATAAACTAACTGAGAGTTTACCAAGCAACTTAGCTGATTCAACTAAGTTGCTTGGTAAACTATCAACAAGTTGACTTAGAACTTTCACACGAGGCAACTTGGTGGGATCAACTTCTCTTCCTAACGGGAGGTTAGTACGATGTTAGATCCCTAGGACTGGATGGAATAGAATTAGATTTAAGAAGTTTAATGTTTCAATTTTTAATGTTTGTTGTCTAATAAAGAGTTCTAGTTCTTACCTCGTTTGTTTAATGCAGAAATCTCCCTCGTATGAAAACTACTCCTGTAGGCATGATGCGATGTTGACGGCAATAAACTAACTGAGAGTTTACCAAGCAACTTAGCTGATTCAACTAAGTTGCTTGGTAAACTATCAACAAGTTGACTTAGAACTTTCACACGAGGCAACTTGGTGGGATCAACTTCTCTTCCTAACGGGAGGTTAGTACGATGTTAGATCCCTAGGACTGGATGGAATAGAATTAGATTTAAGAAGTTTAATGTTTCAATTTTTAATGTGTGTTGTCTAATAAAGAGTTCTAGTTCTTACCTCGTTTGTTTAATGCAGAAATCTCCCTCGTATGAAAACTACTCCTGTAGGCATGATGCGATGTTGACGGCAATAAACTAACTAAGAGTTTACCAAGCAACTTAGCTGATTCAACTAAGTTGCTTGGTAAACTATCAACAAGTTGACTTAGAACTTTCACACGAGGCAACTTTGTGGGATCAACTTCTCTTCCCAACGGGAGGTCAGTACGATGTTGAGTCAACTAGTTAGGATGAGAACGCTAGCGGCACTTGTGATTGCAAACAAACCGCCTGGCCGGACGATTTGACAGCGTATGAAAGGGTTTAGGCGATTCCCTATCATTTCCTTAATAGCTACACTCCTAATCACCAGCCAGATAAGCTATTTGAATCAACTAGTCGCCTCGTGTGAAAGAGGCCTGACACGCGATCACCCAAAACACCCTAGTAGCTTTCAGCTCTTTCCTTTACTGTAATCTAAGATTTGATTCTTTCATACTACTTTTTATTCTACGATAGTTGATTCTTCTTCTTCTTCTTCTTCTTCTCAAGGACTATGGGGACTAAGGCACCTCTGCTTAAGCATTTTGTACCAACCCCATATCCCGTACAGATCGGTAGTGGGCAGTACTGCACAGGATGTAAGCGCACACTCGCGAGTGGGAGTGTACAAGTCTACCTATAGCCACCGAAGAGTTCATTTCTACCTCTTTCGGTAGCTACCTGATAGATGGCAGCACTACCGACCGTATGTGGAACTTCTTAATTTAGAGGCAATACCAAGCAGAAGATTCCACCAGAAGACTTGGCTTTGCCACCCCCAGAGGTATTGATTTGTATGGGAACTTGGAGGACTTTGCGACCACGACTGATTTAACGTGCTCCAGTCACCATTAGCGAACACGGCGGTCTTTAGTCGGTCCCAGGCCCGAACTCGCAACCTCAGGGCTCGCAACCGTCTAGTTGCGAGAACGATACTCTCCCGACTGGGCTACGCGGCCCGTTAGTTGATTATTACAGTAACAACCTTTGTCTTTGCCTTCTGTAAATTGAGTTTTTATTTCTTTAACTGTCTCTTCTTTTTACAAATGTTTAGCATGACCATCGTTTTCACGATTCTCAGTGTTATTTTTGTATGCTAAAGTTTTGTGTGTGTTCTTGTTAAAGACACTAATGTATTGTTTTGCATGTAAATGAAACATACCTTACCATTTAAATAATTTACAAAACATTTAAACATTTACAAAAGATACATTCGGATATTTTATATTTTTCTTGATTTGTAATTTCTTCGTTCAGGTCTTGTTCTTCTGATACCTTATCTTTGGATAATACCATCACTAAAATAACTGGATATCATTGAGCCTTCGCCGACCAAACGGTATAGTGGTTAGCGTGCTGGCTTCTAGACCGCGAGGTTGCGGGTTCGAGTCCCGTGTTTGGCATGGGTGTTTGTAAATGTATGTTGGTTTGTTAAATGACGAAATGTTTCGGCGCATTATAGCCCTCGTGTTGCTGACGGCCCCAGATAATATGAATACAAATCATTGAGCCTTCAGTAACCCAATCAGTATCCCAGGAAACATAACTAAGATCATCCGTATTCAAGGAAGCATCCTGACCTACGATCTTAAATGTGTCGTTGAACTTAATTTATTTCTTAATCAATGAGCTCATTTTTTTTTGTTAATTAAAAGTTGTAAGGCTGAATGTATGAAGAGACACGTGTTTTTATCTTGCTTAAAATTAGGGTCGGGTTAATTCAGTTAAAAAGTTTTTGTAACGGAGTCATACAAATTGGTTCAAATCTAATTATGCAAGAGTTAACTAAAAATGCGGGATTTGTGGTATAGAAGAACTAATATTAAGACAATTTCGAAAATATTGTTTGGTAGATCAAACTATTCATAAACAAAATGCTTTGATACAAGCTGTATCTAGCCATCTCTTTAAAAGTTTGATTTTTCTTGTCTTAATCTTGTTTTTAAATATAAAATTATTGCAAGTTAGGAGCATTATGTATTGTATAAAGTATGATAAGTTGTTAATTAATGAAATAGCAGCAGAGAGTGTGTGTGTTGTAAAAGTTTCTATTGATGTATGTAATAATCTTGAGCTAAAAACAGTAATACTTTGTGTACCTGATGACGTCAAAAAAAAAAAAAATATTACGATAGGATACAAGAATGGAATGAAAACATAGAAAAAAAAAGCATGGATAATACTAAAAAACACAAACTTGTCACGACGAATGCCTGAAAAAGTATTGGGTGTTACACTTCCAATTGGAATGAGAATGCTAACTTGGGCAGAATTTCATGAAGGAATTTTTGGTTTTTCACGTGAGTATAGTATTGATTTGTTAAATAGTTCTCTTTTCACACAACGAAGAATCATCGACAATAAAAAAGCGGAAGACAGGTTAATGAATGGCAACTATCTAAGTGTTGAGCAGAAGTATAAGTTAGCTTGTATTTATTATTTTGCAGATCATATTCCTGATTTATACAGTCAAATGACGATGATAGAGGAAAGGAAAGAATTATATAGCCCTAGACTTCAATGCATCAAGCAGTTGGGTTTAGTAACGTTGTGGTCTAATTATTTATTGGGTGAATGGATTATAATAACAGGAGAAAAAGGGCTATGTCAGTATATGCTTGAAAAGGCCGTAGAGAGTGGTAGTAAAGCAGCAGTTGAATATTGTTTGAGGAAATAATGGATGCTGAGTAGCAATGGATGTTGTAGCATATGCTGCATAGGATGCAGTTAAAAACATAACAATAAAAAAGGATGATAGTATTGTATTTAGAGATCAAAGTTATAATGCTAGTAAGGAATCGTGGATACCAAATGGTTACTTATTGGAAATCTTGTGTTTTTTAATTCCAAAAATGGGACAGGATGATATAATGCAATTTATAATGAGAGATATTCAGGGTGATCTATATAATGAAGAGTCCTTGAAATATCAAAAGAGATCAAGATTGCTAGAATATTTTTTAAATTGGCAGTATCAGGACTACTTTATAAAGACAGCAGAAAAGATGTGGGAAATTCTGTCAAAAGATAATTATTTTATTCTGCTACTAAAGATTTACGATAAGATTGAGCCTGAAAAAGCTAAAAATTATAAGTATGGTGAAGGAAAATCCTACGATTACAGAGGGCTATTAATAAAAAAAAAATTGGTGTCAAAATCTTGTACGTTTTAAAAGGCACGTTTTTAGTAATTGGAAAGTAATTTATGTAATCGATAGATTAGTTAGAGTTAATGCTGCTATTACATTATTAACAAAATTACTTTCACTAACATTTCTCATTTATGAAGACACAAAAGCATTCGGCTGATTTTATTGCTTACAACTTATGAAGAGATAGAAAATATTGTATTTTCTAGTGACTGGAAAAGCTTTTGTTTTGGATTAATAAAGGAAGAGAAATATGAAATACTATATTGGATTATTCTAAACTGTTTAAAATCCAAGGAGCAAGCATTTGAGTTTAAGAGAGGGTTGATTTTTACAAAAGATGTTTAGATTGTTTGCATTGATTTAATCAAAAATTATAATTGTAATACTGCTGAATCATAAATAAAATGGTGTACTTCATCTGAAGATGAGATAAATCAACTCAAGAAAGAATTTATTAGTTCTGAATACGGCTCGCGAGCTTGTTTAAGTTTGATTGAATATGATACATTAGTAGATGTAGAAACATTTATTAGGTGGTATATTTCTTCTGAAGAAGAAGTAAATATATTCAAGAAAGGGCTTTATTTATAGTGATTTTGTGGAGTGTTTAAATGCGTGGACTTAGTAAGAGAGGGCAGATTAGATCTCGTAAATTAATTTATCAAGTTATGCATTTCTTCTGAGAATAAAATTAGAGAATTAAAGAAGCATGTTGTTTATAGAACAGGAAGTCTAATTTTTTTTAAATTAATATATTACACACAAGAAGATTTTTATGATGACCAAAGTTTGGATTTAATTTAGCCGTGAAACTGCATTTAAGAGAGTTAAGTGGGAAGAAGCTGAAAAGTTTTTGACTTGGTGTTTTTTATCCGATGAGGAAATAAGTGATTTTAAGAAAAATGGGTTACTTAAAATATCAGGTGCAAAAATTAATTTTTACTTGATTCAATCCAGTCAATGGAAAGAAGCAGAAACATTCTTTGCTTGGTTTGTCCATTGAAGAAATAAAAGAACTAAAGAAAGATACTCTTTTCCATCATGAAGCAGCTGGTGAGATGGTCAGTGAACTGCTGTATAGTAAAGAAGGGGATGAAAGATTTGTTGATTACGGGAGCAAGCAAAAAACAATTGAACTACTTTTAAGATGGTACTTGATTGACAAAGAAACGGTTCTTGTGTTTAAGGAGAAATTCAAGAGCAAAAATCAAAATGTAAAGGGAAATAATGAAGCTGTCCTAGCAAATTTTGATTTAGCAATAGAGCAGCACTTAAGTGATTTAGTTACAGAGACAACATGGGTAAAAAGAAAATCTAAAAATGTTTATACTAGCAAAAGGCTTTAAAATTTACAATATGAAATCAGAGATTTAGAATATGAATAATGAACCGATGTAACTAATAGTTATTTTTAACTGGTGGAATAGAAATAAGAAAATAATGGTTTAAAGTTGAATTTCATAGGTTAGTGAATATAGTACTAAAAGTCCATTCACTTTGTTAAACCAGAAATGTTTTTTTCTTGAGTCAGTTTTAATTCTTCTATGCACCAAATTAAAGTATGAGATAGTTATTACAGGTTCATGTGTAAAAATAACCAGTGGTAAAGATGCATTAAGAAATTTAGTTTTGACTCCTATTGAATTGAAAAATGTTGCAGTGAATGAGAAATGACTCGTATTGAAATGAATTTCTTAACATTAAAGAATGGAACGTATTAAATAGAAAAGGAAATATTACTTAGGTGCAAAATAGTAGTGAAACTCCATTGCTCAGCGAAGACAAAGAAAAGTTCGAAATTGTGAGAGAGAATACAGATGTATGCGATTGAAAACAAATTTTACAGTACTCATAATACATGACAAGGTGTTGAAGGTTTTTTAAAAACCTTGTCTTGGAATTATAGATCAAAGAAAGTATTTCATAAAAGGAATAGACACCAAATTAAGCTAAAATTAGGATTTGACGATTCATAGGTATAATGAAGATCTTACAATTGGATGAGAAATACAAGCTTGGATATAAGAGACAAATACTAGAAATTTTCAAACTCGAAACTTCAATATACAAAATTGTTACTTTAAGTGAGATACTTGTAGTTAAATACTTAATGTAAGGCATATGGTTACATATTTTTACCTTCAAATGTATGTGGACAAATAACAAGCTTCTCTAAGTCGACTGTTTCCTTCTACCTGAGTAGTTGCCTCTTTTATACTATAATTCTGTTTTTGCCAGTTTTTTTTTTTTTATTTGAACCCTCTCATTATTCATATAATCAAGTCGTCATCCAACTGCACTTGAGGACATTTGTAGTTAAAAAAAACAAAAAAAAAAAACAGAATACCATTCGTATGCCGAACCTGTTTTTAGAAATAATATTGTTGAAGACTGGATGTAGTTTTGAACTTCTACTCTTTCAACACGTTAAACAAGTTTGTAAAATGTGATTTGTATGTTTACTATGTTTTTTAACTTGCTTAATCTGAATGTTGTCAATATTTACTTCATAGAGTAATAATCAATATTGTAGAATGTGTGAGTAACTATAACTGCACATGAGTTAGCTGCAATGTTTGGAAGTTTAAAAAAAATAAAAAATTCATTGCATTAAGTATTTACTGTCTGTTTGTTAGCTTACTGGACCTCTGAAATTCCTTTATTTACAGTATAAAGTAATAATTGCTTATGTATAAATTATCTGCTATACTGGAAATGTTAAAAAAAAAAATAAAAAAAAAAGCTACACCAAATTCTAAATGTCATCATATCTTTGAACTATTACTTTCATTAAAAAAAATGTAATGCTTGTTTTCAATAACAGAAGAAAACTTTATTTGCTTCGTTATATTTTTTTTAAATGTTTCTGACAATTAGGACATGTATTTTGCACTAATAGAAGAACGTTATTTAGTGAATATTTTAAATTGTGAATCTTAAATTTAAATGTGTGTATTTTAAAAGAAAGCATTTTGTTCATTTTAAAGTTATAATAAGTATTTAAGGAACAATTTTTAAAGCTTTTTTAAAAGTATGAATGCTTAATAAATAATAGTTGTTTTATTTGTAACTTTGTTTATGTATTTATACAATGAGTTTACTGAAACATTAAACACAATTTTTGATGAAGTTTTTGTGTTTTGAATTATTATTACGATAATTATGGTGAGAAATGACAAGTCAAAGATAAGACATAGTAGAAATAGCAACATAAATGTGTTAAATATCACAAGTTCTTTAGCAAATTTATTCATAAGAAGAGATTTCAAATCCCAAGTAATATAATATTTGTTTATCTTGTGACTTTGTTTATGTATTATACATGAGTTTACTGAAGCAATGCCCAATTTTTTTTTTTTTTTTTTTTAAGTTCTGTTTAAATTAAAATTTTAATTATTGTGGGAAAAAACGGGAATTTGCTTGTGGTTCTTAATTAAAAATAACAAAAATTGTGGAATATCACAAGTTAATTAACTAACTTATTCACATAAAATGATTTCAAATCCCAAATTTGTGCACGTAGTAACACAATAGATAGAAGGGTATATTTATATACATATGGCATACTGGTATTGAATTTTAAATATAAATATGCCCTTGATATTTACGCTGAACCTTTAGCATACAAGGGATACACAGACATGGCGATTGCAGAAAGAAACATAAAATGATAAATGAAAATGAAACATAAATGCTGATAATGATGATGAAAATGAAACATAAATGATGATATAATGATGATGAAAATGAAACATAAATGATGATAAATGAAACATAAATACACATAAAATGATATCAAATTCCAAATTTGTGCACGTAGTAACACAATAGATAGAAGGGTATCTTTATATACATATGGCATACTGGTATTGAATTTTAAATATAAATATGCACTTGATATTCGCGCTGAACCTTTAGCATACAAGGGATACACAGACATGGCGATTGCAGAAAGAAACATAAAATGATGAATGAAAATGAAACATAAATGATGATGAAAATGAAACATAAATGATGATAAATGAAACATAAATACACATAAAATGATTTCAAATTCCAAATTTGTGCACGTAGTAACACAATAGATAGAAGGGTATCTTTATATACATATGGCATACTGGTATTGAATTTTAAATATAAATATGCCCTTGATATTCACGCTGAACCTTTAGCATACAAGGGATACACGGACATGGCGATTGCAGAAAGAAGTTTTCTCCCCTTAAGCAAAATGACTTAAGTCTTGCATATGGCACCTCCTCATGGATCAATTGTACTCCAGCAGGATTCCAGTAGAATGATGCCTTAAGGCCTTATTATACAGAGCCACTCGAGTGGCTAACGCGCGCGTTCGCGTTAGACGCCCGAGCTAGCGACTGCAGTGGCGCATCCACGCGTTTGCAGTGGCCAGGTCTAGCTTCCGTGTTTGTTATGATTTCTTTCCCCTTTCTGTATTCAAAATGTTTTCGTCAAGTGAGGATGATGAATTGCGCATGCTTATCTTATTAAGAAACGAAGAAAGAATAGAACTTTAAGAGTGCGTCCTATCTTATCAAGAAGGCCCTCAAACGGTTTATTTCATACTCTGCATGACGATTTAACAGAAGGCTACAACAAGTTTTTTTTCTGTGTAAATGATTTTAATTTGTATGTTATAATTTTTTAGATGCTACTTGACTTACTACAAGCATATTACTTACTGTAACTGTAACGCATCAAAATTGTCCATTAATTGGAATAATAAGTTATTATTGTCAGTTATTTTTTTCTAAGAGTATTGGTGTACTTAGCAGTTAAGTAAATTAATTAAAAAAACTTACGACAGTCTTTTGTCAAACTTATATAATTAATATACACTGATTTGAAATTAAACGAAATTTATCCATTTTGTAGAGAATTTATGGAAATTGATCACCACACCACACTATTTATGTAGTAGAAGCACTTATTGGAACTGCACAACATGCATGCATTAACGACACGGGGCCATGAGTGCCGGCTGAATTATTTTCACGGGATTGTTGTAAATGACTTCTAAAGGGAATGCAAGGTGGTTATTTTTTATTTTTTACTTTTAATTACCCATATGTAATACATAGAGTAATGAAAGTGTAGTGTTCGCAAAAAAAAAAATATATCGATTTTTTTTTTCCGTATTTCTTCATGTTTTGGAACATTCTGATCTCAAAAAAGTGATCTGGAAAAAAAGTATGTCTGTGTGTACGTGGTCAGGATAAATTCTCGACAAACTGGCTTACGGTGTTCAAATTTGGTGTGAGGGTTGGTGATGGTCCAAGGACATACCATTAAGGTTTTCGACAAAATCGCGCATGCGCATAAGGTAGCTGCCATTGAAAAAAATCATGTTTTTCAATGATTGCTAAAGAGCCGCTCTAACGATTTTATTCAAAATCTCTGTGGTAATGCCCTCTTAATGTGTTCTAAACCTTTCCACATCCGAAATTTCATTAAAAATGCTTTAATGGCGAAAAAAGTTGAAAAACGAATGCCTTCAACATAAAATTAACTTTCCTTGAGCATAGCTCATCGACGATCGTTGTTTCTCCTCTCCGCAGTTTCACTTATAAGAAAGGATAACATAAGAATTATAGAAATAAATATCGCCAGAATGGGTATTTTGGCTAATTTTTTTTTTAAGATGCTTATAAGAATTATCGCAACAAAAAAATATCACCAAACTGGCCATATTTTCTCAATGAATGATAAAAATATAAAAACGGTAAATGACACAAATCCACATCAGTAATATAGTGTAATTGAAAGTTGTACGATGTGCAACACCCCTAGTTTTTTGCTTTAATTTTGATTTTTCAGTTGGATGTCTAAATGAAAATTTAATTAATTGTTTTGTATTAAATTTCTGTTCCGTTGAATATTTTAAAACCTGTAGCATACTTTTATTTTCAGTTAATCGTACCACTTTTCTCCAAATCATTTTAAAATTTCAAAAACCAGGGGGGGGGGGGGGGTGCACTCTTTTGTACCTAATTGGCGACGCCCATGAATACGGTTTTTCCCCTCCCCCTTCCTTTCCCTGCAAATTGCTTATTATGCCTTATATTATTTTAATTATCTTTTTATTTTCGCATTACATTCCTCTTTTATTATGTCAATATTAAATGTAAAACATTTTTTCCTCAACTTGTTGCATTTTTCGTCAAATAGCTTATACTAAACAAAAATAAATTTATTTTTTATAACGAAACTGAACTTCAGTTAGTCATTTGCACGTTTAGTAAAAATGGAACATGATTATTCGAAAACGTGGTATGTGTGACGCACAAACGGGAAAAATTATACTTGATAATTCGCCAGTTTTAAGAACTCATCATTCCATTTTAAAACAAAAAGTCACAATGATATATTTCTAACTCAAGCAGAAGCATAAGTTGATCCCACAAAATAAAAATATGTGGTACCGAATGATTTTCCGTTTCCTTCAAACAAAAATATGCTATCAATGTGCCATTCATTTTTATATTTAATTTCATTTAGCAGCTGTCACCGACTTGCTTACAAACAGGATTTTTGAATACTATTTGACGATTTAAATTATCTTGAAGTTATCTATGGTTATAATTATGTTCGCAGGCTATCAAAGTAAGTAGAGGGAAAGTGTAGGTGAGGACTCTTTCTCACCCCCTACATTGATGAACTGCAGACTTCTAGTATAGAATTTCTGATTCGTCAAACTCAGTTTGAACAACCTTCCAATATTTTCAATACAGTTGCTCTACACATTTTTTTATGCCCCATTTTTAGTTTTTTCATTCAATTCGGTTTCCTTCTGAATCGGAATAAAAAATAATGCAATAAAATTTCGGAAATTTCGACTCTTCAACTTTCTAAAACTTAAAGACCTAGACTCTTCCCTCCCCGCTAGTGTCGGTCCTGCATATGTGCAATACTTATATCCAATGCACATGTGCAAAACCTATTTGCAATACATCCAGGTATTACCTATTTGCAATATATCATGTTATACAAATATGCAATACGCAAGTGCAAATACATGCAATATTATATAAAAATAATATAGCCTCTATAAAAGCTTTTTTCTACAACATAATGCAACATTTCAATTTATATCCTGAACAGTTATACAGCCCAATAATATTGCCAAGAGAAAAATAATCGTCGCATACAATTGTTTCTTACTAAATTTCGACAATCGATTGTCTTATTTAGCATGAAACAATCGATAGTTTGCCCTTTTTCAATACTATCGATTTTTCACTCGATTGTTCATCTGAACAATCGTTTGAACTATAGATATTAAAATAATCAATGTTCAAGGAACACTTGACACAGGGCCTGACCATGACAAGTTGGGACCCAAGGCTGGGACACTTTTCAGGGGCCTCTTTTTCAAAAGCGAGATTTGTTGGAAATTTTACTTGACAAAAAGTCAAATGGAGTAATATTAAAAATAGAAAAGTTGATAAAGTAAGGTTAATATTGTATTCTAATTTTTTTTTATCACAAATAAAGAAACAAATTTCAAACAATCAAATTTATAGATCAAAAGAGGAAAAACTTTGTTATATATAGCATTGCATTTCACTATCACAATGTATAGTAATATCCATGACAACAATATCTGCAGCATTATTCACAATTTCAGAGTGAATATTCGAAGAGTTCGAAAAGCTGATCTCACAATAAATTCGTCAAGACTTTCTTTTTTTCTCTATCTTTCAAGAAGTCTTGCTTTTAAATCCTTTATATTAACTTCGACTTTGTGTGTTAGTTTGTCAATGAAAGCGGAATTTGCGGCTGTCTAATCAACTCCCTTACCATCTTCCAATCAGGTTTAAACTTGGCAGATAGGTTCGATGTCGATGACAATGCATTCTATCGAATTTTGGGGTTGTTACTGTCACTCAAAGGTCACTTTTACGGAATACTAATTAACCAACTTGGCGTCATCCAATCGCATTAAAATAACAGTGAACCGTTCATTGTTGAAACTCTTTCTTGTTGGCACATTTTTTTGTTAATAAATAAATAATAAAATGACTTTAATCAGTATAAATAAATTATATTTCTATGTGAGAGCATAAATTCACGTCCTTTTTTAATAAAAAAAAAATTGAAACGTAGTTTGCCACTCATTTTGCTGATACAAATGTTTTTGATATTGACGCTGTGTTAATGAATACAAAAATTGACAATGCCTATCCGATTTTTTAAGAACTCTATTTTTATGGGTTATATTATTTAAGATTTTAAATGAGGGTTTAATTTATTTGATTAAATACACTCTGGGACACTAAACACCCTTCAAGATTCATACAAAATGATTTTTATGTAAAAATTATTTTATACAGATAATAAAAGATATTCACATAACTTTTGTGAAACAAAAGTTACAGGTTTACAGCTAATTTCGGGGCCCTCTAAAATATTGGGCCCAAGGTCCAGGTCTTGTGAGCTTAGTCGATAATCAGGGTCTGACTAGATAACTGGGTCAAGGCAAGTCTATAAACAAATTTAATAAGCATCAAAACAAACAATAGTCCTCTACCACAAGTAGCGAGGGTAGGCGACTGCAGTGGTCAGCTCATGCCACAGACGCCACTGCTGTGGTTCTGTATAATAAGCTCCATAGGATATAATGGTCCGCAAAGAGTGGCGTGCGTGCGCGTTAGAAGCTAACGCGCGCGTTCGTCACTCGAGTGGCTCTGTATAATAAGGCCTTTATGCATTTGAGGCGCAATATCAATGTCTTGGATGGTACCGGGTAATTATAATTACACTGCATTTTTCAAAAAGCTGTACAAGAAAAAAACACCTGTCAGAATGATCTAAAATGTCACCTGAATATACGCGATGAAGGGGGAAATGGTATGACATACTAAAACTATTTCACACTATTTATTATCTTATGCCATTACATTACCCCTTATTTAGGTATATTCAGGTCAAATTTCAAATCAAAACAACCAGAGGTTCTTTTCTAAGGCTTTTTAAAAATTGAACATTAATTATATTCCCTGAATTTAATACAGTTTTTAAATATATTAAGTATTCAATTTTTATCAGTAAATCCCAGAATATTGTTGAGCAAGGGAGTGAAAATAGTATTAGGTACGTTTTTGGCGTACCTTTGCTTTGAAAAGAATTAAGATTGATGTTCAAAACTACTTTCGATCGAGAAACTTTGAAAGAGCCTTATAACTACCACTTAAAAAGAATAATTATACACAATGGTGAAAGAAGTTGAGCCATCAATAAGCCGTATTCAACTTTTGGGTATGATAAATAAACGACTACTAAGGATTGATATAAGGACAAATTTTAGTCTTTGGACATACTTCATCTTGTTAAAACCTCCTCTACAAATACCCTTAAGAGGGTCCGGCACCTCCATAGGAGCCCATGTTAAAATCAACATCTTTGGGGGCATCTCATTTAATAACCGATTCTTCAATCATTATGAAGCTTTCACAGTATAATATTTTGATACTTTTGAATACTTTAACACGAGATATTTGCTATTTTTTTAAAATTAAAATAATTATGATTTTCTAAAAATATATGTTTAAGAAATTTTTTTAAATTTTAGACTAATTTTTTTTTTTTTTTTTTTTACAAAATTATGCTACTTATCAATAATTTATCGAGTTAAAGAACTTAAATACATTAGAGAAACATGTAAAAAAAATTTCAAGAATTTATGTCTTACAGGTTTTGAGCCCCCAAACTTGAAAAAACGTCATTTTGAGACATTCGACTTTGAAGTTAAAAAACATGCTTTAAATACCTACATTTTGTTTACTTCAAAAAATTATTAAAAATACTTTGAAATAATATATAATTACAAAGGTGGCATCATTTTAAAAAGAAAAATGTATATTCCAATAAACAGTAATAAACTCGAAATTAATAATCTGAAAAATTTTCATGTGGCGGACCCTCTTATAAGTTTAGGAAACGGATTAACGAGTTTAGAAGCTCAGGGTATACCTAACTTATCACTTTTTAGTGCAAGAACCCAAAAAAAGCTAATGCGTAAAATCTCAATCACTCGAGAAGACAGATTCATTATATCCTCACACTTTCTTAAAGAAAAACTAATCCAGAACTCAACGTAAACATATCCACCCTTACTATCAAAGAGACACAACTCAAAATTTT
The DNA here is from genome assembly GCA_963978545.1 of Linyphia triangularis. Classification (NCBI taxonomy): domain Eukaryota; kingdom Metazoa; phylum Arthropoda; class Arachnida; order Araneae; family Linyphiidae; genus Linyphia; species Linyphia triangularis. The sequence continues at coordinate 110,864,683 of OZ021721.1, read as the reverse complement.
TGATTTTGCGTAAAATTGTGCACAGAATCAGACTGCATGCCTTCCAGTTTCAAGTCCATATAGTCTGAATCTACAAATACGTGTGTCCGTAAAGTCATGGTGCACTTTTGACCGGTCACAGGAAATCAACGAAACAAGATAAAATGTGAAATCTTCACCAAATCAAAGGAAAACTCTTCATGTTTTGTACCTATTCAGTGCAGTTTGATGTGGTTTCCATTTGTTGCCCTACGCACATCTAAACGATATTCAAGACGTTGATTTCCAGTGACCGGTCTAAAGTGCACCATGACTTTACGGGCACACTGTAATGTAACATTAAAATGCAGAAATTGGATTTGTGTCACTTTAAAACATGGGTGCGATGTACCAGAAAAATTAAAAAAAAGAAGTGAAAGCCTACAAATTGAAAAGGTTAATTCTCAATTGTTGTTGTGTCTTAAAATATTTGTACGTATAAGAAATTCAACTTCTGAAAAATTTCAACCAATGGATGCATTTAATACTTGTTGCAACAAACGATTTCGTTTATTATTGAAATGGCTCATGCTTAAAACATTTTGTGCCTAATCCATTTTCTATGTCAACATTCTAAAAAAAATATAACTAATGGTGTGCAGTGGTATGATGTATTGATTTTCATTTAAAATTAGTAATTCATTTTCACCAAAGTTTTTTGAGTGGAGCACAATTTCAAAAAATGGACTTGAATCCTTTCAGCGATAAACAATTCAATTTTTACATTAAGGTTTGTGATTAAAATGTTTTAAAAGATGTGCAAATTTATTCTTTCACTTATTACACGTGACATCAACTTTGGTAGGTTTTTGCTGCTTAATTAGTAAACACATATTTAAGATTTATTAAAATGTTAAACATTTTCAAAACATATCTTCTGTTTATGTTGTTTTAGTCATACAAAGGTGCTACAACAGCATACATTTTGAAGAAGATAAGCATAGTTTGGATTAGTGCCTCTGATTGAGATGGACAGATAAATAAAAAACTGTTAAAAGCTTTTAAATAAAGATCAATAAACTGTTTTACAATGTTTTCTCACTCAATATTTAAAAAAAAAATTAATCTGATTTATCCCACTTTTGATAGACACCTCACTTAAACTGCAGTTCCTAACAGCTGATTTTAAGTATACTTCAGATGTGTGTTAAGTATTGCATTTAAATTGGAATTGAGAAAAATAAAAAGTTTTATGCTTTAAAAAATATTGGTAAATAACAAAATATATTATTAACTGTAAACTTATTATTCTCTTATAAAATGTATAAAAAATAATAGATCTAGTTCTTATTATTTTGTTTGTAAGTATTAGATCTAAATATTTAAAATAGTCTCTAAAATAAAACATAAATATGGGCAAATCCATGCAGGCCCCACATGAAAAATCTATATGGACTAATATGTGCTGCTTATCTGGATCCATATATAATTTCCCCCTTATTAGAGCTACAAGAATCGACATTGGCTGATATGTGTTTTTTATGTTGGCCCATATAGAACTCATGTACCAAAATCTATGTGCTGCCTATATGGGTTGCCCATCAGGGTCCGTATGGTAAACCCATCACTTACCCATGCAGGCCCATTTGAGCATGCTACCTGGGTATGGATAAATATTCCAAATCTGTGCAAACGTACTTAGACACTTTTGCAAACCTGTTTAAATAGACAAATGTCTATTTCCCTCAGGATGTACTCTCTCGCTAATCAAAGAATTTACAAGAATAAGCAAAGTTCGCATAAATTCAGTAAATGCAGTTTTGTATAGCTTTGTATGCTGAATATATTATCTAGTAAAAAGGTAATATAAAAGTAAACATTTTGCGCTTTGAGAGTATCCAATGTATAATATACTAATTTATAATCCACCTCCCTTCCTGCACCTTTTTCCTGTACTTAAACCTATGTTTCGATAAAAATGTGCATGTCCGACCACGCTATATGATTAACCAGGTATAAGTGAAATATGTATATGGTTAATATATGTAATCCCAAAAAACAACAAGACGTTGTAAAAAAAAAAAAAAAAAAAAAAAAAAAAAAAAAACGCCAAGTAAAAATGCTCAATCAGAAAAAGTTATGAAATATAATGTTATCCATCAGGCTATTAATGTTAACAATTATGTTGTTATTTTTTATCTACTCACCCGAGCCAACATGATGGGGAAGAAATCAAGGTTCTAGCTATATAATAGAAGCTGAGATGCGAGCGGTCGAAAATGGGCCTAAGCTCTGTCAACATCATATACAATTGCATGTTTCCGCTTTGACATTGGACCTCCAAGTATAATGGTGAGCCGGAAAAAGTTATGAATTATAACCTTTGTTACCAAGAGACTATGTTTAATTTCTTTGGGTTACTTGTACATAATGAACTAAATTTGGATTATTGGAAGGAATCCCCTTAGACAATCAGAACTTAGCAGGCTAAAGTTGTTTCGGTTGGTTGGTTGTATTCAGATTATCTGGCGCCGCCAGCAACACGAGGGCTATAATGCGCCGAAACATTCGTCATTAGACAAGCCAACATACATTTACAAACACCAATGCCTAACACGGGACTCGAACCCGCAACCTCGCGGTCTAGAAGCTAGCATACTAACCACTATACCGTTTGGTCGGCTAAAGTTGTTTCGGAATAATCTCATTTCAAATACGTAGGCTACTTTGCACCAATTGCAATGAACTGAGATTAATTTATCATTACAAAGCGAAAAAAAAACAAAAAAAAACGGGTTAATAATTGAGGACTAGAAATGTTAAACAACCTAAGCACCAACAAAATTGAAATTCATTTTTTACGAAAAAATGTCCTAAAGATCAAGCTAAACAAAGTGGAGAACGCCCAAAATGCGAACTCCAGTAGCAATAGTTCAAACTCAATCTAGTACTTAGTGATAGCCTTAAGTACCAGATGAGAGTTGCCGACCAAACGGTATAGTGGTTAGCGTACTAGCTTCTAGACCACGAGGTTGTGGGTTCGAGTCCCGCTCTAGGTATGGGTGTTTGTAAATGTATGTTGGCTTGTCTAATGACGAATGTTTCGGCGCATTATAGCCCTCGTGTTGCTGACGGCACCTGATAATCTGACCAACCAACCAGATGAGAGTGGTTTTCATTTTTCGACTGTCCTGAAAAATTGTCTTTTTTGTACTTAGGTCGTTTTGAATTTCTAGTCCTCAGTTAGCATCCACAAGCCTCGCCCACCCGGCTTGGTTGGTTGGTTGGTTGGTTGTATTCAGATTATCTGGCGCCGTCAGCAACACGAGGGCTATAATGCGCCGAAACTTTCGTCATTAGACAAGCCAACATACATTTACAAACACCCATGCCTACGCGGGACTCGAACCCGCAACCTCGCGGTCTAGAAGCCAGCACGCTAACCACTATACCGTTTGGTCGGCCCCCACCCGGCTTGGGTTCATGCATTTACTCTAATTATTAATAACAGCGGGTTTATCTCTCTGAAAAAAGAGTTTCTTGAGATGAGAAAGATGTGCTTGAAACAATAGAGATTGCGCTATCGTGTATTCTTCTCGTACATTATTTTGAACCTACACAACCAACAACACAGGGTATACAGTAAGTCCTTCGGTGGGAAAAATTGATCCCGCGATTCAACAAGATTATTCCAACCACAAGCTTTTCGAAGCTCTGGTAAAAATACAGAAAACACAACTGAGAACTCAAACTAAGAACTGAAAACTTAATTCTTAAATAAATTCACTTATGCATGCAACTTGGTGGACCGAAAGATTTGAAGTTAACCCAAAGTTTGATTCTAAATATGAACGTATCCGAAAACTATATCAATTGAGGCTTTGCGACTACGAAAGGCAAACCCCAAAAAAAGTGGTTGACGAAAAAAGAAATCGCGTTTGAAAAGTTTTCCGTGTATTAATTTTTCTGTATTTGGTATCACTCACTAACTATTCTGAGAGGATAAAAGGGCGAATTCAATATGAAAATTGTACCTGTAGAATCTGAGAATGGTCTTGATTCGGAAGGCGAAAAGAAATTGTTTTGACACGATGTTGAGTTTGCCCATCTTATCTGCAACATTTAAATTAAATCTCCTACTCTTTAGTTCGCTGCGTTACCTCAGAGTAATGTTAAGTTTTTCTCTGATTTTAAAGATTGAGCAAAGTATACGGAGAGAGGGGTAAAATTCCCGCCATTCTTCATTTTTATCTCCGCTTTATCAGAGGTCCACCACCACGTTTTTTTAGCGTATGTAATCGTTAAGGGTCAATTACACGGGGCGAGTTTATTAGCTACTGGCCGGCAAGTTTACTAGTTGATAGCAAACTAGCTCCATATCATCCAGGGCTATGTGCTAATAAAAAAGCTGGGGGAAAAGTTGAAAGCCGGGCTACTTTACTCGCTACTTGACGGCGTTTGAACGAGCTAGGTAGTAAATTAGCAGTGTGTCATCAGAGTTGCTAGTGCAAAAGTGGCAAGTCGGTGCCTAAGAACAAAAACAGTTTCTACACACCAGCTAGTTGGCTAGTGAACGTGTGGGAAGCTTTTAGTGTCATCGTCAACTAGCGCACTCGCTGACAACTAAACTAGCCGGCTAGTAGCTTGTAAACTCGCCCCGTGTAATTGACCCTTTAGCTACTAAATCACAAGCCAGAGGAAGGCCATCTATTGGCTTACAAGTGTCATATGATATTTTTCCCATAATGCTCTGACTGTAATTGATATTTTCCAGTTTTTGTTCCTAAAAACTCGTCATGTCGTTACAACCAGATTTTTACTAATTGTGTTCTTGTTTTTAAACTGAAATGTATAGTTTTTTAATCCATAAAACCAAATAACTCACAAATAGAAATCTTTAAGTGGTTTTTAATGCGGAACTTGTTTAAAAGCGTGTATTCTCATAATATTCAAACCCACGAATAAATCATCCAATTGTACTCAACGTGTTTTACTTTCTATAAAAACATGGGGATACTATAACTATTCCCATCCACTACACATACAGAAACAATTTCAAGTTAGGAAGACTAATGAAGTGCTTCAGCAAAAATTATAAAAAAAATTAAACTGAAAAACACCAAAGGATCACGAAGATTTGGAATTCTATTTCAGCAGTACTTAAAGGTAAGCTTTATTTAAATATTACTGCTGCGACCCTTTTGAAATTGATAACAAATTGAGATACAGTAAGTTTCCTCTATTTTTAGTATAATAATGCCTACTTTTGTCGCTGTTTAATTCGTATATATTCGTTGCAGTCAAACTTATTTAATGTTGCTATTCAAATCGTGATTGTTATATATATAATCCTGGGTTAATCATGAATGTTCGTTGTGGTTCGGAATCCATGTAAAGCTGTAGGTCTTGGCCTGATTAGCCGTTATTGTGTATAAAAATAGGTCATTGAGTGTACCAACGGAAGGTATTGATGTAATTTAATATTTTACGTATGATTAACAATCTCAAATCAAATCGGGGTTCCCCTTTTTCAATGAATTTGGAGAACTCGAGTATTCGATGCAAGGAATTGCCCGACGATAGGGCAAGCCATCCCCAACCGGGACACTGACAGGTTTAGAGTGGTCCGTGTCAGTAACTTGACACATAAAAACTTGATGAAATAGCTGTACTCTTAACTTCTGAAACATTTTTTTATTTTAAGAATCCTCCCAAAAAGACAATTAAAATATAACATTAGCTTAGAAAAATCTGTTTTTTGGTGCATTTTGTGTATTGTTGATACTTGGTGGAGTGAAACGCTGCCGCATGTGTTCCTTGATTCAACCATTTCCAAATTTGTTATTTCTTTTTCGTCATAACACTTTGGCTGTCGACTTCGACTTAGACAAATAATTAACCATATACATTTTGATGAAATCAATCAATAATGATCAACTTTCAGTTGGATAAACTGTCCACCTGATGGCTGTGGGGTTAGCGCTATGGCTTAGCATGCTAAAGGTGGGGGGGTTCGAATCCTGGATTAGGCATGGATGTTCATTTCAGAATCCACGTTAAACTGCAAGTCCAGGCCTTGTTAGCCGTCATTGTACATAAAGATAGGTCTTTGAGCATATAGAGCAACCAACTAAAGCGGCCGGTAGGATAAACACATTTTGAAAGTATTTGTATTCCAATATGTATTGACATATGAAGTATGCTATCAACATAATTACAGTTTTATAATATATATAAAACCAAAAAAACAGCATTTACCTCTGCAATGTTAATTACGCTAACGAAAATTCTTTAAAATTTAGTATATCATTGAAAAAAATATGTATAGTTTTAGGTTTTAAAATTTAGAAAATCCAGTGGGATCATTGAATATTTGTAATTTCCATCGAGAACACATCCATAATCAGATTTTTAAGTTTTTAAATCTGATACCAAAATGGCCATCCACACAATGTTTCATTGCTCACAACATAACTGCCCTGCATAAATGTAAAGTATTTCATTAAACCGAAACTTCTTGAAACAAAACTTCTTAAATAGTAAATCCAACCTTAAAACAAACTTGGGAAACGTCATCTAGCCTGAGGCAAATTTAATCTAATGAATTATCTTTGCTATTGAAAAAGATTTTTCTAAAATTAAAATTGTTTCAGTCGTATTCAATATAAAAGAAATTCACTAGAATGCTCATGCAGATTATCGACTACAGCAATTGAAAACGATATTCTAAATTCAGTGGATTGTTATTTATAAATGAAACCACCAAAACTAATTAAAGTTTGAAAAAAAAAATACATTTACATTTTGTACACAATGTATGATGTCCTATCTTCTATATATATAAAACTGAGTTGTCTGAACCTTATACAAATCCACAGTTTTGTACCTAGATGTACGAAATTTGGTACATAGATGCTTTAGTACATGGCGATTGTAGAGAACAACTTTTAAATTTGATTAAAAATTGCTTTCATTAAAATTTAACGACACTTAAAAAAAATTCTTGGAATGGTAACGATATTTTTTTATTACATCAGAATAAAACCAAAAGTTTATTTTAATTTGTCCCCCTTTTTTTCTAATTATTTTTATGTATTACAATCGTCTGTTCATAAAGCGGTTCGAATTTTATTGTAATATCTCAATGTATTTAGTGTCAGTCGATACCTTAAACAACTTCTGCGCATGTGCAGTTTTAAAGCATTATTTTTTATCCATCTTTTGTTTTTCTACGTTTTAAATTCTTCCAGTTATTGTTTACATTTTGTGTTGATCATAAAAGATGTATTGTGCACAGTGGGAATTGACATTTTGATTTTATTAAAATGTTATTTAAACAAAATAAATTTGTTAAATTCCTTTGTGTATTATTAGCAAATATCTTCTGCATTGCAGTTATCATGTATATTAAAAGTTCGTTTACCAACTTATTTAAGTGTAGTTATCACGAAGTTTTTTATTCGTAAGTTTACAAAATTGCTATTATTTACTTATTTACAAAATATGAGGCCCACCTGATAGCTGTGGGGTTAGAACTCTAGCTTCACATGCCAAATGTGCCGGGTTTGAATCCCAGATTAGTCATGGATGTTTGTTGTGGTGCGGAATCTACGTTAAACTATAGGTCCTGATTAGCCGATGCTGTGCATAAAAATAGGTCGTTGAGCGTACAAACCAAGCAACAAAATATGAGACAAGTAGATGATTGGAAAATCTCTACTACAATTCATTTGAAATATCTAAACCATTGAAATACAGGTTGTCCGGGATAAAAGCTGATGGCTGTGGGTTTAGCTCTCTGGCCTCGCATTCCAAGGGTGCTGGGTTCGAATCCCGGGTTAAGCATGTATGTTCATTGTGGTTCGGAATCCATGTTAAGCTGTAGGTCGCGGCCTGATTAGCCGTCATTGTTCATACAAATAGGTCATTGAATGTACAAGCCAACCAACCGGGATAAAAGTATTAAAAATGAATGGCTTATATTTCCTCTTTCCACGAAAGCTTCCATTTGCACTAATCCCAAACTAGTACTGCCGACCAAACGGTATAGTGGTTAGCGTGCTAGCTTCTGGACCGCAAGGTTGCGGGTTCGAGTCCCGTGTTAGGCATGGGTGTTTGTAAATGTATGTTGGCTTGTCTAATGACGAATGTTTCGGCTCATTATAGCCCTCGTGTTGCTGACGGTGCCAGATAATCTGAATACAACCAACAACCCAAACTAGTACTATGATAATAAATTGTTAAAACAGCAGGAAAATTGAAAAAAAAGTAATTGCTCCCCAAAACTATGAAATAATCCCTCAAATACTTCATCTAAATTATGCAAAGTATAAGGATGGTTTTCAAAACAAATGTGTAACTATTACCCTGCCGAACAGACTGTTAAGTTTAGAGGTAATGTTAATCACCGAAATCGGAACGTATTGGTTTGTGACTTTAAATTGAGTCAGGTTATACCAAGAACTTGTCATGATGTAATTCAATTTCTATTGTTAAAGGGTCACGAGCTTTAACGAAACTCTTATGGTACTTACACAGTAGAGCCGGGATGAGTGCTTACTCGCATACTTGCATAGTGCGAGGTAAAATTAAACTATGCTTCGCTATGGAGACGCACACAGTGGAGAATGGCCGGTTCACTGTTTAATTTTACCTCGCACTATGCGAGTAAGCACCCATCCCGGCTCCACTGTGCAAGCGTACTTACACAGTGGAGCCGAGATGGGTGGTTCCTAACATACTCGCTTACTGGAAATGCGAGTTGCTGTTGTTGGTTTTTCCGCAGTAGACCTGACATTTTTCAGATCAACTCCAGAAGGTTGTTGACAGCCAGAAAATCGATGACAATAAGGGGATTTGATGTTAAGTCCGCCCTGGAAAGTCCGACGCAATTCAGAATGTGATCCGATGAGGCTGTGGATGGTCACAGCATTTTTTACAAGTAGGGTAAAATTTTGTGCCATCTTCGAATGACTGACATTTTAGGTGGCCACTTCAGAGTCTAGCTAAAGCAGTCTGGGAGCCTCGATCGAGTAATCGAGGTAAACCGACCAGTCTCCACTATGTGCGTCCCCATAGAGAAGCATGGTTTAATTTTACCTCGGGCCATGCGAGTAAGAACCCATCCCGGCTCCACTGTGTAGGTACCCTAAGTACACTTACAAGATAACTGTTCAGTTTCAAAAATGGAATTGGATATAATGGTTGCTAATTTTTTAGAATTGGATAACTAGGGTTTTTATTGTTTGATAAATTTTGAACTTTTCATTGATAAGACCGATAATATATTTTTTCAAAATATTAAGTCATCTTTTAAATACCAGGGAAACTACCGTTTCATATTTCATTAATTCAGTTATTTCTGGATCATACAGATTTATGTATCGTTAAGTATAACAATTAGAAGGGAGAGTTTAATTATAACTTTTTGCTAAATAAAATATATTTTTTTCGTTTGAATACAATTTGAGAGGATTACTTTATAAACACATTAAACGCCTTGTCTCGTGAAGAGTGATTATTTACTGAAACGTTTTAAATTTCTGTAACTAGTTAATCATTTAGAATAAAACGGTATTATTCCATCCAATTAATGACAATAATTATGCTTTGAAATGATGTTATTCATTGTCCCTCTTCTCACTCTTGTATTAGCACACTATGCAACTTTTTCATCAAGTTCATCTTTTAAGGTCTCATATTGAGCTTTTGCTGTACCAAGTACCTTAAAATTCCCATTCAATTCTTGTCTTGCACTATTCATTTCTTCTTTTAATCCTTTTTTGATTTAAAGCTGTTTCCACAGATCCTGTACCTGATTCTCTTAACTATATATTTCCCGCAGTAGGTTGAGTTGAAGCAACTCATGTCATTTCATTGCAAGCTATGCAATCTCTGTTCCAATTCTAAAACGTTTCCCTTTGTATTGTGGTGATACAATAAGTTCATTCAGCTTTCATTATGTGTCAATTAATTAATTTTAGTGGGCAAACTGGAACTAAATCAAAATTATCCTCCTATGAAACATGTTCAGCAAATTAATCTATTCGATCGCAGCAGCAATAAAGTGTGGCTAATTCCTTTCTTCCAGATATTTGAACCGGGCAAATATAATTCTCCACTACTACTCTATTGTAAAGAAAAAAAATAGGTTTCTTCATTCACTAAATTTTTCTTTGTCTTACGGTAGCGTGAGTTGTTGGGGCGCTATCAATGTCTTCTTATATTCACCTTAAAATCACTTTTTATTGACTCTTACGCAGCAACCCGCCGACCAAACGGTATAGTGGTTAGCGTGCTAGCTTCTAGACCGCGAGATTGCGGGTTCGAGTCCCGTGTTAGGCATGGGTGTTTGCAAATGTATGTTCGCTTGTCTAATGACGAATGTTTCGGCGCATTATAGCCCTCGTGTTGCTGACGGTGCCAGATAATCTGAAAACAACCAACCAACTACACAGCAACCCAAAACAGCATAGTAGCATATCTATATCCTTTACTGTAATATAATGCGTTGTTCTCTCACTCAATTTTATGCTACGATAATTAATTATAGTAGTAACAATCTGTGTTTTCCGTCTGTAAGTTGAGTTTATATGTATATATTTTTTAAATATCTCTTACTTCAAATGTCAAGCAAAAATTCCGCTTTCAAGATTGTTAATGTTATTTTTAACTACTAAAGTTTCGTGTAAGTTATTGTTTAAGACACTACTACTGTATTGTTTCGCTTGTTTTTGCAATTCAATTTACTTTCTCAAAACAAATTATAGGTTTCTTTACATTAGGATATTTATATTTTTCTTGACATGTAACTTCTTCTTGCAGATCATATTCTTCTAAAACATCTTCTAATATTTTTGAAATACTATGACCAAGATAGCTGGATATCATTAAGCCTTCAGAATCCCAGTGTCCCAAGAAACAAAACCAAGCATCCTGTCCTACCATCCTGAATATGACGATGGATTTTTTGCTCAAGTAATTTATGTCCTAATCTCGAAGATATTTTTTTTTTCATGTATAGCTCAATGTTATTTAATTACGGATGCACAAAGCGAATTTTTTTTGCATTGAAAAATGAAATTGTGAAAATGAGAAATTTTTGTAGCAGGGTAAAATATTAGTTCACCTCTAAATATGGGAAAAGTAGGCTAATAAAGCTTGTTTTGTAGTAAATAAGAATTATAAAAAAAAAAAATGATATTAATGTTTGGTATTCAACCCATACAGAAACGAAATGGACTCTAGATGTATTTATCAATCTTTTTGAGGAGTTGAGGTTTCTTGTATCCTAAATGACACATGATATGTTGATAGATAAAGACATAGTGGCAGTAAAAGTTGCTATTGATACATGTAATGATTTTGAACTAAAACCATGTATACTTTTGGCACCTGATTACGATTCTGACAGTAATGAATTTTGCTTACAACAATGGAATGAAAACATAGAAAAAATAGCAAAGAAAATACTAGGAAGTAAAAACTTGTCAGAAAGAGTGTACAAAAGAGCATTGGGTGTTGTACTTCCAATTGGAATGAGAATGGTAAGTTGGGCAGAATATCATGAAGGACTTATTGGTTTTTCACGTAGTTTTAGTGATCACTTTTTGGACAGTTCTTTTTTCACACAACATGGAATCATCGACAATAAAAAGGCGGCAGAGATTTTAATGAAAACGAGTCTAAGTGTTGAGGCGAAGTATAAGTTAGCTTGTATTTATTGCTTTACAGAAAATATTCCTGTTTTATACAAGCAAATGATGGAAGAGGATAAGGCAAAGTTTTATAGTCCTACATCTGAATGCATCAAGCAGCCAGGGTTAGTGAAGTTTTGGTCTTATTATCTAATGGGTAAAGTGGATAAAATAAAAGGAGAAAAAGTTCTACATCAATATTTACTTGAAAAGGCCGTAGAGAGTGGTAGTAAAGCAGCAGTTGAATTTTGCTTAGAGAAAACAATGGTTGCTGTAGTAGATGCTGCGTTAGAAGCAGTTAGAAACAGGATAATAATGGATGATTGGATTGTAATCCGAGATAAAAGATATAATGAACGTAAGGAATCATGGGTACCGAAAGATTACTACACGGATATCTTGTGTTTTTTGATGTCAAAAATGAAAGAGGATGATCAGATAGAGTTTTTGAAGAAAGATATTGTTGGTATTAATTATAAAGAAGAATCCTTGGAAGGTCATAGGCGATCGAGAGTGCTGGAATATTTTTTAAGTTGGCCGTATCAGGATTACTTTATGAAAACTGCAGAACTAATGTGGGAATTTCTGCCAGAGAAAAATTATGCTATTCTGCTACTAAAAGTTTGCTACAGGATTGAGCATGAAAATCCTGAAAACATAAATTCTATTGATGAGAACAGCTATGATTATAGAAAGCTTTTAAAGAAATTTTGGTGTCAAAGCCCTGAACGTTATAAAAGATATGTTTTTAGTAATCAGGATGTTGCTTTTAAAACTTCTAGATTAGTTACAGTTAAAACTGGTGTCGGGTTATTAACAAAGTTACTAACGTTAAAAAATTTCACTCACGAAGATGAAGAAAACATTAGGCTGATTTTAGCTTTTGCAACCTATAAAGAGAGAGAAAATATTGTCTCTTCTGAAAACATGAAAAACATTTGTTTTGAATTAATGAAAAAAGAGAACTATGGAATACTAGATTGGATTGTGCTAAACTGTTTTAAAACCAAGGAGCAAGCAAATGAGTTTAAGAGAGGGATGATCTCTACAAAAGATTCTCAGCTGTTTTGCATTGATTTAGTCAAAAATAATAGGTGCGATACTGCTGAATCGTGTATAAAGTGGTGTTCTTCATCTGAAGATGAGGTAAATCAACTCAAGAATAATATGATTGATTCCACATATGGGTCGCAAGTGTGTTTGAACTTGTTTCAAAGTGAAAAATTGGCAGATTTAGACAGATTTATTAGGTGGCATATTTCATCTGAAGGAGAAATAAATATGTTCAGCATATGTCATAAACATATTGTCTCTTCCAAGAACTGGGAAAACATTTGTTTTGAATTAATGAAAAAAGGGAACTATGCAATGTTAGATTGGATTGTGCTAAACTGTTTTAAAACTAAGGAGCAAGCAAATGAGTTTAAGAGAGGGATGATCTCTACAAAAGATTCTCAGCTGTTTTGCATTGATTTAGTCAAAAATAATAGGTGCGATACTGCTGAATCGTGTATAAAGTGGGGTTCTTCATCTGAAGATGAGATAAATCATCTCAAGAATAAAATGATTGATTCTGCATATGGGTCGCAAGTGTGTTTGAACTTGTTTCAAAGTGAAAAATTGGCAGATTTAGACAGATTTATTAGGTGGCATATTTCATCTGAAGGAGAAATAAATATGTTCAGCATATGTCATAAACATATTGTCTCTTCCAAGAACTGGGAAAACATTTGTTTTGAATTAATGAAAAAAGGGAACTATGCAATGTTAGATTGGATTGTGCTAAACTGTTTTAAAACTAAGGAGCAAGCAAATGAGTTTAAGAGAGGGATGATCTCTACAAAAGATTCTCAACTGTTTTGCATTGATTTAGTCAAAAATAATAAGTGCGATACTGCTGAATCGTGTATAAAGTGGGGTTCTTCATCTGAAGATGAGATAAATCATCTCAAGAATAAAATGATTGATTCTGCATATGGGTCTCAAGTTTGTTTGAAATTGTTTCAAAGTGAGAAATTGGTAGATTTAGACCGATTTATTAGGTGGCATATTTCTTCTGAAGAAGAAATAAATACATTCAAACAAGAGCTAATTTTTACTGTTGATGGAGTCTTTAAGTGCGCGGACTTGGTAAGAAAGGGTAAATTAGACCTTGTAAGTGAATATATCAATGTATGCCTTTCTTCTGAGAAAGATATTATAAAATTAAAGAAGCATGTTGCATATAGAATGGGAAGTTGGGTTTTTGAGGAATTAATATCATATTACTCGGAAGAAGATTATAATGATTATGAAAGTTTTAATATAATTAGTCAGACAACTATATTTAAGGAAAGCAAATGGGAAGAAGTTGAAAAGTTTTTGACTTGGTGTCTTTTATCCGAAGAGGAAATAAGTGATTTTAAGAAAAATGTATTACTTAAAATGACAGGTGTAAAAATTCATTTTAACTTGATTCAATCTCATCAATGGGAAGAAGCTGAAACATTCTTTGCTTGGCTTGGTTTGTCCACTGAGGAAATAAAAGAACTAAAGAAAGATACTCTTTTCCATCATGAAGCAGCTGGTGATATGTTCAGTGAACTGATGTACAGTAAAGAAGGGGATGAAAGATTTGTTGATTACGGGAGCAAGCAGGAAGCAATTGAACTACTTTTAAGGTGGTACTTAACTGACAAAGAAACAATTCTTGAGTTTAAAGAGAAATTCAAGAGGGAAAATCAAGATGTAACTGAAAACAATGACGCTGTCCTCGCAAATTTTGATTTAGCAATAGCACAGCGTTTAATTGATTTAGATACAGAGACAATAAGAGTAAAAAGAAAATCTGAAAGTATTTATCCAAGCAAAAGGTTTTGTAATTTACAACATGAAATTAGAGGATTAGAATATGAAAAATGAACCAGAGTGACTATTAGTTATTTTTAACTGGTGGAATAGAAATAAGAAAATAATGATTTAAAGTTGATTTTCATCAATTAATGAATATTGTACCAAAAGTCCATTCACCTTGTTAGACTAGAAATGTTCCTTTATTTCTCTCTTGAGTTAGTGTTAATACTTCCTTGGACCATATTAAAGGTTGAGATTGTCATTAAGTGTTCTTGTGTGAAACTAACCAGTGGTCAAACATTAAAGCTAGATTTTAAAACTAAAGAAGATGGTAAAAACATGTTAGTATTTTGGACTAAAACTGCTCTCAAGGATGTTGCTGTCAACTAGGAACAGAATCGAGATGAATTAAAAGAAGCATTAGGAAATTTAATTTTAATTCCTAATGAATTGAAAAATTATGAAATTTAATGAAAAATAATTCTTATTGAAATGAATGTCTAAAAACAAAACAAAAATTAATTTAGGAAATAGAAAAAAAGATTGGGTGAATGCAACACTGGAAAAAATAGTTGATAGTAATACTACATAGTGTCATAGAGGGTAAATCAGAGAAGGATAAAACCAAGTTCAAACATATGAAAGAGAATATAGCTTGGGTTATTTTGATGGTGCATTGAACAAATATATTAAATTTTGGGAATACATGACACTGTGTAGAAAACAAATATTCGGGTATATAAATCAAAGAAAATATTTTATGAAAAGGATAGAGAGAGATTAAGTTAAAACTAGGATTTGACAATTCAGAGGTGGGATAAAGTTCTTACAAGTGGATGAGTAATACAAGCATAGACTTCAGACATATATACTAGAAACCTTTAAACACGAAATTCTCAATTAGCAAAAGGTTAATTTTAAAGTGGAATTCTTATACTTACATACTTAATGAGTGATCTGACTATAAATTAAATGTTATCGTTCTACAAATGTATGACGACATAAAAAAAAACTTATCTAAGTCGACTGTTTTCTTCTAATTTCCTGCATAGTTGGCTTATTTTATATTATAAATGTTTTTTTGCCATGCATTGTTTTTGTTTCCACTCATAATTCAGATAATCAAGAGTCATCATCAAACCGCACTTGTGTACATTAGTAGTTAAAAAGTAGAGTGACATTTGAATACCAAAGGGTTTCTAGAAATAATCGTGTTGAAGACTGGATGTAGTTTTAAGCTTTTATTGTTCGCTCATGTAAATTGAGTTTTTAAATGTGTTCTATATATTTACTCGATTATTTGATCTACTAATATTAATGTGTTTATATTGACTGTATAAAGTAGTGATAAATACTGTATGTGTAACTGCGTGTATTTAAATTATCTACCATGTTAGAAAACTAGATAAAATCTAAAATTGTCACTTTTTGTAAAATGCGTGATTTTCTATATGTTTTTAAGTATTTACTGAATGTACTTTAGCATACTGGATTGTCACGTTCCCCCTATAATTACTGTTTAAAATATGGACATATATATAAATTACCCGCTGTAATGGAAATACAAAAGAAATTTTACACCAAAAATTAAATGTTTAATTAATTTAACCATTAATTCCATAAAAATATTTTTAACGGTTGTTTTGAATCACAGAAAAGTTATATTTGTGTGTTGGATGTTTTTTTTTATGTTTCTGACAATTAATTAGGGCATGTAATTTGCCCTAAAAGAAGAATTTTATTTAATGAATATTTGAAATTGTGTATCTTAAATTTAAATGTGTATGTATTTTAAAAGAAAGCCTTTTGTTATTTTAAAGTTATAATAAGTGCTTAAGGAACAATTTTTAAAGTATGAATGCTTAATAAATAATAATTGTTTATCTTGTGATTTTGTTTATGTGTTATGCAATGAGTTTTGAGCAATAAACACACTTTTTTTTTAAGTTTTTACTTAAATTAAAATTTTAATGAATGTGGGGAAAAAACTGCAATTTGCATGTGTCTTAATTAGAAATAGCAACAAAAATGTTTGATTGTCACAAGTTAATTAACTAATTTATTCACATAAAATGGTTTTAAATTCCAAATTTGTGCACGTAATAACATAGTAGATGGAAGGGTATCATTATATGCATACTGGTATTGAATTTTTAATATATATATGCACTTGATATTCGCACTGAACCTATGACAGGCAAAGGATGCATGAACTTGGTCTTTGCTAAACGTAATCTTCTCATCTTAAACAAATTGACTGAAGTCTCGAAGGTAGCTCCTTCTCAATGATCAATTGTGCTCCAGAGAATTATTTTTTCTATGTATATTTTATTAAAAAATCCTGAAGGACAATTTTTAAAATTAATTATAAGAAGCAATTTAATGCGAAAATGTAGTGATTTTTTTAAAAAAAAGTTTTATATATATCAAATTTAGGTAACGTCAAAATTTTGAAGTTCCTATATTTCAAAAAGAATTTTATTTTTTAAATTTGAAAGTTTAAAATAGTTATTTTAGTTTCAAAGCATAATACAATACTGCATCGAAAATTTCAAAAATATAATTCTAAAAATAAAGATTTTAGAATTTTGAATCCTGGAAACCCTTAAACTGAGAAATGATGCTTTGAGTGCATACTAAACAACAAAGGATACATATTTAAAATTTAAGTAATTGCATGTCATTGAAAATATAACTTTTACGTTTGAAAACATCATTAATCTTAAAACTGCATAGAGCTTTGCCCATCTGATGGCTGCATGATTAGCACTCTGGAATCGCATGCCAAAGGTGCTGAGTTTGAATCCCGGATCAGTCATTGATGTTCGTTGTGGTTCAGAATCCACTTTAATCTGTAGGTTCCGGGCTGAATAGCCGTTATTGTACATAAAAATAAGTACTTGAGCTTACAAACTAAACCATATTTGGTTTGTTCATCTGTATATTTCCCAATTTGTATTGTACACTAACTTGTTAAAATTATTTACTTCTAGTTAAGAGAAAGTTGGTTATTCGTAAGTTGAAGAAAAAAATTGCACTTTATTATTTATAATATGCTAGACCAATAGATTATTAAAAAAATCATACTAACTACAAATTAATTGAAATATCAAAACCATTGAAATATATACCCATTTCAAAATGTGATCTTTTTATTGATCTCTATATTTCCAGCATAAATTGTAATTGGATTTTATCATAATCTATCATTTATAATGCAATTTATTTTGGCGATTTCTATTGTTTTTAATTGCATTTTGTTTAATTAGCTTCGCATGTTTTATGCAAGCTCTATGTAGCTCATTTAACTTAAAGTTAAATTTTCTGCCCTTCCTTACAATCATCAAAGTCAATAAACTAGTACATGAAATATCCTCCCCCCCCCCTTTTTTTTTTTTTCTTTTTTTTCAAAATTTTTTTTTAAACTAATAAGCAACTTAAGATCCTTTAATCTCTACCAACAACTAAGCATTTTACCAAGTTAAAAATAATCCTGCTTTAAAACCATGCAGCAGTATTACATTTATTTGGATTACTTTTCACTTTTTGAACTGAAATTATTGAGTAAAACCCAAGGTTTGAATTTAAAATTCCAGTTACTTTTGTTTCTAAACCTAAACAAAAAAAAAATTTGTTAAAAGTGTTACACAAATATTTAATATTTTGCTGATACTGCTTAGGAAATATGTAACGTACTGAGTTTCACTCCATTTATGCTAAAGTAGCTATATCACGAAACTAAATGAAAAGAACACGAATCTCTTTCCACGTAAGCTTCCATTTCCATTAATCCCATATTAATACTATGATAACAAATAGTTAAACAGCAGAAAAATTGAGAAAAAAAAGAAATTGTATCCCAAAGCTCTGAAATAATCCTTAAATATTTCATCTAAATTATGCAAAGTATTAGGTTGAATCTCAAAACAAATGTGTTACTATTTCCCAATTGAATAGTCTGTTACATTTGGGGGTAATTTTAAGAGTTAATCAGCAAAATTGGAACGTGTCGGTGCCCTTTGGGTATTCGGCTCAAAGTAAACAATGTCGTAATTACGGATAATCTTCCAAGGCTCCAAAAATTGATTTTATTTATTTTCACTTGATCTTGAGTAATTAGTGAGTTGCTAAAAATGTCTTTATTTAGTTTGTGAGTTTAAATTGAGTCAGGGTGCAGCAGGAGCTTATTAAGTTGTAACTCAATTTCTCCTGTTAATTAAAGGGTCACGAGCTTTAATAGAACTCTTGCAAGATACCTGTTCAGTTTCATATGAGGAAATGGATATACCGGTCGCTAAGTTTTCAAAATTAGATAACTAGGGTACTTAATATTTGATTAGCTTTGAACACTGCATTGAGGGGACAGTGAAATTTTTCAAAATATTACGTATGGAGTCTCCTTTTAAATGCCAGGGAAATTAACCATTCATACTTCATTAATTTATTAAATCATTTAGGGATCGTGCATATTTTTGTATCGTTAGGTTTAAATGTTTCAAGGAGGGGTGATTAATTAAGGTACTATTTTCGCTAATTAAAATGTAATTTTTTGGTTAGAATATAATTTGAGAGAATCGCTTTGTAAACGCATTAAACGTCTTGTGAAGAGTGCTTATTTTTCGGATCGTATTCAATTTTTAAAACTTGTTGATCGTAAAGAGTACAAGTAATATAGTGACTATAATTAAGCTTTGAATCTGTAACTTTTGGTGGTTGGAAAAATGTGTAGGATAATTTCTCAGATTACTTTACGTTCTTAATAATATAACTCAGAAAACAGAGTTTTTAAAAAATGCTTTATATGCATTGTCAATTTTTGTATTCCTTAAAACCCCTTGGGTACAGATTTATTTGGGAAAATTCTTGCGTTTTGAACGTTGGGTTCAAAACAATAAAGAAACTTTAAAGGAACACAGCCAAACAAATTATTTTTTTTAAAGTATAGGTAAACCAACCGATGTTTGACTTAACCAATCATGGTTCTTGTGACATTAAAATCCATTCAATCAACCTAGTTTGAATGACGAAATAGGTTCGTCATTATTAACAAGCAAAACAAGTGCATGACGAATCTCAGCCGTCAAATGTATCCAAAGGGTTAACACAGTGCTGATATCAAAAACATTTCTACCAGAAAATGTGCAGCAGACTACGTTTCAAAATTTATTAATTAAAAATGAACGTGAATTTATACTTTGACATCCAAATATCATTTATTTATTCTGACTAAAGTAACTTTTGTTGGAAAAGTAATTTTTGTTTTAAAACTTGTAAATCAAAGATAGTATTTTACTAAGCTAGAAATAGGATTTGATAATTCAGAGGTTTATTGAAGCTCTTAAAAATGGATGAGCTAAACAAGCATTAAGCTAATAATAAAGTACTAGAAATGTTCAAACTCAAAATTCTCGATGTCCAAAAGGGTAATTTTATACTGGAATTATTACAGTTAAATATTTAAAGGCATCTTGTACGTCTTTTTGTACTTGCATCTTATTGTAAACTAATTTTTACACCTTCACAGATGTAAGTTGACACATAAAATATTTCTTCATTTGATATTTAATTAAATTTAATTACCTGATTAGAGTTTAAAAACAACCAGTCACAACTCAACTTTTAATTTATTTAGATTTAATTGAAGTGCCTTTGTTGTCCGGGATCAACTAGCTGTGGCCTAGCGTTGCCTAGTACAACCAGGATTAAAATGGTTCAGTTGATTAACCTAATCCCCCTATTCTCAATTTCACCACTTAGCTAACAAAATGTTGGAAATAAATTGAGTTATTGTATATTGACCTCTCATATCTGGGCATTACAGTATGCCTGATAGGTATAAAAAAATTACGGATAGCTGTTAGCCACTTTAGTAAGACCAATAAGTTTCAAGTATCCAACTATATTGGTTGTCGAGATAATCAAATTCGAAAACTGCAGAAAACGACATATTTTAAGACCAACCCACTCACTCAATGATCATCAAATTACTAAGGTACTTCTAGTAGAGCTAAAATTATGATTTTTGGTATGCTTGTAAAGTTTAACATGTATGCAAAGGAAAAATCTAAAAATCGAGGTTTTCCCCCTCCGAATCCCCTGAAGAGGACAAGGTTCGAAAAATTTGAATCTCAAGTCTAATACATTTCTATTAGGGATAGGTTTATAAAACTTAGAATACTAGTTGCTCTTAGCATATATATGTAATTTATTCCCATTGGAACCTTCAATTTCGTATTTCGAATTATCTAGTATTTTACGGTGTTAGAGGGAGGAGCCTTGAATCGTCGAGCGTCACTAGGAAACCTATAAAAGCTCCATACTTCGGTTTGTCTCGCCTTTTGGAATAATCGACTCTTGGCACTAGCCAAACGTCACCCATCTCCTCCTTTGTCTCTGGAAATAAACTTTTGGTTTTTACCCGTCCACGATTTGTTTACTTATAACCAGAACTATGATATTGAAATGTTCCGCACGTAATTTTGAGCATGTGAAATTTAGGTGATATCTTAAAAGCATTTACTATTATTTTCTTCTGTTGCCTAAGAGCTCAAACTAATTGTTAACATTATAAGTGTGAAAAAAGTAGATTTGAAATTAAACTTTTTGTGCGCATAAAAAATTTATGCAATGCTAGTGCTATCTTACAGTATTACAGAGTCAGTCAGTGATGAGCGTAATTCTTATTACCGGGTGACTTAAAAATAAAAACTTTCTTACGTAAACATAATCAATATTTTTAGTACAAGAGTTACGCTCACCACTGACTGACTCTGTAATGCTGAAAGAGGCGCTAGCCTAGCATACATTTTATACTTCATTAAATCCAATTTTAGCTTCTTTTATCGGTATATAATATTGATAACGTTTACGTAAGAAACGTTGTTTTAAGTCACTAGTAAAATTATTGCTAAAATTTAATACAAAATGCTCTAAATGCGTATAACTCTTATAGTGGTTTATACTCTTTTAAACGCAGTTAAAAAGCTTTGTCTGTTCTTTTAATAGACGGACTGTCTATTAAAAGAACAGCTCCACACTAAATCCACCACACTAAGTACAAATCTAAAACAACTAAAATTTTATGGGATAGCTTTTTAGAATAGGTAGCTATATGCTATATCAGGCTGCATTTTTAAAAATTTAGAACTCTTAATGAATAATATTTTTACTATGATAGTGGGGACTTCATAATGAGCGAGTTTTTTTTATTATCAAGAATAGTTCCTTTTCGGACACATCCGAATTGAGATCCTTTAGAAAATAACGTTAAAATAATTGGAAGACCAAAAAAAAAAAAAAATAATAAGAAATTGCGTGTTATCAAGATTCATTGTTCTCTTTCTTTCATCTTTTTAAATCCAGTTAATTAAACAGAGAAACTATTTAAAACCTTCTTGTCCTAAAATCCTTTAGGATGACTTTTTAGACATTATCATCAATTACTTCGCTTTTTGCGTTATCTCTCCAAGTAAGACTTCTCAAAAATGGCTTTTACCCGATCCAAAGGATAATTTTCAAAACAAATTACGTGACACTTTAAAAGGAGTAAACTGTCTGGTAGAAGATGGATGACGTCATTAATAATTTTGAATGGCGTGTTACTGAGCTTAGTTATCGGTGATGTTCAGGATTTCATTATGCATTCAATTACTCGATCGAAAATTAGACAATGAAAGATCAGGGAGATTTTTTTTTAATTTTAAAAGTAAAGGTAGTTTTGATTAATAAATTACTTTTGAAGACTTATTTCTGAAAAAATATTTATAGATTCTGTGTCAAGTATAAATTATTTTATTGTAAATCAACTCCGAAGATAAATGAAATGTTTATCACTTATCAAACTTATGTGTCCGATGTTTCGAATAAAGCGACATTCTATTATTCTTAAAATATTTGACTTGTTGGATTTAGTGAAGTGTCCTTTCAATTCTTTACGTCATTTTAAACAAGCAGACTCCTATTGTAAAGTTCGTTTGGTTTCTGAATAAAATGAGATTTGATTGTGCATAATGTACCTGACTTATTTAATCAAATGAAGTGTCCTTCCAATTGTTTCAATCATTTAAACAAGCAGACTCATTAGTAAAGTTCTGATGGTAAATTAAATGTGAGGAATGTCCATGAATAAGGACACCTTTACACTTAATTTGAAACGGTCGTTCGTCGCCCACTTATGTATACCATTGATAGAAATCGAAAGAACAGGTTTCTTTTTCACAAATACTTTCTCAATGAATGCGGGCAACACGTGCTGTAATCGATTTCAACCTTACAGTAATGGTTGCGTAAAGTAATCCCAGAAAAGAAACTGTTTTGTTCTGGGAAACGTTATAAAAGTTGTTGACAGAATAAAAGTCTTTAAAGGTGGTGACAATTAAAACTCTTGACTCTTTTACACGTATCCAACAGATCAAAAGCTGCTCTTGATGGCTAAACTTATTTCATTGATCTTAAGGTACACATTTAGAAAGCTACATTGTGTACAATAGTAGCTCTTGTGGAACTAGCGCTTTTTTACAAAGTGTTCATTAAGCCTCGGGCAAGATGCGAGCGTTGGAAGACTTGCGGCAAAGAGAGTAATAAAAAGGTGCGAGTTGTTCTGGTAACGATGAGAGTGAAAGCGGTATTTTCCATCAATTTCTAACGTGATGTCATCCAGTGGAATAGCTGAGCGCTTCATTTTGAGTGATTATCACAAATACAAGATGAAGTATCTAAAACCAAAATTGTGTAATAGTGGCGAGATTATCACAAAACATCCCAGAAAAATACGTTTTTAAAAAACAATAAAATAACATAACAAATGTAATTTAAAATGTTATTTTATTATTAAAAAAAAAATATGTTTATGTGCTGTTTTGTGATAATTTTACCAGTATTAAACAATTTTGGTTTTAGGTGCGCCATCTTGTATGTGATTATCACTGAAAATGAAGCGCTCAGCTAGTTCGCTGAATGACATCACGCTAGGAATTGATGGAAAATACCACCTTCACTGTCATCGTAGCCAGGACAACTCGCACCGTTTTATTACTACCTCGGTCTGCCGCAAGTCTTTCATCGCTCGCATCATGCCCGTGGCTTTAGAGATGCTCAAGTTCTGCGGAATGAAGAAAAGATACGTGGGAACATCATCTTCAATAACTGTACAACTCTTCACGTATTGGCAGCATCAGGGCTCGTGATCAAATTAGTTTCAGTTCTCTTTCAGAAGATTTAACAGAAACCTTGTGTACTTAATAGTTTTCTGGCCAATGTGAATAACAGTCGTTTTATACTGAAGTATCAGAATTGCTAGTGCAGACAAGATTATGCAAATAAACATACCACACCAAATATGTGCATCATCATTTGCGTCAACTCCTGCTCGTATAAATTATGGATGTCTATGGCACACAGCTTCAATAGCTTCTTTTTTTTTTACAATTAAAATGGACGGGTATAAAGATTTAAGGGCTTTTCAATGTGGAGTAATAGTTTGAGCTCAAGAGATAAAGCGGAGAATTTTAGAGTTAGAAAAGTTTGTATTTTCGTTTACTATCACTAAACCTGACTGCAAGAATTCTGGCAAAACCATGAACTTGCCAAATCAATGTGACCAAACAATAATTATACTTCGTCTCAAGCTAAGTCTGGAAAGAATCATTTCACTTAACAAGCATGAGAAAGTGAATCAAATGACATAGGAACATAGTGCTATGCTATCAGCAAACAAAAACATGAGGGTTTTGAAACCTCCTACCACAATATGGACTTTAGTATCTGATGGACAACTTGATTACTCCAGATGAGATTTGGCCTATTGGATTAATTCACCAGTGTTTTGGTTACTTCTGTTCACTCCAGGGGGTAACTGAAAATAATAATTTGCAAAACGTATTTTTGAATTTATCCATCTTGGATTAATAAAAAATATATAGAATGTTAAACCGAATTGACACATTCACGTAGAAGATCTGTAGAAACAAGTACCAGGTGGCAATCGACTCCGTGGCAAGGCATCCACTCAAAACTATTACGGTTAGGCACAAGCGATCGTCATTGTCCAAGAAAAGTTTCAAGACTTTAAAATGACCACTTACCTCACACTGGGTCGGATGGAAATATAACAGAACGAAACCGTGTGTCATATGGGTGCAGTGATAAGTATCACAGTGAAGTGCGTCATGTAGTGACAGAAGATTTTTCTCAGTACAAGTTCACCAATGTAAAGATTACAAGTACCAGAGGGAATCGATCCCAAGACAAGGGACCCCACCATTCTAGGCCTGAAACTATAACAGTTAGATAAAAGCGATTACCATCATCCGAGAGAAGTTCTGGGGCTTTGAAATGACCACCACAGAGCTTTTAATGCAGGTTATTAACTAAACAGTCACTGGAATGTGTTACTCCTGAAAATGTTCGCCGACCAAACGGTATAGTGGTTAGCGTGCTAGCTTCTAGACCGCGAGGTTGCGGGTTCGAGTCCCGTGTTGGCATGGGTGTTTGTAAATGTATGTTGGCTTGTCTAGTGACGAAAGTTTCGGCGCATTATAGCCCTCGTGTTGCTGACGGCGCCAGATAATCTGAATACAACCAACCAAACCTGAAAATGTTCGTTGAATACTTCATAAAGTTAAATCCGTAATATAGCAACTAAAAGCTGATAAAAGGGGGAGGGGGGGGGTAGGTATAAATGCTTGATTGTCAGTACCCTATTTTTAAATTCAACTATAAAATCATGTCTCATTGAAGAGTTTCTAATGTTTTATCTTACCAGTTTCGATTTTATTTTCAGTGCTTCATCCCAACACACTTTCCAAGATTAAAAAATATATGTTTAGGATTTTTGACGACTATTAGAATTGTACAAGATCTTTTTTAAACATTTGTGAGCCCATGGCACAATATCTGAAATAATTTATCTTGTTTAAAATTAACAATTATTCTACTTAAACTATAGTCACTGATGGCCAAATCAGAGAGGCGGCAAAAACTTGTCTTGTGGATCACAGGTTCAGCCATGTGCTTCGCCGAAACATCGGCAATTGCAATACGGCAAGTTTACATAATCCTTTTATTACTATATTTAGCTGATAAAAGTTTTATGTTATTGGTATAATACATAATAATTTAAATCTTTTCATAAAACTAGGCAATATTTCATCAAACTTATTCATTTTATTTACTTTTCTTTGAGAATTGTAGACGAAAACTGTCAACGGTTCTAACAATATAAAAGGAATTCAGAAAGAACTTGAGCAGTATGAGTTAGAAAATCTTTTTCTTTCTTTCTTGTTCTGCAGAAAATTATTTTAAGGGCTTTTATCCGTGGAAATTTTAAAGTACTTTAGAATTTATATTTCTCTCGTCATATACCACAATTGAAGAAGACATAAAAGTAGAGATGCTTTGGAAAGACTATTTGCTGAGTCTAAAAAAGATGTCACTACATTTTAAAAATTTATAACCCTTGTTATACCATTTTTTTTTCTCTTTGACATCATGACATATATCTTTGAAAGCTATCACCAGCATTGTTTTTGACGCCTGTTTTACCTTTTGTCTACACCCAACACATTCACTTTTACGTAGCACACAGAAATAAATTGTACTAGTATTTCCTATGTTAACTTGGTTAGTATATGTTTTATTTCTATTTCTCACAGGCATTCTTTAAAAAATAAAATATTCAATTATACTTAAGTGTAAAATATTGTATACATAAAATATGCATTTGCATTTATTTACATTATGAGCAATTGCTAACTGATATCAAGAAAGCAAGATAAATTACAAAGGAAATATTAAAAATCAAAAAAGGGTATTTGTCAAAATCTTTGAATGTTTTGATTTGTCAAAATCTTCCAAAATTTTGGTTTGTCAAAATATTCAAATATTTCTATTTGTGATTGTAAATTCGTCCTAGTGACAAGTCTTCGTGCAAAGTTCGAAATAATATTAACCTTTAACTACTGTGTGCGGTCTGACAGACCGCGAGTCATTTTTTGTAGAATGATTCAGCCCCTTAAAATATTTCAAGTTTGACTTTTATATTATTTTTTCCGATACTATGTTTCTTAAATTTTAAACTGATGTTCATTAAATTGTTTTATGCAGTATGGACCACGTGTTGCTCTTGCGCCAAAATTATCAAACCACCCAACCACAGCAATTAAAGGTTAACCTTTAATAAAGCCGTCTAAGAAGGACTAATTTAATAAAGTTTTAAATGTTTTATAAAGCTCAAATAGATAATTTTTTAAATCTATAATGGTTTGGTTTGTACGCTCAAAGAAATATTTTTGTACTGGGACTTACAGCTTAACATGGATTCCGAAACGCAGCGAACATCCATGCCTAATTCCAGGATACGAACCCGACACCTTTAGCATACGAGGCCAGAGACCTAACCCCACAGCCGTCAGGTTGAGAATTCTATAATGGAACATGCTTATTGGGGAAATTAGTAACTGGTTTAAAGCTGTTGATATTTGATATGACCAACTTGGTTCTTGAAGGTGGTCGACTTATACCTAAGTGTTTTCATATTATTTGATTCATTTTTTTTATTCGATGTTACCGTCAGTACGTCTTTCTGTGTTGGTAAGGGGCATCAAAGGTATGTGATGACTTGATACAGTACACTTACCCCTTGATATACATGTTTCACTTGTGGGAATGA
The DNA here is from genome assembly GCA_963978545.1 of Linyphia triangularis. Taxonomy (NCBI): domain Eukaryota; kingdom Metazoa; phylum Arthropoda; class Arachnida; order Araneae; family Linyphiidae; genus Linyphia; species Linyphia triangularis. The sequence continues at coordinate 110,837,530 of OZ021721.1, read as the reverse complement.
AATCTAAGACCAGAAACAAATCATTTCTTCTAGTCTCTTCAGTATGTAAGCTTTAAATGAATTCAGTTAGAACAGTTCCGTGTTTTGTCAGTGGATAGTCACAACCATGAATAAACATTACATGACCAGTATATCAAAGGTATGTGATGACTTTATACAGTACTCTTACCCCTTGATATACATGTTTCACTTGTGGGAATGAAATCTAAGACCAGAAACAAATCATTTCTTCTAGTCTCTTCAGTATGTAAGCTTTAAATGAATTCAGTTATAACAGAACAGTTCCGTGTTTTGTCAGTGGATAGTCACAACCATGAATAAACATTACAAGACCAGTATATCCTCCTCGCAATAGAGTGCGGCTAGATAATTCCACTTTCAATTCATTCTTTAACATTCAACTACCTATTTTTTTGCACAATGATGGCTATCAGGCGAAACCTAAAACTTAACATGCATTCCGAACCACAACGAACTTCCATGCCTAACCCATGATTCGAACCAGGCACATTTGGCATGCATTCTTCAGGGCATATTTGGTTTTAATAATTCTAAAATCACCATTTTCATCGAAAAGAGATTGTGATGTCGCTACTGATTCAAATTGTATGATGTTTCATTCATGTCTCTAGTCACCTGCAGTATCGTAGCGTGTAAGTAAATCAAGTCTGTGTCTATAACTTTGACATTACCGATCGTAATGTGCTTTACATTTTCTTTTATGTTGTTCACTAGTTTTGGTATATTCTCTTCGAGCAGGTAAAATTGCTTCATACAACTTCATTTCTTTTTTACTCAACTGAATTAAAGAATCCACATTAACCCTTTGCACTCCAGGCCTTTTTCGCGCGGAGGAATCAGCAACTCGAGACATTTTAGGTTCGACTGGTGTTTATGGATTTGCTTCATAGAAACTAAACACAGTCATTGGCCTTGCATCGAATTTCCGCATCACACTTAATGGTCTTCTCGTGGTTTGGCATCCAATCGTGTGGCGCCTGAGAGGCGCCACTGGAGTGCAAAGGGTTAATACTTGGTGATGTTATTTTTCCATTTAATGCCAATACGATGCGCAATAAGGCTTACGATATTCATTTAGATGAAACCGTGGTATCTCGAGCGATAATTTCATACCAAACTTGAACATATTTAATGTAAAATGATAAATTTTCCAACAACAAGTATGCATCATACGACCAGAATATTGATAACATATCTAAAAACGCTCAAGATTGTGAGTCATACACCGATCATACTCGGTTTCAGAATCCTTTTTCAATATTGAAACCATAAAAAAAAATGTACATTCAGAAAAGTTAGGTTAAGGTAGAAAATCTCATTTGGGCCTTAGACTACATTTTAAAAGAAAAATGTAAATGCTCATAAGAACTGATTCCGAGAAATTCGAACGAAAACTACTTTTATTTATAGTATTACAAACACTTCAATTTTTCAAGCAATGTGTCTAAAAACTAATATGCTTTTAATTTTATAAATATAATGTATCTTAAAACTTTGAAGCCACAAACAACTAAGTAAAACTTTGTTCTTGAGACAGAAGTGTGTAACAAGACAATGATTGTGGGAGTACGTGACAAGTATAGAATGGCAAGAATCATAGGACGTAATAGGCGTGAAAAACTAGACAACACTAGACCCTCACAAACATTAATACAGGAACTGTAGAACACTCCATCCTCTATAAGTCCATGATAAACGTTAACGTCTTAGACAAATGTACATGTTTTCTGGAACTTCAGTGTAAATACTAAAAAGCAGAATATTTTCATAATATGGTAAAAAAAAAAATAACTTAAAATTTACAGTTGCTTATTTCTTCGGTTGATTTAAAATTCATTGCAATGAAATAGGTCTAGTTCGAAGGACTTCGAATTTGAAAGTAACATAAAATGCCTAGAGAATATCAAACTTCTCTTTCTCAGCAGAATCTGTCCAAGACAGAGATTCTTTTCCTTCATAAATCTGAAATAGACAGAAATAAATAAGTAAATAAAAATCGGAACACAAGTATACAAAAGAATGGATTTTGTGTTTCAATAATATTTTTACATTCACTTTTAGAAGATAAAATATTCTTTTGAAGTGTTTCTAGATAAAGGAAAAGGCAGAGAGATGTATACAGTAATCTTCATGAAAAGTGTATTTTCCTTGTCAGTATTAAAAAAAAAATAAACTTACTTTCAAAATAATAGGAAATGAAATCAGGAGTGAAAGCAGACTTTTTTTAACGAAATTGTAGTAAGAGGTATAATACAATAAAACAAACTGGGTCGAAATGAAACTCAGGAAAAAAAAACTACCGGCACTTAGAAAGAAACATTTCAGTCGAGGACAGAAAAATCAATGAAATTAAGACTTCAAATATGGTTTTAAAAAATATTCATAAGTTGGACTTTTAGGTATTTTCTTTGGATTATGTTACTTGTCAAATACTTTATTAAGGTTAACCACACAAACATCTTGAGAATAATTGCCTTTAAATATTTTTTACAAGGTAATTACCATCTGATTAATATTACCTACAAACATCTGATTAATATTACCTACAAACATCTGATTAATATTTTTACATGGTAATTACCATCTGATTAATAATACTGGTAATTACCATATTTTTTACAAGGTAATTACCATCTGATTAATATTACCTACAAACATCTGATTAATATTTTTACATGGTAATTACCATCTGATTAATAATACTGGTAATTACCATATTTTTTACAAGGTAATTACCATCTGATAAATATTACCTACAAACATCTGATTAATATTTTTTACATGGTAATTACCATCTGATGGATGTGTGGTTAGCGCTCGGCAGCGCATGCCAAATGTTCAGGATTCGAATTCTGAATTAGGCCTGGATGTTCGTTGTGGTTCGGAATCCACGTTAAGCTGTAGGTCCCGGCCTGATTAGCTGTCATCGTGCATAAAAATAGGTCTTTAAGCGTATAAAACAACCAACCAACTAGACTTATCCAAATGCAGGAGCTCACCTCATGGTTGTGTGGTTAGTGCTCTAGCCTCACATGGCAAAGTTGTCGGATTCAAGTCCTGAGTTAAACAGGAACGTTTGTTGTGGATCAAAATCTACGTTAATCTGTACTATTTTGGTTTGTTTTAAAATATGAAAACAGTGTGTGTAAAAAGAAAAAATATATTGTTGACCCGTACACAGCCTTTGCCTTTAATATAATTTAAAAAATTACTTTTTTGGTTGGTTGGTTGTTTTCTGATTATCTGGCACTGTCAGCAACACAAGGGCTATAATGCGCCAAAACATTCGTCATTAGACAAGCCAACATACATTTACAAACACCCATGCCTAACACGGGACTCGAACCCGCAACCTCGAGGTCGAGAAGTTAACACGCTAACCACTATACCCTTTGGTCGGCAATTACTCTTTTGGAAGTTCATCAGACATATTGTATTTTATTTCTGAGAGATATAATGAAACTTGATTTGAAAAGCAGAACTCAGCAAGTTATGGCTCGTGTAGCTGGTCTATCTGGTGATAAATCGTATCCCGTACATATATCATAGAGTATCCAATGGAACGTAATTTTAACATTTAAGTTCGATTTATCAATTCATATTGAAGGGAAATTTTTAGAGTGGAGTTTAAACAGTATTACATGTTTAAAACAGTATTACATGTTTAAAACAGTATTACATGTTTAAAACAGTATTACATGTTTAAAACAGTATTACACTTATTTATTCTCATTTAAAAGGGGGTCTGGCACCTCTATAGGAGCCCATGTTAAATTCAACAACTTTGGGGGCATCTCATTTAATAACCGATTCTTCAGTAATTATGAAACTTTCACAGTATAATATTTAGATACTTTTGAATACTTTAACACGATATTTTTGTTATTTTTTAAAAATTAAAATAATTATGATTTTCTAAAAATATGTTTAAGAAAAATTATAAAATTTTAGACTAATTATTTTTTTAAAAAAAAGTATGCTACTTATCAATAATTCCTCTCGTTAAAGTACTTACATACATTAGAGAAACATGTATACAAAATTTGAAGCATTTATGTCATATAGATTTTAAGGTATGTGCCCCCAAACATGAAAAATTGGCATTTTGAGAAATTCGGCTTTGAAGTTAAAAAACATGCATTAAATACCTACATTTTGTTTACTTCAAAAAATTATTAAAAATACTTTGAAATAAGATACAATTACAAATGTGGCATCATTTTAAAAACAAAAATTTATATTTTAATAAACAGTAATAAACCTGAAATCAATAATCTGAAAAATTTTCATGTGCCGACCCCCTAGTATGGCGGAAAAAGAGAAGATCATTATCCGACTGTAGCGATGCATCCTCTACATAACGTATCCTCTGTAAAGAGAGTACTAAAATACTCTCTATATTGTGGAGTCGCCTCTCTTGGAGTACCAAAAAAAGCTTTTTTACTTCGATTTTCAAGCAAAAAAAACATTGCGCAATTGAAAATAAACTGTAAGTCTCAGAAGCGGCTCTTAACCGTTCAATTGTTAAATCATTTATCAATTTTGTTTTTGTATATTGTTGAAAAGTAATCGTCACAAAAATATAGTCTAAAAATAATTTATAAGATAGACTCTTTATTAAAATATCTTAATTATATAATGGATTATTATTATTCTATATTTCACATTAGTATTACTTAAAAATGTGCTTTAAATTGCATTTTTTGTACTGAGAAGTACATATTTCGGTTTGTTTTAAAATTGCGCAATTGAAAATAAACTGTTAGTCTCAGAAGCGGCTCTTAACCATTCAATTGTTAAATCATTTATCAATTTTGTTTTTGTATATTGTTGAAAAGTAATCGTCACAAAAATATAGTCTAAAAATAATTTATAAGATAGACTCTTTATTAAAATATCTTAATTATATAATGGATTATTATTATTCTATATTTCACATTAGTATTACTTAAAAATGTGCTTTAAATTGCATTTTTTGTACTGAGAAGTACATATTTCGGTTTGTTTTAAAATTGCGCAATTGAAAATAAACTGTTAGTCTCAGAAGCGGCTCTTAACCATTCAATTGTTAAATCATTTATCAATTTTGTTTTTGTATATTGTTGAAAAGTAATCGTCACAAAAATATAGTCTAAAAATAATTTATAAGATAGACTCTTTATTAAAATATCTTAATTATATAATGGATTATTATTATTCTATATTTCACATTAGTATTACTTAAAAATTTGCTTTAAATTGCATTGTTTGTACTGAGAAGTACATATTTCGGTTTGTTTTAAAATTGCGCAATTGAAAATAAACTGTTAGTCTCAGAAGCGGCTCTTAACCATTCAATTGTTAAATCATTTATCAATTTTGTTTTTGTATATTGTTGAAAAGTAATCGTCACAAAAATATAGTCTAAAAATAATTTATAAGATAGACTCTTTATTAAAATATCTTAATTATATAATGGATTATTATTATTCTATATTTCACATTAGTATTACTTAAAAATTTGCTTTAAATTGCATTGTTTGTACTGAGAAGTACATATTTCGGTTTGTTTTAAAATTGCGCAATTGAAAATAAACTGTTAGTCTCAGAAGCGGCTCTTAACCATTCAATTGTTAAATCATTTATCAATTTTGTTTTTGTATATTGTTGAAAAGTAATCGTCACAAAAATATAGTCTAAAAATAATTTATAAGATAGACTCTTTATTAAAATATCTTAATTATATAATGGATTATTATTATTCTATATTTCACATTAGTATTACTTACAAATGTGCTTTAAATTGCATTTTTTGTACTGAGAAGTACATATTTCGGTTTGTTTTAAAATTTTAAAATCGAAACAAAATGGAATAAATCTCTTTACTAAAACATCTACTATTAATGGCAAAAGTACAAAAAAAATTCGAAATAGTAAATTTTTTTGGAATCTGCTCTTCAAAAGTAATTTTTAAAAAATACATTCTTGATGTTTATTTCAAAACAAATAAGATTTGAATATCTTTCTTAGATAAAAAAAAATCACAAATTAGAAAAAAAAATTAGGAATTGTTATGAAATTTTTGAAAACGAAGTATTTCCATTAGGATATTGATCTCATTATTTTGAATAAAAATATATTAAAACAATCACAAATAAAATCGTACAAAAGATCCATTCAATTTTATCTTATATCATTATATCCCCACCTTTAACAAAATATTCAGAATTTATAAAACTAACATTTCTTAAATTTGTATTTCCTTTTTATAAATCATTCTATACTTTAAGATTTAGGTGACACATTTAAACTGCCAAATTTAACAAAAGTATAAAACTCGCATGACTAAAATAAGAGTTGTATTTTTCTTCTTCAATTTAATCAATTATTGTTACGTTTAATGAAAATCGTTAATATAGAAAAAATAATACTGCAATTAATGGCAGAAAGCAAAATTAAGACACTCAACTAGCAATTATCCCGGAACAAATAAGAACAAAATAACGAGGACTTTAACAGCAATTAAATGGTATTTCTTACATTTCGCGATTGAGTAACTTTTTAAGACCTTTTACACTAGTATTTCTCACAACACAACGCTTAATTTAATTAGCTCAGTTTATTTTAATTGTTTTCGTTCTGATAATATGTTTCGTTTCAGTATTTTTTCTTCAGCTTTTAATGTTTTATCAGTACTTAATCGAGAAAAATTTATTCAATATCATTTTACTTTTCTTTTTTTTTAAAGTTTTTATACATATTAATGGGGAAGATATGACGTTCAAAGGTAATCAAAAAAGCAGATTGTTTGCTTAGGAGATTTACTTCAAGTGGCTAAAAGATTAAAACTTGCGTCCTTCTCATTTAGTTCCTGCGACAAACCTGCTTGAAACAAGAGGACAAGATTGGTGTATTGTACAGAGTGGTTATAAATTTATTCAATATCATTTTACTTTTCTTTTTTTTTTAAAGTTTTTATACATATTAATGGGGAAGATATGACGTTCAAAGGTAATCAAAAAAGCAGATCGTTTGCTTAGGAGATTTACTTCAAGTGGCTAAAAGATTAAAACTTACGTCCTTCTCATTTAGTTCCTGCGACAAACCTGCTTGAAACAAGAGGACAAGATTGGTGTATTGTACAGAGTGGTTATAAATTTATTCAATATCATTTTACTTTTCTTTTTTTTTAAGTTTTTATACATATTAATGGGAAAGATATGACGTTCAAAGGTAATCAAAAAAGCAGATCGTTTGCTTAGGAGATTTACTTCAAGTGGCTAAAGGATTAAAACTTGCGTCCTTCTTATTTAGTTCCTGCGACAAACCTGCTTGAAACAAGAGGACAAGATTGGTGTATTGTACAGAGTGGTTATAAATTTATTCAATACCATTTTACTTTTCTTTTTTTTTAAAGTTTTTATACATATTAATGGGGAAGATATGACGTTCAAAGGTAATCAAAAAAGCAGATCGTTTGCTTAGGAGATTTACTTCAAGTGGCTAAAAGATTAAAACTTACGTCCTTCTCATTTAGTTCCTGCGACAAACCTGCTTGAAACAAGAGGACAAGATTGGTGTATTGTACAGAGTGGTTATAAATTTATTCAATATCATTTTACTTTTCTTTTTTTTTTAAGTTTTTATACATATTAATGGGAAAGATATGACGTTCAAAGGTAATCAAAAAAGCAGATCGTTTGCTTAGGAGATTTACTTCAAGTGGCTAAAGGATTAAAACTTGCGCCCTTCTTATTTAGTTCCTGCGACAAACCTGCTTGAAACAAGAGGACAAGATTGGTGTATTGTATAGGGTGGTTATAAAGAAAACTTTACCGATACAAGGACCTCTAGCTTCCGTTCAGTTCAACAAATCGAGATGAGTTGGTTGGTTGTTTTCAGATTATCTGGCGCCGTCAGCAACACGAGGGCTATAATGCGCCGAAACATTCGTCATTAGACAAGCCAACATACATTTACAAACACGGGACTCGAACCCGCAACTTCGTGGTCTAGAAGCTAGCACGCTAACCATTATACCGTTTGGTCGGCTAAATCGAGATGAGATTTCAGATATAGTTATTCAGAAGTATGAACTCAGAATTCTGAGAATGGTAACAAAATGGCGCTCACAGTTACGGTTTTCGGTACAGAAACTCGAAATTTTCGAATGGCAATGCCTACTTTTTCCCGTCGCAAAATGCTCTGCTCATGCGAAAACCCATAAGAGCGTTAGAACGGTGCGTGTATCGCAAAAAACGGACACGTTATGCATGGATAAAAGACAGCTCTGAGAACGGCCATAAAAAACACGATCGGGGCGCACGGAGGAAAATATTGCCTATGACAGAGGCCAAAAACACCAATCATTGAGGACAACACAGATTGGACAACAACAAAAAAACTTTTGTTTGGATTACACATTTTTCACATGGGTGCCATTACAGGCAATTTTATCGGTTTTCTAAGCTGAATGTCTGGCAAGTGGCGTTCTGTGATTGGTGTCTTGCGCCTCTGTCAAATACAAATTTCCTCCGAGTGCCTCAATTGTGTTTCGGTTGATCGTTCGCAAAGCTGTTTTTTATGTGTGCATAACGCGTTCTTTTTTGTGATACATGTACCATTCCAACGCTCTTTAGAATTTTCGCATGCGCTGAGCATTTTGCGACGGGGAAAAGTAGGAGGTGCTATTCGAAAAGTTTGAGTTTCTGTAACTATAACTGGTAACGGTAACCTTGAGTGCCATTTTGTAGCCATTCACAAAATCTCGAGCTCATAGCTCTGAATAACTATAAGCACCAATAACTATGAACTGAAATCTCATCTAGATCTATTGAACGAAATGGATGCTAGAAATCCATTTATCGGTAAAGTTTCTTTATGACCACAATGTATTTGGATATTTTCTGGCCCACAAAGACAATACTGCGCCGGAACATCACTAAGTCTCGATCAGTTTAAAGATGAAAATGCATTCCAGGAGATATTTCGAGGGAAAACTACACGTATTTGAGAGACTAAATAAAATGTTAGTTTTTAGAAGGATTATAATGTACTTTATACACTAAACAAGCACTTAAAGCCCTATTTTTTTTAGTACTACTATACAGAGTGACTTCTACAGTTCTTTACCAACCCTTAACCCTTTTCGACAGCTATTGTCATAAAAGCTATGTTTAGGAATAGTTAAGAGGCAATGAATTACATGATGAGTCTGCTTATAATGCCCCTTAGAAGAAAAATCGAGAGTTAGTGAGCCTATATCAAATACTCTTCACGATACATTAAAAAGGTAAATTAAACACTTGTCGAGCAGCATGATTTCAGAAGAAAATGATGTCTTATAAACCCAAATCTTTAAATGGAATACGCACAGCGTTTGATGGTTCCTGTTTTTACATCAAGAACATCTCAGAAAGGAAAAGTTAGTCGGCAATAGACAGGTAAGTCTCCATCATAAAATAAAAAGAAAGTTTACAAGATTTTAGTGTCGTATATATCTATCTATTGGAGAGTACGATCTTTTTAACACTAGATTGCCTAAGCAAGTCATTTTGACTGCTTTTGAATTTCAATTAAAAAAATAATTATTTGAATAATGACACAGCTTCTTATAATTTTGTGACTTTTTCTACAACATATAAATGGGTTAATTAATCATTGTTGTTGCCCCCCCCCCCTTCCTTCACTTCCGGTATATATATATGTGTTATACTTATATTGCCGAAAAGCAGTCATTTTGACTGCTTGGCAAAGACCAGTTCGGCTCTGGATTGGAATAACATAACATACAAGTTCATGATAAATTGTCGATTTCGACATATACTTGATAAGTTGCAGTTGTTCAATAACTAAAGTTATTGTTATTGTTATTCGTACTTGTTATTCGAATCTTTATGCCAGGACTGGCCATTCGCTTTGTTCCCTTTGAACGCGCTGTAACGTAATTCAGATGGGAAAGAGGATCACTGAGTGTATGATCTCATACTGTAATCGATACGGCTAAAATGTCCAGATAATGTATAAATTATTATTTTCGAACTGAAATACATTTTTTTATTGTTAATACTTATTAATAACTTGTTATATGACTGTAAGTGATATAAAATATATTAAAAATTACCGTTAAACAAATTTCTTTGCGCATTAGTTATTTTTTCACAATGCAGTCATTTTGACTGTTTTCAGGCAATATAGGTATATACTAAGCTCCCGTCTTTCTAGTGTTAATAATTACAATAAAATGTAACGAGTGTTATGAAAGTTATATTCATTATTTGGGGGGACGCCAAATATATTTTCCTACTAAATCGATGCTGCTCTAAAACTTTGTAAATTACTATTATCTTATATCTAGGAACACGGTAGTGTTCTGTCTCCAACTTCATTGTCAAAATGGCAAATATTGCAAGTGTATATTATACTGACCGAGCTTAGACTGGTTTTCAACCTATCACTATTATAGTAAACCAATAGTTTCAACCAATTACTATAGGTTAATCATAGTTTCTTTACTTATATAGTTTCAACCAATCATTATTATCTCATCTTCTATTATAGTTAAAACTCTGATTTTTTCCATTGTATTGCCCCAAGTGAGTACACGAAAAATAACGACATAATTGTTAACATTGAACATGAACAAGGGGTAGCGGAAAATTCCTTTGAACATCTCCAATGTCATCGAAATTTTGTTCTTATTCGTCCTTTTTTTCTTGTTGTGGTTGCGGCAAAAATCTGAGCCAGGCCTACAGCTAAAACTATTTGATGAATTTTAGCATTCGTTTTTTTTTTTCTTGTCTGATTGATTAGAAAAGTACCTTTTGTATGTTTAAATGCTTAAAAGGGTATGTTCCCCCGAAAATGGTCCCGGAAGTTAGAAATTTTAGTCGGGGTAATACTTTGATACTTGATGTTGTACTATTAATACAGTTATATTAGAAATAAGTCAAATTTATTTATTTTATAATTAAATTGCATGTATTTTAAAATTTTAAAGCTCTGAAAACACGTGTTTCAACTTTGAGTACGACAATCATATTCATTCTAAAATAAAGTTTTAATCCATAAATATACGTGATTAGTTTGAACAATGTACCTTTTGGTCATTAGCTTACCGTCTTACTGACTGTAACATCGAAGAACTTCGTGTTTTCTCAAAAGGACAACAAATGTTAGTTTTAACTTAAGGCGAAAGTAGTTTGGCAAACACACATTTTTTATATCTATTCGTAGGTAAAGCATAAAGCAGATAATCTCCAATTATTTCTTATATTTTAAAAATGTAGTTATTTCTTTTAATATATCACACTTATTTTTACAACTTATTTTTTTAGTGTTTTTGTAATCATGTATATAAACTAGTAAGTACATATTTTTAATTATAAATAAACACCTTTTCTTGGTGTGATAAAGAGGTTTCCAACTTAAAGAAAATGAATAGAACTCTAACTGTAATTCTAATTGACTAAAATATTGCATCATAGTATTTATTGTCACTCTTAATACAAAGAGTCTTTTGTGTGTCTAACGTTGTTGCTTACACCATTTTGCGCTTAGTATGACACTTAGATTGCGCTTAGATTATTCGCTCTGAAACATCCATCGATCGTATCTTACTAATTTTGAACACAACAAACGCAATAAAAAGAATTGATTGCTCCCATAAAACAATTAGAATTTTTAAAAAATTGCTAAGTAAAATGATCAGCCAGAAAAAGTTATGAAATCTAATGTTTGCCGATACTATTGGTAGCATTCAATGTATTATTTTCAATATTGACAATTTAATTTTTAAGATATCAGTTTAGCAAGAAATATATTTCAAAATTATTTATTCATATGACAATTTTTATAACACAACTTTTTAGCAAGTAAAATAAAAATTATTTAAAAATATTTCGTAAATTACTGACTGACTCTGACAGTTTAACCGATATGGATGCACGACGATTCCAATCTTGTTCTACTCTCAGCAACTGAGCCAAACAGGTGTGTGCTTCCCCCCCCCCCCCCCCGTGGTCAAATAGCGTGAACCAGGTTTTAAGAGTTGTACTTTGATACAATAACAACCAAGTCACCATATTCAATTTTGAGAAATTAGACCGGATAAATATGTGGGCATCATTTACGTTGATGTTAAATTGTTTTCAATAATCTGAATAACTTATTAAATAATATTTATAGTTTTGGTTTTTATGACTTTAAATTCTTAGCTTTCCAACCAGATACAAGTATATTAATCATTTACATTTAAATATATATATATATATTGATAATTTTTGTTTTGAAATAAATACAAATACAAAAAATGCACGTGAAGACAAATATATTTTTTTTGTTACCAGCAAACATAAATAAATGCTCATTTGATTTACTTATATAAAAAAAACATTGAATTAAACCGTTAAACCACCATAAAAGAACTGCATAGTTGAATATTTTCTGTTATCCAGTTATCATTACTACATATTAAATATTTTCCTTAAGTGTTCTGATGCTATTTCCAAAATTTATCGCCAAGAAAAAACAGCATTATTTCCCCGGAATCATAGCAAACTAAAATTGAGATAAAAAAGCTTCTTCTTAATTGAAGATAATCACTTATTATATGTTAAACACAATTTGTACAAATAAACAATTAAAATTCTACAAAGCTAGACGAATACATCATATAACTAACATTTTATCGACTACATTTATTACCACATTTCCGATTAACCAATGGTACTTGTAACTAGGAATAGACCCATTTTTTATTACTGTTGTTCTTCATATACAATCTTCTATATAATCGATTCCAGAGAAAAACATGTTTTGCCAAGTTTTGTTTGCTAAGTTTTCAAAAATAATTCCACTGTATTTATTTAGCACTTGTGGCGCCATCTTTTATACACAAAGGAAAACTCCTGATATGTCTTTTAAAACAACTTTAACTGCTACTTAAATTTTTGTTTCATTACTAATTACTTCATTGAGTTGCCAAATAAAAAAAAATAAGCATACACCACCCTCTGGACAATATACTAGTTTTGTACTTGGGTTATTCAAATAGGTACTGTTAATAACAAATGCATTGATGCATTGTTATGACATTTATTCAATATGACAAAAAATACCCGTATATATGTTTTAGAAATCTACATATGCTACAGCTGCTTCCTCGCGCTATATGTGTCAAAACTGCATTGCTTAGTTTCCGGGTATCTGAAATGGATAAATACTACATGGAGGTATAACTTTATGGTTTTAAATGAAGTATTTAACTTTAATTAATGTGTAATTAGGTTTTAGAAATAACAAAATTTATACATTCACCTTCCCCCTCGTATTTTATAATAAGAACTCATATATAAACATACACATAATGCCTGTTTACGCTAAAACGAAAAATAGTATATTTCTATGTGGATTGGTCAAGATAAAATAAACATGGCTCATGGATTTCAAGTCATGAAAATATACTTTCCCCCGATTTCAATCCATTAATTAAAAAACAACAGTATGTAACATTAGGTTTTCGTAATTAGCTAATAAGTAGCTACTATGCTAAATTCAAGATTCCTAGCTTTATAGGTTGGTTGTTTTGTACCTTTTTTTTTTTTTTTTTGCAGAATGACGGCTAAATCAGCTTAATTGCAGCTTAACGTGGATTTAAATCACAACGGGCATCCAGGCTTAACCCGGGATTCGAGACAGGCACCTTTGGCATGCGAGGCCAGAACTCTAACCACACAGCCATAAGTGGGTCCTAGATTTTTATAGAAAGTGTGTGATTTAGTGATGACTTGATTAGTTAATCAAACTTTCACAGGCATAGATAATCAAAAAAGATCTAACTAATAAACAATTTAAACGATAAATATTATTTTCAAATATCAACTATAATTTTATTATAAAAATTATTTCAATTTTGAAACTAAGTATATTATTTTAGAATAACTACAATCCCCTTACTAAAACCAAAACTGCTTTCTCAACCATAAGAGTGTAAGATTACATCACTTTTCTATATAACATGAACTCTTTTCGAAATGGACGATACTATCTCTTCTGATACAATATTACTTTTGATGTATGAAATAGTCCAATCTCGTAAATACTCCTATCAACTATAATTTTATTATAAAAATTATTTCAATTTTGAAACTAAGTATATTATTTTAGAATAACTACAATCCCCTTACTAAAACCAAAACTGCTTTCTCAACCATAAGAGTGTAAGATTACATCACTTTTCTATATAACATGAACTCTTTTCGAAATGGACGATACTATATCTCTTCTGATACAATATTACTTTTGAAGTATGAAATAGTCCTATCTCGACCATTGTAAGAGCAAGAATACTCGATTAAATCCGAAAAGAAAACAGTTGCCTTTATGTGTGGGATTAGGATTTTTTTAGCGAAGAATCCGCAATATAATCTTTTATGTGAGAAAGGAAGATACCAATAAAAAATCCAACCAATGATAATTTTGTAGTATGTTTGACCTTATAGGAAATGTCAGTTGATATTTGAATTGATTTTGGGAAAATCTTGAGTGAAAAATCTTTAGTAAGAAGCGTGAAATGTGTTGTTTTTGCTAAAAGCTTAAATTTTCTATACATTGGGGCAATAGATATTTTAGTTTTTTACTGTCTAAACCTTCTTTAAATGAGTGTTTCTTATATTTCTTTTATACTTTTTCGATCAGTACAGTATTCGAAAATATTTTCATGTGTTTTCCTGCTTTTAACATTCTCGGCGACTTATTTCCTCCAAGGCAAACTTTAAATTCGTTTTAAAAACTCTAAAATGCTAAGTTTATTATTTTCATAACGTGCAATTTCTCTAGATTAGTTGACTATAATACTTTTGGAAGATGTAACATATATTGGCGATTTTAAAATTGATTTTGTGTTATCCATGATACATCAAGCTACTTTATTGTTTGAATTTTTTTTTAAATATCTAATGCCCTTTTATAACTTTTAGTCCAAAAAATAAAACATTTTATATTTTACTTCTCATTATCGATTAAATATAATGTTTCAAAATTGGTTGGTTGTTTTCAGATTATCTAGCCCAGTCAGCAACACGAGGGCTATAATGCGTCAAAACATTCGTCATTTGCACTGTTTGTATTAGTCCTTTGACATCCAAAAAGTATATAAATATGTATGTATCAAAATATAATCGATACAAAAATAAAAATAAATGTATATAAAATCCACGTGCATAAAATAAATTTATATTTTATGCATGTGGATTTCTATATTGTATCAAAGTCACTCTTCCAGATATACAAACACAGAAACTAATTTTGATTTTATTAAAAATATTTACCTATACATATTTAAACCGAGTAAAATACAAATAGTGGGTAGTAAAGTTTCTTATTGTCTTATACTAAACTCTAAACTTTATTTTATACCGAAACTTATCAAACCTTTGTGCAGCATACGAAATTTTTTTATTAATTTTTTATCTTTTTAAAAATACATTTTTGCAACGTTTAAATAGGTTTTACGTTGGAATTAAAAAATAAACTTTTAAATTTTTTAAGTTTTAATAATTTGAAAACAGTGCTTTTAAATATTTAGCTTCTGTTATATTGCTGACAATACTTTTTTTTAAATTAATATTTCATTTAACAATAGTTAAAAATTCCTTTCTTATGAAAATATTTTAGATCACTTAAGTATCCAGATGCAAAATTAACTTCTGCTGTTATAAAGTAATATTTCGTATTCATTTACTCTAGCTTTAGATTCAATAACTGATTTTCTTATACCTGTAACAATTCTTATTCAGAAATAAATATTTTCTCATAAAATTCCTATTCGGAAATAAATATATTTTTGTTAAATTTCTATTCGGAAATAAATATTTTTTGCAAAATTCGTGTTCAGACATTTTTTAGTGTAAAATTCTTATTCAGAAACCTTTTTTTGAGAAATTCCTATTCAGATTTTTTTTTTTTTTTTTTTTTTTGTAAAATTACTATTTATAACTAAATATTTCTTGTAAAATTCCATCGTAATTTACTAATTAAAGTTTCAGTAAAATAAATGACGACTGTTTTATCATTTTAAAAATACATTTTTGCAACGTTTAAATAGGTCTTAAGTTGGAATTAAAATATAAACTTTTAAATTGTTTAAGTTTTAATAATTTGAAAACAGTGATTTTAAATATTTAGCTTCTGTTATATTGTTGACAATATTTTTTTTTAAATTAATATTTTTCATTTAACAATAGTTAAAAATTCCTTTCTTAAGAAAATATTTTATATCACTTAAGTATCCAGATTCAAAATTAACTTCTGCTGTTATAAAGTAATATTTCGTATTCATCTACTCAAGCTTTAGATTCAATAACTTATTTTCTTGTACCTGTAACAATTCTTATTCAGAAAAAAATATCTTCTTATAAAATTCCTATTCGGAAATAAATACATTTTTGTTAAATTTCTATTCGGAAATAAATATTTTTTGCAAAACTCGTATTCAGAATTTTTTTTGTGAAATTCTTATTCAGAAACTTTTTTTGAGAAATTCCTATTCAATTTTTTTTTTTTTTTTTTTTTTTTTTTGAAAAACTACTATTTATTACTAAATATTTTTTACATAATTCCATCGTAATTTACTAATTAAAGTTTCAATAAAATAAATGACGATGATTTTTATTCTAGTAAAAAAAAATTCAAGAAAATTATTTTTCCGCTATTCTTTTCTGACAAATTACCAGCCGCTAACTGTTTTCGGAAATAGAACCTATCTTATTCGGATAGAAAACATTATCATTAGTACTTCTTCAGCGGTTTTTACGAACGAATGAATAGATAGATAGGTAACACGAAACCTAGTTTTATTCCACGTTCATTCTGTTCTGAGCGCTTCTTCTTATTTGAAAAAGGATTGCAGAAGGAAAAGAATACACCAGGGAATTGTTTTCATCAATCAAAAGGGAACAATAACTCCGCCAACGATCATTTTGGCGTAAAACATCACCGATGTAATTCCTAGTCATTCAGCCGTTTATTTTATTCGCGATTTGTTCAGAAGATGACTTTTTGACTTTGGTTCAAATGAAGTAGGATTTAAAACATTGTAACAACTACAAAATACTACATTCAACGTAAGAGCGTATTTAGATACGGAAATTCATGCTTAAAGTTAAAAATATGTCATGTATTTTTTGGAGTGGTGTTAAGAACTTCGGAATATATAGATGCTACAAAGTTACAACATGGAACTGGAACATGTATACGATTTCACTTTTCTATAGTACACTAGGATTAAAAGAATATATATTTGTGTAATGGAGATAGATACACCTATATCATACACACATAACCAATATTCAAAGATAATCAATTTTTGGCCAATAACTTTCCAATGGGTATTGTTATGAATTTTTCCACTGAGGCAATGATGGCACAGTTTTTACAGTATAAAAATATTTATTCTCTCTTCAGAAAACTCACAAAATTTATTCACAGGTAACAGTGTAATCGCTCACAAGCTTCAACACAAGCTTTAGCAAAAACAACTTCGAATACAGCGATTATACTAGCTCACTCCAATAGGTAAACAAAGCGATAAGCTTTCATCGAAGTCCAAAGTCAATCTGAAAACTTTCCCGATCGCCGGTCTTTATATAGCAGGCACGTGAGAACATTCCCGAAATTTCCAGCCAATTCATCGAAAAAGAAACGTCTCGAAATTTCTCGATTGCTTTAGGTGTTTCCACTTTTTTCTAACCTGTATAATCGCTGTTAATAAATAAAATAAGATAAAAATAAATTACAATAGAATTTTAAAATAATACGTCACTATTTACACTATATACAGACAATTTGTGCAACAGTATGCTCAGAAATATGCAAATCGTATAAGAGAGAAATCATTCCGCTTCAAAAGGATAAATAAAACAAAGCAATTGCAAAAATAAATACAAAGTGTACATTGGAGGTATATGTAAAAGAATTGAGTGCCATTATTGTGCAGACAGTTGACTTTTAATAAGGGATATAATTTTTCCTAAAATATGTGTTTACTTTATACTATATTTAAAATTAGGTTCTCTACAAAATCTATTGGCTAAATTGCCCACTCCATTTTTAGAGTTGTTTTCAAAGAATGAACATTTTTCAATACTTTGAACCTTTAAAAAAAAAAAGTGTCATCTTCTCAAATTGTCCCATACATGGTTGATGAAATTCGGATTAGAAATTGAACCTGGGGTGGTGTTATTTTAAATCATTTATCCAAAGAAATAGCGCAATAAATCAATAAATATGATAAAATAAATAAATAAATGAATAAATAAAAATAATAATCAATAAATATGAATTCGATACTAATATTATACCTTTAAAACCTGAACTAGGAAAAGTATACAACACAAAGAAAGTGATTGAGAGAACACTGGAAAACTTCCGGAAGCCAGCAGCGGTAGATTTTTTATTATTTTTTTTTTTTTCCTTTTGGCTAAATTGCCCACTCCATTTTTAGAGTTGTTTTCAAAGAATGAACATTTCTCAATACTTTGAACCTTTAAAAAAAAAAAGTGTCATCTTCTCAAATTGTCCCATACATGGTTGATGAAATTCGGATTAGAAATTGAACCTGGGGTGGTGTTATTTTAAATCATTTATCCAAAGAAATAGCGCAATAAATCAATAAATATGATAAAATAAATAAATAAATGAATAAATAAAAATAATAATCAATAAATATGAATTCGATACTAATATTATACCTTTAAAACCTGAACTAGGAAAAGTATACAACACAAAGAAAGTGATTGAGAGAACACTGGAAAACTTCCGGAAGCCAGCAGCGGTAGATTTTTTATTATTATTTTTTTTTTCCTTTTGGCTAAATTGCCCACTCCATTTTTAGAGTGGTTTTCAAAGAATGAACATTTCTCAATACTTTGAACCTTTAAAAAAAAAAAGTGTCATCTTCTCAAATTGTCCCATACATGGTTGATGAAATTCGGATTAGAAATTGAACCTGGGGTGGTGTTATTTTAAATCATTTATCCAAAGAAATAGCGCAATAAATCAATATATATGATAAAATAAATAAATAAATGAATAAATAAAAATAATAATCAATAAATATGAATTCGATACTAATATTATACCTTTAAAACCTGAACTAGGAAAAGTATACAACACAAAGAAAGTGATTGAGAGAACACTGGAAAACTTCCGGAAGCCAGCAGCGGTAGATTTTTTTTTTTTTTTTTTTTTTTTTCCTTTTGGCTAAATTGCCCACTCCATTTTTAGAGTTGTTTTCAAAGAATGAACATTTCTCAATACTTTGAACCTTTAAAAAAAAAAAAAGTGTCATCTTCTCAAATTGTCCCATACATGGTTGATGAAATTCGGATTAGAAATTGAACCTGGGGTGGTGTTATTTTAAATCATTTATCCAAAGAAATAGCGCAATAAATCAATAAATATGATAAAATAAATAAATAAATAAATAAATAAATGAATAAATAAAAATAATAATCAATAAATATGAATTCGATACTAATATTATACCTTTAAAACCTGAACTAGGAAAAGTATACAACACAAAGAAAGTGATTGAGAGAACACTGGAAAACTTCCGGAAGCCAGCAGCGGTAGATTTTTTATTATTATTTTTTTTTCTTTTTAATAATCTATATTAACCTCGACTTTGTGTGAGCTCGTGCGTGTGTGTCGGTCGATGGCAAGCAAATCTAGCAGGCGGAGACCTAACTAACCCCTTTACCGTCATAAAATCAGGCTGAAACGTGGCAGATAGATTCGATGTCGATGACAATGCATTCTAACAAATTTTGGCAGTTGTCACTGTCACTAAAATGTCGAATTTACGGAATACTAATAAACCAACTTGACGTCATACAATCGCGCTGAAATAACATATAACCTATCACTGAAGAAACTCTTTCCTGTTACCAAAATTGTTTTAATAAATAATTAATAAAATACAAATCGAATGTATAAAAGATATTTGGATGTGAGTACATAAATTCCCATTCATTTTATTTGAAAAGTTGTTTACCGCATATTTTGCTGATAGAGATATTTTTAATATTTAAAATTAGATGCCTGCACCAAGCACACGCTGGCAACAGAAACGACGCTTTGTCAATGAATATAAAAATTGGCAATGCATGTAAATTATTTATATTAAACACTTTTTTATGGGTTATATTATTGTTAGATAATTATAGTACAAATTTCTAGTTTAGTTATTTTTCTTATGAAGATCTCAGTGTGGTAATCCAGCATATTGAACTCCAATACCAAAACATTTTTACAACCAAATCATTATCTTTAATTGATATTTAGCACGTAAAGTCATGTTCATACGACATTCTTTCTGCAGATCGTAAGCCTGAATACGAAGAGATTATGTTCAGTAAAGAATATCTGGTGGTAAGAATTTTGGTTTTAGTATATTGTATATAGTATATACAATATACTAAGACTATTAGTATATTGTTATATAGGGATATGGATATAGTGTATGATACATTAAATACTGTATATATTGCTTAGAAATATTGAGAGACTTTACAATATGTGTGGAAACGAGAAAAACTTTAGAAGAAAAGAGCATTAAAATTACTTTTGAAACCGAACAAAATATTTGGATATCTAGTTATAAAAACCTTAAATATTAATGAAACTCTCTAAAAAGGATATTTACTATAAATTTCAATAACTAAATATACACTTCAATCTTTCAAAGTATCTTACGATCAGATTTTTTGTTAGTAATGAATGACAATCAAAAAAATATATGATTAATCTAACAACTTACAATTTCCCAAGTTATTTTTTCGAGTTACTTACATAATACAATTTAATATTATCGGGACTATTGTTCAATACGTTAATCATCTTTTATAAATATAATGATGCCTAAAATATTTCGTATTTAATCACTGAACTATAAAACTTAGTACTAAAATAAAGACTTCTCTGCTTGGCATTTTTCTTGAATTTGTTTTGATGGCAGAAGACAATCACAATACATACATAAAAGACAGAAATTAATTAATAGCATTTTAACATGCAATTTATGATGACACTTCCTCTTTTTTAGGGTTGCATATCAATTTGATGTGTTAAATGTTTCGGCACCGGATGCCCATGTTATATACAAAACAGAGAACCATCTACGTTTAAGAGTTACAACATATACAAGTACTTTACCAAACTGCAATGTATGTAATTTTTTATTGCAACTCTTTTCCTCATGTGAACTTTTAATTTCAACAACTCGATCTAACTTTGATATATATATTTCAATAAAAGCAAAAATTACTTTTAAAGTTTAAGCGGAGTTGATACCCAAAACTTTATAAAAAAATCGATTTTGAGTTTATTACTGTTCATTAAAATTGAAATTCTTTACTTTAAAATGATACCTTATTTGTAATAATACCTCATTTAGAAGTATTTTGAATAATATTTTGGAGATAAAATTGGGAACTATTAGTATAAGTAAAGTTTGCTGTAAAATGCGTTTTTCTCCTAACTACATTTTTCATTACTCATGTATGCCGACCAAACGGTATAGTAGTTAGCGTGCTAGCTTCTAGACCGCGAGGTTGCGGGTTCGAGTCCCGTGTTGGCATGGGTGTTGGTAAATGTATGTTGGCTTGTCTAATGACGAAATGTTTCGGCTCATTATAGCCCTCGTGTTGCTGACGGCGCCAGATAATCTGAATACAACCAACCAACCATTACTCATGTACATTTTTTCAGAAACTACACAAACTATCTATTTAAATGTTTTATCGCACGTTCCGTATATGTATTTCTATAAACTGATGTGATATTGCGTTGTTATTTTTAAAATATTTTTTGTTTTTGGCTTATTTCGTTAAAAAAAAAAATGTGATTTTTAACAAATTTGACTGATTTTCATAATAATTCATTTAAAAAAAAAAGTGAAGAAATTACAATTAAAAATCAACTTCAGTAGAATTACAAGTATCTGCTAAATGTACTGGAAAAAAATTATGCTTCTATATCAAGTATTTTCTGAGAAAAAGGTACGTGACTAATGAAAAATGTAGTTTTGAGAAAAACACATTTTAAAGAATACTTTACTTACTATAAAAGTTCCCAATTTTATCTTACAAAATTCATAAAAAATGCTTTTAAATTAGGTACTATTACAAATGAGGTATCATTTTAAAGGGAAGTATTTAAAAGTTAATAAACGATTATAAACTCAAAATTGATTTTCTTATAAATTTTAGGTTACAAACTCCCCTTAATACATTTTGCAATCAGTTGATTGATTGATTGATATTGTTTTATGAAAAAATGTATAACAGGCAGAAATTTAAATATTATCTTATTTCTGAAATTAGCTCGACTCATTTTTTTATAGAAACTACCAGACTTTTTTCAAAATCTATGTTTTAAAACTATAATATAGATTATCATAAAAAACACTAATTATACATATTATTCTTTGTCATTTTAAAATGGTAAAACATACCTGTTCAATATAAAATATAATTTTAGAGGATAATTTTTCTCAATAAAAATCCACAAAGTACATAAGCATTAAAATGTTTGTCAAAGTAGGACAACATTCATATAACTTTATACTTCAAAAGAAACTCACTTATGCTCGTAGCCTAATGATAAGGAAAATAAGAGATATAGAATATCTATACACACCAATCTTTTATTCTTTCAGAAAACTGGATAAATGCAACGGCGTAGAAAATCAAATTTGTCTTTCCAATTTGTGTTCTGTTCTTTCAGAAGTTTCTAAGCCTTAAGGGAGTTTTACTTTTGTCTTCACAACTGGTTTTTTATATGCAGAAACGAACCGATATTGAAAAAAAAATTAATACTGTTATCAATTGTGTTAAGTAAGGAGACACGAAATTTTATATGCAGTAATTTCTTCAAGCAAAAACTGAATTGTGTGCATCTCGCATTCAAATTCAAACCAAAGAAAGACAGCTTTATCAATGCTTCTGACATTTTTTATCTCAGTTTTTGTTTAGTTTTGGGTTCTTTTCTGTAATGTTTTTTAAGTAATTTTTGCTGTTGCATATATTTACAAAAAAACTTGGGAACAAAATCAACAAAGATTTTTTATTACTATTATAGATGTGCTAAGTATTACAGTTTAAGAGCAACCAGTAGTTTATTTTTTTTTTTTTTTTTTTTTTTTTTTAAATATGTGTGTTGTCAAATCTGTCCTGCCTGCCTAGTTCTAAATACTTTCGCTTTAAATACATGAATCAAAGTGTTTAAAATATTAATGAAATAAACTACAAAATTAAATTTTTGACTAAATACTGTACGATAAGCTCGTTGATATCTTTTTTGGTTAACTTTTTTTTTTTATTTATAACCGAATAAATTATTGAAATCAGTTACCAGAAAGAGAGTGTAGCATATCACCTAAACTATTTATTGCTTACTCTAGTTAAGAAAGATGATTAAATTAAAAAGAGTGACACAAAATTATTTTGTTTGAAGTTAATGAAGAAATATCAAGTACATACTTAATTTACACCAAAACAAAAACGTAGTAAAAATGTTAATAACCAAATATTTATTGAACAGTCCAATGGTTTTAAAATATTAACATAAAAATTCTTCACCATTAAAATGGCAAATTAATAATATTATTAAAGCTCGTGCTTTCAAGCACGTTTTCAAAAACCTGAAAATATGAAAAATCCAAGGTACTACAAAAAATGGAGAGGGTTAATTTGTTATTTTTTTTATTTCAAGTTAATTATTTTTGCTATTTTTATATTTATGTTTTAAGATAAAGAGAACAGTCAGATAGAGCTAAATCAGAATATTAATCCGGCATAGCAAAAACCTAATTAAAAATATCTAATTAAAATTAACTTCCAACGTTGATATTTAAAAATTAATTTAAGCATGAATTGATAAATAAGTAAAAAGTTTTTTCACCTGGAAATAAATGCTAGCTTTGAATGTTTCTTATTTATTGATTAAAGTTTTTATTAGGAACACATATAGCATATTTTTATAATTTCTTGGCTTTAAAATCTTTCGGAAGAATAAATACCTTTGATCAAAGCATTTGAACTTTTTACCGAAATTGTTTTCGTGTATAAAGTGCAAAAAAATGGCTTCTGTTTTAATTACAAATTCTATTTAAATTGTTTACTTATACTTATAATATTCTTCCTTTCTCAAATCCAATTATTGTCATAGTGTTATTTTTTAATTTATAAACTGCTGGTAAATTTTATGATATTATGTTCAGTTTAAAGTAAAATGACTTATTTACTTAGTAAGTTAACATTTAGTTATAATTTTCTAAAAATAATTTACTCCACATTAAATAATTTCATGTTAATTCAATCAAAATATTACGTTAATTCAATCAAAATATTACGTTAATTCAAATCAAAATACACTATCTACCAAT
Organism: Linyphia triangularis; assembly: GCA_963978545.1. Classification (NCBI taxonomy): domain Eukaryota; kingdom Metazoa; phylum Arthropoda; class Arachnida; order Araneae; family Linyphiidae; genus Linyphia; species Linyphia triangularis. The sequence goes on along the minus strand of OZ021721.1, from coordinate 110,813,085 downwards.
ATGTATTTGGACACTCATGCAATTGAGAATGTCTGCAGTCCTGATCTACGACACCCTTGATTCCAATTCATGGTAGGTTCAACGCTGACTACTACTCCACTAATCTACATAACTATGTGCTTCCTACGCTGTGGCAATTTTACGGGTTGGATCATTGTTACTTCCAATATGACAACGCAGCTTGTCATGTTGTGAGGTCCACCATGTATTAGTATGATGACAGTGGGCAGAACCGACTGGACTGGCCTGCTCAGAGTCCAGACGTGAATCTTATGGAACACCTCTGGGACGAGTAGGATCGCCGAATTAAGGAGGGCAGCAACCGTCCAAAATCGGTGAAAGAACTTACATGTCCACTCCAAGCCGAGTGGAAGAAAATACCACTGTCCATCATCAAAACACTTGTGGAAAGCATACTCCGGAGTGTAAGTACTGTAATTGCCTTAGGTGAAGGCTCAACCACCTATTGAATTTGAATAAATTGTGTTTATCTCTTTTATCACAGGTGTCCAATTACTTATTGGTAGATAGTGTATTATGTTAATTCAAATCAAAATATTATGTTAAACATTATGAACATCTCTATGTAATAAAACCAAAGAACTAACTGACTCATCACTAATTCTCCTACTTCCCATATTGTCACAACTCTGATCTTTAGTACAAATGTCAACAAAGTCAAATATAGAAATAAGTGCCTTTGCCGATCTCGATTAACTAAATTCATGGAGTCGAAAAGGAGCCATTCGTTCCAAACAAGGGATACTCAAATGTTGTACTTCCAGAGTAGTCATGTCTCTGAAATTTAGTGCAAATGTCAACAAGAGCAAACACAGGTAAAGTAAGTTATTCAGATTTTGATAAACATATTTTGGGGTATCGAAATGTGATCAAACGTCCGAATTGGAAAATTCATGAATGCTATTTGATTGCTAAAGTGCACATGTTGAAAATTAGCGAAGCTTCTGTATTCAGCTAGTAATCAATATAGGCTACAATGGTACGGATTGTCAACAAAAATGTCTGTAAATATTTTGAAGACACAGTATGACCCATTTTATCATTTGCCAACTCTTTAATGCGTATACATTTATCTCTAGTTTCCTGCAGTTGTGAGACTATAATTTTAAGGGAATAGTTGGAAGGTAGTGATAAATGTAACTGCCCCGACCACGAGTTAGTTGTTACAGACTGGGGATGGTTGTCATGAGTTATTTAGTTGGGCAAAGCTCATTCAAATTCTTCAGTTATATGTATTGATAACAGACTAAAGCGACGAATGGATGTTGATAAAGGAGCATTAAAAGTAGACAAGATATACGTTACTCACTTTCAGGTGACTTTTTACAATTTATGCTTACATTACCCTGCTTAAGTTCGATAGTTGATTTGATAATGAGTTGCAGATTTTCAAAAAGATTATCCCTGTCATTCACATATCTCCTTGATATCAGCATCATGCCTAAAATTGTTTTTTTTACGCTAGATTTTGTTTTATGTTTCCTAATAATCTTTTCCTAAAGCAAAAACTTCCAATGTAGATTGCTACAAGACTAGTTTCTAACTTCAGAGTAATAGATTTCAAAGTCCCAATGGATCTCAAAGGGTTTAAATTGATTCAGTACAATGAGAAAACTGACGGTCATATGAGTCCGGTCATAAAATAAAAAGTTAGAAGCTTCATACCAAGTCACTGGCATACTTAAATATGCCATGTGACTGGCATATCTAAGTAGCTGGCAGTTCTAGTAAACCAATTATATTTTTATTTGTTGCCCCATCAACTACCATCATCAGTGTTCTCCAGTGACCACATGCACCAGTAGCATGAATACGCTGGCCAATATCGCTCGGCATTGGACTATCCCGATGTGAACCGTTGTAGACTGGCCGTTGTTTCGGATATAGACCAATCTCATCCAGTACAGGATTAAATATTTTGGAAGACTTTAAATGTTGATGGCGGGTTTTTCAAATTGAAATATATTTTATAAGAAAAGACGGAGGGATAAAAAGAATGTTTTGTGATGGTTTTGACACGTGTATTTAAAAAAAAGGGTGAGTTATATAACGATGTTCGAGTTTTACTCAAGAGTGGCCTGTCTTTCAGGACCTCTGTTTCCGATATTGGCCAATACTGATGGGCTACTTGTAAACTGGCGACGTCATGCCCGTCAATACATAGATGGATTGCTCTAGATGCTGGTACTGTGCAAAGAAGGCTTGAACTCCAATCAACTTACCAGCTGATATTCCCGTTACTTTCTACAAGTAAATCAGCCTTTAGTTTTGGGCAAAAATACATCACAATTTTTTAATGGAAAATATTTGAATGTATCATTACATGATGTTTGCTGATGGACCGATAGACTTAAAAAGTGTTAATAACAATAATCCGCCTTTCAATCCGTCACATGGGAGACCAAAAATGTTAAAAAAAGAAACTAAAATACATAGAAATTTCATTATATCCCAGTTATGTGGTGAAAATCGATTTCTTAACTTCTTAAGATCCAATCTCCCAGCCACAAATCATATTATCGTAATGATTAAAATCCAAATAATTTCAAAATGCCCACTGATTTCAATAATAGTTTTCTTATAATAAAATATTTCAGATAATGTAGCTATAGTTATTAATAAATTAAATTTTATTCCAATGTAATTAACTAAATGAAAAAAAAAATTCAGAAATGTCTTCAGATTTAACCTCCAATGTGATTCCTTATTTTTTATTATGGGGTTTGAGACTTTAAAGATTATATTCAGTATTAATTGCTGGAATCATAGGATAATCAGTAAAAGGAAACAGAAAAAGTTTTTAAAAAGTCAAACATTCTTCGAAATCTGATGATTTGACATAAAATGTCAACTATTTCATTTCTTGAATAACCTTTACTGATGAAAATCAATCCAATGATAAGACACACACACTTCAGATGTTTCCGTAATTACTTTGAACAGTCTTGAAAGGGATTTTTTTCCCGCTAACTTAAAAATAGTATATCAATTCAAATCCTATTGCGGGTTTGTCATCGAACTTAACAATCAGCTACGTCCCATCGTTTTAAATAATGAGCGGGTAACATTTTTTAAATGAATGAAGTTATTTGTAAGAAATTCTGCATCATTATTTAGAGAATAGCAATTTTAAATTGGAAGGATGCAATCTTTCTATAATAAGACAGATGAATGTACAATGTTCGGAAACTTTATTTTTGATTATGAAACCTTATTTTTAATCGTTACACATTGAGCTTAATGACGCTCGTCTGTTTTGTCAAAAAATGTTACAAAATCGACAATCTTTTATATTTTTTTTTATTAATTTAAGTTTCCAAATATATCTTTGATTACTTTACTTATTTTTATTTACGTTTTCAAACATTCTATGATCAGAAATTTAAAGAATATACATTGTTCGAAAACTTTATTTTTGGTATTCAGACCTTATTTTTAATCGTTACATATTGAGTTTAATGAAGCTCGTATGTTTTGTCAAAAAAATTGAAAAAAATAGACAATCTTTTATATTTTTTTATTAATTTGAGTTTCCAAATATATCTATGATTACTTAACTTATTTTTATTTAAGTTTTCAAACATTCTATGATCAGAAAGGTGAAGAATATACATTGTTCGAAAACTTTATTTTTGGTATTCAGACCTTATTTTTAATCGTTACATATTGAGTTTAATGAAGCTCGTATGTTTTGTCAAAAAATTGAAAAAAATAGACAATCGTTTATATTATTTTATTAATTTGAGTTTCCAAATATATCTATGATTACTTAACTTATTTTTATTTAAGTTTTCAAACATTCTATGATCAGAAAGGTGAAGAATATACATTGTTCGAAAACTTTACTTTTGGTTTTCAGACCTTATTTGTTGCTCAGTGAATTTAATGACATTCGTAGGTATATAAAACACAAGAAGTTCAAAAATAGACAGGCATTTACGGTTTTTATTAGTTTAATATTGCCGACCAAACGGTATAGTGATTTTACTTTTGAAACTTTACTTTTGGTTTTCAGACCTTATTTGTTGCTCAGTGAATTTAATGACATTCGTAGGTATATAAAACACAAGAAGTTCAAAAATAGACAGGCATTTACGGTTTTTATCAGTTTAATATTGCCGACCAAACGGTATAGTGATTTTACTTTTGAAACTTTACTTTTGGTTTTCAGACCTTATTTGTTGCTCAGTGAATTTAATGACATTCGTAGGTATATAAAACACAAGAAGTTCAAAAATAGACAGGCATTTACGGTTTTTATCAGTTTAATATTGCCGACCAAACGGTATAGTGATTAGCGTGCTAGCTTCTAAACCTCGAGGTTGCGGGTTCGAGTCCCGTGTTAGGCATGGGTGTTTGTAAATGCATGTTGGCTTGTCTAATGGCGAATGTTTCGGCGCATTATAGCTCTCGTGTTGCTGACGGAGCCAGATAATCTGAATACAACCAACCAATCAATTTAATATTCCAAATGTGTCAGTAATTATTTTGCTTGCTATTATTTATATTTTCAAAAGTTGTAAACTCTACTTCCCATAGAGTTGAAAGGTACCATGAGTTAATATTTTTTATCAATTAATATGAATTAATACAAATAATCAAAGATAATATTTAAAGATCTTGAATATGCATTCCAACAAAATATAATGCAACAAAATACATTTTTATTCTACTGTATAATGGAAATTTGATTACATCGTTATTTCATGAGCATTCTTGCGATTTTTAAACACGATTGCTTCAACCTAATGAGGTTAAGTCGTGGAGCATCAATTACATAAAGTATGTTCTCCACATTAATGTGAGAATATTTTATTGCTCTAATAAATAGAGTCTGTCATCATTACAAATTTAATTCCGATTCTCTTAATCTTCTGTGTCAGTTTTGAATATTATTATCTTCTGTCTTTGCTAATGATAAGTGATTACAAAGAGAACATGCTAGATGGTCATAATGAAACTTGAGTATTTTTATTACTCAAAATGGAGGGTTTTACACTAGATATTCCGAGGTAAGAGCTACATGTGAGCTGTATTTCACCTTAACGTCGTTATGCTAGGATCTATGGCCGACCATACGGTATAGTGGTTAGAGTGCTGGCTTCTAGACCGCGAGGTTGCGGGTTCGAGTCCCGTGTTAGGCATGGGTGTTTGTAAATGTATGTTGGCTTGTCTAATGACGAATGTTTCGGCGCATTATTGCCCTCGTGTTGCTGACGGTGCCAGATAATCTGAATACAACCAACTAGGATGTATAGTGATGAATGAGATCTGAAAGGCCATTCTTGGAAAAAAATTGCCTTCATTTTCGTCTCAAATATGAGAAAAAACGGAAAACCATCAAACATGCAAAGAAATTTTGGTGTGACTTCTATTTTTAGACAGTATTTCTGCTTTAAGTATAGTCACCAGTAGTAAAACAACGCTGTCCAGTACTGATGTCGAACTTTGTTAACTGGCTGTTGTTACAGATATTGGTCAATCTCGCCCAATGTTGGATAAAATGAACTCTATATACTTTTGACTTGTTGGTGCACAGTTTTAAAATTGATAATAAGATAGAACTCAAAACAAAAAAAAATGTGTTTTGTGATGTTCGTTACATTTTTATTTTAAAAAATCATGTATTGATGCTCTGTGGCAAATTTTCAAAACCTCTGTTTCTGACATTGGTCAGTGCTATTGTGCTACCTGCGTTAATAATAGGGCACAGTTAAGTTGAATAATAATGATACGAAACTGATTAAACACTGCATAAAATGTCTCCAAAACAATAATATTGGGGAAGAAATATTTAAAATAATAATTTGTCTAAAAAGTTATAATATATTTTGTTTATAACCACACCAATTTTTACCTGTATTATTTCCAAAAAAATAATTACTAAGAACATCAATAAATCAATGAACACTCTGAATAAAATGCAATTGTATAAAAATAGTCTTCTTATCTAAATCGGAACCGATGTATCTAGTCTTATTATGATACATTTAATTATATCATAATGCATTTAAACTCATTCAGATTCATATTTCAGCAGACCGGAGTAAGTTTCCTAGTAAAAACAAATCAGATGGGCCAGCACTGGGTGACTGACTGTGGCCATCACCTGAACTACTGGGCCATCGGCGGATAGCCTTTGCTTTTCAGTGTATAAAAGTGACCGTCTGGCCTACAGTACGGGCAGCAGTTATTTAACTGCTGTTGGAAGCATAGTTTAAACAGTGTCCCAGAACCGGCTTGCATAAAAAATTGGCTTGCCTCTAGCGGGCCACCACTGGTTTGATTGAAGATAGCCTTATTTATATGGCGATGCGAACTATAGTGCATTAGATAAAATAAAAACAAAACTAACTGCAAAGAGAATGTGTTCTTACTTAAAAACTAACACATCGTAAAGATCAATTGAAAACAGAAACAAAAATTAAACTCAGTGGCATAACAACCCCGTGCATGCTTGGTTCTCATTTAATCAACCCACTTAAGGGATGAAAGGCAGAGTCAACCTTGCCCAGTCCGGGGATCGAACCGCGGAGCTGCAACGTGGCAGCTCAATGCGCTACCACTTCACCACTGGGGTTCGAAAACAGAAACAAAGAGAATATTACTTACCTTGTCTCTTCCATCATAGCTGAATTTCACTCGGTATCGCGTCTTTGATACGTTCTCCTTCAACGGTTCAACATGGCATCCATAAACAGGCGTAGTTCACGCATGCACAACCGGCATCTCTTTCAATCTGTTGTGGGAGAGGATATTAATGGGCTACTGTGGGCAACTCATCGCTGGTTCGTTGACGTATGGCAGAAAATGGACCTACATTTAACCAAAGTTAGCAAAACGCCGCCTACTCTTATCCACAACTGCCGGCATCCAACCGTAAAGCGGCCAGCATTAGTGTTTTGACTAGGTTGTTATAATGGTAAATTTATATAATCGTTATAATTGATATTTTGTGAAGTAGACAAAGAAAGCAGAAACACTAGAATGGTCTTCAATAATTTTTGGAAAGCTCTGCATTCATGTTGGCCTTAAAAAAAAAAAAAAATAATAATAATAATAATTTTCTTTCATACTTAAATCGCAAGCTGTTGATTCTTTGAAAAATAAGTATTTTCTAATTGGTTAGTGAAATAAAACATATCTGAATATATATGAGATACTAATTACATAGATATTATCATGAGCGCGTGATCGGATAGTCGTGGGTTCGGTCCTACCTCATCGAACACTGGTATGCATGACAATGGGGATCTATACGCCGTATCCTCAATGTCCTCTCATTGATATGGTGGTGTTAGTTTGTAAGGTGCTCGCTCAGGTATTGACTTCATCATTTGACCAAATTCAAAATTATGAGATGGTGATTGGCCGTATTGCGCACTTAAATGTGTAAGGAATAGTCTATCAGAATTGATTTCAAAACCAAAACAAAGCATATAAAATATAAACACATTTTACGGATACATTTAATAAAAAAAAATCAAATTCATCTATTCACCGACGTAGAAATTTCCCGTCATAGACATTAATATATATACAAGTCATCCCAGTTTCATTGAGAATGATTAAGAAACAGCTAGTTGATATGTTTTTGTGACTCACTCAATATTTAACCGTAACCACCATTTATTATTTAAAACTTTTCCCGGAACTTTAAAGGTCTGCCTGCGAACCCAAAAATATATCATTCTCTGAACTGTGCTTTGCAGTGTCATTTTTTTTAACTATCTGTCTTGATACTGTGACACACTTTGAAATATTATTTTTATGTCTAATTTTCTCGTTCTCATAAAGTTCAAGCAAGAGTTCTCCTACGACATACTAAAGTTTGTTGAGTATTGGAATTTCTAAAATGTATTTAATTACCGTTAATAAAAGAGGAGTGTCTGTTATATACTTCTCCTACAACATACTAAAGTTTTTTGAGTATTGGAATTGCTAAAATGTATTTAATTACCGTTAATAAAAGAGGAGTGTCTGTTATATAGTTCTCCTACACACATACTAAAATTTGTTGAGTATTGGAATTGCTAAAATGTATTTAATTACCGTTAATAAAAGAGGAGTGTCTGTTATATAGTTCTCCTACAACATACTAAAGTTTGTTGAGTATTGGAATTGCTAAAATGTATTTAATTACCGTTAATAAAAGAGGAGTGTCTGTTATATAGTTCTCCTACAACATACTAAAGTTTGTTGAGTATTGGAATAGCTAAAATTTATTTAATTACCTTTAATAAATTAGGAGTGTCTGTTATATAGTTAGTACCGAAGTAGTGGTGAAGAATTCATATAAAAAGGGGAGCTAAAAAATCTTCTCATGGCTCGTTAATTGTTAAATAATTAAGAATAGTTTATGTAAACATGTAGATAAAAGATGTGGTTGTATTTTCTTTGCAATAAATGTTTCCGGTTATACTGTAAGTATTTCTTTGAGATTTGAAAAATCCTCACGTGTTGAATACTATTGATTATGTTTCTCTAAATAATATAGTATTTATCTTGTAACATACAAAACTTTATTATAAGAACATCGCACACAATACACTGTATGCAAACCTTTTCCCACACCCATTCCAAATGTTAAATTCTAACAAACAATATGCTGATAGAATGACATCGTACGCACTACCCTATTTGCGTCTCCTTCTTCCAATCCTTTCCAGATGTTCAATTCTAACATTCAATATGGTGTAACAATAACATCATAAGCACGAGTCCGATAACACTCGAATACGCTGTTTGCATTCCTTTGAACCCACCCTTTCCAGACGGATATAACAAAGAGGTTTTTTTTTTTTTTTTTTTTTTTTTTATTTAATCATAGAAAAAAAAATTGCTACGCTAATAAAAGTAATTCAGATATACACACATGCAGTAAAGATAAGTAGATGCAAAATTGTTGCTGCGGAAGGAACTTCATGATTCAAATGAATTAAAAAAATAATTCTTTGTTTTCAGACAATAACTTTTGGTTTATCATTAAAAAAATCATTGATATTTCTGTGTGTCCCCTTTACTTAAATTTTTTAACTACTTTTAACTTACTTTAACTTTTAACTTTTTTTAGCTACTTTTACTTATTTTTTAACTTACTTTTTAATTTTTAAATATGAAATAACAAATTGTACACATTATCAAAAAGTATCAATCTGATTTTAAGATACGAGCGCTTTTATTTTTTTTTATCGAAAACCTCAGAGAAAATAAACGTTCTTGAATAATTCTTTTCGTTTAAATTTGTAATTTACCTGATCCATAATGTTGTGATGATTTCACATCAATAACAAAGCTTCTTCATTACGTTTTATATATATTAAATTAATCCCTTACAAACTAGTATTGAAATTTATATTTAATATAACTGGGGCTAGTTAATTCATGAAAGTATGTAAGTTTTGTGGAATTGATTCTTTTATTATACAAGTTACGAAAAAAATGTAAAAATAACGCTTGGCCAGAGGATTTGGGAAATGGTTGGTTCCTTTTTACGTATATTTCCCCCGATCTGCCCTTGTAGTTAGATTAGTTACCCCACACAACGGAGTTGCATCGAGTTCTGAGAAAAAAAGCAGGGGAATTTTCGAATTCTCCGGTCGTCTTGGCCACGTGGACGTCCCTGATTGGTGCAACAGGTTATGCGGGGCTGCAAAGCGTCTCGAGACATTCATTCTGTCTGGATTTTCTCGTGGTGGAAGGAGGTGTTTTTACGTGCGGGAGAAAAAGTGATGGGACGCTCGCAGAAGAGGCGAGAAAATGGCACTGGGCCGCCATGTTGTGAAGGGGCCTTGGAATGGCCTTAAATGTCCGCCAATTCGGCGATTTTGATCGGAGTTAGATTCTCACCATCTGTTCGACGCTGCGAAAATAGTTCTACATCCTCTTGAATACTTTCTGCCATGTTACATATAAATAATTCCTGCCGGTGGCGTCCTGAAGAGCCGAGCATCCTTTTCCGTGACCTGCCCTCCTACATATAAATAATTCCTGCCGGTGGCGTCCTGAAGAGCCGAGCATCCTTTTCCGTGACCTGCCATCCTACATATAAATAATTCCTGCCGGTGGCGTCCTGAAGAGCCGAGCATCCTTTTCCGTGACCTGCCATCCTACATATAAATAATTCCTGCCGGTGGCGTCCTGAAGAGCCGAGCTTCCTTTTCCGTGACCTGCCATCCTACATATACATAATTCCAGCCGGTGGCGTCTTGAAGAGCTTTCCTTTTTCGTGTCCTGCCGGCTTACATATACCTACTTCCAGCCGGTGGCGTCTTGAAGAGCTTTCCTTTTTCGTGTCCTGCCGGCTTACATATACCTACTTCCAGCCGGTGGCGTCTTGAAGAGCTTTCCTTTTTCGTGTCCTGCCAGCTTACAATACATATTTCCAGCCGGTGGCGTCTTGAGGAGCTTTCCTTTCCGTGTCCTGCCCGAGGTGGTAAATTGAATAAAGATACATCCAGCCCGTGCCGTCATCAAACTACATCCAGCCGCGCTGTCATCGAAATACATCCTGCCAGTGCCGTCATCAAACTACTTCCAGCCCGCGCTGTCATCGAAATACATCCAGCCAGTGCCGTCATCAAACTACTTCCAGCCCGCGCTGTCATCGAAATACATCCAGCCCGTGCCGTCATCAAACTACATCCAGCCCGCGCTGTCATCGAAATACATCCAGCCCGTGCCGTCATCAGAATACTTCCAGCCGTGCAGTCAACGAAATATAACCAGGTGATCCATTAATACAGCCGGATATCCCTGCCTCGGACTGTGTCTCAGGAGCCTTTAGCCCGTTCAGCTTCTCCTGATACGTCTCAACGCCTAGTTTCCCAAGAACATTTTTTTAACAAGCCGAGTTCTGGACCCCTCTCATCCAGTGGATCCCCTCTTGCCTCTTCATCATCCGTAGACGGAGCATGTCTACCACAGGTTCTTTTTGTTTGCTTTATTGGCTAGACTAACTAGCTTATTACCGTCCTTTTTTTTGGGAAGTTCTCATCTCATCTAATCTAAACATAGGTGAACGAATCTTAATTTTGAGTCGGATCCTTTAAGAGATCTAGTTATTTGGTCATTTCCCCTTTCGACTGGTCAAGTGTTGTCCCCCCCCCCCCCTTTAAAACCCTTTTAACCAAGTGTTGGTGTTTTTTTTGCTACTGCCTAATTCTTAGGAAGTGTTGATTTAATCTTCTATTTCAATGATGTAATTGTAATTGAGTAAATATATTTTAATATTCTGTTTCAATAATGTAATTGTAATTGAGTAAATATATTTTAATATTCTGTTTCAATAATGTAATTGTAATGAGTAAATATCTTTTGGTTTCTTGATAAAATTAAACTGATTGCTCGCTTAACAAATGATGGTAGTGTGAATTTCTTACTTTCTTTTGGGGGGTATCTTGATCTTACGGGGTTTCTTTTCAGATTGGTGGTCAATAAGAGAATTTTGGGTGATAATAAGGAACACAACGCAGTGTACTAACCAACTTAGGAACTTTATTTATTAACTGGCAGAAAGCCATAACAAACTGGTGCCGTGACCCCTCGAATATGAGTTAATTATTAATACTTAGTTTTTTTTCTTCCCTTTTGAACACCAGTTCTAAACTTAAAATTTTTTTTTTGTGTGAGTGAGAACTTCTGATATTTTTTCTGTTATGTGTTAAAACCTTTATTGTCATTTCAGTGCATTTAGTATGTTATTTTAATGTTAGTTGCTTTTTGTTGGGAATTGACACTTTTGGTCTTTTATGGTATTCTGTTGATTTGTTATTGCCTTTTTCTGGAGTGAGTCCCATCCCCATATCTACATTTTTTTTGTGGTCATTCTTGCTTTGAGCTAGAAAATGCCAAAGCTAAGGAGAAACAGAGGGCACCAGCCTGACCCTACTGTAGAACTAGATGAAGGGTTAAGTGCCTCTTTGGGTAATATAGCCATGGCAGCTGAGAACTTGCCCATACAGGAATACACACTTCCTAGCTACATTTCTGCTCCACAGAGGCTCCACCTAATGGACTCTGTCGAGGAATTTAGTGGGGAGTCAGAGGTAACAGTTAATGATTTTCTGGACCAGATTGACCTCCTGGGAAATCATGCGGGTTGGTCTGATGAGGACAAGCTACTTGTAGCCAAGATTAGGATTAAGGGGAGGGCTAAGAGCTTTGTAAATGGCAACCTGAGTCTTAAGCGTGAAACCTCTTATACTGAGTTTAAGAGGAAACTTATGGAGAATTTCTCGGTCAAGGTGTCTACACATAAGTCCTTAAGACAACTACTTTTGGCCTATCAGCGTCCAACCGAGTCTGTTAGGAATTTTGCGTCCCGACTGGAGGCTTTGTCACATCACACCGTTACAGAGAGCCTTCGTGATGATGCCACAGTCGATAAAGTTAGGCAAGAGCATTTGTTGCAGGCTTTTTTGGCTGGTCTGAAACCAGAGATTCAGAGAGCTGTGGTCATCCAGAACCACCAATCGTTCAGTAAGGCGAGAGCTCAGGCTTCCCTTCAGGAGGAATTGCAGGAGCAGAGTGAGTCTGTGAACATTGCTCAGAGAGCCAGTACAGGGGTGGAACCAAATCTGGAAATTTCTAATGCCCTACAGGCACAAACTCAGATGATTTCGGATTTAACGGTTCAGATGCAGCAGCTCACTGCTGAATTGAACAAGTTGAAACAAGAGAGGGGACCACCTAAACCAAAGAGGGATATTAGGTGCTTCCAATGTAACGAACTGGGACACTTTCGTAGGGACTGTAGGTCTGGCACAGGTCACAATCAGGGAACTTTCAACTCCTTTTCCCTCCCGCCACACGCAGGTATTCCTAGACCCCCAGTTCCCCCCTTTTCCTACCCACACCAGGGACCACCACCTTTTCCCTATTTCTCAGGACCACCTCAGGAGGCTCATAATTCGCGTCGACCTCCTTTAAACTAGACCAGGGTTGTGAGAATTCACCTTTCTACACAGTTGAACACCCGTCGGTGCCCCTCTGCCAAATTTCAGGGGTGGGTAAATTGCCTATCATAAAGGGCTTAATTTTGGGAAATAGAGTTAACTTTTTGGTCGATTCAGGAGCGTCCGTCAACTTACTTGATAGAAAGTACCTGGCTTATTTTAAAGATCCCATTGTGGAATCTTGTAACTTAACAGTTTCAGGAGTTGCAAACTCCTTATTACACATTTTGGAAAAAATCACCTTGCCTGTCACTTTGGACAGTGAGACTATTTCTGTGGAATTCTTAATTTCCCCTACCTCAATCTCAAACAGGTATGGAGCCATTCTGGGAGTAACCTTTTTAAGAGATAATAGTGTTACCTTAGATTTTGAACAAGGTTACATGTTTACCACTAAATTGTTCTTGTCCTTCGAAAATCACTCTCCCAATGCAAATATAAACAATCTCGGTGTAAACATCACTACTTTTTTTGGAACCTGTCATGTAAAACACATCCTGCCACCTCTTTCTGAGAATTTGGTTAAAATTAAGGTACCCATTACACCTTTGGACACTAACTTAATTTTGTTCGAACAACACCCTAACTTTTCAAACACTGATCTTTTTGTTTCTAAGAGTGTGAACACATATAACCCCTCTGGAATTCACTACATTAAAATTCTAAACACATCTAGTGAACCTGTTCATTTAAATAAAGGTCTTAAACTTGTTATTGCTGAACCCATTCACACACAAACAACAACAATGCAATTTGTAAACAGTCTAAATACCATTGCTAGTGAACTAGATGATTCCTTCGAGGCATGGGGAGGTGATTTCAAATTAGATCACCTGCCTCCTAGTCAAAAACATACACTCACTAAGTTGCTTCAACAATATTCGCACATTTTTGCAAAGAAAGTACAGGATCTCTCAGGCTGTGATACTATTGAACATGAAATACACTTAACGGATAACATTCCAGTTAGAGTTAAGCCCTACAAAACACCTTATCATTTAAGGGAAGAACTTAATAAACAAATAACAGAACTTTTGGAGGCGGGTATCATTACAGAAGGATTTTCCCCTTACTCAGCACCAGTGCTTTTGGTTAAGAAGGCTGATCAATCATATCGATTGGTGACTGATTTTAGGAAGTTAAATGAGAAGACTGTCCCTGATAACTTTCCCCTTCCAAACATGATCGAGTTAATAGATAACCTTTCTGGGGCCCATTTTTTTAGTACCATGGACCTTACGTCCGGGTTTTTTCAAATGAAATTGGCAGAGAGGGACACCTATAAGGCGGGGTTCTCGACTCAACAATCGAGTTATAATTGGTTAAGAATGCCCTTTGGGTTGCGGAATGCTCCGAGCTCCTTTCAGAGACTAATGTCTGTCGTTTTATCAGGACTGGCTCCCTTGCAAATAGGTACATATATTGATGACATAGTCGTCGCTTCAAACTCATTCGAAGAGCATATACACAAACTTAAATTGGTTTTTGATAGGCTGGCTACCCATAATCTTAAATTAAAACCCAGTAAGTGTTCCTTCGTACAAGACACCATCACTTATTTGGGATACAAGGTCACTCAGGGAGTGGTATCCCCTGACCCCTCTAACTTGAAGTCTGTTGAGAACATTCAATTACCCACAAATCGTAAACAAGTCAGACAATTTCTTGGACTCACTGGATTTTATCGTCGTTTTATTCAGAATTATGCCAGCATTGCTCTTCCCCTCACTAACTTAACTAAGGATAATCACCCCTTTTGTTGGGATGTTGCAGCTCAGGGTGCCTTTGACTCCTTGAGGGCGGAGTTACTTAGGGAACCCATTCTTAAATTACCGGATCTCACTAAGCCATTCTTTCTATGCACTGATGCTTCAAATTACGCTCTGGGAGCTTGTTTATGTCAAGAGTATGACGATTTCTTACATCCAATTGCGTTCGCCAGTAGGAAATTAAAAGACGCAGAGATTAGGTACAGTACAATTGAAAGAGAAGCCTTGGCTATCGTCTGGGCCACTGCTTATTTTCGACAATATTTGTTGGGAAGGGAATTCACCATTTATTGTGACCAGGCCTCGCTTTCACAGGTTTTAAAACTTAAGGATTCGACCTCTCGCATTGCACGTTGGATGGCAGCCCTAGGTCAATTTAATTATCACATTATTCATAAGCCAGGAAAATTAAATGTCACTGCTGATTTCTTTTCTCGTCCAATCAACACTGTAACTTTGGTAGAACACAATGTCGAACCTGTTTTGTTCAATGATATTGCTACCCATCAACTCACCGATCCAAATTGTTTGAAACTCAAGCAACTTTTGGACGCCAATGTTAAGCCAAATCCGAAAAAGCTTAAATTCTATTTCCAAGAGAACGTTTTATTTTGCTCAAACCTAAAGCCCAAAAACCGTTGGCAGAAAAATGAAAGAATTGTTGTTCCTGAAATTCTGAGAGCTCAAATTCTTAACTTAAATCACGATTCCCTAGTCGCAGCACATTGTGGTTTCAGCCGAACGTTATCCAGAATTCAAAAGAGTTTTTATTGGCCTGGCATGTATGCCCAGATTAAAAATTATGTTGCCTCTTGTCATTCTTGTCTGCAAAGGAGAGGTCACCGACCTTCACAAAAGGCCCCTTTGGTAAGAATACCCATCACTAGCAGACCCTTTGAACGAGCGGCCATGGATTTCGTGGGCCCTCTTCCTTTAACCTTTTCCGGAAATCGCTACATTTTAGTAATAACCGATTATTTTACACGATACTCCGAAGCTTTTCCCCTCCCTGATGCCAAGAGCCACACTGTTGCTGCGACTCTCGAAAAATTCATTGCGACACATGGGGTGCCGGAGCAGTTGGTAACAGACAGGGGGTCAAATTTTTTATCAGAAACTATGAAGGGTGTGTATAATACGTTGGGAATTAGGAAACTGAACACGTCAAGCTATCACCCTCAGACTGACGGTGTCACTGAGCGCTTGAACGCTACCCTCATCAACTCACTGAGTCACTTAGTAAATCACTCACACGACGACTGGGATAGGTTAATACCTTACGCCTTGTTGGCTCACAGAACAGCCAGACATGCCAGTACTGGCGAATCCCCAGCTTTTCTTTTGTATGGTAGGGATCTGACACTCCCCACCGATCTTTTATTGAACACTACCTTCAGGTCTTACGCGGACAGTCCAACTTATGCTACTGATTTGTGCATAAGGTTGCAGTCGGCTTTTCAAATTGTTAAAAGAAATTTGACCAATGCTGCTGAGAAGCAGGAAAATTTCAGGGCAAAAACGGCTGTTGTAAAGAAGATTGCAGTGGGAAGTTCTGTTTATTTACATACACCTGTTTTGGAAGCCGGTCAGGTTAAAAAGTTTGCAAAGTTCAACAAGGGCCCCTTTCGAGTAATAAAGCAGGCCAGAAACGGTGTGAACTTTCAGCTGACAAAACCTGATGACCCTTCGGTTAAAATCTGGGCTCACGTCGACAGACTGACAGTGATTCCGGATCGAACCGTTTTTCCCTTTTTAGAGTTGGACAGAGACCTGAATGCCAGTGATTCTAGTGTAAACACCGATCATGACAACCCTTACAATTTGCGACCAAGACACCAAGGTTTTGTTGTTCAGATTTAGTTCGGGATTTGTAAATGTAATTCGTATAACCTGCGCTGCGGTAGTTTAGTTTTTTTTTGTATTACAGAAAGTCTTATAATAAAAATTTTCTTCTCTGGTATTACTGATTTCTATTGTTGTTCTGAATGGGCAAAAATTTTTTGCTTCAGTGTTAGCAGGAAACAATGTATGAGTTATGTAACTTTGATTTTTGGGGAATTACCTGAAATTCTTCGGTATAATTTCAATTCGAGTTTTTTTTGAGGAGAAAGAGGAAGGGAAGGGGAAGAGAGGAATAGCGGGTTAGGTTAACCCCCCCCACCCTCGGCTCCCGGTTCATCGGTCACTTTTGGTGTTTTTTTTTATTAGTTAATTTTTCTTCTCTTGGCCCTTTTGGGTACCAATTTGCTGGTCAAAAAGGTTACCTTTAACTTCTTACAGCTGTTCCCCCTCGTTCTTGTAAAAACCTAATTTTTTTTTATATACACTAATTCTTGCCGGTGGATTGGGTCCTGATCGTGGCTCGGGGACACAATTGTTTATTTACCAATGTAATGTTATTGTTTGGATCTGCTGTTTCTGAATTTCCGTATTGTTTTTGGTTTTTCTTTTTCTTTCTTTTCGGGGTATTTACACCGAGTGGTTATAATTGCTCTAGTGACTTTTTATATTGGGATATTGTTCCGTTTTTGAAGAAGGATATGTTTGGGAATGACTTCTTCCTTTGGTTGGGAAGTATTCTACAGGCAAAATTGCTATGTTGATCTTATTTAACCTATTTGATTTTGATTTTTTTTCATTTCGAGTTCTTCTTTCTGTTTGGGTCTGGGGGTTGATTTTTTTTTGGGGAGTTAAACTTTTCATTTTTTTTTCTTTTACTGGGGGATGGACTCACTCTTGAATTTCTGGTGTTTGGTGTTGTGCAATATTAATTGTAAAATTTTTCTCCTCTCGCCAAATTGGCGGGCTAAGTGTGTGCAATACTTTTCTTTTACCTATATTTTGTGCTGTTAACTAAATAATTGTTATACCTTGTGTTGCCTTTTCAGCCTTGGTTGTTGACATTCGATATCTGTTTACATTTTTGCGCCTTGTTTACTTTGGATTCTATGTTTACATCTGGGTTGTTAAATTGTTTTGATTTCTTTGGATGTGGATAACTACTTCCATTCACTTATCTGTTTTACAATTTTATGCTGCATTTACAAATGGTATTCAACTTATTATTTTTTTTTAACCAAAGATTTTTTTTTAACCATTGCAATTTATTGCTTTAGTGCTTTTCCTTTTTAATTACCTTAATGCCAGGCCTGAGTGTCTTTTCCCAGCTTGTGATTGTTATTTCCTTATTTACATTTTTCTTTACTCTCTGTATGTTTAAAAAAAAAAAAAAAAAAAAAAATTGTTTTTGCTGAGTACATACTTACAAAGAAAAAAAAAAAAAATTCTTTTCGAATTTTTTTTCTTGGGAAGGTTGGAGGAGTTGTTGTGATGATTTCACATCAATAACAAAGCTTCTTCATTACGTTTTATATATATTAAATTAATCCCTTACAAACTAGTATTGAAATTTATATTTAATATAACTGGGGCTAGTTAATTCATGAAAGTATGTAAGTTTTGTGGAATTGATTCTTTTATTATACAAGTTACGAAAAAAATGTAAAAATAACGCTTGGCCAGAGGATTTGGGAAATGGTTGGTTCCTTTTTACGTATATTTCCCCCGATCTGCCCTTGTAGTTAGATTAGTTACCCCACACAACGGAGTTGCATCGAGTTCTGAGAAAAAAAGCAGGGGAATTTTCGAATTCTCCGGTCGTCTTGGCCACGTGGACGTCCCTGATTGGTGCAACAGGTTATGCGGGGCTGCAAAGCGTCTCGAGACATTCATTCTGTCTGGATTTTCTCGTGGTGGAAGGAGGTGTTTTTACGTGCGGGAGAAAAAGTGATGGGACGCTCGCAGAAGAGGCGAGAAAATGGCACTGGGCCGCCATGTTGTGAAGGGGCCTTGGAATGGCCTTAAATGTCCGCCAATTCGGCGATTTTGATCGGAGTTAGATTCTCACCATCTGTTCGACGCTGCGAAAATAGTTCTACATCCTCTTGAATACTTTCTGCCATGTTACATATAAATAATTCCTGCCGGTGGCGTCCTGAAGAGCCGAGCATCCTTTTCCGTGACCTGCCCTCCTACATATAAATAATTCCTGCCGGTGGCGTCCTGAAGAGCCGAGCATCCTTTTCCGTGACCTGCCATCCTACATATAAATAATTCCTGCCGGTGGCGTCCTGAAGAGCCGAGCATCCTTTTCCGTGACCTGCCATCCTACATATAAATAATTCCTGCCGGTGGCGTCCTGAAGAGCCGAGCTTCCTTTTCCGTGACCTGCCATCCTACATATACATAATTCCAGCCGGTGGCGTCTTGAAGAGCTTTCCTTTTTCGTGTCCTGCCGGCTTACATATACCTACTTCCAGCCGGTGGCGTCTTGAAGAGCTTTCCTTTTTCGTGTCCTGCCGGCTTACATATACCTACTTCCAGCCGGTGGCGTCTTGAAGAGCTTTCCTTTTTCGTGTCCTGCCAGCTTACAATACATATTTCCAGCCGGTGGCGTCTTGAGGAGCTTTCCTTTCCGTGTCCTGCCCGAGGTGGTAAATTGAATAAAGATACATCCAGCCCGTGCCGTCATCAAACTACATCCAGCCGCGCTGTCATCGAAATACATCCTGCCAGTGCCGTCATCAAACTACTTCCAGCCCGCGCTGTCATCGAAATACATCCAGCCAGTGCCGTCATCAAACTACTTCCAGCCCGCGCTGTCATCGAAATACATCCAGCCCGTGCCGTCATCAAACTACATCCAGCCCGCGCTGTCATCGAAATACATCCAGCCCGTGCCGTCATCAGAATACTTCCAGCCGTGCAGTCAACGAAATATAACCAGGTGATCCATTAATACAGCCGGATATCCCTGCCTCGGACTGTGTCTCAGGAGCCTTTAGCCCGTTCAGCTTCTCCTGATACGTCTCAACGCCTAGTTTCCCAAGAACATTTTTTTAACAAGCCGAGTTCTGGACCCCTCTCATCCAGTGGATCCCCTCTTGCCTCTTCATCATCCGTAGACGGAGCATGTCTACCACAGGTTCTTTTTGTTTGCTTTATTGGCTAGACTAACTAGCTTATTACCGTCCTTTTTTTTGGGAAGTTCTCATCTCATCTAATCTAAACATAGGTGAACGAATCTTAATTTTGAGTCGGATCCTTTAAGAGATCTAGTTATTTGGTCATTTCCCCTTTCGACTGGTCAAGTGTTGTCCCCCCCCCCCCCCTTTAAAACCCTTTTAACCAAGTGTTGGTGTTTTTTTTGCTACTGCCTAATTCTTAGGAAGTGTTGATTTAATCTTCTATTTCAATGATGTAATTGTAATTGAGTAAATATATTTTAATATTCTGTTTCAATAATGTAATTGTAATTGAGTAAATATATTTTAATATTCTGTTTCAATAATGTAATTGTAATGAGTAAATATCTTTTGGTTTCTTGATAAAATTAAACTGATTGCTCGCTTAACAAATGATGGTAGTGTGAATTTCTTACTTTCTTTTGGGGGGTATCTTGATCTTACGGGGTTTCTTTTCAGATTGGTGGTCAATAAGAGAATTTTGGGTGATAATAAGGAACACAACGCAGTGTACTAACCAACTTAGGAACTTTATTTATTAACTGGCAGAAAGCCATAACAATAATGCTATTTTTAATCATTAAATGAGTCTTCTATATCTTTGAAATAAAATCACTATCAGTCAAAAATTACCAAAACTATTTTATTAAGAAATTTATACATGTTTTATTTAAATTTTATTATAATTTAGCTCCGTAATGTTGTTTCCAATCATTAAATGAATCATCAATACCTTTGAAATAAAAACACTATTCCTCAAAAATTACCAAAATTGTTTTATTAAACAATTTCTAAAAATTCTTTCAATAGTAAACAAAATCTCTCTAGGTTGGCAGGTTTTCTGCAAGAATTTCACTATCAGTCAAAAATTACCAAAACTATTTTATTAAGAAATTTATACATGTTTTATTTAAATTTTATTATAATTTAGCTCCGTAATGTTGTTTCCAATCATTAAATAAATCATCAATACCTTTGAAATAAAAACACTATTCCTCAAAAATTACCAAAATTGTTTTATTAAGCAATTTCTAAAAATTCTTTCAATAGTAAACAAAATCTCTCTAGGTTGGCAGGTTTTCTGCAAGAATTTCTCATACAGCATTCGTTGTCGTAAGTTTCCATACAAAAATGGCACCATCCGGCCCACCTGTTGACACAAGATGACTGTCATCGTATAAGAATTGAATCACATTTACATCGGTACTGCACTGCTTCGTGTTTTATAATTTAGCTCCGTAATGCTGTTTCCAATCATTAAATGAATCATCAATACCTTTGAAATAAAAACACTATTCCTCAAAAAATACCAAAATTGTTTTATTAAGCAATTTCTAAAAATTCTTTCAATAGTAAACAAAATCTCTCTAGATTGGCAGGTTTTCTTCTGCAAGAATTTCTCATGCAGCATTCGTTGTCGTAAGTTTCCATACAAAAATGGCACCATCCGGCCCACCTGTTGACACAAGATGACTGTCATCGTGTAAGAATTGAATCACATTTACATCGGTACTGCACTGCTTCGTGTTTTATAATTTAGCTCCGTAATGTTGTTTCCAATCATTAAATGAATCATCAATACCTTTGAAATAAAAACACTATTCCTCAAAAAATACCAAAATTGTTTTATTAAGCAATTTCTAAAAATTCTTTCAATAGTAAACAAAATCTCTCTAGATTGGCAGGTTTTCTTCTGCAAGAATTTCTCATGCAGCATTCGTTGTCGTAAGTTTCCATACAAAAATGGCACCATCCGGCCCACCTGTTGACACAAGATGACTGTCATCGTGTAAGAATTGAATCACATTTACATCGGTACTGCACTGCTTCTCTTCATAATAAGCAGCCTGTAAAAATAAACAAAAATAATTATCTCATTTCTACACAATTAAGACATCGAAATTAAAATTTTCCTATTCTTATTAATACAGTAGAGTCCTGATTATCCGAGTTAATGTGGACCAAGACCAACTCGGATAACCGAAAAACTCGGTTAAAGCGAAAATTAAAAAT
The DNA here is from genome assembly GCA_963978545.1 of Linyphia triangularis. Taxonomy (NCBI): domain Eukaryota; kingdom Metazoa; phylum Arthropoda; class Arachnida; order Araneae; family Linyphiidae; genus Linyphia; species Linyphia triangularis. The sequence continues at coordinate 110,791,302 of OZ021721.1, read as the reverse complement.
AAAATAAATCGCATCGGTTTAAATGTATGTTTTGACAAGTACAAATGTTATACTATAGGTAAACCACATGCAATTAATAATATATAGTAATGCTTAAAGAGTTCTCTTACTTAAGCCTTAAGACCTTGAGCGACGCGATAGGAGGAGCAGTGTCATACAATGAAAAGGAATGTGAACATTTTGTTTTCTTGAGTGTTTGAAAGATCAAGTACCAATTTTTTTCGGTACTAGTTTTGACAAAGGAAAATATCAGGGGTAAAAGAAATATTATCTGGCTCGGTTAAAGAGGAAACTCGGATAACCGGGGTTTTACTGTATTTACTAACTTTAACTGTTATTTCAGACTTTGATAGATAACTGCAGAATATAATAGAAGGAACTTTTAACATTTGAAGTTCAAACTCTAATTAGTGTTTAAGTTGTTATTCAGGCTTAAAAATGATCAATAATCATTTTTCCAGTTAGAAATTAATAGAGAAGTAAAAGTTTCGCCTTTGAATAGTTTCGGAATAGTTTAAGAAAAGTTTGTAAGTATTAACTTTCATATTTTTATATTTTTAATACTTTTGATATGCATCATGACAATTATTTTGAAATACATCGATTTTAAAATAATAGTCATGAAGCAAATATTTCTGTGTTTAGATAAAATGTATTTAATATAAGGAATTTAGTACTCAAGTTAGATAAAAATTTCATGAAACACATAAATAACATAACAATAATAAATAGACAATATTATAAAAATAAATAGAAAATATAATAACAATAAATAGAAAAATATAATAATAATAAACAGAAAAATATAATAATAATAATAAACAAAAAATATAATAATAATAAATAGAAAAATATAGCAATAATAAGTCTCACACCAGTGTTTAAATTAAAATCACAAACTAAAAGTTCCAACTAAATAATTTGTCTTCAATTGATACAAAAATATGAAATAGTAAAATATGCATAATGTATTTTTAATCTATACTTTTATAAAAAAAAATATCTTAGAAAGAAATTGCATTTAAAAAGGCAAAAGTTAATGTTAGCTTATGCCTGTCATGATACATTCATCGATTCCAGATTAAAAAAAAAGAAGCCTAAAAACTACAAATAAACCTTGAAAATACTTCAAATATTTATTTTGTGGCTAAAGACATTTTAGTTAAAATGTAAATATTTGAACAGAACATCGCGTATTTATACGTTTATTACGAACTTGTAGCTTGCAAATTCATGCTTTAGTGCTTCTAATAAAAGACTGCGGAAGAAATTTTATTGAAGACAGATTATATCATTTGTGTGGCAAAATCTATTTTAGTGGCACAGATCAATATTCCTAATAAATGGACCTACTTAAGTGTGTCACCAAGATTTATGAAGTAATAGTTAAAGTTTTCGCTGTGGGGGAGAGGGGTGAAAGACTTATGCATTAGTTATTACAAAAGCCTATCTGCTTAGCAAGCACAACGATGACATCAATTTTAAATCTTAGTTTCACCATTCGGAAGGAAACAAGTACGTCTGAATTAATGAGGTTTTTCTGTAAGAAACTTTAGCGATAACGGATTTCGTTGTCATCCACCTAGTGATGTAAGTTCGTTTTATATCTTAAATTAACACTATAATTAGTAAGATTCAATCCTCTTTCTACACATAGCCTACGCAAGTGACACTTTATTTGAAAACTTGACACATGCACTTGTTCAATAATAGGGAATGAAATGTGCAGTATGCAAATGCAACTTTTTTATATGTAAATTACTGAAATTCATTTCATTATGCCTATGCCACACTGCTCTGGAAACGAGCCTGGGTAGGCATATAACAACACTGACAAATTTGGCCTCTTTTTAAGCGAATAGTAAGGATTATAATTTGACTCTGCCATTTAAATGAATTTTAATTGGTTGCAGACTACACTGTGTTGAAGTTGTGATAAATTTAGCTTGTGTCCTGTCATTGAACCCTGTGGCGAATATTGGCGAGAAACTTGGCGAGAGGGGGAGATTGTTCGCCGTTCGCTGCGCAGGTTTCTTATCACTCGTTATTTGGAATGCCTTGAATAAAGATCTTGTAATTGATAACGCATCGATGATGTTGAGTGGTGTCATGTTTCCTTTATAGAATGGTGCATAGGCTGGGAAATGTTGTGTTGTTGGGAATTATTGTATTGTGAGTGATACTAACCACTTTGGATTATTGGCGCATGTTTTCGCTGCACGGTGGGGTGAGTAATTGGTTTTTGTTTCGGTTTATTTCTTTGCTTTGGTTGATTCGTGTGTCGGTGTTGCGAAAATTGAAGTTGTTCGTTTTTTGATTAAAGGAAAGTAATTAATAAGTTAGAGTGGATTCTAATATTGGTTTTCTGTTTGTGGAGCTGAAATTTGTACTAGATTGCTGCATTTTGGATTAGTATGGCATTGTCATTTTAATATTTGTTTTGCTTGTAAAGTGTTTCGGTTTAAAATGGATGCATCAAATCTGGCTTTGTTAGAAAGAACAAAAAAGACTCGTTCTGTCATAAGGTCTATTGTGACAAGGCAAACTAATAAATTGGAATCCGAAATAAATAATTCTGCCGACAAAACAGTAGTGCATGAAATATATATGCAATTAATTTCTAAATTTGAGGAATTAAGTAAACTCGATAAGGAAGTCGAGGGTTTAATAGATATCGATAATCTGGAAGATGAAATATTAACTCGTGAAGAATATAGAGATAAATTTATAATTTGGAAAACCCGCGCTGAGCGTTATATAGAATCGGTTTCGATTCCAAGTTCAGTTAGTATTCAAAATTCGTGGGAAACACAACAGCAAAACGTAACACTTCCTGAAAATAGCTCATTTCCTTCTGCTTTAGCAAATCAACCACGCTTGCCAAAACTTACTTTAGAGTCTTTTTCAGGCAAAGATATAAGTAGTTTCCCTAGTTTTTGGGCTAGATTTAAATCAGCAGTGCATGAAAATTCAAGTTTGAGTGATGTGGACAAATTTTGCTATTTAAAATCGGTTGTCACATCTGATGCTGAATTGGCAATACGAGGTTTAACGCTGACTTCGGAAAATTATGCCGCAGTCATTAAAATTCTAGAAGATAGATTCAGACGTAAGGAGCTTATAGTTGACTATTATATGAATAGTTTGTTAAATTTGACCCCAGTTCGCAAATCATTTGATGTTATCGCGTTAAGAAATCTGTATGATCAATTGGAATTAAATATTAGGGGACTCGAAACGCTAGGAATATCTCCTAATTCTTATAGCTGTCTTTTGTTTCCGATAATTATGAAAGCTATTCCCCCTAATTTGGCGTTATAATTCAATCGAATTTATAAAGATAAGCAGTCCCAAATCACTGATTTAACATCATATCTACGCGATGAAGTTCAAAGTCGTGAGCGCACGGACGCTTTAGAAAAATCACATGAGTCACAAATCAAAGGCTCACATTCGAATAAATTCTCCGAGAGGGCGCCTAGATTCTTAACCCAGACGCAACAAAAGAGTAATCAGCGATGTTCTTCAAATCATAACAAATCAACTGTGAGCGCATCTGCAACCGAACTCCTGGCAGCTGCACATTTTAGTTGTATATTTTGTTCCGAAAATAATACTCATTCATCTGATTTGTGTGAGAATTTATGCGTTCAACAAAAGAGGGATAAGCTTATTAAGGAACGTAGATGTTTTTTATGTTGCAACACTAATTGCCGTGTAAAGGGTTGAAAAGGGATTGTTTGTACTTACTGTCAGGGTCGCCATGCTCGCGCTATTTGCTTCAAGTTAGAAAATTCTAAAAAACAAAATTCGCATTTAGACTTGAAAGAAAACTCTGTTGACGTTAAATCGACGACTTCAAATTCTGTTATGAATAACTGCAGTGGCGTTTTATTGCAATGTATTAAGGTAGAAATTATCGGTAGCACTTCATCGCATAAAATATTTTGTCTTTTTGACAATGGATCGGAAAAGACTTTTGTTAAGAAAGATGTATCCCGTAGATTGGGATTAAAAAAAAATAGGTTTGGAAAAGCTAAATATTTACTCGTTCGGATCAAAAACTCCTAAAAATCAAACTTGTTCCAAGGTAGAAGTTAGACTAAGGAATGTATTGAATGGGCAGGAGACTGTGATTGAGGCATTGGAAATTGAGGAAATTTCTAAGGCGACACTTAGTCTTCCGAACCCAGAAGTTTGGAAGGAAATGGAATCGAGAGGTGTTAGATTGACGTTTAGTTGTAGTGAATCAACTGGGAGTTGTGAAATTTCGTAGTTAATTGGTTCAGATTTTTATTGGTCCTTAACAAATCAAATAAAAAGACTTGATTCATCATTGGTTGCTGTCGACACCAGTCTGGGATGGTCTCTTCAGGGTAGATGCGATGAGCAGAGCGAATGTACTTCGGTGCATTTGATTCACAGTGAAGATGAATCTGTTTCGGCTGAGTTAAGAAGGTTTTGGGAGATTGAAAGTTTAGGGATACATGATAAGGATTCAGTGTCTTGGAGTAAGGGAGATGAAGAGGTACTAAGTGAGTTTGATAACTCAATTAGTTTCGTAGATGGTCGATATCGCGTAAGTTTGCCATGGAGACCAGGTATGAGAGAGGCTTTACAAAATAATGAGTTTGTTGCGCGTAAACGCTTTGAGGGGTTGGTTCGTAGATTCAAATGTGATCACGAGTTGTTTTGTGGGTATAAGGATGTAATCGATGACTATGTTAGGCAAGGTATCGTTGAGCGTACTTCTTGTGAATCTTTGTCGAATAGTCAGGGATTTTACCTGCCCCATCATGCAGTGATACGTAGCGACAAAACCACAAGTTGGCTCTGAGTCGTTTTCGATGGTTCAGCTCACGAAGATAAAAATTTGTCGTTAAATGAGACTCTATATACTGGACCAAATTTGCATCCCAATATCTTAGAACTGCTTCTGAGATTTCGAGAAAATTCTGTGGCCTTTACAGCTGATGTGAAATCGGCTTTCCTTCAAATTGAATTGGACCTTGCTGATCGAGATTTCACGCGTTTCTTCTGGACTGATAATCTAAACAATGATCCTACGTCTTAAATTTCACGAGAGTTCTTTTTGGACTTAGGCCTAGTCCATACCTGCTTGCAGCAACTTTAAAACATCATTTCAAAAAATACAAGGAAAAGTATCCTCATACATTTAATTTGCTAAACAGCTCTGTGTATGTTGATGACGTCATATCCGGCCGAAATGATGTTCAGGACGCTCTACGTACCTCCATGGAGTGCTTGCAAATATTCAGTGATGCTGGCATGTTACTCCGCAAGTGGCGAACTAACTCGAAGCAACTTTATTTGTTATGGCAACAAGAAAGGGTTGAGCCAGAATTCTCTGAAACTGTTGCTGTTGATCTTAGTCTACCGATTAAGGTTTTAGGACTTTCTTGGGATCCAGAAAGAGATTTGATTTATTTTGATCCGAAAGACTTATTGAAGTTTATGTCTCATAAAATCGAATCAAAGAGATTTATTCTAGTGTAGTTGGGCGTATCTTCGACCCTATAGGGATTATCGGCCCATTTGTCATCAAACTGAAACGTGTACTTCAAGATCTTTGGACTCTGGGAGTGGACTGGGACTCGGAACTTCCTCCAAAGCTACGCCACCAGTGGCAGCAGTGGAGTAGCGAAGCTGAGGACTTGACTGAGATAAAGATACCTCGGTACTATTTAGGTGAACTAGAACAAGATGTATCAATGTTTGAGATACACTGTTTCTCCGACGCGAGTAAGACAGCCTACGGCACAGTATTGTACTTGCGCTTTGTTACTCGTAACAATGAAATTGAGACGAGTTTTATTTGCTCGAAGGGTCGTGTGGCACCTTTGAAGTCAATGACATTGCCCCGACTTGAATTGACAGCAGCTTTATTGTCAGCTAGGTTGGCTAAACAGGTATCATCTTGCCTCAGATTCGACGCCAACATTTACTACTGGACAGATTCTCTTATTTCGTACTACTGGATTCGCGGCGATTCTTCAACATTCAAACCATACGTCAAAAACCGTGTTGAAGAAATCCAAATGCTCTCTGACCCGATCCGGTGGGGACACTGTCCAGGAAAGGACAATCCTGCTGATCTCATTTCGCGTGGTACATCTGCTCTCAATTTAGTGCAAAACGAACTGTGGTGGAACGGTCCACCTTGGCTTAGACTACCACCTGACCATTGGCCAAATCTTCATCGTCCAATTTTAGATTCGGAACTTTGTTCTGAAGAATTGGAACTTCGTTCCAGTGTGCATGTGGCAGTTACCCAACCGAAGGAATCTCTTGTCGACATAGAACGATTCAGCAGTCTTAAAAAACTTTTGAGAGTAACCGCATGGATTTTTCGATTCGTGAACAATGTTAAGAACTTAAATAAATCATTAAGCTTGTATCTTACTGCAGATGAGATACAAAATGCTGAATATTTTTGGATCAAATACGTTCAAACCGAATTCTATTCTGCTGAAATATCAGCTTTAAGAAGTAACAAGCAACTTCAGAATAACTCGGAAACAAAGAGTTTAGTGCCTTATTTGGATCAAGACTCTTTGTTACGAATTACTGGACGGTTGCTCGAAGCAGATTTATGCTTTGGTGAAAAGCATCCTGTAATTCTTCCTCGACGCTGTAAATTTACCGAGTTACTTGTGACTAGAGTACATGAAGAAATAGGTCATTGTGGTGTATCCGCAACTTTGAATCAACTTCGAAAACATTATTGGGTACCTAAAATCCGTCAATTAGTTAAAACGGTCATTCGCAACTGTCTCATTTGCAAAAAATATAATGCCAAACCAGCTGATCAACTGAGTGGTCAGTTGCCACGAGATAGAATTTCCCGATCTCCTCCTTTTCAAATCGTAGGTGTTGATTTTACAGGTGCAATCCTTGTAAAGAACAGTAAAGATACTCAAAAATCTTACGTCGCTTTGTTTACGTGTTCTGTAACACGAGCCGTTCATTTGGAACTAGTTAAGACTGTAAAGGAACCACTGCGTAAATACTTGGCAAGGCACTTGTGACATTTGAAGATCTTTCAACGATTCTCTCAGAGGTTGAAGTCATCGTCAACAATCGACCTCTAACCTATGTAGAGAATGACCCAGGGGAGCCAGAACCTCTCACGCCGGCTCACTTCCTCGAATTAGGTTATGGTGATTCCAAATACCCTGTACATTTCATCGAACTGATTGACTCTACAGCGGCCAAGCAATCATACCAAAGGAGAAAGACTTACCAGACACTCCTTTTGAAACAAATTTGGAGACGCTGGAAAGAACAGTATTTACTCCAGTTAAAGACTGTTAATAACTTTAAATCCCCATCTCTTCGTAAAAACTTGCAATTAAATGATGTGGTGATTGTTGAAGGGAATGTTAAGTCAAAATTATTGTGTTAACTTGGGGTAATCAAAGAGAGATATATTGGAAGAGACAATAATGTTAGATCTTGTTTAGTTAAAACTTCTAAAGGTCTCTTCAGAAAACCAATCCAATTGCTTTATCCTTTAGAAATCATATGATGTTCTTAAACTAATTTGTTCTTATTTTTCACATTTATGTTAATGAAGAGTACATTAATTTTAAAATTTATTTGTTGCGAGATCTTTAAGTATGTATCTTAATTGTTTGTTTTCATTTGATTGTTTATTGCATTGCTTTGATTTGCATTATATGTTTAATTGGGTGAACATTCTGTTCACCGGTGGGGTGTGTGGCGAATATTGGCGAGAAACTTGGCGAGAGGGGGAGATTGTTCGCCGTTCGCTGCTCAGGTTTCTTATCACTCGCTATTTGGAATGCCTTGAATAAAGATCTTGTAATTGATAACGCATCGATGATTTTGAGTGGTGTCATGTTTCCTTTATAAACCCTTTACCAAGATAATTTCAATCCATTCATCAGTGGGCATGCTCAAAAAGAGACCATATTTGTATGTGCTGATTGGCCTTGACACAGACCGTTTGCAGACATTTTGGTTGGTTGTATTCAGATTATCTGGCGCCGTCAGCAACACGAGGGCTATAATGCGCCGAAACATTTCGTCATTTAACAAACCAACATACATTTACTAACATCCATGCCAACACGGGACTCGAACCCGCAACCTCGCGGTCTAGAAGCCAGCACCCTAACCACTATACCGTTTGGTCGGCTGCAGACATTTTGGAATAAATTGTTACTAAGCGGATTAATCTAAATGAATATTTGTCGTGCTACTGCAGCAATCAAAAAAATATGAGACTGCGTTCTAAACCAGCAAATGCGAGCGTATATGAAAGTTTTGAAAAGCGAAGAATGCTAAAAGGTATCGTAGAAACAGACTGTCTTTCATTGGGAGTGTTGTTATTGCTATTGAAGAACACCATACACATACTATGCAAGAAGTTTTTTTTTTCGGTGAAACTCACTTCTGGAAAAAGAAAATATTCTTCTAAGAAATATATGAAATATAAAAATGAATACGATGAATGTAAATTGTTATATTTTATATTGCTTTGACACAACAAAAAATGTATGCTTGAAAAGCATAAAAAAAACTCTTATATCTACTGAAGACGTCTAGTTTTTAGAGAACGAAGTGATCCTGGTTCGCAAAGCGAAGCAATGAGGGTGAGGGTTGCGAGCTTTAGCGAGCAGGTGCCAAATTCTCTAATTATTATCTTCTAATTATTAGCTATTTGCGTTTCTCTACATTCAATGAAGATTGCATTATTTGGCGATATATGAAGATCTGCGATTGCAATAGGGTTTGATACAAATGCTCTATGTTGATTGCACGTATTTTACACTGTTAAAAAAAATTGTCCACCTTGCACCAAAATTTGGTTCCCATTTAGCTGCCACCAACATTTGGTGCTTAGTTTCACGATTTAATGGTGCTTACGGTCCAAGGTAGCATCATTAAATCGTGAAACTAAGCACCAAATGTTGGTGGCAGCTAAATGGGAACCAATTTTTGGTGCAAGGTGGAACAAAATTTTTAAGAGTGTACGTAGAATTTTTCTCCATCTGGCTATTACTTTCTTTTCTAATTTTAGGCTATAGTAGAAGAAGTTTGGACTTTTAACCTATCAAATTAGGAAGCGGCAATATTTTATTTATTTCAATAGAAACGTCTTTACTCTGCAGCATATAATCTCACTCTCATTCATGAAAAGTCAGTCATTTTATAATAAAATTAAAGTGAAGCCACAGCACATTTCCCAATTTAAAATATAAAAGGCCCATTAATTTATACATTGTTAAATATCGTAATTTTACATATTAAACAGATCGATATATTTTGATGAAAATTGTAATGCTTGCATTCAAGAATTTGTTGTTTAAAAATTTTTATTTGCATTTCAGTATAGAACAATAGTAATATGTTTTAATAATTAATTATTAAATAGGAATGTTAATATATTGAAAATTCACAATTTTTAAAGAACAAAATAATATTTTTTAATATTGTTACGAATTTCTGTATATTTGTAAATATTTTGTAGTATTAATTATGTAAAAATAAAAATGTATGTACATTTCTCATAAGGCAGTGCAATAGTTCGTCTTTGCTTTGCTTCCCCGCAATGTATCTCTTAATGCTTGAAAACGAGTTTTACAGAGATAATGCTGGGAAGCGAGTTTTACAAAGAGCAGGCCATTAAACATTATGGTAATGGTAATCTCGCCGAATTGGCGAGATAGAGCCAAGTTGGCGACGATTTTGGCGACTAATTTTTGTCACCAAATTTGGCGTGAAATCTCCAAATGTCGCCAAACTTGGCGACATTTTCGGTCCCCATGTACATGTCTAGGACTTTTCGATTACGATCTGGAAAGTTCTCCAAATTTCTATCTCTAGAAGATTCACGAAGGTTTAACTTTCCTATATAAGCCCAGGAGAGCGGGTGATGGAGTGAGTTGACTGAGTTGAGTTACTGACTGACTGGAGTTACTGAGTTAGCTGTCTCTCAGCGAGCATTCAGAGAGTTCCGAAAGTGAACTGTATTGCATTGTCTTTTGCAGAGATTTTAGCAGTTGTGTTGTCAAGTTTTTAACTGCTGTTTTGTGCTCTATTGTTGTGAAAAGAGCTGTATTGAGTCTACTAGAACGAGAAGTAAGAGTTATATCGGAATAAATTTCTGCAAGTTTTGATCTGCTTTTCTTCAAATCTTTCGAACCCATCCACTCAACAATATTTTTAATCAACTTATCTTTTTTCAGTACTTTTGCTTTCGTTCTTCTTCAAACTCACTATGACTACACTTCAAAGAAAATAATTTTAATATGATTAAAATAAAATACTTACTTTCTCGCTTACACTAGGATAGCGGAATAGTCTAATGAAACCATTTTTATCCCCAGCAGCCAAAAGCTGCTTTGAGTTCGATACATGACAACAGACGTGAACTGCATCTGGAATATGTTTGTTGTTCCACATGCCTAGAAAGAAGATTTCTATTAAACATAAAATATTCAACGTATCTACAGAAATAGCTGTAATCAATAATTATACATTTCAAAGACAAGACCTTAAAATATCATTGATTACATACTTTTTCAAATTATCTTTTTAAAAAAAGTAGTTTAAATTTTATTAATTTAGTCTTTGAATAAAAATTAGCTTTTAATTAATTAAATAAATAGTTTTGCAAATTTTACTAGCTACTTAATTTATGAAATCGTAAATTTCGTCTGATTATGAATAAATGAAAAATTCTGTAAGTTACTTCAAAATAGTCTGAGCTTTTCAAATTCTTAACATTTTTGTAGTTATATAACTACAAAAATTAAAATATTTTTAAATTATATATTTAAACAATTATAATTAAAAAAAAAAGTTTTCATACATTTTCATCATTTAATAAAAATTAATTTTACCGGCATTAGAAGAATGATTGAAAAAGTGCGATAAAATTATTTTTCAAATGCTTAAATTAGTTTCAAAAGTCAATATTTTTTTTCTCTTGGTTGATTTCATTAAGTTAGAGGGCTTATTTAAAGAATCATTTTTTACATTGATCTAAGTAGGCACTATGACATTCACACCAAGGGAATTCTCTTTCAATAACAAATATTAATTAGGTGCATATTCTTTTTAATCTTCATTAAATGTATGTTTCATTATATATCATAGAAATTATGCAAACATAATAATTGGGAACTCGCAATTTCATTTTAAACAATTTAAACATGTGATATCAGTAATTTTATCATTAGGAAGAAATATTTTTATAAAGGTTTTATGTCAAAATCAATAACTTATTAAAAAATATCTTCTCTCATGAATTTAACGAATTTTGAATGCCGAGTTTTCAAACTGAAAAATATTTTATTAAATTATTTTTAATGACAATGTGGCTATTCTACAATCAGTGTATCAATTGATAAAATAATAAGCATTGACAAAATTGTATCGTCGGCTTACAAGTGAAACACGCTAAATTAAAAATCCTAAAAATCAAGGGGGAAAATCGAAATTAAAAAAAAAAAAAAAAATCATAATTTACAGGAAATTTTTCTACCACCCTATAAACTTATTTCAATGTTATTATTTTTTCAGAAAACATCAGACTTTTGTCGGGGCTGTCTAACTTGGATAAGCAAATAACTCCGAAATGGAAAAAACTGACTTAGTGTGTTTCATTAGTAAGCTTATACAGGGTGCTTATAATTAAAGTTCAACTTTCAAAAAGTTGTAAAAAAGAACCACTCTTTAGAATGACTTGAGATTTGACCTGAATGTAAGCAAAGAAGAAATGGTGCAATATAAGAAAGAACATCTTTTTTTTTAATGTAGTACCGTTTCCAGTTTCTTTGCTGATATTCAGGTCAAATTTCAGGTCATTCTAACGAACAGTAATTTTTTACAGCTTTTTAAAAGTTGAACTTAGATATAATGGTCACGCTATAAACCATTTATAGCAGGTTAAGAATAAAGATTGGAAAATTTGTAACTTACCATTTATTTTGTACCCTAAAGTACAGTTTGGCTTGAACCATTCCAGTTCTTTAAGTTGGGCAGCACTGTGAAGTTTTTCTTTTCTTTTTAAATCCCCTAGAGTAATAAATTACAAGAATATCAAAAGATTACATAAAACTTAATAAATATAGCAGGAAGACACTGAAAACAGACTATTTTAAAGTTTTATTTTAAAATACCCATCAAATAATGTATGCTTATCAAGAGCAAAAATATGAATACATAATACTCAATAACTTATAAGAAAAAAGAAAAACTATTTATGCATAAAAGATGTTTCAGTTGAAAAACTTCAAAAAAATGTGACTAAAATGCAGATTTTAGTAATTTCTTTTTCGTAGAGATGCTAATTCGCTGTCCTTTTAGGTCCTAATAGTCCGAGAGGCGACTGCAATTTTTGGACCCCATCGAACATCATTCTGAATGTGAGTAGATTAGTGTGAAAAGTGAGTAGATTAGGAATTCACTGGTCTGCCGTGGCCAAAATGGCCGAAACTGATCAAAAATCGACTTGGAATGAGTTTAACTAAAATCCGACTGCCAAATATGTCATAACTTGCCAAAAAGAGAACAAACTTATTCGTCTGGCAACCCATTGCATTTTGATTTCAATGAGAGAAAGCGCAAACGATTTCTGATCTCTGGCTCGGAAAATTTACATCTTTTAAAAGTAAGCCAAATTGGCGACATTAGTTACGTCATCAGTGACGTAATGTTTATTGCCAACTTGGCTCCCTTTCAATAGATGCAAGTAGACCGTCGCCAGATATCTGAATCGTCTGCAACCTTCTTAATTGAAAATTAAAGAGTGAGGGTTACCAAATAAAAAAAATACTCATTATTTGGCAAGTTAAGGCGCATTTGGCAATTGGATTTAGTTCAACTTATTAAAAGTCGATTTTTGACCAGTTTCGGTTATTTTTGCGGCGGCAGACCAGTGGATTCGTAATCTACTCACTTTTCTCTAATTTCTATAAAAAATTCAGAATAATGCTCGATGGGGTCCAAAAATTGCAGTCGCCTCTCAGTCTATAAATTATATATTTAATTTAAGGGGGTCCGGCACCTCCATAGCTGCCCATGTTAAATTCAACAATTTTGGGAGTATCTCATTTAATAACCGATTCTTCAATCATTATGAATCAATGAGTAACTTTATATTTAGATACTTTTGAATAGTTTAACGTGAGATTTTTTTATTTTTTAAAAATAAAAATAATTATGATTTTCTAAAAATATGTTTAAGAAAAATTATATAAATTTAGACTATTTTTTTTTTAAAGTATGCTACTCAACAATAATTCCTCATGTTAAAGTACTTAAATAAATTAGAGAAACATGTATAAAAAATTTCAAGCATTTATGTCATATAGATTTTAAGCTATGTGCCCCCAAACATGAAAAAACTGCATTTTGAGAAATTCGGCTTTTAAGTTAAAAAAACATGCATTAAATACCTACATTTTGTCTACTTTCAAAAATTATTAAAAAATACTTTGAAATAAGATATAATTACAAATGTGCCATGATATTAAAAACAAAAATTTATATTTTAATAAACAGTAATAAACTCGAAATTAATAATCTGAAAAATTTTCATGTGCCGGACCCCCTAATGTAACACTTTTTAAAGCTGTTATCAACTTTATATTTAGGTGTAATGGACTTGAAGAAAAGTACAAATCTATGGAAATTTTACGAGAACAAACGTTACTCTTATTTATAATTAAATATATGTCTTTAAATTATTCCAAACAACAATAATTCACTGAAAATATTGTTATATCTTACAGAATACAATATCATGATAATCATTGTCTGTAAAAACAGCTTGTACGTATGCACCGTCAACAGACCAGTCCAGCATCAATATCGGAACTGTACCCTGAAAACAAAATGTACAAATACAGACTTGTTTCACAAAACAAGAGATAATAAAGCAAGTCTAGTATAGGATAATTTAATGAACAAGGAGTATTTAATGAACAAGGAGTATTTAATGAACAAGGAGCATATAATGAACAAGGAGCATTTAATGAACAAGGAGTATTTAATGAACAAGGAGTATTTAATGAACAAGGAGCATATAATGAACAAGGAGCATTTAATGAACAAGGAGTATTTAATGAACAAGGAGCATATAATGAACAAGGAGCATTTAATGAACAAGGATTATTTAATGAACAAGGATTATTTAATGAACAAGGAGTATTTAATGAACAAGGAGCATATAATGAACAAGGAGCATTTAATGAACAAGGAGCATTTAATGAACAAGGAGCATTTAATGAACAAGGAACATTTAATGAACAAGGAGCATTTAATGAACATTGAGTATTTAATGAACAAGGAGTATTTAATGAACAAGGAGCATTTAATGAACAAGGAGTATTTAATGAACAAGGAGTATTTAATGAACAAGGAGCATTTAATGAACAAGGAGCATTTAATGAACAAGGAGTATTTAATGAACAAGGAGCATATAATGAACAAGGAACATTTAATGAACAATGAGAATTTAATGAACAAGGAGCATTTATAAAGTAATCAATATATCTTAAATATAATTTACTAAGTCTCTCTATTCAAATAATTGAAATACATGGTGTTTAAAATTAAAGTTCATCTTTCAAAAAGCTGTAAAAACACTGGTCTGAATCTAATCTAAATATACTCAAAGAAGGGGGAAATGGTCAAATTTCATTTCAAATATTCAGGTCAAATTTTAGGTCATTCTGAACAGTGTTTTTGTACAGCTTTTTGGAAGTTGAACTTTAATTATAAGTACCAGCATTTAAAAGTTTATCTATGCTATTCATAGTTGCAGAAATATAAAAAAAATTTAAAAATTTTTTTTTACTGAATTTAAATGAGGTTGCTTACCGGCAGAACAAAATCAATTTTGTACATGTATCCATTACTGTGCGTTTGAAATAAGTATATGTTTCCATCTGCGCAGCCAACAGCCAGTGTATCTCCATCTACAAATTAAAAAATATATATATTTTGAACTGAAATCTATTAGTGTATGCAAATTTAATTTATCAGCTTTTTTACGAGATTTCTGTTGAATACATTTTAAAAAGCATCCAATTAAAATATTAAAATAAAAACGTACAAATTTATTTATTTTTTTTAATTTTATTTTTATTTTTAAAAAAAATGTGTGCCTTGACTATAAAATAAGTTTAATGATTTTCAATTTCAATAATCATAGATACTAGCAAAACTTTTCATAAAAAATTCAAAAATTTTTATTGAATGCCAAAAAGAAAAATCCCTCAGTTTTTATATTCATCATATTAATGAGAAAAAGCTTGTTTTTACTTAATTCATGAAGAGTATGTTTGTGTTATCAATTGATGTACTATATTAAATGCGGCTAATTAAAATAAGTTATAAAAAATTAATGTAATTTGTAAACCACTTTAGCGGAGATTCTTCAATTATTCATTACAAAAGTAATTATATTCCCTTTTTTAAGCATGCTAACTGAAGATCCCAGCGCTGCAGAAATTTACGTTCAGTGGCAAGACTTCGTTTCTTTTTCACAATTGTCCATTAAGCTAAGTCAACCATGAAAAAATTTGATGTTATAAAAAGTGAACAATTTTATTAGCCAAGCATTATATATATTATGTATTTACAACAAATACAAAAATATCACATTGATATAAATATAAAAATAATAAGTAGATATAGAAGCTTAGCTATTAATAACACACATTTTCTTAATAATACATAGCTACATAAATACATAACTACAAACAGCTGTGAATAGGCATTTCCCGGTGAAACCTAATTGATATTGGTTCAGTGGATTACAAGTTATAAGTCTTTCAAGTTATAAGTCTTTACAAGTTATAAGTTAAAGTTATAAGTTAAAGTTATAAGTTAAAGTTATAAGTTAAATTTATAAGTTAAAGTTATAAGTTAAAGTTATAAGTTAAACTTATAAGTTAAAGTTATAAGTTAAAGTTATAAGTTAAAGTTATAAGTTAAAGTTATAAGTTAAAGTTATAAGTTAAAGTTATAAGTTAAAGTTATAAGTTAAAGTTATAAGTTAAAGTTATAAGTTATAAGTTAAAGTTATAAGTCAAGTTATAAGTTCCGTCTTTCATTCCATTTCTTGATTCTACCACCTTAACCACAAAACATTAGTAAGAAATTGTATTCCCAATAATCTGTATTAGTGACGATATCGATATAAAACACCTGGTTCAAATAACTTCAATAAAACTCAATTTATAATTATACCCCTTTTGAGTTTGAAAGGGGTATGGGAGCTGTTTTTCAAAATCTCATATAAACATTGACCTTTGGGAAGAATCGGAATAACATAGTAAATTCGTAAAAAAATTAGCATATCTAACCAACTAATCAAAAACAATCTTTTTTATATATTAGGGTTACAGTGAGAAATGCAAGTCAGCTAATCTTCATTTTGAGAAACAAAATTTTTTTTTCGAAACAAATCACCTGTTCTGTTTACTTCTCCATATTATACGGCAGCCTGATGTCGAACTATTGAATTTGTGACTTAGTTCACTTATTGTTTCAAAAGTTTAACTCTTATAGATTGTATTTTTAGACTCAAGTCAGAATGGGTCAAAATGTAACTTACTAAACTCTGATTTTTAATCATTTTTAATACATGCTAACAGTTAAAAACTATTAAAAACGGTCAGTTATATTATAAAAGTGTAATAGGACAGTTCAAACTATTTTTAAATGGCAAATATTCACATTATTTATTAAGGTTTCCCAGAATCGAAAATCCTGACCTATTATAGCTAGAAAAAAAAATTTAAACTGACATATTCACTAATTATTACCACTTAGTTTAGCAAAGGCTTTAAGAAATATATATCCATCAAAAGGAATGATTAAACATTAAACAATAAAAATTATGGTTTTGTCGTTTTTTGTCATGCCATAGTAAAAATTATTTTTTAACCAACTAGGCAATATATTTTTAAAATGCCATGTGAAAGTAGTATAAAATGTTTGATTTATCCCTACAATCAGTTTCAATTCAATATATATTATTATTTCTTAGAAAAGGTGTAATAAAAATCCATAAATTAGCATTGTATCCTATGGTAGCTCTGGTGGATTCCGGATTACTTCAAAAGAAAGAGAAATGCGTAAATTATTTCCGATGATTAAAACACGCCGTTATTTTTATATCTATTTCCATACCCTACAGAAAAATCTGCAATGACTTATATATTTCAGACTGCAAAATACTCAGACCTAGCTTCACTTTCCCATAGAAAAACGTAACCCAGATTATTTTTCTAAGAATAACGTAGTATTTACTCTGGGTAAATGACTCGGATAAAAAGAAAAGCATATTCCTCAACTTACCAGGAGAATACTTGAGTGTATAGAGTGGACTGTTGGTAACTGGAAGCGTGGTAACATGGAGTCCATCTTCCATGTTAAGGAACGTCACATCACCATGCTCATCGCCCACAGCAACTATGCTGCCATGAGGGTGGATGGTAACCGAAAAGCATTCACTCTGCAATCAAAAGAAGACAACATAAAATAATCAGCATCTAAAACATTTATACCTAGAGAATGAATCTTGTATATTATAGATGGTCATTTAGCGTCCAACTTTCGCATTTATTGTTCAATCTATTTCTTTACTCTCTGATGAATATTACGAATAGATCAAATACAAATGTCGGTTATATTAAAGTACGGAATGTTCAAATATTTTATTAAGTACACAACTGCCTATAGTTCTTGTTCTAGATGACCAGATCGTATTTACACTGCATTCGGGAAGGTTAAATGGTCAAGTTTGTGTCTTTTCGGTGGTATGAGAATTTATACCCAATTAGCTGTATTATCTGGAGCTGTCCGAGTTCAAACAACTATTGCCGGGCGTTGACCAGTACAATCCGGTTTTAAATGGTTGAGTCAATTGCAAGTGTATGCGCATGCCCCCATGACTCTCTATACTTGTTTTCTCTAGCTTAGCGACAAAATATCAATATGAAATTGTGTTCCTGATAATCTGGATTAGTCAAAAAGTCTATAGAAAAAATGCCTGTTTAAATTGGTTAAGTAGGCCTCCAATTATTATCATACCCCTTCAGAATTGAAGAAGAGGGATGGCTTTTCGAAATTTGATATGATCTTATCACATCTTATTTAACTTTTCAGAAAATAAGATGTTAAGAATTTTGGAAGGGAAGGGGGAATAAGAATTTATACAAATTCCTATCCCCTTTCCCTTCCAAAATTCTTAACATCTTATTTCTTTCCTAGTAGCTGTTTTTTTTTTTTTTTTTTTTTTTTTTTTAAAGAGTTTGTCTAGTGCTTATTTAAAAGTTTTGATTTTTTAATCGTTGCTTTACACTTCCCCCATCCCAGGAGCTTTTTTTTTTTATCTGGCAATGTACCATTTTCTCACTCTTTTCTCTTGATCTGATGTCTTTATTACAAATATTAGATTGTTCATATCTATAGCATATTCATGATTGCCTTTATCCTCTTCATTTATGAAATTATTTAACTGTAGTCAAAAGTTCTATAATTGTACTTTTAGATATTTTAAATATTCATATTCAAAATTATTGTAATCATAGAAAGTTGAAGTGAGGGAAAATGTTAATTTTTAATACTGACGGAATGTTCACATCTATTTTTTACATGTTAATGATACAAGAATTATATGTACCGTTAACATGTAAGAATCAGATGTGAACATTTTGTCAGGTGCATAAGTGCATTGTCAGCTAAGGTATTTTTTTAAGTTCTATCACTATGACCACCATACCATTTTCATGCCATTTTCTAATGCCTCTATTATCAAAATGAAATTGCATGCTAATATTTATCTTCTTATATACTATATGGCGTAAAAACATCACTTTTGAAAAAGTTTAATAAAATCACATCGCGCCTATAACCCCTTTCTGTTAATTAACCCATTTATATGTATCACAAGAGTAAATGAAGAATTAAAACATAAAAAGTTCATATGGGCTTTCAAATATGTCAATATCTATTAAAATTCTCAATTTAGATATTTGCTGAACAATGTCACAAACTGTAACATAGAAAATGCATAAATAGTTTCAAACTTATGCTTGTATCCAATGAGAAACAACTAGTAGGCCCGTACACAGCCTGCGCATTTAATTTAAAATTGTTTAGAGGAATAATTTTTTTGGAATGTCATCAGGATTTGATATTATATTCAATTGCTTAGAGATATAAGATTCCTTAGGTTTCCTCAACGTACTTGAGATGACATTTCTTTTTTCTGTGGTACTGACATATACTGTATACTATCACTACTTCCCAAATTTTTATACTATTTCTGATTTATTAATTTCGATTTTCAAACAAATAACACTATGTTCAATTGTAAATAAACATTTCGTCAGAAGCAGATTTCTTAGCCAACAAATTGATATATTATAGATCAATTTTGATTTTTATAAGATCCCTTTTGATTTGTATAAGATTTTGTATAAGACCCCTTTTGATTTTGTATAAAGGGAGAAAGAGGATTTTCACATACAAACACCAACTAGAAATAATCTATTAGATATATTTTAAGTAAGATCAAACTAACTCAAAAAATTAAACTGCCAGATTTTGAACAGTTTACAAACTTTGCATAAAAGAAAAATACTGGTCTGCGTTGCAATATTTATAATACTATTACTTTTGTTTTACTAGTAGAGTAAGATTTAATAGCTTGAAAGAAAATGATAGAAATGACTTTATTAAATTACGTCACGGTGCGATAGCCTCACTATCGATAGGTTCACCATCACTTAGAAAGATTATATCGATTTATTTATTGACAAGTAACTTTATGAATGAGTTCTGTCCGAATTCAATGCATAAGTTCATCGATTCCAGTAGCATTTATTACTGATAAGTGTTTCCAGAAATCGATTCTAACCTGGGAACACGAAGTTAACTGTTTCTGAGAATTCTCTTTCTTTGGCGACAGTTATTATTGACAAGGCAATATAATAGTTCCAGAACTGAATGTCACATGATATTGAGATATCACAAATTACTGTTTCTGCGAAAAATGCTTTTGTTGATAAAGGATTGGATAATACATTATAGAAAAATAATACTTTTCTTAAATGAATTTTTTTTAGCTTTATCCATTTAGATTGCTTTTTCCGTCGTTTATTATCCAAATGAGTTGTCTTACAAAAAAAGTTCAAGGAATAGTTCTTTAGATATAGTAAAACCCCACCAACGCGAAATCGCTGAACATGAAATTCTGTTTAACGCAAAATAAAAGCAATTCTCCGTACTTAAAACTTAACGTTAATTTATTCGTTTAACATGAAATTCGATTAAAGCCACTTTCACACTGTGCGAACGCTGACGAGAGTGCGGGCCCGCAAAAAGTTTTACCAATGTATTTTAAATGGAGCATTTCACACGGTGCGGAGAGCACCCTGCGGGCATGCACGAAGGTTAAAACCTTCGTGCGAACCCGCAGAAGTTGATATATCTCCCCAATTTACATCGATAACTTCAGTTTGAATTAACTAATTATATTTCTATTTGTAATTTAAGGGGGTCCGGCACCTCCATAGGAGCCCATGTTAAATTCAACAACTTTGGGGGCATCTAATTTAATAACCGATTCTTCAATCATTATGAAACTTTCGCAGTATAATATTTGGATACTTTTGAATACTTTAACACGAGATTTTTGTTATTTTTTAAAAATTAAAATAATTATGATTTTCTAAAAATATGTTTAAGAAAAATTATAAAATTTTAGACCATTTTTTTTTTTTTAAGTATGCTACTTATCAATAATTCCTTGTGTTAAAGTACTTAAATACATTATAGAAACATGTCAAAAAAATTTCAAGCATTTTTGTCATATAGATTTTAAGCTATGTGCCCCCAAGCATGAAAAAATGGCATTTTGAGAAATTCGGCTTTGAACTAGTAAGAAACATGCATTAAATACCTACATTTGGTTTACTTCAAAAAATTATTAAAAATACTTTAAAATAAGATATAATTACAAATGTAGCATCATTTTAAAGACATAAATTTATATTTTAATAAACAGTAATAAACTCGAAATCAATAATCTGAAAATTTGTCATGTGCCGGACCCCCTTAAAGTGTATAATACGGGGGGGAAACCTACTGGGATCTAACTCATCTATGCAATAATTGAATTTTAACTAAATTTTGAATCTTGACGTTTTTATAATAAGTCAGTAATTTTAAATACTTTCAAAACAAAATTATCTAGAAAAAATATTTCAGTAAAGTTTTCAATTCTTGTCGGTTCCTTGTATCAAATCATTGTGTATCGTTTATCGTTAAATTTAAAATGGATTACAAATTGAATTATGATTGGTGCAGGATTATACCCTTTAGTTAATTTTTAATTAATCAATCCTCAAATAAATAATTTGTATGTAGATATACTAGTTTTCTAACACTTGTTAAATGTGAATCGAATTAAAAAGTTTCGGAAATTTTTCCAATGTATACTAGTATTGAAATTTTTTTTCTAAAACATAACATCGGTTTTGAGTGAAAAGGTCCAAACTCCACATTAAGTTTCAAACCACTTTTCAGTATTTTGGAAACATGAAGATAATCCCATATCAGTAAGTAAAAGCTGCCGACTATATATTAATACTGCTAATCTGTGCTGGTATTATCTTAGATGTTTGTTCAACTACAATGCCAGCCTAACAGCAAAATGCTGTGTGTGCAAAAATGAGTTTTGGCTCCTCTTACAATGAAAATGGGTACAGAAAAAAACCTCCGAAAATGGTATGGGTGCTCTATAACTAAAATTTACAGGAGCTTAATACCCAAATTTGGCATTTTAAAGGATTAAACATTAAAAACTAAAACTAATATGTAGTAATAAATAGTAAATTATTTAGTATATTTTCATTATTTTTATTTTTTTAAATGATTTCTTCTATTGCTAATTCTTTTAACGGACTTTTACAAACTTCAATAGGCATGGTGTACTGTACTTCTGTAAAGAGAAAGTTCCTAAATTCTTTTATTCTGTTGATAGTTTTATCAGAAAATAAGACACGTTTTTTTAATTACAACAAAAGTTTTGATTTAATGTTCAAGAAGAAAAAAATCAAAAAAAATATATATATCTTACACAAAATTGATTAAAATAACACACATCACTTGGCAGTGGACCTTCCTAGCTTTAGTAGAGGAAAATGTTTTTATTAGTTTTTATTTTTAACATATTATCATATTATTATTATTTTTTTTTAATATTTTTCTCATTTCGGCTCCCCTCTTAAACTTAAAAAATAACTAAATACTTTTAATCAACGCTTATCCAGATACTGCATTCACTGAGTGAAAATAATAATCAAACTCTTCAAAGATGCGAGCAAAACGTCCGCAGTTATGGGCGAAAAGGCATGCGTTTGCGGCCCCGCGCTTTCGTCCGCACTTGCATCCGCGTCCGCACCATGTGAAAGAGGCCTAACGCGAACAAATTCCTCGGTCCCATGGACTTCGCATTAACAGGGTTTTACTGAATATAATAGTCCGAGAAGCGACTGCAATTTTTGGACCCCATCGAACATCATTCTGAATTTTTTATAGAAAATGGAGAAAAGTTAATAGATTACGAATCCACTGGTCTGCCGTGGCAAAAATGGCCAAAACTGATCAAAAATCGACTTGGAATGAGTTTAACTAAAATCCGACTGCCAAATATGTCATAACTTGCCAAAAAGAGAACAAACTTATTCGTCTGGCAACCCATTGCATTTTGATTTCAATGAGAGAAAGCGCAAACGATTTCTGATCTCTGGCTCGGAAAATTTACATCTTTTAAAAGTAAGCCAAATTGGCGACATTAGTTACGTCATCAGTGACGTAATGTTTATTGCCAACTTGGCTCCCTTTTAATAGATGCAAGTAGACCGTCGCCAGATATCTGAATCGTCTGCAACCTTCTTAATTGAAAATTAAAGAGTGAGGGTTACCAAATAAAAAAATATGCTCATTATCTGGCAAGTTATGGCGCATTCTGCATTTGGATTTAGTTCAACTTATTAAAAGTCGATTTTTGACCAGTTTCGGCCATTTTTGCCACGGCAGATAAGTGGATTCGTAATCTACTCACTTTTCTCTAATTTCTATAAAAAATTCAGAATGATGTTCGATGGGGTCCAAAAATTGAAGTCGCATCTCAGTCTATAAATTTATTCTCGAAGCTCTTCTCAAGAAACTTTACCTTTATTATAATAATGTCTGAAATTCAGCTTATATGCCATGATTTCAAATGAACTTTTGTAACATACAAAAATATCTTCAAAAAGAAAAAAAATTGGGTTTCATACACCAGCATCGGGGTCTTACAAAATCTACTATGAAAAACAAATTAACAAGTCATTTGGTGTACTGATATTTTTCCATGTATTCATGACTTCTTAGTGAGATTCCTTTAAAAGTTCTCCCGGAAAAAAATTCAATTTGAGCTTCAGACTATCTTCAGGCTAGTGTTGACCTTTGTATTGGATGTAAGTGTGGATGTAAGTCTTCGTGTACCTATACACTATGATAATTCTACACAACAGTACTATACATTTGAGAAGATTTTTTTCTTAATGTTCCTAAATCTTTCAAGGCATTTTGCATGATTTTAGGTGTAGTGTCTGATCATCACAAATATAGCTCCCGCCACCTTGTCTAAAGTTGACTGTTACCATTGAAGCAAGGGTAACTACATTTGCCATGGGAGATTTCACGCGAATGACATCTACTTTTTAAACTTTAGATGTCAGTATTCTACAACAGCGGTTCCCAACCTTTTTAGGCCGACCAAACGGTATAGTGGTTAGCGTGCTAGCTTCTAGACCGCGAGGTTGCGGGTTCGAGTCCCGTGTTGGCATGGATGTTTGTAAATGTATGTTGGCTTGTCTAATGACCAATGTTTCGGCGCATTATAGCCCTCGTGTTACTGACGGCGCCAGATAATCTGAATACAACCAACTCAACCTTTTTAGTTGTGCGGATCCATTTTGTGAAAAAGAAATTTAGAAGCCCAATAGCTAATAGAATATATGCGTGTATATGTGTCAGTAATTAGTAAAATACACTATACAAGAAGGATTAAAAAAAAATTATAAAGCAAAGAATTTTATTACAATCACTTTGCTGTCACAACTACAAGAAAACTAAAAAAACAAGTAATCAAAATTTTTAAAAAAAGTCAATGGGATTTTTTACATTGTTTATCCCCCACGAGGGAGTCAATATCTGGATTAAAACTAGATAATTTTAGCCATGCTGTTGAATTCACACATTATTCACAAGTTACACAATCAGAGAATACAATTGAATAATTAGTTTGTTGCTAACAATCGATTGTTCCCATCTCTACCCCTAAAATACTTATAATGTTTATCTTGTCTTAGATTCTCGACCAGCGTTCATGGGCCGGTACCGGGCTACTCGAGGTCCACTTGTGGTCCTCGGTCCAGAGCTTGGGAACCTCTATATCTACATTCATCACCTCTAATCTAAATTGACGAGTCTTGTTTCTATAGCAACCGCCATCAATCAGACTATCTGGCGAGAGCTATTCTCCTGATAAACAGACAGTATTCCATTCTAGCAAATTGAGCTAAACAAATGTTTGTAAGTTTTAATAGCATTTTATAGGCCCGATATTATTTATTCAAAAATATATGCTTATTAAAAGTAAATATTTTTGCGAAACCTTAAAATTGTCTTGGTAGTTTCAAACGAAAAAAAACTTATAATAATTAATTAAAAAATCTTTGTTCTAGGTATTTTCCAATTTTACAAGAAAAATCTTGACTATCAATCTCTATTTAGTTTATACTAACTTACATCACTTTGAACTTTCCATATAAGAGTGTTAGTTTCCCATTTGCAAATATAACGATCTAGACCAGCTGTTACGAAGCATAGCTGGTCTGGGTGCCACGCCATTGCTCTTACATCATCACAATGTCCCTGAAAACACAATAATAAACTGTTTAAAATGTATTCCCTGAATACATGTTCAGTATTTTTTCTCATTAGGAGAAAAATGCAAATACAACAAAAATTCATATATATTTCATATGCAGGCGCCCTGGTTAGATGTCGCTAATTACTGTTGCACCTACAACTTTTGAGATAATTCTTGAAAGTTTAGTTTTAGTTTAATGAAAGATTCGGAGATTTGGTTAATGACTAAGGAATAAATAAGAACAATCTTGTTCTTCTATAACAACATTGTATAAATAAATTAAAATTCTGGTTATAAGTGTCGGAAATAGTTCAAATGTAGTTAGAAGCTTCAGTTTCTAGTTTATATATATTATCTTTTTTCATCATCATTAAATAAATTTTGATTTGTCTTTTAACCAATAGAAGTACTATTGTTAAATTTTCTATATCCCTGATATATAGTAATAGACATTTCATGGAAAGGAATTTGATTTAAAATATTTACAAACATATATTATTAAATTTTAAATTTTTTTATGAAACATAATTTGTCTAATTTATGTATAAACATTTCTCTAGGTTGAAAAAGGTAATTTGGTAAATATTCTGCTCTTATTTATATAATTATGTTTTCAAATTAGGCATAAAATTATGTATTAAAACTGTCATCAAAGCACATTTATATGATCCCATATTTTTTTATTGTCATACAACATTGCTGATCCATTTAAACTAGAGAGACTTATCTAGTTCTTAAAAAAATTATAACGATCAATATTTTTTTATGCTTTATCATACAATTGAATTCATTTCTTTGAAAAAGTTTTATCTATTTTTAGTTTAGTGCATTTTTTATATTTTTTTACTCAGAACTAACTAAACAAACTAAATTTTTTAATAATTACAAATTTGGTTCCAGATATTTTAACCGATAGTTAGGGAAATAAATAAGTCGTGTTCTAATCTTTTCGATTATAAATTCAGTGTAATTCTAATGATGTAATTTCCTTAAAACCAATATTGGGAGATAACTCATCTCGTTAATGACAACAGTCACGTGAGGAACTGTAGCATAATTATGCAAATAATTTATACAATTAATTGTACAATAATTTATACAATGAATTATTAATAATTATATAATTAATAAATAAACTATTCGATTTATTATAGTTGTGATTTGCATAGCTACAAACGGAAACTAGGTATACGCTTACAATATGAGGTACAGAAAGGTTTTTTTCGTAAAGAACTAACTAAACAAACTTGACATAATTAATTAAACAACTTTACGTAATTCACCAAATGATATAAATTACATGATACTTTTTGAAAGTTTAGTTAAAGTTCCTGATTGAATAATCAATTTGTTAATGTATTTAATTACTGCTTAAGATGAATCGCCAGTCTGTCTCTGTCACTTTGACCAAATGTCTCATTTTTCAGTCACAATACCTCCCAAAGTTTTGCTTTAAAACATGAATTTTTATAACAGGTATAAAAAGAGCAATAAAGTGTCGTTATAACATTTGAAGGAAAAATTACTGGTTATATTTCATTGGTTATTGTTTAATTAGATTAAAAAAGCATTTAAAAAATATTAAAAATAAAAATACTACAAAATACAAATTGTATTCCTTTCGAATTTTGTTAGTAATTTGTATCACTGTTTTTGTATCTGATTTAAAACTCATACCTTATAAAGGGATATTTAAGCAGATATTGAGACCAAATTGAGAAGCATTAGATCTAAGGGGTAGATAGACACTATTTTATCATGTATAACAATATTAAATTAAATTTGTATGTATGTTGAAATAGTGTATGTCTACACCTTAGATTTTATTAACTTTCATTATGATACCTAGGAAAACATTGTACATTAGCTACAGACCCCATTATTTTTTTAATACTGATTTTAAAAAATGATCCTGATAAAAAGTTTGAAAGTATTTTTATTCACTTCTATTTATGTAACTTCATTACTGTACATATCCTTCCCTAACGTTTTATTTTGATTTGTATACTTTATCTACAATGTATATATAAGGCATGTATCAACGTTTTTGTGACAATCAATGTTGTAGGTAAAAATCATAAAGGAATTCGCCCTTAATAAAACATTTAGAGCAATTATGCTTCAAATGTGTAAATGATTCTTCAAATTTTAAAAATTTACAAGAATCTCATTTAAAATATGACTATTTTGCACTGATGTCCCTTTGTTTCAATTAGTAATTTTACTTTAAATTTAAAAGTGGTTGTCAACAGTAGAATCTGATTTTAATTTTAACCTTAATATTTGTATTAATTGAGCATAAAATTTGACTCAAACGGTAAAATGGATCATAAAAGTAGAGAAAATGTACTTACCTGGGTAGTGTCAGTAATTGCTCCTGGGTATGAAATACATACATTTACTAATAAATTAAAAGCACACTTACTTTGTCAGATAAAGTACGCAAAAAAAACTAATTACTATGACTTCCATTTTTGGTGACGAATGACACTTCACAGTGGAGCCAATAAACCATCTGATATTGTTTTAATTATACGTAATTTAATCAGCATACATGTACATAATGGGTCAATGAAGCTATTGTCAAGAAAATTATCAAATAGGGCAATGAAGCTTTAGGCAAGGCAGTTATCACACAGGTCTATGAATCTATAGCCAATGGACCACCAGGTGAGCAATGTGGCAGTAACTGAATACTGTTGTAGTAATTAGAAATTAAAAGTCAATGAATTTATAATAAGACGAATTATTGTATGACGTAAATATTATATATATGGTTGGTGCGATAATCCGTTAATAATATAGTATATGGTCTATGTAATTATCAAATAAGTCAATAAAGCTATAGACAAGGCAGTTATCACACAGGTCTATGAATCTATAGCCAATGGACCACCAGGTGAGCAATGTGGCAGTAACTGAATGCTGTTGTAGTAATTAGAAATTAAAAGTCAATGAATTTATAATAAGACGAATTATTGTATGACGTAAATATTATATATATGGTTGGTGCGATAATCCGTTAATAATATAGTATATG
The DNA here is from genome assembly GCA_963978545.1 of Linyphia triangularis. Classification (NCBI taxonomy): domain Eukaryota; kingdom Metazoa; phylum Arthropoda; class Arachnida; order Araneae; family Linyphiidae; genus Linyphia; species Linyphia triangularis. The sequence goes on along the minus strand of OZ021721.1, from coordinate 110,763,265 downwards.
GTCTATGTAATTATCAAATGAGTCAATGAAGCTATGGTTAAAGGACTAAACTAGTGAGCAAGGTGGTAATAAGCAAACTCTATTATGGTATCTTGGTATACTCTGTTACTTTAGTAAAGGCGACTCAAGGTCATTCAATACCACTCCCATCTCCAAAGAAACTCACGCTAAACTTAAATTGTGTACTCTGAACTTCCTTGTAATACTATACTTAAAGAGTATCTTGTCCGATTTGAAAATGAAATACTTCTTTAAGAAATAGCTAGGTCATCCTGATATAACGTGGTTAAAAAATTGTTCATTGAACTAGTTTTCGAGGATGCTGTTTTAGTCACGGAGACTAGCAGAAATGCAAAATGTGACCTTGAGCCACCACTTCTATTGTAACATATTACAATATTGTATTCTTGGATTGATATTAGGAATTATATAACCAAACAGTAATGGATGTAGATAATATGACATTTAATAAATGCTATCATGGTATATAAGTGTATGAATCATTCAATTAAATTTTAAAGGAAAAATAAAATTATATATATAAATGAGCGGCAGGATACCTAACTCAAAAGCCAATCTTTTAATACCATTTTAATACCTAATTATCCAGATAGTAGATAATCAAGGCAGTCAATGTTACGATCGCACGACGAAAATGTTACACTAAAGTATCAACGTTGTTGTAGAAAAGCAAAGGCATAAAAGGTAGTATATTATATTTATGGAATAACAGTAAAGTTTTAGAAGTAATATGTAGTATCAAGTCATGAATATAACAGTACGTGAATCAGGGTAAATATTATGCGAAGCTTACGTGAACGACTGGATTTAAAGCCCACATGACAGAGCCTTCCAAAATGACGTTTTTATTAGTACCAACGAAAACTTCCCACTCGTTGGTAACTGTCTTTTGAGGGCAAAGTGACGTCACACCACCTGAGCCAGTTGGAAGCTGAAAAGTAAAATGTATTCTTGTACTCTAATAGTTTGAAACATAACATATACAATTTTCGGGTCAAAAATAAATTGTATTAAGTTGCTTATTTGTATTAAATTACCTTCATTGATATTAAATTACTTATTTATTTTAAATTACCCTCATTGATATTAAATTACCCTCATTTCTATTAAATGACTTCTGTTTCCCTTTTTGATAACACAGTTATCTTCCTAAGTTGAAAAAAGAAAAAATCACGTAGAAAAATATACATTTGTGTTTATAAAGTATTCAGTGATTATAAACGGGATTAATATATTTTATATAATAAAAAAAATAAAAAATTCCTTTTTTGTAACACATATAAAAGTTAAAAGGATTTTAATTTTATTTTTAGATTGTACTTCATTCAACAATTTTAATGTTGATTTGAAACAATACATTAGAAACCGATCCCGGAAAATTTGGGGTTTATATGGTTAACAGGGAAAGTGACGAAGAGCTATCATTATAAAATGTTTACAAGAAAAATTACCAGTCCAATTACAGTCACCAATATATTAATACAACTTTTATCAACAATTCAAATGAATATTCTAATTGGGATAAATTGATAAATTTTTCATACATTAGATTTATCATCTCTGGACCATTTAGTATTTAAGCTAAATTATTCAAAACTATTCAATTGAATTATTTAAAAGTATACAACAATAAATCCAATTCTAGTAAATCTTATAGTAAAAATATATTCGTAGTAACAGTAAAAATATATTTGTAGTAACAGTAAAAATATATTCGTAGTAACAGTAAAAATATATTCGTGTTAAAAATTCATAGCATTGCCCGCAAAATTATATCAAAGTAAAAAGTCATACGACAGCAGAGGCGAGGCTAGCAAATTTCTTGGAAGTGTCCCATACGCGAATCTCCCCTTCTTGATCATTAGCACTGCTTCCCGAAATTAGGACACCTTCCGGCAATGGAAGCAGGGCAGTCACCTCGCCCTGAAACGTAAATGGGGATCCATATATAAACAGAATAATACTCCATTAAACAGTAAAGTCTATAAGTTCATGTCGCATTTTTAAATAATATAAAATAAAATAAATTGTGTATAATCAACGTCATTTGCAGTAAAATACTTGTCTAGTATTTTTTTAAGAGAAATAAAATTAATTAGTTCAAAAATTAAACCACAGATGGCGTTTCTGCTAATATGAGGTACTTCTGTTTGAGTGAACTTTATCTTGTTTAATGTTTTCTGTTTCACTGTTATATAAGCGTAAAATTTTAAACTATATTTATATTAAGAAATCTGTCTGATCATTACATTTATCGTAAGAAACTCGATCAATAATTAGTAATTCCATTTTAAAAATTAATCATTTCAATATTAATATAATAAAGTGATCTTTTGAAATTTTACAATGCTAATTGAGTTACAAATAAATGTACATTTGTTTTAATTTGCAACTTTCTACAAATTCTAAAAATGAATAATCTTTGAAAGTTTAAAAAAGATGGATTTAAATTCTTCATTAGAATCAGAAAGGAAATTATTTTAAAAATATATCTTTATTAAAAATATCATTACTTTATAATTGAATTTTTTGTTTTTCTTACTCTCCAATCCGAAATTCTATTTAAGTGCTTCAAATGACTTAATTGACTCATTCTAAACTATTTCTTTTTAGAACAAACTCTTTAGGAATCGAATGCGCAAATAACGAATTCTAATGGTATCAAATGTGAAAGCTTTTAAAGAACAAAAAATATATTTTAACAAATTATAAATATAAAGAGAAAAATGAACTGAATTTTTCTTAAGATTTAGTTAAAGCACATTTCATAAATTTGTTTTTTGTGACTTTAATCCTTCCTCCACTAGTCTATTGGTTGTTTAATATTTACATGAATAATTCATTTATATATAGTGAAGAAGTTATCACAAAAAAATGATAATGTGTCCATTTACTTAAATATAATCGATATATTCATGAATTTTTTAGATATCAGCAACCCATTTTGATAAATTAAATATCCCTATTTGTCTTTAAAATTAGCATTTTCTTCAAAACAACATAAAAAATTTTAGGAAAAGCTCCAGATTTATTTTCATCAATGTGAGGGGGGGGGGGGGGTTACTAAGTTGACATTATCAAATAATGGTGTTTCATTTTTTGGGGATGGTATTTATTTTTCAGTCACAAATTGACACTTATTTTGAATTGTTTTCTACATTTGTGTTAGCTTAAAATATTATTTATTTTCAATTAATAGATTATTGATATGTAATAACAAATATTGTTCTCTTCCAAAGGTTTTTTTTTTTTTTTTTTTTTTTTTTTTAAATCTCATTGGAAGATATTTGCTTAGAATGAGACACAGCATGTGATTTGTAAGGTAACCCTCCTAACTTCCTAAGGAAACAACAGATATATATTAGTTACTGAAGCATGATCCTATTTATTGAAACCCCATTTATTGTTTGAAAGCTCATTTTAAATAAAAACAAGTATCATATTGTTTACAGAAATTATTATATTTATCCTCAAATGGGCAGTAGAGGGCATCAGATTAAATTTTAATTCATTTTAATAAAAACAATCTTTTAATACTAACAGTATTACTCCAAATTTCTTAAAAATAATTGCCCATGTCGCAGATTGAAGTTTTTCCTAATTTTACTTAAGATACATCATAGTTTCCATTATATGTCCTGAAACAAAATTCTAATAAACTCTTCAATCATGAGGAATTGTAAATCAATATACATCTTCATCCTAGAGTCATAACACACTAAAAAACTCTGCTCTTCAAGAAGGAGAAAATGTACTAATATTTTCCATTTTTTCTTGAAATGGGGCAAAATATATTGATTTTCTACATGGGCGCCACCAGAGAGGTAAAAGGGGTTGTTCCCTCCTGAATTTCGAAAATGAAAATATGGGTAAAACGATCACAAAAAAAAAAATGCGTCTGACGATATTAAAATGTTCACTTGAGCATAAAATTAATGCATAGCTATTATCATATCATTAGAAAACCTAATTAACAATTTTTAAAAATTAAATTTTAAACTAAAGCTTCAGATACTTGCAAATAATCCTCTCTGGAACTGCAATATTTATGCATAAAACTTAACAGATAAAATGACTCAGTTTGAATTTTTAAAGTGTGCTTACGTCATGGGCTTTAAATTCCTTTTGGATAAAGAAAACTTTCCCAGAATCTTCACTTAGAGCCCAGACAGTGATAAAACCTCTTGAATTTCCCGTGACTAACCTGCCATCAGAGAGAAATTCCATTGAAAGAAAATTGGTCCCAGATCGACCCTGAAATCAAAAGAAATATTAAGTTTTACTTTGTAAATTCCATTACCTTGACACGTCTGGGATGCTTTTGAATATTCAAGTAGCGTAAGCAGGAAAAACTTAACAGCTATTAATAGTTATTGTTAAAAACATATATACAGACACAATATTTTAACAATTTATTTATGCCGCTGCTAGTTTTTACTAAAAATGTTTTTGCACAATATCTCTGAAAATACTTTCTAGGTTGACACAAAATACCCATGCTGTCCCAAAATTCCTAAAATAACCTAACATTATTTTATTGATAATTTTATACACTAAAAAGAATGTTTATTTGAGTAATTGTATTTTGTTTAAAATGTTTTTGCACAATATCTCTGAAAATACTTTCTAGGTTGACACAAAATACCCATGCTGTCCCAAAATTCCTAAAATAACCTAACATTATTTTATTGATAATTTTATACACTAAAAAGAATGTTTATTTGAGTAATTGTATTTTGTTTAAAATGTTTTTGCACAATATCTCTGAAAATACTTTCTAGGTTGACACAAAATACTTTCCATGCTGTCCCAAAATTCATAAAATAACCTAACATTATTTTATTGATAATTTTATACACTAAAAAGAATTTTTATTTGAGTAATTGTATTTTTATAATCATTATTAGGATAAAAAGTTAAATGAACTTATATTATCGCAGTATCTGACTAGGTGGTTGATTTATTTTAGTTTGTACTCAAATTTATAAAAAAGAACTACCAGTACATAGTCATGCTAAGTAAAAATGAGAAATAGTGGTTTAAAATTTAACAACTTCATGTAGAAGATGCTAACTTATTGACTAACTTATTAACTTTTTTAATATTTGCTGTACAGTTACAACCATTAAACTTCCCCATTAATTAGAAAAAATTTCAGAGAGCCTCCTTGTCATTATAACTCTTTGGCCAGAAAATGCTTATACCACCTTCTCTGCTTAGCACGGTAGTATAAATACACGTATGAGGCTTCTTATATTTTAGTATGCATCAAAAGTCTACAAGATTGGGGACATCATTAATTGATAACAATTGGTGTTCATTACTTGGTAACAAAACAAATCAACGTTGTCACAAAAGTTTAGACAAAAATAAAATGAATTTAATTTAAACATGATTTAAAACTTAATTGTGCATCTATTCTTGTTGATTAGTTCATAAGTATGTGCTTTAAGCAAAGAAACTAAATTCTGCATGATTTGAGTTTCTATTTGGTACCATATATCATCTATAGATATTGAGTTTCATTTATAGAAGATTTTTGTGATTCTTGAAATAAATGCTCCTCTACAAAATTAAAAAATGCTACAAAATTCAGTCGCGAATAAATTGGAAGGATACAGGTAATTTACTGTCATTATATTTATAAATAATGTTTTATAATGGTTATCACTCAACTTGAATTAGTAATGAGATACAATTACATATAAAATAAACATAATAGTTCATACTAAGTCAATAGCTTATAACTAGACAAATTATGTGTAATATGAGTAAGTTATGGCTAGAGTAAACAAATGTGAAGTAAATATAAATAAATAAATGCTTCACTGTGATGATTTTACACTGACAAACATCTAGAAAAGTAGTTGCTTTGTCAAGCATCAGTTTCAATGCATATTTTCTCAAATATCAGTCAACTATCCAAACAAATTTTCAATGAAAACTTAAGTTTTATTTAGTCAAAATAAGTATTAATAAACTAAAACGTTTATCTTAAAGTTTCAACTTCAGGAAAAATATTTGCACTGGGTACTCAAGGAAAATGTTATGAATATTTCAGAAGAAAATCCTTCTGCCCATTAACCCTTTGCACTCCAGGCCTTTTTCGCGCGGAGGAATCAGCAACTCGAGACATTTTAGGTTCGGCTGGTGTTTATGTATTTGCTTCATAGAAACTAAACATAGTCATTGGTCTTGCATCGAATTTCCGCATCACACCTAATGGTTCTCTCGTGGTTTAGCATCCAATCGTGTGGCGCATGAGAGGCGTCACTGGAGTGCAAAGGGTTAAATTTCAGTTAATGGGTACTTACAGCTGATAAAGGATCTTTTCTGTTAAGGCTTCCATTAGCATCTTTTAGCCAAAATGCTAAATGTTGCCTTCCATACGTTACAAGTATTTCGTCTTCAAGAGGGTGAAAAGCTCCGCCAAGGAGAGATTGACCAGTCTAAAAGAAAACGTTGAATACTTTAAGGCATCGAAATTACAATAGATTTTTTTCCATTATCATACTAAAATCCATTTCCATTATAATACAAAATGATTTTGAAACAATTCAGTAAGTCAAAAGATAAATATGACTGGAAGTCAATTTCTTCAAACTACCTGAGTTGTTTCAAATATGTAGAAGGCACCAGATTACAGTAATAAGGGGACTTGGTACCCCTTGTTTTCGTAAAAATTAATGAAAATATCAATTTTCAAATTTTGGCTTGCCTGTTTATAATCTTTGAAACCATCTCCTTATTCTGGCAAGTTTTTGAGCTGATCCGATGATTGCAATGACAGAAAAACTATATTTTTATGGAGAATTTGGCATTGCTGTAATAGCTCCTTTTGATTTATCGAACGCATTTTTCTCAGTTCGTGATTTTTGAAATTCCCACCTTACTCAAAATGTTAAAACTTCAGCAAATATGAATTAAATGACTTAAAAATTTTTTGTGTCATTCTCAATATATATTTGACAAAAATAGGCATGGATTTTTGAACAAAATAAAAACTTTTTTTCTTAAAATTTTCAATGTTGAAAAATACCCGTTTTTATGCTTTTTTTTTACCTATAGGTACAGTAATTATCGTTTTTCACGAAAACTGTTTTACTTTATCTAAATCCGATACCAAAAAAGTTAGAGTATGTTATTAGGAATTTTTTTTTTTTTTTTAATCAAGACAAAATATTGAAAAATAAAAAAAAGATATAATTTGAATTTTTTTTTTTTTTTTTTTTTTTTTTTTTTAATTTTGAAAATTTTGAGCACTATGTGAACTTTTTTTTAATAAAATGTAATTTTTACTTTGTACTACTTTCAAATATGCAAAAATTATAATTTTAAAGGCTTAAATAAAAAAAAAAGTTTGAAGGGTACCTTTAAGGGAGTCTCGGACTCAAAATTTTTTTAATTATTAATTTTTATAATTATTGTAAAGCATAATGCAAATATTTTTAAATAAAATGGCATAAAAATTGTGTTTCTATTATTAGTTGAACTTGAAATATTTAAGTTTTTGGTTTTTTGATAATTGTATCTCAGACAACTCTTGAAACTTTGAAACTATTTTTCTCGGCGATGACTTATTGTCCCTTTTTTGAGTTTAAATTGATATAACTTAAAAACTACTTGTTATAATACGATGAAACTGTCCACAATTATTTTTTATACATATTTCATTGATTTGTCATCAGGAATTGTGTATTTTTATATATTTATTATTTTTTTTTTAACTTTTTGGAGCTTAGCATACTATGGATTTTATACAGTTTTTGTATAAAATATTTTTTTTCTATTTACTTTATTGGAAAATCATGAAGACAATTTTTTATATGAATTATAAGAAGTAATTTAATACAAAAATGAAGGATTTTTTTTTTTTTTTTAAATTTTAAGATATATCAAATTTAGGAAATACCAAAATTTTGAAGTTTTTTCATTTAAAAAAAATTAAATTTGAAAATTTAAAATAGTTTTTTAAGTTTCAAAGCATCGTACATCACTGCATAAAAAATTTCAGAGAAATAATTCTAAAAATAAAGATTTTAGAATTTTGAGTCCCGTTTTGAAATTTTTAATAGACAGAATAAATGTACAAAGTTATTTATAAGCAAAAATTTAATGAAGTAGATTTTTATTTTCATATTATTTTTATTTGGATGTGGGATTATACAACGTATTCCGAATCTACTACAAATAAAGACGGAAAAACCTTAAAATTAAGATTAAAGGTAAATATTTTATGAATAATCCCAAAATTATTAAAACTCAAGTTTGAAAAACACTTCTTGACGTTTAAATTTCATAAAGCTATATATATTGACATTGTATTATATTTCAGAGTATATGTATATTCAATGAATGCTTAAAACAAAATTGAAATATATATAACTAATTCCCATGTAGATTTGAGCACACAGTTACAAATTTTCAAATAATTATTTACGCTAGAAATCTTGTAGTAAAATTCCAATTTGCAATGCTAACTGAATGGGAAAATGTTCTGTTTAAATTAAAAATTCAGTCAAAGTACCTCTCTCGGGTATTTTTGTATGCAATAACTATTTTGATTGAGCCAAGTACTATCTATCCCAAGATTAACTCCCGCCACATTGTCTAGAAAAGTCGATTGTCCTGGAAACAAGACTAATTCCCAAGGGGGATTTCAATAGAAAGACAACTGCATTCACTGTATTGTGATAATTTGGTATGCCAATGTTCTGCATGCCTCATCCCTATTCTAAATCAACATTCAATTGTTTCTATAGCAATTGCCACCATCCAGACTATCTGATGAGAGATTTTTTCCTAATAGACAGTAACATGCCATTTAAAGACTGCCTTGTCAGAATAACCACTCACATATAGAGCATCAAGTTCGTTGAATTAGCTTAACCCTTTGCACTCCAGTGGCGCCTCTCAGGCGCCACACGATTGGATGCCAAACCACGAGAGGACCATTAGGTGTGATGCGGAAATTCGATGCAAGGCTAATGACTGTGTTTAGTTTCTATGAAGCAAATCCATAAACACCAGCCGAACCTAAAATGTCTCGAGTTGCTGATTCCTCCACGCGAAAAAGGCCTGGAGTGCAAAGGGTTAAAAAAACTATCCCGTATAAAAAAATAATAAAAATAATTTTATTAATGAAAAGTATTCTCTTTATCTTCATGTTTGCGTAAATAGCGAAAACTCTAACTAATAGACTACATATGAGAACCCCAAGCAGACCTTTCTATTAACTATTTTTAGTTCTTCCATACTATTAAAAATTAATATTTTTACATAATGAAACATAAGCAATTTCTACGCATGCAGGTTTGACTATGGCCGACCAAACGGTATAGTGGTTAGCGTGCTAGCCTCTAGACCGCGAGGTTGCGGGTTCGAGTCCCGTGTTGGCATGGGTGTTTGTAAATGTATGTTGGGTTGTCTAATGACGAATGTTTCGGCGCATTATAGCCCTCGTGTTGCTGACGGCGCTAGATAATCTGAAAACAGCCAGCCAGCCAGCAGGTTTGACTATGCAGATACAAATACAGGGTGGTCATAAAGAAACTTTGTCGATATATTGACCTCTAGCGGCCATTTTGTTCAACATATCGAGATGAAATTTCATGTATAGTTAATAAGAGGTATGAGCTCGAGATTCTGTGAATGGCAACAAATGGTGCTCACAGTTACGGTTATAGTTACGGAAACGCGAAATTTTCAAATGGTAACACCTATTTTTTCCTATCGCAAAAAGGTCAGCGCATGCAAAACCATAAAATACGTTAGAACGGTAAATGTATATACGGTCAAAAAACAGCTCTGCGAATGACCAACAATAATACGATCGGGGTGTTGAAAATTGACTATCCAAAATAATTGAACATTCCACCACCAGATGGCAGACCGCCTTTCAGAATAATGTAACTGTTTAACAAATTACTTCTGTAACTGTACTTGCTTTTGTATGTAATGTCCTGTGATCGTCCTTTAAGAAGTTTAAGTAAATCCAAGTTAAAAGCATCTAGACTCCTATTCTTGAATAATAATGAACTTTCTTTTCATAAGTGTAGAGGTGTGAAGCAGCGGATTTTAGGTTCAACTCTTGATGTCAGGTGCCAACCCAATCCTATAAAGTGCGCCAACTGCCCATCCGACAAAGAGCCAGGTAATATTCTTACCTTTCTTTGAATTTATCGAAATTTAGAGATATTTATTTCACGGGGCACACGGAAGAAATTTGCTCATGTCAGAGGCAAGAAACCAATCACAGAATGCAGCTCGCCAGATATTCAGCGTAGAAAACCGATAAAATTGCCTATGATGGCACCCATCTGAAGTCTGGTTCCTGGTAATGCAAATTTCCACCGAGCATAACACATCCAGTTTTTTTGTGATACATGTACCGTTCCAACGTTGTTCAGGGTTTTCGCACAAGCTGAGCATTTTTTGAGACAGTAAAAAGTAGATGTTGCCATTCGAAAATTTTGAGTTTCAGTAACTATAAACATAACTGTGAGCACCATTTTATTGCCATTCACAGAATCCTGAGCTCATACCTCTGAATAACTATACCTGAAATCTCATCTCGATCTGTTGAATGGAATGGAAGCTAGAGGTCCATATATCGCCAAAGTTTCTTTATAACCACCCTGTATTCCATTCATTTCATTACACTAAAATTCTTGAAGGAAAATACTGATTACAAATGGGAAATGGATGTGACAATGTTGTTTAAGTAACTAAGAATAAATATAACCTGCGTTCAAGGTAAAAATCTCAGATATCTTTTTACCTAAAAACTGCTTCGATTAAAGCATCCCTTTTGAGGAGCTTTGTCTGAAAACTCCTTACCACTTTTGCTTGGCACTTTGGCCACGTTCATTGAATTCACTTAAAAATAATTAATAGTTTAAAAAACTAAAAAACACGCTTTAATAGAAAAGTGAACTAAAAAGTAGAAAATAATTTTAAATAAGTTTGAAATAAGAATAGAGTGATTAACTAGGAATATTTATTTCATCGTAAAAAAGCGTGGGGTGCTTTTTAAGATATTTTCATAATGGCTCTTTTCTTACGATAAAATAAATATTTCTTGTTAATCACTCTATTCTTATTTCAAACTTATTTAAAATTATTTTCTACTTTTTAGTTCACTTTTCTATTAAAACGTGTTTTTTAGTTTTTTAAACTATTAATTATTTTCTACTTTTTAGTTTGGTTTTCTATTAAAGCACGTTTTTTAGTTTTTTAAACTATTAATTATTTTTTCTGTAAACTATAAATTTGTTTTAGTTAATTTTTTTAGTTAAGTGTACAAAACTCTCCAGTTGTTCTTGCCAATAGTCACATGCTTGTCTCAAATTTAAGTCATGTGTATGCCTTAGTACACGCTGTATTACTAGGCACAAAACACTACCTTGTCTCTGAATATGAAAAATCACTAATCCTGAAGATCCTGGTAAGGATAATGCGACTAAAAAAAAACGCTTTGTATAACCGTCATTCCCATGACAAATCTTTCAAATGTCTGCCTTATCAATTGTCGATGATAGGTTCTGTGATTACTGGGATTGTAATGGGTAACGGCACACCAGGGTTCGATTCCGGAGGAGGTTGGTTGGTTGGAATTTAACGGCGCAAAGGCAACACGATCTAATCCTTGTGATAAAGCGACAAACTTATAGAATTATTGTATTGTCATCGGGTCTTTGACAAGTGTGCAAAGTTTGAACATACAGGTGAAACTAATAAAAGCGTGTTAAAAAGGAAATTTCGGTAATTTTTTTTTATGGTGAACTAAAATTAAAAAGCCATTTCCGATCGAAGTTGTAGACTTCTTTAAAGTTATACTTAAATAAGTGATCGGCGCGCCTGGTAGTTTCCCTTATTGGTCTTGACGCAGACACTCCGGGTCTCAGGAAAACAAAAAATCGCTAATACTGATTATCCTAGTAAGGATAACGGGTCAAACTGTTTAAAATATTGAATTATCATCGGTCCTTAATAAGTATGCCAAATTTCAGTTAATCCGACGTTTTGAAGGGGGTCAAAATCATGTTCAAAGATTCCGTTACAAACTAACATACATACGTCTGAAGCTAATAAAAGCGTGTTAAAAACTCTTCAATCCTAAAATACGATGTTCATTATTTTATTGCTTAAAAACATTCAATTAAACTTTATGCAAGCGTGAATGATACAAAGAGTCTAAAAGATGGACCATAGCGTCGATGTAAGAGAAGCTAAAATAGATGACATATTGGAACCCCAATCAACCTTTTCAAATTAACCTAAAAATGTTCAACAATAAACTTATCACTGTTGTGTCTGCGACAGTTCTTCACTCAATTTCAAAGAACGGTTGGTTGGTTGGTTGTTTTCAGATTATCTGGCGCCGTCAGCAACACGAGGGCTATAATGCGCCGAAACATTCGTCATTAGACAAGCCAACATACATTTACAAACACCCATGCCAACACGGGACTCGAACCCGCAACCTCGCGGTCTAGATTCAAAGAACGGAAAGTGATCGATTATAGTGATATCAATTAAAATGATTTTTATACAAATATACGCATATCTTTTTATAATAAATGTTTCAAATTCATTCCACGTATATTTTATTTCATAACGCATGGGTTAAAAATAAATAGCTGACATATTTAATATTGCTTAACAATCTTTAAAACTGTAGATAAATAAAAACTTTAAAATTGAAATATTAGGAAGTAAAAATAAATATCCAAAATCTAATCGTGAGTAGTAATTTTTGTTTACTAAATAAAATAGTAATCATAACCAAAAATTGACACGAACTTTTAGTATGATTCAACTATAGTTATTAGTTTTAAACTGATTCATTCAACTAACCAACTTTATGTAAGTAGGCTCCAGTCAATTTATCTCGCATATTACAAATACCTTATTGTTAAAATTGATTGAAAACCACTTATTGTTAAGCATTAAATTCCTCAACCACTTAGTCAATTTCTTATAACAACAGACAAACAAGCATAATGATAGATTATTCAAATGCTTTTATCAATTTATACTATTCATAAAATAAAGTGCAGATGATTCAAATGGAATTGAAAAAAAATCCTTAAAAGTCACTTATTGATAATATCACTTAGTGATTATCTCATTAAGTTCCAATACCTTTTATTATATCCATTCGTATGAAACGTCTGCTTATTTTCTTTATACTTTTAAAAAAAATAAGTCTCTACCTTTTCAATTTTAATTAATCAATAAATGGATATTTGGTAAACATGCTCATATGGCCTTGTTAAGTATGAATTGAATCTGAAATAGACCTTCCAACATTACCTTGATGCCTCATTATAATGATGAAAGCGTTTTGTGTAAACAGCTTATTATGACACTTAATGTCCTTATAACATAATAGGTTGACAAGAGAAGCTTAAAAATAATTTTCAAGCTATATGCTTTTATTTATGTTAAAAGCTTTTAATAGAAGTTTCATTTTATGAGAAGGAGAAAATTGGGAGTTTTCGTTGTCTTGTTTTAATTGGTGTTTGTCTTTAAATGTAAGGGGCTGATTTAAAGTGGATAATGCAGTAGTAGAAAACTGTAATACGAAAATATTTCGCTGTTTATAGAAAGTTTGATTTATTGTTATGATAGCTCAGAAAGTAATTACTAGTGTTAATAACTTTTTATTTTTTTGTAAACAGAAACTAGAATAACCAGTGTCGAAAATTGTCGAAGTTATGGGCATTGTTGGAATTTTTATATATTAATACCAGAACAACGTAATTTATATTCCAAGGTTTCATAATTAAAGTTCAACTTTCAAAAAACTGAAAAAAAAATACCACTGGTCAGAATGACCAGAAATGTGATCTGAATATACGCGAAGAAGGAGTAAATGGTTTATCATTAAAAATAGTTCGATATAGTTTTTTTTTCTTGTGTCCAACCATTTTCTCCTTCATTGAGTATATTCAGGTCATTCTGTCCAGTGGTTCTTTTTTATAGCTTTTTGAAAGTTGAACTTTGATTACATTCACACTGTATGTATGATATGTTAATGTAAAATAAATATTTTCGAACTCATGGCCCAATGACAGAAAATAATTCTAGCATGATTGATATCTTAAGATCAATTCTCACAAATTAAAATTAATCAATTTTCTATTTTAGAAATTAGTAGATATGAGGGGTATTGAGGAAAATAGTCTGCTCTCGGTTGTCGGGCTGCTTGGTGGGAGTTATCATATTCGTGAAACATATACTGGGTATTTACCACATTAAAGACCTCCTGGAGGGCTCCTTGAGTTTTGGAATTTTATAATGATATTTCTCAAAACTGAAAAAAAGCATTGGTTTTTCTTATTTCAAATATTCAGTTCTCTTGCGATTTCTTTTTTGACTAGTAACTATTTTCTTTATGTACAAAGCTTCTTTCATTAACTTGCAAAATATTTAAGTATACCTAAAATTGCCAGAGATTTTATTATAGTTAATAAATCTGATCAGTAAATGAATATATACTTCTCGTTTGACTGAAAAATGACTTTTTTATTGTTTTAAAAGTATTAGACTTATTAATAATTCCTTTTTGGGAGACTAACTCATTCAGAAATAAATTTAATATTAAGCTTTGAAATATAAGTTCCGAACAAGCTTTATCAGATTAATATTTATTCTAATTATACTTAGTCAAATATCGAAATACTACTTACATTAACCCGAGTAACTTCCGTGTCATTTTGCCAATCCCACATTGATAAAACGGTATCTTGGAGCCCTTCCAAAATCATCATCATGGATCCCTAAAAGAAGTAGCATCATATTTTGAATATTTGACTGTTAAATATTTTTAACTAACCATTTCAAAAAATGTAATTAAAAAATAAAAATGTTAAAGAGTTTAATATATATAATACATAATTAAATTATTTGACGGAAATAAACAAATTATTTCACTATTAAAAAAGATGTGCCTATCACATAAATAGAAATTTGTTTTTGGTCCTTAATTTTTAACGCATTTGTTGAATTGTGATTGGAATGCTTGTAGAGTATAAAAATGAACATTTGATTTAAATTTTTCTAGCATGTGTTACCTAAATTAACTTGTAATATTAACTTTTAAAAACAATACAAAATTATTTAAATGAAATTATAAAATTATTTTTCATTAAAAAGCTTCCGAGTTAAATAAAAAATTTAGTAAATGTTATTTAAAATATAAAATTGAAATTGAATGTTATTAAATTCTAAATATTAAAATTAAATATTGTTAAATTTTAAATTGTAACATCATTAAAATTTAAATATTATTAAAATTTAAATATTATAAAAATTTAAATAATGTTAAAATTTAAAAATTTATAAAATTTAAGTATTATTAAAATTTAAATATTATAAAAATTTAAATATCATTAAAATTTAAAAATTAATAAAATTTAAGTATTATTAAAGCTATAACTATGCACAACACAAATATATATAAGTATACAAATATGCCAGCCTATTCAGGAAAACAAGATAACCACACACAACAAAAAATGTTTGGCAAAACATCAACTACTGTTTTATATCATTACGAAGAAATAAAACATTTTTATAAATAATATCTCATTTTGCAGACTTTCAATCTTCATTTTGTTGGCTTCTGTTTAGTATACTAAATCAAACTCATTACAGTAAATATGAATTTACCAACCAATAAAAATATAAAACGTCCAGAGTAAATCAAAATTATATACTACTGCTTGGCGCTTGAGAGAGTAATTAATTTTACCAAATAGAAAATGACTTTACTTACTCAAAACTAACATTAATACGTTATAAAGAACATGAGTCTGTAAGCATTTCTAAACTAGGACTGTAACTTATAACAGTTACCTCAGATTGGTCATAAATATGTAGGCCCATCTCATATTAAAAATTTTCTTTATGGACGATCAAATATAAATAATGACTTTAAACCGATGTAATGTTATTATCTCAAGAACCAAACCTCGTACACCACATCCAGAGTAATAATTCGACACTCTATACGCAGATGCCGAGTTTTCTAATGATGTTCCGTATTTTTTATTGATTTTCCGTAGTCTTTACGTATTTTACGGCTTTACGGACGTTTTTCGAAACCTAGGGAAAAGACCCACTCGAAATATATTTTGTCAATACTCTTGAAAATCCCCAATACTTTCACTATTGCCCAGATTTAAGTTGTTTCCTCTACGTATTACTCTGATGTAATACAAGGTGGTCATAAAATAACTTTGCCAATATATGGACTTCTAGCGGCCGTCCCTTTCAACAGATCGAGATGAAATTTCAGGTAAAGTTATTCAGAGATATGAACTCGAGATTCTGTAAATGGCAATAAAATGGAGTTCACGGTTACGGTTATAGTTACAGAATTTTTTTTTTTTTTTTTTTTTTTTTTCAATTTCCTGCATATGCCCCAATCGTGTTTCTATCGGCCGTTCGCAGAGCTGTTTTTTGGGCGTGCATAACGCGTCCGTTTATTGTGATGCACGTACAGTTCCAATTCTCTTTACGGTTTTAGCATGCGCTGAGCATTTTGCGACAGGAAAAAGTAGGTGTTGCCATTCCAAAATTTCGAGTTTCTGTAGCTATAATCGTAACCATAAGCGGCATTTTGTTACCATTCACAGAATCCCGAGCTCATACCTCTGATTAACTATACCTGAAATTTTATCTTGATCTTGCCGACCAAACGGTATAGTGGTTAGCGTGCTGGCTTCTAGACCGCGAGGTTGCGGGTTCGAGTCCCGTGTTGGCATGGATGTTTGTAAATGTATGTTGGTTTGTTAAATGACGAAATGTTTCGGCGCATTATAGCCCTCGTGTTGCTGACGGCGCCAGATAATCTGAATACAACCAACCAATTTATCTTGATCTTTTGAACGGGACGGCCGCTAAAGGTCCATATATTGGCAAAGTTATTTTATGACCACCCTGTAGTCGCTATTGTATCTCGTATTCTTTCAAACATAATGTAAGAGTGTCCATAAGTAAACCGTAGAAAGAAGTAAAAATCCGTAAAAAAATACGGAAAGTCTGTAGAAAAGTTGACATCTCTACCCTATACAATAAAAGTGAGGATGAAATTTCAAATAATAAACTTTATTTTTATTAAAATTCAATTAACAATAAGCTGAACTAACTGATAACTTTCAGATAGGAAATTATATTCGAATTATAATAAATGTTTCAAAAAGAGATTCTATTAGTTGCATTACCTCCCAAGAGAAAACAGCTCCGATTATATCACTTTCCAGTTTCCCTTGCCCAACAACTGCTAAAGTTGTCAAATCTTCTGCTCTCCAAACTCGAATATGTGCCTAAAATTAGGATGAATGTACTATAAATATTGCACTGTAACGCATGAAAATGTTGCAATGCAGAAAACAAGAAATAAGAAACTAAATCAAAACAACTACAAAAATGGCTAAGGGTCGATGTACATTTTATTCTGGGCCTTAAGTCCAAGCTCATTACAAAGTTTATTATTATTATTATTATTATTATTATTATTATTATTATTATTATTATTATTATTATTATTATTATTATTTTTATTATTATTATTTTTATTATTATTATTATTATTATTATTATTATTATTATTATTATTATTATTATTATTATTATTATTATTATTATTATTATTATTATTATTATTATTATTATTATTATTACTATTATTATTATTACTATTATTACTATTATTATTATTACTATTATTACTATTATTACTGTTGTTACTGTTATTATTGTTATTATTGTTATTATTATTATTATTACTATTATTACTGTTATCACTACTATTACTATTATTACTGTTATCACTATTATTACTATTATTATTACTATTATTATTATTACTATTACTACTATTGTTACTGTTGTTACTGTTATTATTGTTATTATTGTTGTTATTATTATTATTATTTTTATTATTATTATTATTATTATTATTATCAATATTATTATTATTATTTTTATTATTATTATTATTATTATTATTATCAATATTATTATTATTATTTTTATTATTATTATTATTATTATTATTATTATTATCAATATTATTATCATTATTTATTATTTATTATTATTATTATTATTATTTATTATTATTATTATTATTATTATTATTATTATTATTATTATTATTATTATTATTATTATTATTATTATTATTATTATTATTATTTATTATTTATTATTTATTATTTATTATTTATTATTTATTATTTATTATTTATTATTATTATTATTATTATCATTATTATTTATTATTTATTATTTATTATTTATTATTATTATTATTATTATTATTAATTGAGTTTTATAACAAAAAAATCGATACATCAATACAAGTGAGAAACATCAGCATACATCTCTTTTTTTATACAAGCAGACGGAGCAGGAGCAATGCCCACACAATGCCTTTCCTGCGTATTCCCAAACATTAAGTGGGGACGGACACCGAACCACACTTTTGACCAATTGAAAACAATACCCTTGGGCTTAAAGTTCAGGGTAATAAAAAGTTGTACTTTTCATGAATTTTCTTTAACCTAATTTAATTGTTTCAATTTCTAAATTCTATAAAAATGATAGAATTTAAATATCTATACTTGTGCAGCCATGCACAGTTTGCGCATTTAAAATTGCTTAGAGGAATTACTTTTTTTTTAAGTTTATCAGAGTTAATATTGTATTTTGTTTCTGAGAGATATAAGATTCCTTGGGTTTCTTCAACGTACTTAAATTATAGGTTTCCCTTTTCTAAAATGCTGTCATCTACTGTACACTATCACAACTTCCCACAAAATTGTGATCGTTTGTGATTTTTTTAACTTATATTTTTAAATAAATAACACAATGTGTTATTGTAAATAAACAATTCGTCAGAAGCTATGGTCTTAGCCTTTAAATTAGTATATCATTTATCATTTTTGATTTTACATAAAGGGAGTAAAATGGATTGTCACAAAAAACCACCGTCCATATTTAATGTAAAAGATAGAAAGAAGGATACTATAATCTCTCGAATTGATGTAAAGTGATTTTTGCATATTTTCTTAAGGATTTATCATTACTTAGTATTTTCAGCAGTGAGCATAATGTATGTAGAGGGTGTCCCACAAATGACCGACGATTTGAAAAATCAATTAAAAAAATACAGAAGGCGATAGAAATATGCTGTTTGCTGAATTATGCTTAAATTACCAAGGAATTTATTCTCAAAAAATTTCAAAATTAGTTACAAAAGTTGCCAACAGATGACGCTGATGACTAGGAAAAACTACAAAACAATGTTTTCAAAATAACCACCGTTTGCAGCAACAACGTAGCGCAGTCTGAGGTCAAAATTCGCATACGCCCGTGCGAACATTTCAGTAGGAATGTTCTGACAAGTGGCAGAAATGCATTTATTCTAGTCATCAGCGCCATCTGTTGGTAACTTTTGTAACTAATTTTGAAAATTGGTGAGAATAAATTCCCTGGTAATTTAAGCCTAATGCAACCTCATATTTCTATTGCCTTCCGTTTTTTTTTTTTTTTTTTTTTTTTTAATTGATTTTTCAAATCGTTGGTCATTTATGGGACACCCTGTGTTAAAAGAGTATGAGCTTGTCGCGATAACTAGATATTGAAAAGATTTTGATTAAGATTTTATTCTGTTATATTTGATAATCTCATTCATATAATTTCAGTCCAAGAAAGGTTTTTAATGTACTGTTTGGGCCACACAAAAATGAGAATTCCCTTCGAAATGCTCGAAATAAAACATTCAAATTCCATTAGATAATAAAACTAATAAAATCCTCATTTAAGTATTAATTTTAAACCAATAATGATGTGATTAAGAACTCGCTCTTGAATTTTTACTGGTTAGTATCGAATTTTGATTGACGCGTATTGTTGAGTAGTTAATGCAATGTTTCGTTCTGGAAATAACATATTTAAGCACCTGATTCATTAAGGTGCAAATTTACCATGACACATTATTTTAAATTATCACATTTTGAACCCAATTTGGTTTATTTTTGGAGTTTATGTAGTATGTTATTTAAAGAAAGAGCCACATGATTGTCTTGAGTTTCTTTTTACTTTATGCTAACACCGATTTATTTTCCGTGATTGCGTGGACGGGGAAATTCTTCGGAGGATTAATTAACCCTCTTGCCTTCTTCCAATTAAGATGAAACTATATGGATAGACTTTTTGTCGATGACAATGCATTCAATAAATTTTTGAGACTTTCAATTAAACACCTCTTTTACAGATGTTTTTATGGTCTTACGTCAGATCCAGATAAAAAGCCATATACAAGCATATGCTCTTATCAATAGTTAATGATTACGGCGTTCATCTATTAAGATTGACGATATATTATTTTAAAAAAAACATGCCATTATGAGAGTTTTAAATCTTTTGTATTAACTTAGATTTTGTTAATGGGTGGAAAAATGCGGAAGGCTAATTAAGCCACTTTTCATCATCCAATCGAACTGAAACTTGGCAGATAGACTCGCTATCGATAATAATACATTCTATGAAGTTATCGGGAGGGGGAGATAAGTTAGTCAATGGTACGGGATGGATGATTTCTTCGTAGTGGTCAAACGTTATGAAACGATCTGAGCTCAAAATCACTTAATTAAATTGCATATAAAAATTAGCAAAGCATGAAAAGGATTTATATTAGGTTGGTTGTTTTCAGATTATCTGGCGCCGTCAGCAACACGAGGGCTATAATGCGCCGAAACATTCGTCATTAGACAAGCCAACATACATTTACAAACACCCATGCCCAACACGGGACTCGAACCCGCAACCTCGCGGTCTAGAAGCTATCACGCTAACCACTACACCGTCTGGTCGGCGGAATTATATTAAAAACTATTTTCTTATTAATTTTATATATATATACATATACATATACATATATATATATATACATATACATATATATACATATACATATACATATATATATATACATATACATATATATACATATACATATATATATATATACTAGCTGAATACCCGTGCTGCGCTACGAAATTTTACCATTAGCATTTTAGCGATCAAAAGACATTCATGTATTCTACACTTCAGACGTTTGCTCCCATTTCGATCCCGACAAATTGATTTATCAAAATAGGAACTTTCCTTTGTTGACATTTTAAACGAAATTTATAATTGTGAATAGTAAACTGGTATAGTTTATTGTGTTTATGTTTGCTCTTAGTTCTAAATTTCAAAGTAGTAGCTGTATTGGAATTAAGTTAATTAGACATTAAGTTAATCCTCGTATAGTTTCAATGTTGCGTCGTCTTTTCATCCCTTAAAAATTCGTTAATCGATATTGGAATGACTTATTTTTTTAACATTTGCAAAAAAATATCAGAAAAATGACTACATTGGAAGAGGAACATTCGGATATCCCTCGTTTGGAACATTTAACCCCTTCTCGACCCCTTAAAGTTGGTTAATCGAGAACAGAATAGCTTACTTTTTCTATGTTTAATCTTTTTTGACATTTGTACCAAATTTCCGAGTTGTGACCATATGGGAAGTGGTACATTCGAATATTCCTCGTTTGGAACGTTTAACCCCTTTTCCACCCCTTTATCCACCCGAGATCGGAATAGTTTACTTTTTCTGCGTTTGTCTTTATTGATATTCACACCAGTTTTCAGAATTGTGAAAATATGACAAGTAGGACATTCGAATATATCGCTCGTTTGGAACGTTTAACCCCTTTTTGACCTCTTAAAGTGGGTTCATCGAGATCGGGATAGCTAACTTTTTCTATGTTTACCATTGTTGACATTTGTACCAATTTTTAGAGTTGTGACCATATGGGAAGTGGTACATTCGAATATCCCTCGTTTGGAACGTTTAACCCCTTTTTGACCTCTTAGAGTGGGTAAATAGAGATCGGAATAGCTTACTTTTTATACGTTTGTTTTTGTTGATACTTGCACCAGATTTCAGAGTTGTGACGAAAGGGGAAGTAGGACATTCGAATATCCCTCGTTTGGAACGTTTAACCCCTGTTCCACCCCTTAAAGTGGGTTAATCGAGATCGGAATAACTTACTTTTTCTTCGTTTGTCTTTATTGATATTCTCACCAATTTTTAGAGTTGTGACGAAATGAGAAGTAGGACATTCGAATATTCCTCGTTTGGAACTTTTAACCCCTTTTCGAGCCCTTAAAGTGGGTTAATCGAGATCGCAATAGCTTACTTTTTCTACGTTTACTATTGTTAATATTTGTACCAATATTTAGAGTTGTGACCAAATGGGAAGTAGGATATTCGAATGTCCCTCGTTTGGAACGTTTAACCCCTTTTCGACCCCTTAAAGTGGGTTAATCGAGATCGGAATAGTTTACTTTTTCTATTTTTACCATTGTTGATATTTGTGCCGATTTTCAGAGTTGTGACTATGTGAGAAGTAGGATATTCGAATGTCCCTCGTTTGGAACGTTTAACCCCTTTTCGACCCCTTAAAGTGGGTTAATCGAGATCGGAATAGTTTACTTTTTCTATTTTTACCATTGTTGATATTTGTGCCGATTTTCAGAGTTGTGACTATGTGGGAAGTGGGAGAATTAGTGATGAGTGAGTCAGTGAGTGAGTCAGTGAGTGAGGGCTTTGCCTTATATATATATATATATATATATATATATATATATATATATATATATATATATATATATATATATACCTGAGGATACTTTAATTACGATTTTTTTTGTTTTCAAGCATTACTCATATTATATTCCCAGAAGAAGTTATATTTTTATGTAGTTATTATGTTTCTAAGTGCAAGATTTCTATTTCAGTTCTTTAATTTTATACTTTTTATCGAAGCAAAATGAAAGAATATTTATAAGGTATTTTAAGTGCCACTGAAACACAATATTTGATCCTGAACAGAGTAACAATTTCTGTAATTATGTCGCTAGAACAAGACGATGGGGAAAACAGTTTGAAATTATAATAAATCTATGTAACAGTAGATTATTGTATTATGAACAAAACTATAACAAAATTGTTTAATATTTAAAGATTTATAAAACGGTTATATATTTTGACGTTTATACTAATGAATGTGTATTGAAACGTAAAAACAAATATGCCACCATTAACTTTACAAAAGGTTTCGATATTGTGTTCATTTAATATTTTCTCTAGCTAATGAATAAATATAAATTCTGCTGAAGAATTTAAACTGTTTTAAAAATTTTACTCTCTATTTTAAAAGGAAATTATGCTAATCATATTTTTCAAAACCTACCTATTCGGTGTTCTATATTTAACGTAAATTTGTTAGCACTTTATCCGTTTCCAAAAAGATGTTTAATCTTGTTATCATTTGCGATAAAATATCAAGAGCCTCATGTTATCTTAAGTTACAGAGAACATTAATAAAATCGAAAGCCTACAGCTTGATAAAATTCTGTATTAAGCAATAATTGAATAAAGAAACAGCAAAATTCAAAGAGTAAGACATATGTTTCAACTTTTTTTTTTTACAGTGAAAGCAGTAAACTAATATGTTAGCCAAAATGTTCCGAAGAAATATTGAAATGAAAATATTTTTCGGAACACGCAGTTTAATTTGTATGCTGAAACCTGGAGGGTGTTTTATTTAGTCAAGTTCTAAAAATGTGTGTTAAAACCCAAAAATTATTGTTTTTTACTCGTGATATCAACCGGTAGTTGAATCAAACATTGTCTTAATTGAATTTTAGTTTTGAAGTTCGTAATGTAAGATTATGCTAATATCATAAAAAAAAAAGTTGTTTTCTAACTGGAATATTTAAATGAAAGATAATTTTTCTTTATAAATTTAAGGGACAGAAAAATTTAAAAACTCTAATTTTAAAGGTATCATTCTGAAATATTTGAGTTGATATATTTGAGTTGATGTATTTTGAGTATTGTAACTTGTAAAACTATTTTCTATTGAAACAGCGTTTAGTAATTTTATTGAAAGTTAACATTTTTGTAGGATTTCGACTATTTTTTTATATGAGTCAAAAACTTAATATTCAATTTAAAAATATTTATTTTAACCCTTTGCACTCCAGGCCTTTTTCACGCTGAGGAATCAGCAACTCGAGACATTTTAGGTTCGGCTGGTGTTTATGGATTTGCTTCATAGAAACTAAACACAGTCAATGGCCTTGCATCGAATTTCCGCATCACACCTAATGGTCCTCTCGTGGTTTGGCATCCAATCGTGTGGTGCCTGAGAGGCGCCACTGGAGTGCAAAGGGTTAAATTACTCACAAAAATGCATAAAAATAAATTGTCGTTTTTAATTTTTGTTAATCAGCATTAGAATATTTTTAAAAAAAGTTTATAACTTCAAAATTTCAATTAGTATTTCATAGCAAAAATTTAAAAAGAATTCTAGAATTTTTAAAAATTAATAATTAAAAAACAAACTAAAGATATATATTTAAAAAATAAATGTGAAAATTTTCCAACATTTATAAAATACTCTTCAAGAGTCATATTGATAGTTTAAAAAGATAGGAGGAATATTATCAACAAGAAAACTGAACTGTAAATTCTGGGATAGCATTGTTGAAAAGCAACTGTAATGGTGCTAATAGTTTAATATTATAAGTTGTAATTCTGGTAGAATTTAACTTTTGGTTTTTTTCAATTCAGATCTCTCAATATTATTTTTAAACAATAAAATAAATTGTGACAATTTATTAAATCTAGAATCCTATTCCTACTTAAAATAACTTTTTCTTCTATGTAAGGCCGACCAAACGGTATAGTGGTTAGTGTGCTAGCTTCTGGACCTCGAGGTTGCGGGTTCGAGTCCCGTGCTTGGCATGGGTGTTTGTAAATGTATGTTGGCTTGTCTAATGACGAATGTTTCGGCGCATTATAGCCCTCGTGTTGCTGACGGCGCCAGATAATCTGAAAACAACCAAACAACCAATCCTAATTGAATTGGGCCGACCAAACAGTATAGTTGTTAGCATGCTAGCTTCTAGACCACGAGGTTGCGGGTTCGAGTCCCGTGTTAGGCAAGGGTGCTTGTAAATGTATGTTGGCTTGTCTAGTGACGAATGTTTCAGCGCATTATAGCCCTCGTGTTGCTGACGGCGCCAGATAATCTGAAAACGACCAACCAACCATATAAAAAACAAGCATGTAAAACATATCTAAATTTGATAATTCAATTTAGTAAAAGGGTTTTTATCGACTTTCATTTTATTTCAAAATTGTGTAGACACGATGGTGTTTGTGACAACGTCAGTTAAATAGCTATCAGCTAAGAATTTCGTATGTATTTTGAGACTCAAATATGGGCAATTTCGTTATGAAAAACCTCCGGGAATGCATTTCTTTTACATTTGGACAATACTTTGCAGTCCATATTTCGCACTGTGTAGTTTCTGTGTACCTCTTGAACATTAAAGAATCGAATCAAACCAAACTTGCTTTTTAGTCACAGAAACTAATGCGAAATGTTAAATTTAAACGCGCAATCCAAGCTCCTTTTCGAGTTACTATTTACAATTGTAATAACTGTTTTTTGCAGAAATGCGCATTTTGAAGTCCCCTTTGAACAAAAGATAACTTTTCCTTGGAAAATTAATGAGTGAATGACATTGTTCATATAAGTATAAGCAAATATGTAAAAACCAATAAAACCGAATAATGGGAGACGTATACATACAAGCAGAACCGTCGAAACAAATTAAGTATTAAGTCATTCATTCATTAACTTATAACCGTTTCACTTGACTGTGACATGTGACATTCTCTGTCACGTGATCATCATGACCATTTTGAGGGATAGTGAAATGTTAAATTCACTATCAGGTTCTATGTCTTTTGTTCTCATTAATAAAAAAAAAACTCAAAACATGGTTGTAATACTTGGACGGTTTGTATTCATATGATATATTTTTTTTGTCATAAGGCAGTGTATACATATTAAAACTTAATAAACCTATAAATATCTCAATGAAAATCTTTTAATATTATTCCATATTTAAATTTTTTCTCTAAAAACACTTCAGTATTCAAGTTTCATAAATTTTTTTAGCAAATGTTTAGTTAAGTGGTGATAAGTAAAAAACCAGTTAATGTTTTTAAAAAACAGCGATTTTTTTTAAAGCATAAATGGGGAAATAAACGTATTTTATTAATGTTTGTTTAAAACGTTAGTAAAGGACAAACAAATATGTTTTTATTTCTATTCTTACTTTCGGTTGCCAAAATATAATAATGTCAATAATATAAGTTTTGAGATATTTTGTTTAAATAAACACTCAGAAAATTCTTTAAGCAATACATTTTATACAAAACTATAGGAAATCATAAACAAGTAACACTGGTTCAAACAGCTTTATTCAATGACTTTTAGTACTCCAAAAGTAGGCATGGTTTGATTTTTTTCCCTATTGTTTTACGCCATCCAAAGATTAAATATTTCTTACTTCAAAGAAATACATATCTTCAATAGGTACATAGTCATTCGAAGAAGGTTTTTTTTACCAGATTTCATTACTTTTAATAAGTGGAGTAAAATGGATAGTTGTGTAATTTTTAAAAACTATGTTAATTAACAACCGATAACTAAAATTATCCATTGTCTTTATTATTGTATTTTAAGATTGGGTTATTTATCTGTAACATAAGAGATAGTTTCTTAAAAGAATCCTTACTCAAAATAATATATACTTCTCATCAACTATGTATACCAATTTTGCCTTGAAGTAAAATGGGTAACAACACAAAAAAAAAAAAATACTATCCCAAATTATTGTCATGTATAAATTTTCATTTACAATTTTGTACATCGAGTCATTCATGAAATTAAAAAATATGGTGTCTTCAGTTATTAAATTATAATTCCTTTAAAACTTTACTATTTTCTTTTGAAACAATGTCTTCACAGTCTTTCTAGAAATATGTAATAATTCCGATTCCAGATTTTGTTAACGATTTTTCCATCTCTTCACTTAATGTCCTGCGGGTTGATTTTGTATCATACGCATTATGTTAGACGCATACCAACTATAGCATAAATAAAACGTTCTCTAACTGTCTGAGAAGTAAACAATCGCATTCCAACAGTGTCTATGGTTACCGCGGAAACCTATAATTGAATGTTCATTTTTTTAATGTGCACATGTTTTGTATGTTTTTAAAATTAGTGTAAAACTCTCCTGGGTCACAAATTAATAATGGACAAGTGACAAATTTTATTTTCGATTGCCATATTGTTGAAAAAGTTTCTAATCTACAGGATGGTCATAAAATAACTTTGCCGATATATGAACCTCTAGCTTCCGTTCGGTTCAACCCATCGAGATGAGATTTCAGGTATTTATTCAGAGGTATGAGCTCGAGATTCTGTGAATGGCAATAAAATTGAGCTCAAGGTTACGGTTATAGTTACAGAAACTCGAAATTTTCGAATAGTGACACCTATTTTTTCTTATCGCAAAAAGGTCAGCGCATGCAATTCCCTAAAATACGTTGGAACTGTAATTGTATAACAAAAAACGGGCACGTTATGTACGGACAAAAACAGCTCTGTGAACGACCAACAATAACATGATCGGGGCACACGGATGAAGTTTGCTCATGGCAGAGGCAAGACATCAGTCACAGAATGCAGCTCGCCAGTTATTCAGCTTAGAAAAACAATAAAATTGCCTTTGATGGCACCCATCTGAACTCTGGCCTTTGTTAATGCAAATTTCCACCAAGCATAACGTGTCCGTTTTTTGTGATACAAGTACCGTTCCAACGCTGTTTAGGGTTTTCTCACAAGTTGAGCATTTTGCGGCAGTAAAAAGTAGGTGTTGCCATTCGAAAATTTCGAGTTTCTGTAACTATAACCATATCCATGAGCGCCATTTTGTTGCCATTCACAGAATCTCGAGCTCATACCTCTGAATAACTATACCTGAAATATCATCTCGATCGTCTGAGCGGAATGGAAGCTAGAGGTCCATATCAGCAAAGTTATTTTATGAGCACCCTGTACTTGCTGAATGAAGTACCCAAAAGATAAATTTAGTTTCGATTATATTTTAATCTTGAAACTAGAAGCTGAGTTGTATTTTATGTTTTATTAGAAGTTCAATCCAATTCATCAAATATTACTGTAAATATTCTATTACATAAAAATTGCAAAACGTGCATCAAAAATTATCCCGTTTAAGGTAAGTGTACAATAAAATTAAGATTCCCAATTTAAACAGAACAAAGGATTAAATCAAAATCAATAAAAATCAATTAAATTATAGGTTGCTTCAAATTCTCTATTGGAATTATGATGAGAATTTCGGACATGTTTTCATGACTTTTATTAATTTTTCATTTTTATTAACTGGTTGGTCTTCCATTTAAAAACAGCTTTTTTTTTCTTTTGATTTTCTAAATAAACGTATTCCTAATTCATATAAACCTTTTCTGATCGTTCTTGTTCAATAAACTTCTTGAGTAAA
Source organism: Linyphia triangularis (assembly GCA_963978545.1). Classification (NCBI taxonomy): domain Eukaryota; kingdom Metazoa; phylum Arthropoda; class Arachnida; order Araneae; family Linyphiidae; genus Linyphia; species Linyphia triangularis. The sequence continues at coordinate 110,734,721 of OZ021721.1, read as the reverse complement.
TTGTTGTCTCCAAAAGATATATTCAAAGAAAGTTAACTAATTATATCTCCTTACTCTGTTCTAATAATTCATTTCATATTAATGCCGACCAAACGGTATAGTGGTTAGAGTGGTTCTAGACCACGAGGTTGCTGGTTCGAGTACCGTGTTAGGCATGGGTGTATGTAAATGTATGTTGGTTTGTCTAATGACGAATGTTTCGGCGCATTATAGCCCTCGTCTTGATGACCGCGCCAGATAATGTGAATACAACCAACCAACCATTTCATATTAATCAATAGAGAAGTTATTAAGTTAACTAATTCTCTCTCCTTACGCTGTTCTAATAATTCATTTCATATAAATCAATAGAGAAGTTAATAAGTTAACTAATTATCTCTCCTTACGCTGTTCTAATAATTCATTTCATATAAATCAATAGAGAAGTTAATAAGTTAACTAATTCTCTCTCTCCTTACGCTGTTCTAATAATTCATTTCATATAAATCAATAGAGAAGTTAATAAGTTAACTAATTATCTCTCCTTACGCTGTTCTAATAATTCATTTCATATAAATCAATAGAGAAGTTAATAAGTTAACTAATTCTCTCTCTCCTTACGCTGTTCTAATAATTCATTTCATATAAATCAATAGAGAAGTTAATAAGTTAACTAATTATCTCTCCTTACGCTGTTCTAATAATTCATTTCATATAAATCAATAGAGAAGTTAATAAGTTAACTAATTCTCTCTCTCCCTTACGCTGTTCTAATAATTCATTTCATATAAATCAATAGAGAAGTTAATAAGTTAACTAATTATCTCTCCTTACGCTGTTCTAATAATTCATTTCATATAAATCAATAGAGAAGTTAATAAGTTAACTAATTATCTCTCCTTACGCTGTTCTAATAATTCATTTCATATAAATCAATAGAGAAGTTAATAAGTTAACTAATTATCTCTCCTTACGCTGTTCTAATAATTCATTTCATATAAATCAATAGAGAAGTTAATAAGTTAACTAATTATCTCTCCTTACGCTGTTCTAATAATTCATTTCATATAAATCAATAGAGAAGTTAATAAGTTAACTAATTATCTCTCCTTACGCTGTTCTAATAATTCATTTCCTATTAATCAATAGAGAAGTCGCATATTAACTTTCCGTCGGGCTCAATATGTTAAAGGCTGAGTTCGGGTACAATTTGCTTGAAGAGAAAACATTTTAAAACACATTACTAAGTGAATTCATACAACTGCAAAATGATGAACAACATTATACAATGTGTCAAAAGATAAAATATAACAGCAAACAAATTTCTGTAAAAAATCTTATTATTTAACATACAACTAGATAGAGTGAGACGATAATTTCTCCGAGCTGGCCAGTCAGATCAAATGTACCCGACGTTTGTGCAAATGTACCCGAATGTACGGAAGTTTAATCTATGACCATGTTGTTATGCCATCGCGCAATGAACCAAATAAAATAAGAAAAATGGATACTACTAAAGTTTCCTACTTTTATTTATTCAAGTGTAAACTCTCTTTTAACAGAAACAAATTGTTATAGTATATAATATTTTTATTGATTTTCAGGAATTGTATGCACCCACTTTAAAATCGAATCAAGTTGAATAGCAATAACAGCCAATTGTTGTTGGGGTTTTTTTTGTTGTTTTTTTTTTCAAATTCAAAATTTTTGGTCTTGCGAATGTCGTAAACAACTAATTAAACAAATGGAAAATTTTATAATTATAAATTAATTATTTTTTAATTGAAGAATAAAAATTGCTGGCTTTTACCCATAATCTATTCAAAAATAGCTCTAACGATTCTAATTAAAATATTTATTCAAACATCTCTTTTATTAATTCTGCATCTTCCCGTATGTTTTTCATACTCAATGTAAATAACTGAAATAGAATATTGAGAATCTAGAATTGAAATAAAATCAATTACCGGTACAATTGTTAACTGCAATGCATTTCAATGCTGTACTAAACTACAAATTGGACAATAGAAAGTCATCTTCTTCATGTTAATATCCTTTTAAAATGTCAAGTAACTCTCTGAGCATGCCTCTGGGATTCATCATATTACCAATTCTGGTATTATTTCGGTATTCGATCCGTTTGGATTTCTTCCAATTAAGCCAATTAAAATAGTATACAGTACTTCGAAAAGCATCTTGTTGAAATAATAAGAATGATATCAAAGTACAAATTTGTATAAAACTGAAGGTTTGAATTTTTCAAATATCTAACTACCTTATTCATTAGCCTTATTTAAGATTTATAAGTCTCCATTTCTCGCTGCCATTAAGTCTTAACGTAGAAACTAAAACATTATTTTCTTCAAACCAATGCTCCAATCTTGAAATATCTCTCTCCAGAAACTTATTTCTAAGCTACTTTTTGTCTCTTCAAAAGAAAGAGAATTTTTTTATTTTTCTTGAAAAAAAAAATCTTTTCAATCAATCTTTTAATGAATCAGGATGAAAGGAATGATAAAAGAGCTTTTGAATCCGACTGCAATTGTGTGCGAAAAATGTTGAAAAATCAAATTAAATAAATGGAAACATTGTAACAAAAGGGAAGGTCTTACCTGCGATTTGTTATCGATCCCAGTCCCCTGTCCCGTTGCCAGAACATCATCGTGAGTGTGAAGAGCCATACTAAAAAGAAAATCTTTTAAAGATGCCCGATGTGATAAATAATGCAATGGACGTATGGACACAAAATACGTTACTTTAGTGTTACCCCGAACAAGAGTGTCAAGAAAGATTTATTAGAAAGAGTAACTCATATGCAATGTGTTATGGATAAAATGTAGAATATATTTTGCTATAGAAATACAACTATTTAATTTAGAATATTCCAAGTTGTGGTTATGTCTGTATACGGGAGACCTATGTACCAAGGGCCGCCTTTTTTCAATGCACAAAAAATGAATCTCTGAGCCGTTTAAAAGTGTGAAACTGATATGCATACATCGTTATAGTAATTACTTTCCATTGGGATTAATACAAATACTTAAAATAATGGATTCTGTCAAATAGAAGGTTCTTAAAGAAATTTCACAAATGGCCCTAGGTACAAGACCTCGTTTTACCTATGGACAGTAGCTGATGTATCTAGGGTCATTCTCTTTAATTGAGGTTTCAGTCCATAATGAATAGAAAACAAACATACGCAGATGAATTTTATAAAAGAAAAAATCAAGTTATTATCAATCATTGGTTTATCTTATAATAACTATAATAAATTGCAATTTGACAAATTATTAGTGAATTACAAGTATTTTCATAGCTTGAAAAATTGATTCCAAAAAAATGAGCTGCATGCATTGTCGCTTTGAAGCACCAACAGATTTTGGTTTTGGCAATTTCAACACAATAAGCAACTATGTGGCCCTGGGTACACGACTTGGTAATTTCATATAAAATGTATTCTACTAAAAATGCTCATGGAGAAAGAACTTATTTAAATATCTCATTTAGTACTTAATGTTACAAACAAAATTATTTACTAGAATTCAAAGAAAAGTATTTGACTTAATTTTGTAAAACAATAAAAGACATGTTCTGCAAAATGTTACTGCAGACCATATAAAAATGTGTTCCACTTATAACTTGCCACAGCTTTCTCCTCTAAGATTTCAAAATGGCTGCCAAAAGAGCAATTGGGTATTGTCACTTACCCAAGTGAGTAAAAAAAATTAGAACTTAACATTATTCAATAAAAGTAGAGTCGCCCTAGGTACATGGTGGACCAAGGTACATAAGTCTTCCCTAAATATTTTAGAAACTTCTTTGTGAAAATCTTGTTATGAAACTAATTTTTGCAAGTTTGAAGTAAAACAAATAGTACACCAGTATTGGCCAATGTTGAAAAACGAGCTTCTGGAAGATTGACTTTTTCTGACTGAAACTCGAGCATCATCCAAAATGCAAGATTTTTTAGTTTTTTTAAATAAATATGTCCAAAATATCACAAAACATATTTCAAACTCCGTCCTTTTTTTATAAATAAAATATTTAAATTTTTAAACAGTGCATCAAAATTTTAAACTTCCATAATATCTTATCCAGCATTGGGCGAGATTGGCTAATATCGGTATCCAACGGCCGATTCATAGTTCCACATTGGAATGAGACAATGTCAGCTAATATTGGCCAAAGTTGTGGTATTAGAGGATTTATATAAATACATCATATAAAAAAATTGCTACTTTGTGAAATCGTCTTTGGTTGGATAGTTTAACTATACATACAGAAATATTAAAAAAATAGCAGGGCAAAGCAGTGTACGCTTGGTCAAAGACCTGATCAAAAATATTTTTTACAGATCTGATCAAAACTGATGAAATCTTAAGAGCTCTGTCTACTTTGGTTGCATGAAAAAAACTCTAGTTTTATTAATTTTTTTTTAAGAATACTTAATGCCAGGTAAACAGGAGTCCTCAAAAAGTAGTTAGGTGTGCGCTGTTGAAAAAATCTCAGAAACTACTGAACTGATCCTTATAAAATTTTACCTACATATTCTGTACACTTATCGCTATAACCCGTACCAGAATTATTGCAAAATTTCAATTTTTACTATTTGTTTTGGCAAAAAACATGCAAACAAAACGCTTTTTTCCCCCGCTATTTTGTTATTGTTGCATATAAATTAATATTAGAGGTACGGGATATGGTCACGGTCACACTAAACCTAAAACCATTCAATTTTTTTGTTTCAGATTTGCCGTTGTTCAGATTTTTTCTACAGCGCACACCTACCTATTTTTGAGGACTCCTGTTCACCTGGCATTTTCACACTAAAAAAAGTGGTTAAAATCATTTTTTTTTTTTTTTTTTGTAATTTACGAATGTTTTTGTTAATCTTAACAAGTTTATATCAATAAATATAACAGTATTCTTAAAAAAAAATTAATAAAACTAGCGTGTTTTTTTCATGCATCCAAAGTAGACAGAGCCCTTAACTGTTTAAACTCAATCAAGGTGGAGACTAGAAGAGTGGAGTTGATTTTTGTGTTCAATTTGAATCGCTAAATGTTACAAGGGGTCATTGTCTATAGGTTTTCAATGAATGAGACATGATCCATTTTTACATTTAACCATTCATTTGTGTGTTGGAGGGGAGTAGGTTATCTGTCTCGAAAATTAATATGAAGGAATTATGTTTTAACTCATAATTTTGAGAGTTGTGAAAGACTTGTGTGAGTGACATTCGAACTGTTTTGCCAGTGCCTTCCGACCAAATTTTATAACGTTTATCCAATTGATTTAAAATATACCTACTATATTTGAAGTTTGGGTAGTAGGTAGATTGCTCATGGACAAACCTCCGGTAAAAATTGTGATGCTGCTTGTTTTAACTAACTATTTAATTTTGGTATACGTTTATATTACTTGAAGTTCTACAATTTGATACATGTCTTGTCTATGGCATTTTTAATTTAATATGTGAATGCTAATTTTAATTGGGGCAGAGAAATTTTATGAAAGATAATTGCTAAAATATAGTGCAAATTATAATTATTGTTGAAGAAAATTTAAATATAAAATAATCATATTTACCACAATATGTCTTCAGTATGTCCTTGGTAGTGTCGTTGTGTTCCGTTTGTGTAATGATGCAGTATTGCCATTGACCCAACATAATAAACAAGCTCTCCAGTTGTTAGCATATAAAGGTTACGGGCAGGGTCAAGCCCATGATAACCATGACTAGAATTGGTTAAAGATAAGTAACTTATTTTCACCAATATGAAGAATATTGAAGTACAAAATATTTTCATTGAGTATATAAAATACTTCTTAGTTTGAAATAAATTGATATTCTAAATCTAAAGCAACAAATTTGTTCTACTTTAAGATGTATTTCTTAACTTTCATACAGACAGAACTGCCTAATTTTCATTTTATGTAATTTTGTGTATCAATACAACGATGTCCCTTCCATTAATATAAAAATTCAGTATTATCATTATAAATTCTAATATTGTGCTACAACAAAAGTTTGAAACATTAAAAAAATTAATTCATTTATTTAATACAATTTATTATTGCGCATATAATGGAAATGTAAAGGTAAAGTGCACACTAAAGTAAAGTTATCTGCATTCTAAGTCATATTTAGTTCAAAGCAACCATCCCGAACTAACGGCACAATTACAGAATGCTTGTATAGCATGCTAGAAATCTCGGAGTGTGCCTGCACAGTAGACACGGTGGTAATTGTAACAAATACCCTCGTGTCGCTTGTTGGGCTGCATGATGAGTTTTCCCTACTTAAGAGGCAAATACGGTGCAGTTTTTCCATGACTGACTTCCCGGAAATAATTCCAACCTTGACACATAGATAATTAGCAATAATCGATATCGTGATCTAATGATATTCTGATGTAGTATATTTGTCCTCGTGTAGGTCTTGACCAAAAATCTTTGATGCAATAAATAAACCATTTTAATATAAATTAAGCGTACATGACATAAATTTGTGTGACGTGAATTTTTTAATATACATTATAAACATGTTATAGTAAAATAAAATTAGGTTTCTAAATAAACATGCTAAAAACGCTTCCAACAATCTCATTTACTCAGTTATGCTAACTTAGAAACGTTAATTATTACTAAATCGAGCAAGTACAATGAGAAAATAAAAGAATGTAAAAACATTTACTGTAATTTAATCTTAAAAATTAAAATCAAATAGTTCAATATTGTAATATATGATTAACAAAGAATTCTTAAAAAGTCCAATCAATAACCTTATTTACTCAGTTGTATTAACTTATAAGCATTAGTTATTTCTAAATAGAAAAAATTAAATGAGGTAAAGAAGAATGAAAAAATTATTCACTGTTATTTAATCAATAAAATTCAAATCAAATAGTTTAGGAATTTAATATTTGTAGAACAAAAATATCTTAAGAATTCAAATCTATAACCTCATTTAATCAGTTATGTTAACTTACAAACATTAATTATTTCTAAATAGGAAAAATTAAAAAAAGAAAACAAAAGAATAATAAAATTTGCACTGTTATTTAATCTTAGAAATTCAAATTAATAACATGAGGTGTCTACATACAATCAAATAAATGTGAAGCAGATACTTTAATTCATTTTAGAAAACCATAAATTACCAGTGTTTTGTAATTGAACTTTTTAACAGAAATCGCTTAATTTATTCATTTGTGGGAAAGGATACACCCATGCAATTTCCATACGCTTCGATGGCGGGCTGTTGATGTCAGCTTTGACCTGCGTCGTATCCTGTACTTTTTTGTTATTCTTGACCTGGGAAGTTCTCTTTCTATTGACTTGACCTTTTGTTGGCCGGATTGGTTTCTTAGGCGGTGGGGAAGATGTTTTTGTTATAGGGGATGAGTGGACTGTTTCAAGAAGTTGCGTAGTCGTTTCTTGGGATATTAAATCTTCCGTTTCGTTTCCTAAAGAGAAACATTTTACAATTTCAAGATGGGTTTGGATTGACATGGAATACATTTTTGGAAGTCTTATATATATGGTAATAATATATGAATACACAAAAGTTTATTCTATAAACTTATTCATTTAAAATTTCATTACTACACTAGTTACATGAGTTATTTAATACTAATTAGTGCATACTTTTTTTAAATGTTTTTCCATAAAATTCACTTATTTTTTTAATGTAGAACTGAAAGGCCTCGGCTTTGATTCAAATAGTGAGCGGTAAGAGACTTGCAACTGAGCGACAATAGCGGTATAGCGGTGAGCGGTGCTGGCTACAATTAAAGCAAAAATTAAGGACTGGGCGGTATTTTTCATCGGTTCCTAACATAACATCATTCAGTGAACACTGCAAAGCTTCTCATTTTAAACGATTATCACCAACACGATAAAGTATCTCTAAAAACAAAGTTGTTTTATGGTGGAGAGAGAACCCAAAACGTGGATATCAAAAAGAATTTTTGAAAAAATATAAAATAACATTTCAAATTGTATGTCGAAATATTTTTTTAATTAATGTGTGAAGCCAAACAAAATCTCTTGAAGATCAAGAGCTCGTAAGTTCAACAAGAAAATACCAACAAAAGTCAGTTAATTTTTTCTTCTCAACCATTTTTACCGAACGATAGTTTCTAAGCAACTGAAAAGACGACCTGAAAAGACTCTGGGTAGTGAGCAAAAATTAATGTCAAGGGGGAGTGATGATGATCAAGCGGTGACATGTTTCGCCCAGACGCTCGTGCTTATTATAGGCGGCCGGCCCCTACTTCCATTGTACACAATATAAACATAAGCTGCACCACTCTGCAGCCCACCGCTTACCATTCGTATTGTAGCCAAAGCCAAACGATAATTTTACATGCCTCAGATATAAAGAACTATGAAGGGTCACAACCATGTATGGCCCTCCCCTCACCCCCAACATTTAATGACACGTTATTCTAAATAAATGTCTTATAATTGGTATATTTATCCAAATTTATACAAATAATAATAGTTACATTTAAAAACTAGTGCACACTAATTTTATAAAAGCCATTGTCTCACTAATTTTTGTAATTTCACAACATAATCTAAAATGTTTTTGCCTTTTGAATTTTAAAATAATTATTAAACTTTTTAAATTACTTTATATTTTTAATATATTCCTTAATATATTGCATTTTATATAGCAAAACAATCGTTGCAGATATGAAATTGTTCTCAATCAAACTTCTACAACTGTACAAAAACACTTGTTGTAAAGCAGAAATACCTGATACTTTAGTAAAAACTCCCAAGCATTTATGTATATGCTTGATCATAAAATCATATTGAAGTTTAAAAATATGAAAGCAAAACCGATGACAAGCTCAAAAGTCATACAGTAAAATGGCAAATAAATTTGAAGTATAAAATAATTACCTCAAAGGTTATATTGTAATATCCTTCCCAAACCTGTTCTTATGCTTCACTTATTATTATGTAGCAATATTCCTTTGAAGTCTGTTGTAATAAAGCAATGGGGTGGTAAACTAAAATCTTCGCTTACATAGGAAAAACATATTTTAGCAGATCTTATTGTTACAATTGAAGAAACCATTACTCATATATCAACAAAATGACGAATTAAACCTTTGGGAAGAATTACCTCCTCAACAATAAAAAATGCAGTAGGTTCCGATTATCCATTATGAAAGTCCTTTTTATCCGAATGTCCTTTAGTGTTACTAAAAATTTAACGAGGGCAATTGGCAATGGAATGAACAGACCAGCCAATATATTGAGTTTAACAATTTAGGATCAAAAGAAACCTTTTAAGCGTTTCTATGCCTCTGGTTTTATTTTATAGCACTCACCTTCATCATGTATCTTGGAAATACATCAAAGATAAAGATGATGGATTGTTCAGAATCGATGAAGGTATTTCTTTCTATCGTTAATTCCTCACGCGAAAATCTAAACGCATTACATCGTAATCGAAAAGAAATAAATCGCTTTTGTGTTTGCGTTCAGTAACGAACTACTTCGCTTCGTTTAGTTGCACAACCTAATGCATATGGTAACTAAGTATGGATTGTGAGCTGGTGATATATCGATAGTATGAGACAATGACAAGAATTAAATTAGGTCCTGGTGGGATAGGACTCGTTTTTATAGATTATCGGCCGCACCCTTACTTTCGACAGGGCTCTTTATTTAGCATAAGTTCATTAAAATAGTAATCATCTCTAATGTTTTATGTAACCATATATAGACGACAGCGTCTATTGTAAACTTTTAATGAAATAAAAAAGGATAAACCAATCTTTATAGACTTTGAGCTATAATGGAAAATAATAAGTTTAAGCTTTACAGCTGAGCGTAAAATGTTAAGAAGTGTTATCTTTTTATATGAAAAAATATATTTATAAGATCCAAGCTGAAAGAATTTTAAGATCTAATTTAATGAAATTCTTTTTTCAAAAGGGACTTGCATATAATATGAATATTTTATAAATGTATTCTGCATACTATAAAAATAATATATTTATAATTACCGAAACATATTTTTGCGAAAAATATACTTTCACGCCAAAAAGCAAGATGCGCAGCTAGCATGAAAGATGTCACGTGATTGAGCCTTTCCGGCACTCTGTAGTCTCTTTTCAAAGTGAGTTACCATGGCAGCGATCGGGTAGATAGTCTCGAATCGGTTGTTGGGTACCTGGTGCAAGCTTTCGGGGTTTTCTCTCCTTTGAGATGCAAATGCAGGGATTTCCACTTAAAAGATCTCCCGAAATGCACTTTCCTTTTATACAAACGTTGATTTAATGATTCTGTGGTGAAGTATACCTCTCATGTAACTCTTGAGGAAAAAAATATTCAGTAAAACCAAGTGATATAATATCAATTTCTGGGACTTAATACCAGATTCCAAGAGTTAGTGGTGAAAATAAATGACAATACTAATAAAATGTAGACATGTATACAAAATAAAAAATATAAGGTAAAATATTTTAAATTTTGTAAAAGGATTCACATACTTAAAAACAGCTTCAATTTTATTGAAAACTCTTAAACTTATATTTGCATTAAAAGTTTAAAACCCATCTTCTAATTTCAAGGTGAACCAACTTCATAAATACAAGTGTAATGCTTCTGGGATTTGTAGTATCATAATTGTGTTGGTGAAATTATCTGTAATTATAGTAAACTAGCTGTGTGGCCCCACACAGCGATACAAAGCGATGCATAAAAAAATAATGTTTTAAAACCACACATGCGCAGAAGTTGTGTACGGTATCGACAGGCAGTAAATATATTGAAATATTACAATAACATTCGAATTTCTTATTGTACAGACGATTGTAATACATAAAAATAATCAGAAAAATGAGGGGGACATATTAAAATAACTTTTGGTTTTATTCTGATGTAATAAAAAATACCGTTGACATTCTAAGAATATTTTTTTCATGCCATTAAATTTCAATGAAAGCAACATTTAATTGAATTTAAAAGTTATTCTCTACAATCTCCAAGTAAAAAGCTTCTATGTACCAAATTTCATACCTCTAGGTGCAAAACTGTGGATTTGTATAAGGTTCAGACGTACAGACAACTCAGTTTTGTATATATGGATATCAACTGTTTTATTTATTTATTTATTTATTTATTTATTTATTTATTTATTTATTTATTTATTTATTTATTTATTTATTTATTTATTTATTTATTTATTTATTTATTTATTTATTTATTTATTTATTTATTTATTTATTTATTTATTTATTTATTTATTTATTTATTTATTTATTTATTTATTTATTTATTTATTTTTAAGTAAGCCACATTTTTAACGAGCACTTCAGAAGAAAAACCTTCATAACATAAAATAATTTACTAAACCCGAATGTTTTAAAATTATATTAATTACAAAACTGTCAATACATTTTTATTTTTAATACTCTTTAAGTTCATCAAAATTATCTATGCCATTAAAACCTAATTTAATTAATTCATTGGGTGATGAAATATTTTATCCATAATGCAATATCCCCTAAATTCCATTAGGCTTTAATTTGCAAGAATTTTCAATTTAAATACGTACTAAATCAATAACATCAAAGTAAGTGGAATCCCATGTCAGGTTTGTTGGCAATGTTCCTCTATTGAATTTATTCCACAGTCCTGAACCTTATATCGAACGTGTGATTTGAATAATGTCAACCAATCCAAAGAGGATTGGTTTCGATATTTTCAACGGAACTCTGTGTTATCTGTGATGGCCTTGGATATACCCCAAGGAATGGACTAAAGATGAATGTGCGAGAATTGCGAGTACAGAACTGAACGACTTTTCGCTTAAGTTTGCGCTCTTTCAAATTAATTTTTGGATAGTTGGAAAGAAATCAGAACCAGGCATTCAATTAGACTAGATAGTTCAATAGTTCAATATAAAAGTAGGAAAATGTTAAACGAGTGGAAACTTTTCAGATAAACACTAAGTATTAAACTATTGTTTTATAAAAATATAATTGTAGAAGTATTAACATCATAGGTGGATTCAAAAAAACATAGTTTAATTGACTTTTACAAAGACTGTTTCTACGCACTTTGCTTTGGTCTATTTCATTACAATGTAAATTCATAAAAGATGTATCGCGTCGCAAGGTAGGCATATTAAGTATATCAATGGCCTATTATTAGATGAATAGCATCATATGCAGCGTTTTAATACTTGGTATATAACTATTTTTTAATAAAAAAAATATGAGTGTAGAAATATTAAAAAAATAGGTGGATGGAAAAAAAATATTTTAGTAGACATTTTTAAAACACTTCTTTTATACACGTTTGTTTTGATCTATTTTATTGCTATGCAGTCTCCTAGACGACAAATTCTATCATAACTTTATTATATTTAATCTATCCATGACCTACTATCTGTTCTATATAATTGACTATAGATTTTGAACGTTTGGTATGAAAGTAGTATTTGATAGAAGAAATATAATTCGAATGATATTAACATGATAGCTGGAAGCAAAAAAAAAAAAATTTAATAGACATTTACAAAACACTGTTTATACTGATTTTTTTTTTTTTTATTGCAATGTGATCTCTTAAAAGATGCATCCTTTCGGGGCATATTTAATATATTCAAGGCCTACTAGAAAATCTATACAATTATTTGCAGATTTTATAATTTTGTACAAAAGTATTTGAAGGAATATTAACATGGTAGGTGGATGCAAAAGAAGGTGTTGTAATAGATATTTACAAAAAAAAAAAAAAAAAAAAAAAAAACTTTACTTACAGATGTTTCTATTGCAATGCAATCTCCTAGAAGATGTTTCAACTTAAGCATATTTAAACTATCCATGACTTATTATTAATCTATGGTATCATCATACAACTTTTGAATATTCAGTATAAAATAATTATTTGGTAAAAATTAAATTGGAAAAATATTAACATAATAGGTGAATGCAGAAAAAAACGATATTGTGATAGACATTTACAAAACACTTTCTACGAACATTTATTACTAGGTAATCTCATGGAAAACTCATCCTATCGAAACTTTGGTATACTATTCAAAGCCTACTATTTGACCTATAGCGATATCTGTAGATTTTGAATATTTAGTTAGAACTCTATTTAATATACAGCCGTGAGAATATAACATTTGTATATTATTCAAACTATATGCTAAGCCTTAGTTGAACCGAATATTGAATTGTACAGAAGACGAACAAATCCTTTAGTAAAATTATGCATCAATTTATCAACCAAAGTAACGTTTTATTGAAAAAAAAAATGCATGCTAGTATTCGCATGCCAAATGTTTTGCAGTCCTTTTATAAACGTCACAATAAGGATAATATTTTATCATTAATATATGTTTTACTAATTATCACTTTATTAAGTTTCGTTTATTAGAAACGTTTGAATCAATTACTTTGAAACTAAAAGATGCTATAGTTTTATTCAAAGATGGTTTTTCTACAGATATTTTCTATAGAAGTAATAGTGATGATAGAATTGACTACCTTCAAATGTTTCTAATAATTTTATTAGAAAAATAATATCCCTATAGTTTTTTAACTTAACTATTGAAACATTTATAAATCGTTGTTTACTAAAATCGCAGCAAACGCTACACATTTTAACGTTCGTGATTTTATTTTTAATTTAACCTCTAACAAATATAATGAAAGTAATGTAATAAAAATGTCAGTCCTCGAATTTTGGAATTTTATTTTGTTATAAATATCGTTCGGAGAATTAATAAAGTCACGTATACAATTTTTTTTCATTTTACAAAATCGGTGTTCACGTCTTTAAGCATTTCTTTTTTTTAAGATCTCATACAGGCATGAAGGTAAAAGAACATTATGTATCTAACATTAATATAGTATTTTATAAAAACAAACTTATTTATTCCTGTTTATATAGAAAACTATGTTTTAGAAATTTCTTTGCTTCGTAAGAAAACAAACTTATTAATTCCACTTTCTTGTTTATATAGCAAACTATATTTTAGGAATTTCTTTGCTTCGTAAGAAAACAAACTTATTAATTCCACTTTCCTGTTTATAAAGCAAACTATGTTTTAGGAATTTCTTTGCTTCGTAAGAAAACAAACTTATTAATTCCACTTTCCAGTTTATATTGCAAACTATGTTTTAGGAATTTCTTTGCTTCGTAAGAAAACAAACTTATTAATTCCACTTTCCTGTTTATAAAGCAAACTATGTTTTAGGAATTTCTTTGCTTTGTAAGAAAACAAACTTATTAATTCCACTTTCCTGATTATATAGCAAACTACGTTTTAGGAATTTCTTTGCTTCGTAAGAAAACAAACTTATTAATTCCACTTTTCTGTTTATATAGCAAACTACGTTTTAGGAATTTCTTTGCTTCGTAAGAAAACAAACTTATTAATTCCACTTTCCTGTTTATACAGCAAACTATGTTTTAGGAATTTCTTTGCTTCGTAAGAAAACGAACTTATTAATTCCACTTTACATAATAAACTATTTAGAAATTTCATTGCTTAACAAATATAAAACTCTAGTTCTACTTACGTATGATTAATGGTACTTTAATTCCAGTATTTATGTGAATATTTCAATAACAAGTAAAAGTCAAACAATTGCGAAAAAGTCGCATAAATTATACCAATGAAAGAATACGTCTTGAATGAATAATGTAGTCATACAAGTTTGAATGTGGCCATTGCGTAAAGGAAAATGTAGAAGGCAAGCTACTCCCCTTATTGCTTAGTGATTATCGTAATGGGATTCTATGCTTACCGGCTAGATTAGGTAGACTTCCAGCCTGAATGAGCCCAGATTCCCTAGAGTTTTTGAGGTTATTTTCGTTCACGTCCATCGAAAAGTAGCCGTCTTCGCTTTTGTCCATGCTGAGACTGTTGTTATTGGATTCTTCAATGTCGATGTAGAAAGTTTCGCACTTTTTCAGTTCATGCTTCAACTGGGAGAAACTACGAACCTAAAAATTAAAAGGGGGGAAATGTAATTGGTAAGAAATAGCGTGAGTTAGAGACATTTTAGTCAAATATCCAGGATTTTGTACTAGAGAATTGAAAACTATAAAATATCGTGAAGAACAGTGAACATTAAAATTACAATATACAGGGTGTTTAAAATTAAAGATCAAATTTCAAAAAGCTGTAAAAAAAAAAAAAAAAAAAAAAAAAACTGGCCAAAGTGACCTAATATTTGATATGTATATACTTGAAGAAATGGAAAATGGTATGACATAAGGAAAAAAAATTTACATTTTTTCTTCTTGTGTCATTTTTTACATTTTTTATTCGCATGAATTATATTATTATGAATTATATTATATTATCATGAATTATATTATTCGCATGCATTAAAATTATAAAATATCGTGAAGAACAGTGAACATTAAAATTACAATATACAGGGTGTTTAAAATTAAAGATCAAATTTCAAAAAGCTGTAAAAAAAAAAAAAAAACTGGCCAAAGTGACCTAATATTTGATATGTATATACTTGAAGAAATAGAAAATGGTATGACATAAGGAAAAAAAAATTACATTTTTTCTTCTTGTGTCATTTTTTACATTTTTTATTCGCATGAATTATATTATTATGAATTATATTATATTATTATGAATTATATTATATTATCATGAATTATATTATTCGCATGCATTAAAATTATAAGATATCGTGAAGAACAGTGAACATTAAAATTACAATATACAGGGTGTTTAAAATTAAAGATCAAATTTCAAAAAGCTGTAAAAAAAAAACTGGCCAAAATGACCTAATATTTGATATGTATATACTTGAAGAAGTGGAAAATGGTATGACATAAGGAAAAAAATTTACATTTTTTCTTCTAATGTCATTTTTTACATTTTTTATTCGCATGACATAAGATACATTTTTTTCATCTTGTACCAAACCAATTTCTTCTTTCTTCGAGTATATTCAAGTCAAATATCAGGTCATTCTAATGAATGCTTCTATTTTTACAGCTTTTTGAAAGTTGCTCTTAAACTATTATTAGAATTAAATTTAACTTTCAAAAGCATGATTTCAAAAGCATGGTACTGTTTCTTATGCCAAATCATGGCTTTCAAAAAACCAAATTTATGAAGTAAGAAGAAAAAAATAGTTCGAAAATATGTTTCTTTTTTTCTTATGCCATACCATTTCCGCCTATTTTAAGTATATACATGTTGAATTTTAGATCAAAATGACCATTTTTTACAGTTTTGGAAAGTTGAAGGTAATTATAAGCACCCTGTATACTGAGGGCCATTTTATTATGAACATCTGACATTTTAAGTAAATTAACTATTGCTCCACAGTACTGTACATGAAAAATGCTGTACATGAAAAATGCTGTACATGAAAAATTAGGATAGTATTAAAATAAAAAGGTAAATTCCTGAAACATTGCTAAAGAAGATTTTTTTTTTTTTTTTTTTTTTTGTGAATATGTATTAAAAAATTGTATTTGACAAACTTTGACCGTTGAACTATAATAGGAGCTCAGAGGGATGAAGCATGTACAGTACGCAAAAAAAAAAAATCCGAACGATGGCTATATCTTCAGTTCTAATTATCGTAGAATCTTGCGGTTTGCACCAAAATGTTTTGTTTAAGATTTTGTATAAAAAAAAATCCGAACGATGGCTATATCTTCAGTTCTAATTATCGTAGAATCTTGCGGTTTGCACCAAAATGTTTTGTTTAAGATTTTGTATAAAAAAAAATCCGAACGATGGCTATATCTTCAGTTCTAATTATCGTAGAATCTTGCGGTTTGCACCAAAATGTTTTGTTTAAGATTTTGTATAAAAAAAAATCCGAACAATGGCTATAACTTCAGTTCTAATTATCGTAGAATCTTGCGGTTTGCACCAAAATGTTTTGTTTAAGATTTTGTATAAAAAAAAATCCGAACAATGGCTATAACTTCAGTTCTAATTATCGTAGAATCTTGCGGTTTGCACCAAAATGTTTTGTTTAAGATTTTGTATAAAAAAAATCCGAACGATGGCTATATCTTCAGTTCTAATTATCGTAGAATCTTGCGGTTTGCACCAAAATGTTTTGTTTAAGATTTTGTATATTTCTGATGCAATTTTTTTTCTTAGGGGGCTGTATACAAAGTAAATTTAACTCTATCTTTCAAATTTTTAATACGAACCCCTATATTTTGTGTTTTCATTCGATTTAGAATACCTCGTTTACCGTAGATACTAAATTTTAGTTCATTATATTGAAAAACGCGTCACTTATGAGCGAAAATGTTTTGGGCGATCGTGAGGAAAATTTCTTTATCGCAGGGAAGAATCGAACGTTTTGCATGCTTCAAGACGTAATCTATTACACGGTCCCCCCTTTTAGTCCCAATTATTTATTTTTCATTTTAAAAATCTGAAATTTATAAAATATACTCATTTGGTATCCAGAATAACAGGGTTGAAAGCAATTTTTTTTTTTTAATTTTTTAATTAAAATTAAAAATGATTCCAAATGGCATCATTGGGCATTAGGTATAGGACAAGTCTAAAACTATTTCGCTTCGGGATTTCAAAATAAATCAAATAAAATTTGAAATCTTCTATTTAGTCGTAAATATATCTTAACGTAGTGAACACTGCTAGAAAAAAATAGCAATAACGTGGTAATAACAGTTCAAATCTAAAATAAATAATATAGCCGGGAAAAGGTGTTGAGTTGTACTTAACTCCCACTGATGCCAAATGGAATCATCACTTTTCAATCGTTGCAAATGTTAAAATTTTAAAATATTTATTCGTTAAAAATGGTTAATATACAATTTTTAAATATTAAAGAAAATAATACAAACATATTTAAAAGAGTTATTTAATTTAAATTACTTAAAAAATGAAATTAATTTCGGCATCTTTTTCGGAATTGAGAAAACATAAAAAAGCCTCATTTCATTCATTAACAGAACCCGTGCAGCCATATATTGGTGAAAAAGAAAAATATATTTGGGCAGAGAATAGTTTGATAATTGTAAAAACGTTGATTCGAATTCACTGGGAATATTAGGTGAGGAGAAAAAAAATTGTAAATGTTGTGATTCCAATTGGCATCACTGGGAGTGAAAGGGTTAAAGTAAGCTTTTTTTTTTTTTACATTTTTACTAAAATATCGAAAGTAATAAGAATGAAAAAAAATATTTAGGGGTTTTCGACCATGATAATTATAATGGAAGCAACAACAAAAAATAAACGTTTCTATTTAAAAAAATTTAAAACTTGTTTTATTAATTAATAATTAATTATTAAAAAACTGTTTAATACAAAAGTTGATTGTTATTTATGTTTGGCTTTAAAACAAACTAATCCTTTGAAATAAAGATTGTTAAAATATATTAACTATATAAGAATTTATGGTCAAAAATAAACAAATTTTCTTTTTAACATTAATTTATAATTTTTTGACATCATTTAAATTACTAACCACTCATTGAAAATTATGAAATTTGGTATTTAGACATTTTTTTGGATTCTAAATCAAAATATGGCATAATATTATGGGGTTGTAATTGAACTTTTTAAAGTTTGATTTAGTTTTAATATGTAGATGACCCCTCATGATAAAAAAAGTTATATACAATTAATAAAGACCTTCCACAATTTACAACGGCACTTGACTTTTGTTACTTCATCAATTAATTGGTTGTATTCAGATTATCTGGCGCCGTCAGCAACACGAGGGCTATAAGGCGCCGAAACATTCGTCATTAGACAAGCCAACACACATACATTTACAAACACCCATGCCAAACACGGGACTCGAACCCGCAACCTCGCGGTCTAAAAGCTAGCACGCTAACCACTATACCGTTTGGTCGGCCCTTCATCAATTAGAATACAAGATATAGCTATCGTTCGGATTTCTTCTTGCGTACTGGTTGTTTTCAGATTATCTGGCGCCGTCAGCAACACGAGGGCTATAATGAGCCGAAACATTCGTCATTAGACAAGCCAAACTCGAACCCGCAAACCTCACGTTCTAAAAGCTAGCACGCTAACCACTATAGCGTTTGGTCGGCAAAAACACTCCGGCTCGACGGAATGTTTTTGCCGACCAAACGGTATAGTGGTTAGCGTGCTAGCTTCCAGACCGCGAGGTTGCGGGTTCGAGTCCCGTGTTTGGCATGGGTGTTTGTAAATGTATGTTGGCTTGTCTAATGACGAATGTTTCGGCGCATTATAGCCCTCGTGTTGCTGACGGCGCCAGATAATCTGAAAACAACCAACCAATCTTGCGTACTGGTGTGAAAGTGTATCAATCCTGGATTGTTAGGCAAAAAACTGTGTCGAAGTGGGCAAATTGTGGTCTTCACCAAGTAGCGAATGATTGGGCGCAACGGAGATTATCCCGAATCGTGAAAGGCAACAGAACGTTAAGAGTGCAGCAAATTGCAGCTGACATTAACCAAGGAGAGTCTTAAAGTATCTCTGAACGCACTGTTCAAGAAGAATTAATCCTGCATTAATGGCAAAAGGTTGCCTAACGACATATTGACGGGGTGGTTATAAAATACGAGGCACACAGTGTGTTTTTTAAAGTGAGTTTTATTTAATTATTTTGTCAATGCCAAGTATTACATTTCTGGTAAAAAAAATTTCAGAAGCGGTTCTTACTCATTTTTAAAGTTCTTTAATAGTGGCAAGCTACTTCCTATTGATAGTTACATCGAAAAAGTTTAAGTTATACAGAAATAAAAAATAAAAAAATCTATTTTGGAACATGGGTGCCGACAGTGTCATTTACATCAGGGCCTACCGGGGATTATAAAGTGGCTAAAGTTCTCTCTCTCTCTCTCTCTCTCTCTCTCTCTCTCTCTCTCTCTCTCTCTCTCTCTCTCTCTCTCTCTCTCTCTCTCTCTTTTTTTTTTCTTCTTTTTTTTTATAGTCGTGCATTAATTTTCAATTACCCTCCCTGGTAGTACCCTTATTTCTGAATATTATAGATAAAGAAGTTTGAATTGTTTTCTTAAAATTCGTGTTTATAAAATTATTATATATAGAATAATGTATCGACACTTTTTTCAGATATATATCATATATTTAAATCACAACAACTGCAGTAAGTGGAGTGATAATAAAGTTTTCATTGAAAAACAAATTTTACAAAACTTTATCACAGACAACAATGCACTTACAGCAAGACATTCGAAACAACTTGGAAATATATATGAGAAGAATTTATATAGTCTTTACTCTTTCTTCCCATCTCTTTCATGGCTACTTAAATATTTCTACCTTTACCACGTCCAAAAGAAGAATTGTATCAGAGTTATAATACAGAATCCCTGATAAGATATTCCCAACTTTAACTTATTAATGCTTGGTAAAAAAAAAAAGAATAGTAAGGTTTTAAACAATTAGCTGACATTCTTTCAATTTATTTTTCAAAATGAATTGTGCAAAGATTTAATTTAATAAAAGTATGAAACCCTCTGACGAATATCTAATTTAAAACGATTTCATATTTAGATGTACTGAATTTCAATTATCGATGGCATGATAAACAACTTTGTGAATCTTATTATTTATTCATCTTTTCAATTTAAATGCTAATAAGGTTAGAAGTAGAAGATAATTAATAATTGCAGCGTTTCGCGTGTGTGTTTATACCAAATTATTGAAGTCGGTTACACACATTTTATTTACTGTTGCTTCCAAAGTTCAAGAACCAAACGCAAATTTTTTCTTACTATTTCTATACCTAAGAATGGTCAACAGTTAGTTTTATAATAAATGCGAGTTATCTTCTTTTATTTACATTTCCTCCGATACACTTTTTATTTTGAAATTTGGATAAAACCATTTAAATAAAAGAGAATTATGTTAAGGGGTAGTTAGTGTATACTGTTTATCATACATCATTTTCAAAATATGCGCAATTAAAAAGTGTGTTGTCAAAATTATGGGCCGCCCTATTATTACTTGATGTTTTATTTTTTAAAAAGAAAAGAAAGCTGAACTTGAAAATTAATAAATGCTCTTTGTAAAAGATTACCATTAATATTGTTTGTAATATGGGTCTTTTTAATCAGAGTTAGGAAATTTAAAGAGATTTCTTCTTTCAAATAGCATGCTAAAGGTTGTTTTTTTTTTAAATAAAAGTTAATGGAAATTTCTTAAAGGGAAAGAAAATGAGTTACCGAAAGAATATAAAGATTATAAAACGTAATGTATAATATATCAAACGAATTATATAAAAAGAATATAATTTTTCAATATTTTTGAGAGATAGTATCTGAGAAAACAACTTACGATAACTTAATAGTTCTTCTTTAATAGTTTTATACAAATTATATTATTATTTAGTACACCTTTTTAATAATTCCTAAAGGGTATTTTTTGTCCCAAAATTCTGATCAAATACGTAATTTTTGTACAGAATAACACAAAACAGATTGCATATGTATAGTATTTATTTATTATACAAATTAGTAAATATTTTATTGAATATAAAAATGTTTTACGGTAAGATAGTCTACACATATTATAACATGCATATATGAAATTTACATAGGGTGTTTACTATTTAAGTTCAACTTTCAAAAAACTGTAATGAAAAAATAGAATTACTCGTTAGAATGACCTGAAATCAGACCTGAAAATACGCAAAGAAGGGGGAAATAGTATGTCATTAAGAAAAAGATATTTAGAAATTTTTATTTTTATTCCATATCAGTGGTCAATTTTTAAACTTTTTTAAAGTTTAACTGTAATTATAGTCACCCTGTATTTCATATAAAATTATATGTGCTTACAATAATAAGTTAAAACAATCGATAATATTTTTTGTAATTCTGTACTATATGTATTTATTGAATATATAAATGGAATACGAAATATACATTATATATATTCATTAGTATACATTATATATAAATAAAAAGTCCTCTTTGTCACCTCCTTAACTTGAAAAGCTATTACCAAAAACTTTTATCTAGGTATAGAAGACCAAGCGCTCTCCTTTAAGATAGCTTATAACGCCACCTAATGGTAAAGTCAGGAATTAATGTGCTGGTATGAAAAACTCTACAGGATATTTGAAAATTAGTAAGTACAAAATTGTACGGAAGCATTGTTTTGGTCAGAAAATACAACTTATGTAAATAAAAGCTTGGAATATAACGCTTACAATGCTCGTTATAAATTATTAATAGCTATTAGCGCGTATTAGTTATTAGTTGCCAGTGAAAAAATACTCCGCAAAAACTTTTAAAACTCTCTTTTATACCTTGTTTTTTGTGACGTACCTGTTTATTGTCAACTAATTGATTATTTTTGAAGACGTTACCTTTCGTAACAGTGTTGGTAAACGTGAATAAACAAAAGTTCATTGTATGCCTTCCATTGAAGACATTCATGTACATAAAGTATATTTTCCTACTAACACAATGCTGTTCTACTTCTTTGTAACCAACTGTTTTCATGCATCTTGCTTGAGCTTTAGTTGTTTTACGCTAACTTCAGATTTTGTCACTAGGTGGCGTTATGCATAATTTCATCGGATGGCCAATTTTTTTGTCCAGTTACTAGGTGACAGTAGCTGTCAGTGCAATTTTTATGAAAATAAGTGTTGATATATAAAAATTAAGAAGGTGGAAAAGGATTTCAGAGGATATTCGGTAAATGCATATTGTTGTCTGTATATAGTGTAAATAGTGACGTATTATTTTAAAATTCTATTGTAATTTATTTTACCTTATTTTATTTATTAACAGCGATTATATAGGTTAGAAAAAGGTGGCAACACCTAAAGCAATCGAGAAATTTCGAGATGTTTCTTTTCCGACGAATTGGCTGGAAATTTCGCGAATGTGCTCTCGCACCAAGTATATAAAGACCGGAGATCGGGAAAGTTTTCAGATTGATTTCGGACTTCGATGTGAGCTGATCGCTTTGTTTGCCTACTAGAGTGAACTTGTATAATCGCTGTATTCGAAGTTGTTCTTACTGAAGCTTGTGTTGAAGCTTGAGATTGATTAAACTGCTGTCTGTGAATAAATTTTGTGCCTTTGAAGAGTGAATAAATAGTAGTTTTTATTTTAAAAACTGTGCCATCATTGCCTCAGCGGAAAAATTCATAACGATATACATACTATAGAATATACTATCAAAATACCTGATGGAAAAATATTTTTAATTAAGTTTATCACATTAAAAATTCTTGAAACTACAAATTTTTTCAGTGGACAGAATACATTTTAAACTGAATATCCTTCATATACATTCATTGACAATAACAGCATAAAAGTTCAAACAGTTGACTTTCTAAAATAAAAAAAAATAAAAAAAACTCAAACGACAGTTGATATGTATTCAAAATAGTGCTATTCGTAACATTTAAATATAATTTATTTGGAAATTGGTTCAGTATAAGGTAAAGGCATGGAAAGCGAATACTTTTTGGTCATTGGAACAAGAAATTATTATTGGTTTCATGAGAACAAAAGTTAAGTGCGTGTCACAACTTTCGTTGACAGTGCTTTGTAACATCCTTTATCTTTTGACTGTCACGCGAATAAACAACCTTGTAGAAGAAGTTGCGTGATTGTTTACTATAAACTTCATTTTAAAGCTCATGTTTAATATATTTTTTTCTGAATTGTATTTGATGCCCCGTTGACAAACTCTAAAAAACCTTAAAATGTTAAGTACTATAATAATGAAGCTCATACTGGCTACAAAAACAGTGTTAAATATTTTACGTTACAACTACAGAAAATTGTATCTAACAACCTATTAAATTTTTTCACATGATATTTTCATGGCGCATTATGATAGAAAAATATCATTAGCAGCCTAAAAATGAATCCTGGAATATATTAAACATAAAATCGTTTCAGTAGAAAATGCAGTTTCTCCCTTAACATATTTAACCAACTCATGGTTTAAGACAGAATACAGGCCTAGTATGCAAAAAATCTTATTATGGGACGTTTGCAACACTCTGCAGTCTCTCTTTTTAGAGTAGACGCTGTGACGATCGTGACACATATTTTCGCATCAGATATTGGGCTGTCTGTCTGATGGCAGTTTTCCGAGTTTTCTTTCACACCAGATGCACATGCATGCAGTTTCTCCTTTAAAGACTTTTCAGAAGGCAATCCCCTCTTCACACAGGATTTATTGATCTAATGACTTTCGGGGTATCACATATACCTCGTGAATTAGAAAAACTCTAAATTCAAAATCATTAACACGTTCGCTACCACTGACGCGCTGGCGCGTCAGCATGGCGCTACATCCCATGCCGGCGACGCTCTGGGACGACGATCGAGTATGATAAGTAAACTGCTTTATTTTTAGTTCGGATTTGGAGGTTGAACGATGAGGTTTTTGAGGCACGTTAGTGAAGCATTATTTTTATATTTTTAGGAAATAAAAGGTTTTTCCTTTTTTCTGGTTTTACTATTAAAATATAAGGAACGTTTTAATCATTAAAACACTTTTTTTAAATTCGGCTTCTGAGGATGGATATATAAATTTTGGTGGCAGCGAATGTGTTAAATTTCATGAACTAATCATAATTAGATGTTTGGTTTTAATGTAGCAAAAATATCAATATTTCCAAACACATATTATTCAAAAACTTCTTATAGCTATTTTGAAAATGTCTTGCTTTAAGGTGCACATGCATGTGCACCTTAAAGCACATGCATGTACACCTGTACCTCAGAGGAAAACAAGTCCAAATTCAGCGACTTTTGTTTTAATGCAGATTATGTCCTAAATATTCACTTTCTATAAAACCATAACATTGGACCTCATCAGAAAAAATTATAACGCAAGTGTTATAGTAGTATACAGGAATTTCACTCTTTTTTTTAAAACTCCTCCTTGTTCAGTTGTTACATAAACTTTTTTTTGCTCCGAGATACAGAAACCTCGTTTACATTTCTCAAAATTCAAAATCATAATATTTTACAGCATTGAAAGAATTGCTGTAAAATATTCACCATTTAATAGAAAATTTCATTTTCAAAAAAATTCATTGATAAATTATTCCCATTCGACATCAACATCAAGTTACCCTCAGATATTCATAAAGAGGTTTTAAAACAAGCCTTAAATATAGAAAAGTGGCAGTGTTCCTCCGCCCGTTGTCAAGCAGATGTACATGCAGCATCTTAAAGCTGCTACATGTAGATGCTTGGGTAAGCAGAATAACATAATAGAAACTACATAATTAGCAAAATACATAAAGAAAATACCATTATAGAGTTATTTCAAAATAAAATTATTTTATATGTTTGAGCTACTTTTTACCCATTGCAATGAATTGAAATCAAGCCCAAGCCTGCCATGTACTAATTACCTATATGGTGGTTCTTCCCATTGACCACAATTTAGTTCATTTAGTTAGTAACCTTAGCTCATTGATTTCAAGAACTTCAAAGAAATTAAACGTGGATACTTGACGGCAAAAATTAAATTTCATAACTTTTTCTGGCAGACCGGATTTTTGTAGAACTCCTTAGGTGTTTTTTTTGTTTTTTTGGAGTGGGAGGGAGGGTTACATTTAATTAAAGAAACTTCTTTCCTATATACGCAATTATGAGCTTGGTATTTATATATTGAAAGATTATTAGACAGAAAAATTGAAGTTCGTAGAATAAGCATAAGACAGTAAATATATATAGCCTTTAGAAACCTAAGCAAATTTGGACACTTTGAAGTTTAACAAAAAATTTGTAATATATTTTTATTAGGAAAGATGTCGCAAATTTGTTTCGTATTATATAGAAAATTACTTTAAGTTCGTTTTAAAATCAAAATATAAAATATATTTTAATACACCTAAGCCTTAAAAGCAATTATGCAAAATAAAAATCCTAATTTTAAATTGGGTAACTTACATGATACTTTAATGTAGTCTATACACGTAAATTAAAGACAAAACAATAATTGCGACACTAAAAAATTAATGAAAAGAACTAGTACAATGTAACTATTACAATTTATCATTGTAGAATATGTAATTACGATCGTAAAATTACATACAGTAAACCCCCCTGAATGTCAAATCACTGAAATCAACAACTAAAATGCCCTTCGAAATGTTTTAAAAGACAAGTATTCAACTCATTTCTAAGCTTTGTAATTAAAATTAATCATAAAATTAATTAACAAGCAACCTGAACTCTATAAGTTATTTAGATAAATTCTTCAGAGAGTTAAAAAGAGAATTTCTTATCAATAAAAATATCAACCATTACTATTTTACTATTACTTAATTACCATTCAAAATTACTAAATTACCATTACAAAATTATGAAATTACTATTACTAAATTGCTATTGCTAATTTGCAATTACGAAATTACTATTACTAAATTACCATTAGTAATCGCTATTATTCAAAAAAATTAAATTCACCAAGGAAATCAATCAAAGAAAACTACTTTTCTATCCACCCCCATCACTTCGTCTAATTGATAACTACGACACAAATTGAGCAATAAAGAGGAATCGAAACAAGAGAAAAAATGAAAGCCTTTACCGAGCAAAACGCGATCCGCCCATCCCAAATTATGTCCCAAAGCGAACCGATCCGGAAATATTTAATAGAAACACCGGAATTTATTCCCAGTAAATCCGGGATATACTTGCAAACCCGGAAACGGTAGCCAGTGACCGAGATTAGAAGCTCTCACCTAATGGTCGAACAAGCGTGCTGCAAATCATCTGTTTCGATAGAAACTCCAAAAGAAGTTGATGATCAGTATGGTATGTCATCACTGATTTATTATCCGTAATAGTTTTGAAAACACTATGCAACTATCGTTTCAAAAAGAACTCTTTTTGGTGATGTTTTCTGGCGATGTTATCACTTCCAAACTTCCTGGAATGTGAGGAGCCAATTATAGCCATTGTGACATGGAAAAGTTCTTAACAATTTTCGCGGTTTTGCGACCTAGTGACTAAGGAATCCGTTTAAAGCGATTTAAAACGTGGTGAATATTTGTGATGACGAATGGTGAGCGAGTCGGTAGTGAGTTATGGTGTTTCTCTCCGAAAAACTTTAAATAACGAGTATTTTTTATTGTATAGTATGTGGTCGATATACGATGATGTTGGTAAGTAAAGAATTATTCAAAACGAAATGACTATTTGCGATGACGAATCGTGAGTGAGTTAGTAATGAGTTATGTAATATCTTTCAGAAAAATTTCAATAACAAATGATATTTTCTATTACACAGTTACCTATTTGTAGTTGGATCAAACGGTACAGTGGTTAGCGTGCTAGCTTCTAGACCGCGAGATTGCGGTTTCGAGTCCCGTGTTAGGCATGGGTGTTTGTAAATGTATGTTGGCTTGTCTAATGACGAATGTTTCGGCGCATTATAGCCCTCGTGTTGCTTACGTCGCAAGATAATCTGAAAACAACCAACCAACCTATTTGTAGTTTATATGATAGATTTATTCTAAACAGGATGAATATTTGCGATAACGAATCCTGAGAGTGTCGGTAGTGAATTATAGAGTTTCTCTCAGGAAAACTTTAAATAACGAGAATTATTTTTAATTATATAGTTGTAGTTAATGATGTTGGTAAGTTAAAAAAGATTCAAAATGGAATGACTATTTGCGATGACGAATTGTGAGTGAATCGGTAGTGAATTTTGGATTTTTTCCAACAGAACTTTTTTAAAAAAACTAGTTTTTTTTTTATTTTTATTATTATTATTAAACTGTTGTGACTTAATATAGAGATGATTTTGTGATTTTGGTTGATTTAAAATAATTCAAAACTTAAATATTTGAGATAATATGAATGATGAGTGAGTCGGTATTGAGTTATGGAGTTTCTTGAACTTTAAGTAACAAATGCTATTTTTGATTATACAATTGTAATTGATAAACAGATTATGTCAATAATTTTGCACAACTTCATAATGAATATTTTTCAATTCATTACTTTTTTTGCTTTTATCATTCAGTGTAAATTGTAGAGAATATTTAAAAAATACTATTTGTGTAGTCTTTAACTAGAACAATTTCTCAGTTTGCAATGTATTTTTAAATTTTTTTTTACTAATTACAATCTTGTGTGGCAACTTTTACACAACAGACCCCTTAAGAACTATGTCATTGACATTTAGAATTCAAAAGCACTTTTTTTGTACAGTTAATTCTAATGATGAGTTATATGAAATACTACTTGAAAAATATCTTTGAGTAAACATGTGTAAGTAAATAGAGTTTCTAAAAAGCAAGAAAACTATTAAAGAACCATTAAGTAGAGTAAATTGTTATATATAAAAGAAAAGATATTTGCATCTTATTTAGTTACCATCTTTATCTCAGCGATAGATATGAGAATTTAAAAATGTTTGTTTCATTTACTTTAAGTACTTACTACTCTTTTACTTATTAAATCCTATTTCTCTTAAATGTAAAATAAAAATTATTAGTGCCATACATATTTTTGCATACATACTCACATCACTATAATTTTTTGTTTTAATTATTGTTAGATTTTTAATCATGAATGATTATAGTTGAATACCTAAACTTATCTTCATTAAATGCAAATGATTGTTAACAGATATTCCATTACCAGCATTACAACAGTTATTCCATTACAACTGTTATTGTTAACAGTTATCGATTGGACTTAACAGATTAAAACAGTTATGGATGAGACAGTCTTTATTTAAAAGATTTTATAAATACATGAGTAATTTTCATGAGCTTTAATATGTACACTTTGAATATAACAGTTGTAATAGATGAAACGTTATGACAATCTTAGCGTGATGATAAATTACTATACTAAAACCTAAGAACAGTGTGTTGAGGAAAAAACCTATAATCCCTCGACTATTACTTTAGATTTTACCATAGATACGATAAAATTAAAATTGGAGCTCTAAGCACAGGACAGTTGTTTTAAATAAACCAAATGTACCCACACACAAAAAATTATAAATATGCTTTAAATAGTTCAGTTTGCTAAGTAATAATAATTGTAACATTTGGAAATTGTATCACGTCGTATGGGAAGTAAATCTTGTTTCACGTCGTATGAGAAGTATATTATATCTCACGTCGTATGAAAAGTATATAACGTAACATTTAAGTAAATGTTTCTTCACCTTAACATAAATATGTGTCTCGTTTACGTCACTACTATCATTAAGGCCACAAAAATAATTTAAGAATATGCTTTAAAATATCAATGTTAAATATTGCATTTTTCTAAGTAGTAATAATTTTAAACATTAAAAATTAATATATATATATGGAAAGTGTATCACGTAGTGTGAGAAGTAAATTATGTTTCACGTCGTATGAGAAGTATATTATGTCTCACGTCGTATGAAAAGTATATAACGTTGCATTTAAATAAATGTTTCTCCTCCTTAACATAAATATGTGTCTCGTTTACGTCACTACTACCATTAAGGCCACAAAAATAATTTAAGAATATGATTTAAAATATCAATGTTAAATATTGCATTTTTCTAAGTAGTAATAATTTTAAACGTTAGAAATTAATATATCTATATGGAAAGTGTATCACGTAGTGTGAGAAGTAAATTATGTTTCACGTCGTATGAGAAGTATATTATGTCTCACGTCGTATGAAAAGTATATAACGTTGCATTTAAATAAATGTTTCTCCTCCTTAACATAAATATGTGTCTCGTTTACGCCACTACTACCATTAAGGCTACAAAAATAAATTTAGGAATATACTTTAAAATATCAATGTTAAATATTGCATTTTTCTAATCAGTAATAATTTTAAACATTTGAAATTATTATATATATATGGAAAGTGTATCACGTCATAGGAGAAGTATATTGCATCAAATTTAAATGCTTGTTTCTCAACTTTAACATAAATATGTGTCACATTTATTATTTCCGATATAAATGTACAAGTGGATCTATTTCATTCACACTTTTTCATCTCTCTTTAATTTGGGCAATTGTTTTAAATTAAAAAAGGGCCTAAAAAGAAATAAAATAGAATTTTTTATAAAAAATATACTTTAAATATTACATCTTTCTAATTGGAAATTAACGTTAACCTTTAACACTTGAAATGAATCAATACATACGACACGTCATAATTTAAAAAATGTTTCTCAACCTTGACATCAATATTTATCCCATTCACTATTTCCCATAAAGATTTACACTCATCTATTTTAAAAATGTATGCAGTTGTTTTTAAATAAATCAAATGCGACCGGAAAGAAATAATAAATAATTTTTCTGTTAAAATATCTTTAAATATGCATTAAATATTGCATTGATAGTAATTAAGAGGACTTAAAATGGAAAACGACCTAAGTACCAAAAAAAAATCGAAAATTGTTTTTTTACGGAAAAATGTCCTAAATAGCAAGCTAAACAAAGTGGAGAACTCCCAAAGTGCGAACTCCAGTAGCAATAGTTCAAATTCAATCTGAAGTATGTACTTAACCATTGCCGTAAGTACCAGATGCGATCATTTTTCGACTCACCTGAAAAAATTTCTTTTTTGGACTTGGGTCGTTTTCCATTTCTAGTTCTCAATTTAGCACATGCAATTAATCGATACATATGGGAAATAAATCCCATCGTATTTCAATAAATGTTTCTCAACCTTGATATAAATATTTATCCTCTTCACTATTTCCCATAAAAACATACAATTATTTATTTCATTCACACCTATTCATCAATATAAAAAAATTATGCAGTTATTTAAATCAATCAAATTCTCACGGGAAAAAAATAATATATAATTTTTGTTAAAAAAATCTTTAAATCTGCATTAAATATTTTACTAGAAGTAATTAATTTTAATCTTTAGCATTTGAAATAAATATTACTCAACCTTGACATAAATATTTGTCCCATTTACTATTTCCCATAAAAATGTACTAGTGGATCATTTCATACACGATATCGATACTTTATGAGTCTATGCATATTTTATGATGAGCTACGGTTAACGTCGTTTATTTATTACGTACTTAAACGTTGCTAACGATCCTTTAACGGTAAATGATTGGTACTTAAAATGAGAGCTGTTTCTGATGCTATTCATAATGGCAACAGTGCGATATCGTATATTAATCGAATGGAATTCAGAATGCTTGCTGAATTCACATATTTGAAATTTTAATCTCTATTGTTTTTTTATTGTTATTATTATTATTATTATTTTGGTGGATGAGGATACAAAGTTACATTAAATTTAAATCCGTTCAATCATTTGATTAAGACTTATTTTTGTATTATTATTTTAAAATCTGACCTCTTAGCATATTTGCAGTGAATATTTACGCAGTTTTAGAACTCTTTCGGCATAAAGACTTGTGGTATTTTAATAATTTGAAAAAATGCACACAATTTTATGAGGTATAATAATTTATTTAAATCTCCGTTCACATTTTTAAGCGTATATTAACTATTAAATAGATACAATGTAGGTTGTAGGTTGCGAAAACAGTGATACTTATGAACTTAAAACTATGTTTTTTTTTCATTACCCAAACATGTTAATTAATAATTGGTGTTAAAAACAAAATATTTTATTGAAGAACTATTTTATATTTTATTTCTGGATGGTGTTTTTTTTTTTTTTTTTTTTTTTTTTTTTTTAAGATCCCCTTTTCTTTCTTTACCTTTACACAAAATAAAAATTTTAAATGATATACCAATTTCGAGGCTAAGATCTCTGCTTCTGACAAATAGTTTATTTACAATTTCACGTTGTATTATTTATATGAATTTCACGTTGTTTTATTTTTATGAAGATCGATGTTAAAAAATCATTTAATGATCCAAAACATATTGGTAAGTTATAATAGTGTACAGTAGATGGCAGCACCAAAAAAGGAAAACTTACAATTTAAGCACGTTGATGAAACCTAAGAAATTTTATATCTCTCCGCAATAAAATACAATATATAACTCAAATTCACTTGCAAAAAAGTAATTCCTCTAAGCATTCTTAAACGCACAGGTGCACGAGCGTACTATTTCTTATTATTCAACATATTAAGCAATAATTGTTTTGTTATTAAATACCTTTTCTGTAGATCAACAACAGCTAATACCTCAACTACTTTTCATCAAAGTTGAGTCATAAAAACAAGTAATTTACGAATGTTTTATTCCATACATATTCTATACGGATGAAATAAATTATAAATAATAAGATATGATAAAAAAAAATTATTATGATTATAGGAGAAAACTAATAAAAATGTTTTAAACGTTAGCAAAGACGCCAACATAAAAAATACAATTCCTAAGAAATAGTTAGCTTCTTAAAAGTATTAGTATTTCATAAGAAAGTTTACGTTAATCTAAGTACTGGCATATAGAAAGTTACTCGCGTGACAAACTCAGTTTACCTTAACTTCATTTCTGAAGCTCTCCAAGGCATCAAGCGAACCAATCAAAAGTAAAGTTTCCAACACCTTTACGTGTTCATTCAAGGTTATCCCAAGCCACCTCCTATATCTCGATAATAGACTTAAATTTTTTATTTGCTTTCCCTCATTTAAATATCCTTATGAACTGATACTTTTTTTTTATTTAGTGGTGTAAGTCTTAGGTAGCATGTAAGTGTTCTTTGGGCATGAATTGTCCCTGAAAATTGGACTAATAGCAAAAACTTCAGTATAAATGCTTATAATTATTGAATATAATGCTACATACTGTTAAAAATTTGGATCCACCTTACACCAAAAATTGGTTCCCATTTAGTGCTTAGTTTCGCGATTTAATGGTGCTACCTCGGACCGTAAGCACCATTAATCGTGAAACTAAGCACCAAATTACGAGCTCGAAACTTTATCGCGCATACCTCTCCCTTCAACTCCACCACACCTACGAGAGGACATTGAAGCCACCACCTATTTAATGTGCACCAGCCTTCTCCAGTATTTGATGAAGCCAAGGCGAAATTATTTCTCTGATTCTTTCGAAACGATAAAAAATTCCAGCTGTTATCATATCAACACAACTTACTTTTAAGCTATTTTCTTATTTCATTCTTAATGATTAATGCGGATCCCATTCTTTTGGCATTTAATTTTTAATTAATGGTGACATAAATACGATTTTTCCTCCATATATAGAAATCTATAAAATATACTACTAACGTTCGATTGTATTTAAAGGGCTCCAGTGACCCGGGAGTTAAAGGCACCCAGCATATGAATGGTATATCGTGGGCTCAGTTCGGGCTTCGCCAAATACTGAAGTGTATTGATAATAGTGGCTGAGGATAATAGTACAATAATAGTGGCTGGGATAATGGTACAATAATAGTGGCTGATGTACATTAAATATGTCGTGGCCTCAATGTCCTCTCGTTGACGAGGTGGGGTTGGAGAGAGAGAAATGTGCGATAAGGTTTAGACCTCATAATCTTATCACCAGCCTTCACCAGTATTCGATGAAGCCAAGGCGAAATTATTTCTCTGATTCTTTCCAAACGATAAAAAATTCCAGCTGTTATCATATCAACACAACTTACTTTTAAGCTATTTTTTTATTTCATTCTTAATGATTAATGCGGATCCCATTCTTTTGGCATTTAATTTTTAATTAATGGTGACATAAATACGATTTTTCCTCCATATATAGAAATCTATAAAATATACTACTAACGTTCGATTGTATTTAAAGGGCTCCAGTGACCCGGGAGTTAAAGGCACCCAGCATATGAATGGTATATCGTGGGCTCAGTTCGGGCTTCGCCAAATACTGAAGTGTATTGATAATAGTGGCTGAGGATAATAGTACAATAATAGTGGCTGGGATAATGGTACAATAATAGTGGCTGATGTACATTAAATATGTCGTGGCCTCAATGTCCTCTCGTTGACGAGGTGGGGTTGGAGAAAGAGAAATGTGCGATAAGGTTTAGATCTCGTAATCTTATCGCAGTTCAAAACTACGAGGCATATTTGCCTGTTATAAGCACTTTATAGTGGCAGAATAAGCTGTCGGTACCATGCAAACTAAACTAAACAAATTTTAAAAATAAATTTTTCTTAATTTATTTACGTATTTTTAATAATAATTCCACTTAGCAATGAATAATGTCTACAGAGCTACTAAAATTGGAATAAAGTTCTTAAATCAAAATTTACAAAAAAAAGCATCGTATTATTGAAACATTAAATTCTATACCCTGTTAAGGGAAACAGTATCCCTTGTTAAAAGCAACTGCACTTGCATGAAATATAGAAAGAGGTTTTAGGTCCCCGGTGATTAATTCCAGAATGGATGAAGCAACAATCTCGTTAGAACTGAATATAATAGGAGAAGATAAATGGGATATATATATCGTCACATCTAATAAACGTATCAATATTTTAACACTAGTTAGTCTTCGTGATTGATATTTTCAACAATAGAGAGGAATCTAAGCATTTATTCAATAACAATTTATAATCTTGAGTCTTGGAGAATATATGTGTATGGAGAGTAATCGAAATTCACTACAAGATGTGTACGCACTTAAGTTTTGAAATGTAAGTAATGCGTCAGATTGTTTAGAGTAATTTTCATCCCAATTGTGACTATATATTAGATATTAACTCCTTACGGCCTTATATCTTAAATTTCGCTAGTATATATATTATAAATATTAATTTAAATCTAGTCCCTTCACAACAACATTGTTAGTTTCATTCACATAATGAATCAGTATTAATAACTATTTTTGAAATTGCTATACAAATGCATTTCAAGACTGAAAAGTTTTCCTTTTTTTTTTTTTTTTGTTCATATTTGTTCATTCATAAAGAGATATAACGTATATATTTTTAAATAGTTATAGCATTTTTAGTGAACTTATATTTAAAATTTATATTAATAAAGTAAACATAATTAAACAGTAGATTTAACATAATTTGAAGTTAATTCAAACATCACTAACTACGAAAATTGTATTTAAGCTCAATATTGCAAATGAAATAACAAGTTTATATGAGGCGTTACGGATACGTACGGCGAAATCAACATTGGGTGTCGTGGTTAACTCAGTTGGTTCTTTTCAGATTATCTGGCGAAGTTAGCAACACGAGGGCTATAATGCGACGAAACATTCGTCATTTGATAAGCCAACATACATTTACAAACACCCATGCCTTACACTGGACTCGAACCCGAAACCTCGCGGTCTAGGAGCAAGCACGCTAACCACTATACCGTTTGGTCGGCTGTGGTTAGCTCAGTACCTAAACTGTAAATGTTGTGCCGCAATAACTAATATTTAATAACTATGGCCACTCTGTGATCAAAAAGGTCCGTTAGTATTGAGTATGGGTTGGTTGGTTGTATTCAGATTATCTGGCGCCGTCAGCAACACGAGGGCTATAATGCGCCGAAACATTCGTCATTAGACAAGCCAACATACATTTACAAACACCCCTGCCAACACGGGACTCGAACCCGCAACCTCGCGGTCTAGAAGCTAGCACTCTAACCACTATACCGTTTGGTCGTTGTATTGAGTATGGGAGACAAGGAAGAGAATCATTAACAATTATAAAAACATAATTTATTATTTAATCACTTACATAATCATTAAATAGCGAGTCATATTTTACGGTGCATTATTAAATTCGCGGAAGTGTAGGGTTTTTATTAATGGAGAGAGGTGAGTTCAACTTACAGCCTGTAATGGACAAGACTCAGGTTAGCGTCTGCGGGTGGCTTTCGTATACTGGACTCTTCAGTCAAGGGTTCCTGGGAGATTCTCTGATCAGGTATACTAAACTCCAACTTAACTTGACATCACTAGACGATAGATCTTCATCGTGCTCATAGGTAATTAATCCATTTTAGCGGAGTGAAGATATAATTCTCGACAAACCTTATAGCCTTTTGTTCTCTACAGGTTTGTGGTTTGGCGAGCATTATGATTTCACGCCGCCAAAATGGATTAAATTCCTATGAGCACTGTGATCTACTGTCTAGTGATGTCAAGTTAAGTTGAAGTTTAGTATAGTCTGGTGGGATCGAGGCTGT
This sequence comes from Linyphia triangularis, assembly GCA_963978545.1. NCBI lineage: Eukaryota > Metazoa > Arthropoda > Arachnida > Araneae > Linyphiidae > Linyphia > Linyphia triangularis. The sequence continues at coordinate 110,698,686 of OZ021721.1, read as the reverse complement.
GTTGTAGGGTCTGCTCTGAAGTCCGGCTCTATCATTTGAGGGCTCCTGGGTTCGCTTGATCAAAGGCTGCTAAATTCGTCCGGTCGTTCAGCTCTGGGTCCGGTCATTCGGGCTCTGCTGGGTGCTGTATGTTGAGGGCTCCAAGGTTCAATTGATTAAGGACTGCTAGGTTTGTCCGGTCAAGGCTCTGGGTCCGGTCATTTGATGTCTGCTGTGTGCTTCGGTAGAGGGTTGCTGAAAGGATCATCTGGATAGGTAGACTTGGAATCGCAAGTGGACTTTTCCGTATGCTAACGCTCACTTCTCTGCCAGGTCCGTCTCTCTATTCACAGCATCCTTACAGAAATTGAAAGTGCGTAAAAAAGTGGCTCCTGAATGCTTACAAACCCTTTTACGTCGACCTGGGCTTATCCCTCTTTTCCTTTGCATCCAATTGAACTTGAAGGTCCTCCCCTGAGAAGTCACCTCATCTTCGCCTCTTCCCAATCCACACCAAGCTGTAAATTCACCCCTGACCTCTTGACCTGGTTTTGCCAATTCTTGGGTCAACCCTCGCCATCAAATCTAGTGCCCTCTCATAAAAATTGCCCTTACGTCTAGGGTAGATTTTCCCCACCCCCTAATACTTATAAAGATTGTGATGGAGTAACCTCACCATCACATTGGGTAAAAAAATTCAACATCCTAAACGAGATCCTTCACAGATTCTACAGGTACATTTTTCATGTTGTAATCACCCTTCTTTCCCTCTCAAAATACGCAGAGAATGATACCAAGCTGCATAGAAATTGCCTTATGGAAAACTTTTCAAACGCGTTTTTCTGACAATCACCTTCTGTTGGGTTCGTATTTGAAATGTCTCATATATTCTTTAATAGTGACATTGTGGAGATCTGCGCATGTTTGAGTATTATACTAAATATATAATAAATATTATTATATGCTACATTTAATGTTATTAAATAAGGCGCTCCTAAAAGGTTATTAAGTGGTTTATTTCCTTATTAGAGACAAGGAATGATATAAATTACAAAAAGTTCAAAATAAGGTAAATAATCATAAAAAGATAGTGTTATTACTAAGGAAATAAAAAATTTCATTTTATACAGCCCCTGTAAAGAAGGATCAATTGCAAAACTGACCCTGAGATCAAATCATACTAATACTATGGAAAATAATACCATCATTAAATTACGTGAAAAATAACACATCCGAAATAATGACTTACAGCAGTTTAGAAGAGACACTAATTACCCACTATAGTTAAATTGATTAGGCTAAAATCACATTTTTAAATGGATTCTATTCCGGTTCACTCTAAACAATGTGTGTGTGTGTGTGTGTGTGTGTGTGTGTGTGTGTGTGTGTGTGTGTGTGTGTGTGTGTGTGTGTGTGTGTGTGTGTGTGTGTGTGTGTGTGTGTGTGTGTGTGTGTGTGTGTGTGTGTGTGTGTGTGTGTGTGTGTGTGTGTGTGTGTGTGTGTGTGTGTGTGTGTGTGTGTGTGTGTGTGTGTGTGTGTGTATTTACCTTATTACCCCTATTGGTGCCAAGTACATATTAGAATTCAGTTACCTTCAAAATAAATTACTCTTAAGAATCACACTATCATTTTATGATTATTCGACTTATAGCTAATACTTTGCAATAATTCCCTTACTTAGTCGTTACTTAAATAAAACACGTAACAACCTTTTTCGGAATACTTTTACGAAAAATACTTTTAATAACCATATTTTCCTAACTTTTACATTTTATTATATTTACACCTCGTTTATTTATCATCAGAAAAATACCATTTAATTATTAAAAATGTCCAAAACCACCCCTTTGAAAAAAAAATACGATAAAAATATTGTTTCCAAAATAATTACACATCATTACCAAAATTGTATGAAATTATTTGAGAACATGGGTGTAACTCACATTAAATAATGCTAATGAAATGGGAACGAACTAAGGGCTACGGAGAAAGTAGATCACGAGTATCCTTTTTATTTTCGATTTTTGCCGATAATTTACCGATGTAAGTAGTGTCTTAGACAGTAATCTTTTTGAGCACCCGTAGTTTGACCTATTTACGTCCAAATTTGAATGCTGATCGATACCTTACGCCAAGTCAGAACTTTCAAATAAAGGATAATTCACGCACACTACCACGTCAAGACTTTTACCTCGAATTGAGTCAAGGATCTATTGACTGTTTTATTGTTCGGAACATGCAATTAACATATTATTGACATTTAGAAGTTGGTACCGGAGCTGGCTTTCTTTATTGGACCCTTTAAGTCGGTGATTAAACGTGTTCGATTCCTTAGGGAAATTTGAAGTCATCTATGCAATTGATCAATTTATTATAATGAACCTTGCTGAATAAGAATTTTTAAGGGGGCATGTACCATTTTCTTCAAGAAAAATTAGTGTCTAAAATAATATAACCCATAAAAACAAAGTTTTTAATATATATTCTTTATATGCATTGCCAATTTTTATATTCATTAACACAGCGCCGATTCTGTAAACAACGCGTGCTTGGTGATTGCATCTAATTTTAAATATCGAAAACATTCCTATCAGCAAAATGTGAGGCAAACTACGTTTCAAAATTTATTTATTAAAAATGAACGTGAAATGATTCACTCACTTCCAAAAATGTTTTTTTTTTTTTTTTTTTTTTTTTTCTGATTAAAATAATTTTATTATTTGTTTATTGAAAAATGTCGGCAACAAGAAAGAATTTCTTCAATGTTCGGTTACGGGTGGCGGTCGGTGCTATTTTAGTGCTATTGAATAACGGCCAATTGGTTTATTAGTATTCCGTAAAAGTGGAACCACCCACAATGATGTATCAAATGTATCAACACGATATCTCGAACCAACTTTAAATTTTAGATTCTTGTATTGTTTGTATTTTTAATACTAAAAATATTCTTCAAACGCGTTTCTCTCAGTTTATTTTTTAGTTACACTTTACCCTGCTACAGCTATATTTTTCTTAATAACTCATTACAATACTATTTTTAATATCAACTTCAAATAATATTATTTTGAATTTTGTGGAAGCTAACTGTTCATTTTTCAGGTACAAATGAGTGAAACAAAAATACACATTCCTTGATCCAATACAAAAAAAAAAAAAAAAAAAAAAAAAAAAAAAAAACCATCTTAAGTTTTTCCGTGAAATATCCAATTTAGAATGGAAAATTTATAATCTTATGAAAACTGCACAAATAGGATGAACAGAAGTGCAATGGGCAAGGAATCAACTATGTATGTCTTGTATGACTATTATGTATGAACTACACTATGTATGTCTTCTTTCCTTTTGCTAACAATATGTCTTCAATGATGATGCACGTTCTATACTCATTGTTCTATTGATATAGTTCCCTACTGTCAAGTAGAGAATAGAGGTCAATAACAGGTAAAGTGTTTCCACCCTTACAAAATTTGGTCAGGAAACATTAATAGATATTGTGTGCAGAAGGATCTCTTATCTTTATTTGCTTATCCATTAGTGAATACATGTGTATTCAGGTGTCTTTCTAAATGAATAATTTTCTATTGTTTCATATTGTTACGAATTTCTGTATATTTGTAAATATTCCGTAGTATCAATTATGTAAATAGGAAAATGTATGTACATTTCGCATAAGGCAGTGCAAGAGTTCGCTTTCCTGCAATATGTGTCTTAATGCTTGAAAACGAGTTTTACAGAGATAATGCTGGGAAGTGAGTTTTACAAAGAGAAGGCCATTTTACATTATGGTAATGGCAATCTCACCAAATTGGCGAGATAGAGCCAAGTTAACGACGGTTTTAGCGACTAATTTTTGTCGCCAAATTTGGCGAGAAATCGCCAAATGTCGCCAAACTTGGCGACCATTTAGCGATATTTTCGGTCCCCATGTACATGTATAGGGTTTTTCGACTACGATCTGGAAAGTTCTCCAAATTTCTATCTCTGGAAGTTTCGAGAAGATTCGCCTTTCAAGTCCGATCATATCGAGTTAGTTGAGTTAGTTAGTTGACTGGAGTTACTAAGTTAGCTGTCTCTCAGTGAGCATTCAGAGTAGATCTAAAAGTGAACTGTATTGCATTGTCTTTTGCTGTGATTTGTAGCAGTTGTTTATCTAGTTTTTAACTGCTGTTTTGTGCTCTATTGCTGTGTAAAGAGACTACTAGAACGAGAAGTTCTGGAGTTGTAAAGGAATCTGCGAAGAGTTATATTGGAATAAATTTCTGAAAGTTTTGATCTGCTTTGGCTTCAAGTCTTTCGAACCCATCCACGCAACAATATGAACTTTGGGAATCTTCCAGTCGCAAATGAGTGTGCATCCAGCTTAAGTGATTTTTCAGGAAAGACTATAATTGCGTTACACATTACATAATTAAACTTACATTGAGTGGACAATTTACTGCTGAATCATTAACAGTGCTTCGTTTAGACACCTTTTGAATTTAATGTTTCATCAGTTCTTCTACTCGTGAACATCATGAAATAGACAACGCATGATCCTTGATTACGATATGCTGTAATTTTCTGAAATGTTACCATTTGTTGTCTTTAACAGTTTTGGACACTACGTTGCCCGAATATAAACTAGTTGCACAATTCACTATAATGTTACAAATTTTGTTCCACCATTCACCAAAAATTGGTTCCCATTTAGCTGCAACCCTTTTGTGCTTAGTTCCACAATTTAAGGGTGCTTACCGATCCAAGGTAGCACATTTAAATCGTCAAACTAAGCAATATGTGTTTGGTTGCAGCTAAATGGGAATCAATTTCTGTGCAAGGTGGATCCAAAATTTAACAGTGTAGTTCCTACCTAGTATTGACTGACATTCCAGATATAAACGTCTTCTTGAAAATTTCACGAATGTGGACGTTTTGCTGATACTCAACTTCATTGCTCAGAGTTCCACAAATATTCCACTTTTCAAGTTCACGTAATCACGTTTATTATCCATATTGTTGCACAAATTTTCTGTATATAGTGTAAATAGTGACGTATTATTTTAAAATTCTATTGTAATTTATTTTTATCTTATTTTATTTATTAACAGCGATTATACAGGTTAGGAAAAGGTGGCAACAACTAAAGCAATCGAGAAATTTCGAGACGTTTCTTTTTCGATGAATTGGCTGGAAATTTCGCGAATGTTCTCTCGCGCCAAGTATATAAAGACAGGAGATCGGGAAAGTTTTCAGATTGATTTCGGACTTCGATGTGAGCTGATCACTTTGTTTACCTACTAGAGTGAACTTGTATAATCGCTGTATTCGAAGTTGTTCTTACTGAAGCTTGTGTTGAAGCTAGCGGTTGATTAAACTGCTGTCTGTGAATAAATTTTGTGCCTTTGAAGAGTGAATAAATAGTAGGTTTTTTTTAAAAAACTGTGCCATCATTGCCTCAGTGGAAAAATTCATAACAATATCTTCACAAACAAACCAACTAATGTCGTGAGAACTAGGCTGCTTTGTTTTCCACCAGTTATATCCTCTAATGACAATAGTATGATAATTTGCTTAAAACTGTAATTTCTATATGAAAGTCTACTACTTGTATGAGGTTTAGTTAAAGTGAAAAAGTATGTAAATAAATTTACATTATAAACTTTCATTCTTTAATGTACCCATATTTTGTAGTGGTTTGCAAGAATGATCGAGTTATCAGCTCTTGACATATGCAACAATTTTTGCATACAGTCAAAGTGAGTAGATATATGAAGAAATAACTATTAATTCGCTACATTCAATAAAATTGAGCAATAAATTCAACAGGTATAATTCGACAGGTAAAGAGATAAATCTCAAGACATGCCAATGCAATCCGTACTCAACTTTAGGAACTTAATAATCCAGAATTTAAATGATGAAACAATCACATATATTTTTCAAACAAGACTTATCTGTCTATGCATCAATTAATGTTGTGTGTTTAATTTCAATTAAACATTTTTTAAATTCAAGAAGTGATAATATATTTAGGCTGACGGACAAAACACTTTATCATGCTAATTCTATTATACAGGTGATTGTAATTAAAGTTCATTTTTCAAAAAATCTAAAGAAAGAGAACCAATGGTCAGGATAACCTGAAAATGAATCTGAATATACTCAAAAAAAAGGGGGGGGGGGAAATAAGGTATGAGAAGAATAAAAATGTTAGTTTGTAATATTTATATTTTCCAGATTCTCTACCATTTCCTCTTCTTAGCATATATTGAAATCAAATTTTAGGTCTTTCTGACCAGTAATTCAGTTTTTACAGCTTTTTGAAAGTTGAGCTTAATTTATAGTCAGGCAGATTATTTATGGTACAAGAAATATAAGTAGAATGACTTAATGATGCTATGGGATTTAGAGATCAATTATTTATTCAAAAATTCTGTACCAATTAAGTTCTTTAATGCGATATAGTAAGCTTACTTTGTCTGAGAAATGGTAACTTGCCAACTTTTTCTTTTGAAATGATATACAATTTCTAAGTGCTTCTTCATTTATAAAAAAAAAAGTCGTACTGTTGTTTTTGCGTGCCTGTTATTTCCGAGAAACAGTATAACAAAAGAATTAAACCAATATCGAAAAACTAAAATTTAAACAAGTTTTCAAAAGATATGCTGATTGTGCACTATTTCTTTGATAAATGGCCGATTTGCGCGTTACCAGTTGACATACCAGTTGACGTAGTCATGAGATGCCAGCGCTAGCACCGTCTATACGCTTCGTTCCAGTCTCAGTAGAAACCCGTGATCGCCTTTTGCTGGTGGGTCTAACATGTCAAAAAAATATATATTATTATTTACTGACGTGTTAACTTCCATCATCCAATCACCTGCACTCTCCAGTGACCACAGACAGGAGGCTTAATGATCACTCAATAGCTGGGTTATTCCAGTGCTGGCACTGTGTAAACGCAAAGCTGGCATTCTAATCAATGCGTGATAGTGACCTACCAACCAACTTACTGGCTGGCATTCCAATCACTGACAGCGTGTAAATCAACCTTAAGGGTGACTAAAATTCTCTTATTTTGACTCTTGATTGCGGCTTGTCCAATGTTTAATGACTTTAGGAAACCATTGTTCTTTACAATAGAAAAAATGCTAAAAAATCTTACCTATAATGTCATAAAATCTTATCTCTTTCAAATTCATATTAGCATAAAACAAACAAACATTTAATATACAAAATCCCCAGGTACAATAAGTTCAACGAGTACTATTTCCATTTTAAACAAAAGTAAAAGTAAGTCCTTCTAAACGTTAAAAAAGTAATGTGACTATTTTTGCAAGTGATGAATTTCTGAAGATACTAAAATACAGACAAGATAAACTAACATTTCCTTTATCGCAGTTTCAATTCAAGCCACATTAAATAAATACGAGTGTAATACTTTCTAAAATTCGCATTCTGCATATTTTATTGCAAACTGTAAAATATAAAGGTTTTCAATTGTGATGTATCCCTTAAGAATTCACCAGTTGTCTAAAAAAACTTTCTTACCGATTACAAGAAAAATATTTATAAATCTTTTAAACATATCCACAAGCCACCGCCATCTTCAAATTTTAGAAAGAGATTCAAACATTTTTATTGTCAAAATACATATTATATGACGTAAAAATCTACTTTTTTCAATAGCTTCTTGAACACTCTTAATATACTTTGACGTCGTGCAATTTTTATAAAAAGTCAAAACAAAAACGACTTTAAAAAGAACTTTCTACACTTTCCACTCTCGGGCACGTGAGGGATTACTACAACCTTATATCAGAATTTCAACAAAAAAACAAAAAACATTTTACGCCAAGCTAGGTTAAGAATACCACCCCCACTTTATATTAAGTGAAAAAGAACCTTACTTTCCACCGCACCCTTATCAGTTATAAATATCAAAAGCTATATCCAATAGTGGGAAAATTTGCAAAAATATCTGCTTTCGACTATCAATCGGAAAAAAGTTGTCTCGGTCTAGCCCAAAAGAAAACGGTACGTTCTTTTTTAGAACATAGTTCTGCTCCATCTAAGTGGAGACTATCGACTCTCAAAAACTTACTTTTGATTCTTCTGCATTTTTCAGAATCGGTTTGAGAATAGTTCCTGAACATTTGTCGCCCCCTCCCCCTCCGGATTTAAAACCCAATACAGAAGATCCAACTCTTAATGCTAAGAATGTGTTTCCTGTAGCAACCTACCATATCCCAAATCCTCGGGGTCTTTTTTTTACTTCTAAAGTCAGGATAATTGCTCCGTCTTTCGCGTGAAAGCTTTTTCCCATTTCTTTCTACTTTCTTGAGTTCGTTTTTCTTTATTCGACCGCTAACAGCTTCATATTTATTTCTAATCGAAGTTTCGTTGTATTCCTTCCATTCTTCTTTTCTGCTGACATATTAACCTTGATTTAAATAAAAAAAAAAATCCTGATCGATCGAAAGTTATCTTTTGTTTGGGTTATCTAATTGACTATTTGCTGGGGTTTTTTTTTTTAAGATTTGTATTTCTTTGTCATTATTATAAACTTTTATCTGGAATTATGAACAGAAGTTGACGAGTATAAGTATTTGAAAATGAAGTTCAATGTATAGTAACTCTTACAACTTATCATAAAAAGTCATTGTATTAGTGAGCATATATTTTATATTTTTAATGATTTATATTTTTATTTAATGCATTTCTAGTAATACATGTACTAATTTTTAAGGGAATGTTACTCCTAATGTAAATCATTACACTTTAAAAAGTTGGGCAGTTAACTCAGTTTAAAACATTTTATATCCATTTTAAAAGTTTGACGACCAATGTCACTCACTTATTTAACAAAAGTGATAAGAAATTCTTTTTCAAGAACCCTAAATTTTTTAAGATAACACAAACTAAAATTTGTTAGGGTTTTTAAATTTTTCTTCACGATATAATCGTTAAGATTGTATACTCAATTGTATTATATACTCGTTTTTATAAAATGCCTAGTCGGCCAGTGAGCAGCCTGTGCCATTTAAAATTACTTAGAGGAATTACTTTTTTGGAAGTTCTAGATATTGTTTTATCATTCCTGAAAAACAGTATGACACTCGATTTGGTAAAAAAGAACCCTTTATGGCTCGTGTAGTTGGTCGGTCTGATAAATCGTATCCCGTATATCCATCATAGAGTATCCAATGGAACTCTTTTAAAAAGTCAGTTCAATTTACCAAAAAATAAAAAAAGGGAATTTTTTAATTAGGAGAACAGTAATACCTTTCCTTATTCTAGTTTGAAGTACTGCGGGAGAAGAGGGATCATTGCCGGACACAGTCGATGCATCCTCTACAGAGAATCCTCTCTGATCGAGTACCAAAATACTCTCGACATAAGGTCCCCTTGATAAATCGTATCCCGTATATCCATCATAGAGTATCCAATGGAACTCTTTTAAAAAGTCAGTTCAATTTACCAACAAATAAAAAAAGGAATTTTTTAATTGGGAGAACAATAATACATTTCCTTATTCTAGTTTGAAGTACAACGGGAGAAGAGGGGATCATTGCCGGACCGAGTCGATGCATCGTCTACAGAGAATCCTCTCTGATCGACTACCAAAATACCTTCGACATAGGTCCCCTTGATAAATTGTATCCCGTATATCCATCATACAGTATCCAATGGAACTCTTTTAACAAGTCAGTTCTATTTACCAACAAATAAAAAAAAAAGGAATTTTTTAATTGGGAGAACAGTAATACCTTTCCTTATTCTAGTTTGAAGTACTACGGGAGAAGAGGGGATCATTGCCGGACACAGTCGATGCGTCCTCTACAGAGAATCCTCTCTGATCGAGTACCAAAATACTCTCGACATAAGGTCCCCTTGATAAATCGTATCCCGTATATCCATCATAGAGTATCCAATGGAACTCTTTTAAAAGGTCAGTTCAATTTACCAAAAAATAAAAAAAGGAATTTTTTAATTGGGAGAACAATAATACCTTTCCTTATTCTAGTTTGAAGTACTACGGGAGAAGAGGGGATCATTGCCGGACACAATCGATGCATCCTCTACAGAGAATCCTCTCTGATCGAGTACCAAAATACTCTCGACATAAGGTCCTCTTGATAAATCGTATCCCGTATATCCATCATAGAGTATCCAATGGAACTCTTTTAAAAGGTCAGTTCAATTAACCAAAAAATAAAAAAAAGGAATTTTTTAATTGGGAGAACAATAATACATTTCCTTATTCTAGCTTGAAGTACAACGGGAGAAGAGGGGATCATTGCCGGACCGATTCGATGCATCGTCTACAGAGAATCCTCTCTGATCGACTACAAAAATACCTTTCCACATAGGGTCCCCTTGATAAATTGTATCCCGTATATCCATCATAGAGTATCCAATGGAACTCTTTTAAAAGGTCAGTTCAATTTACCAAAAAATAAAAAAAGGAATTTTTTAATTGGGAGAACAATAATACTTGTCCTTATTCTAGTTTGAAGTACTACGGGAGAAAAGGGGATCATTGACGGACACAGTCGATGCATCCTCTACAGAGAATTCCCTCTGATCGAATACCAAAATACTCTCGACATAAGATCCCCTTGATAAATCATATCCCGCATATAGAGTATCCAATAGAACTCTTTTAACAAGTCAGTTCTATTTACCAACAAATAAAAAAAGGAATTTTTTATTTGGGAGAACAGTAATACATTTCCTTATTCTAGTTTGAAGTACAACGGGAGAAGAGGGGATCATTTCCGGACAGAGCCGATGCATCCCCTAGAGAATTTCTGATAGAGTACCAAAATACCCTCTACATACGATCCCCTTGATAAATCGTATACCCTAAATTCATCATAGAGTATCTAATGGAACACTTTTAAGATGTCAGTTCAATGTACCAACAAATAATAAAAGGAATTGTTTAATTGGGAGAACAAGTAATACATTTCCTTATTCTGGTTTGAAGTACAACCGGAGAAGAGGGGATCATTGCCGGACCGAGTCAATGCATCGTCTACAGAGAATCCTCTCTGATGGAATACCAAAATACCTCTAGATAAGGAGCCCTCTCATAGAATACCATAATAACAAAATTAGTTTGATTTCCAAACAAATTGCACAATACGCAATTGTAAATAAAGTATTCTCCAGCCTAAACCTTAGCCTTTAAAATGGTATACCATTTATCAATATTAGTTTTATATAAAAGGATAAAATGGATCTTCACAAAAAGTACTGTTTAGATATAATATATAAGATTTTTAAATTTTGATGACTAATGCTCGCTCTTTATTTGACAAAGGTGTTAATTTTTACTTCAAGAATCCTAAATTTCTGAAGACATCAAGCTGAAATTGTTTTGGTTTCTTAAAGGTTTCTTGGTCATATTAATAGTTAAAATTGTATACTGAATTCCCAGAACAAAGTAATTATTTGTCTATTCAAGAATATTACGATAAAAAATAACTTTCCTTTTTAAAAATCCATTTATAACCTTATAAAAACTTCACAACTTTGTAAGGTTGAAAGTAGCAAACCTTCAAACATTAACAATGAAAATTTTAAATAAATGTAATTAGTCGCTGTGAATGTCTTCTAATTTCATGGATATTTTTAGTGAATCATTGTAATTTAATATTATAAATTTGAAATTACACATTGGTTGTAATCTAATTATCGTATCGAAAATGCCACTTAGATAAAAGAAAAAAAAATATCAAGTCACCATTACCAATCTTAATTGTTTGAAATTTTTATTAACTCTTTAATTAGAATATAAATAATTTTATATTAAGAAAGAAAAAGAATTAAACACTTCGACCTATTAAACTCATATACTTAGCATTTCAATAAACTGAATAGTCCAGCTGAAATATAAGAAATATAATGAATGATAAAATATTTAATCTTTTTATTAAAAATCTACTTTCTGGATAAGGAACCACCTGTCTTAAATATCCAGAAAATAAAGTGAATGTTTTGGTACCAATTCTTTCCCCATTAAGCTACCTGATTCAACAAGTGTGGGTGCAAACAGTATATACTGAAGTTTCTCACTTGATGGCTGCAAGGTTAGCACTGTGGCCTAGCATGCCAAAGGTGCCAATTTCGAATCCCGGGTTAGGCATGGATGTTCGTTGTGGTTCGGAATCCACGTTAAGCTATAGATCTTGGATCAACTAATCGTCATTGCACATAAAAATAGGTCGTTCATTCTACAAACCAACCAAACTTATATTGAAGTTGAGGCGTCAGTCGCATTTTGTAATTTAAAATCATGTAACTTTTAAACTGTTACAGATATAAAGGTACAAATTTGAAATTCTATTCTTATATTCCATAGTTTCCTTTTAGAAAAAACTTATTAATTTTAACTTTTCTATGGCCTCATTTGATCTGACAAGAATAATTTATTTTGTCTTTTTTTTTTGTCCATGAACTTTTCTAGTTTTCTTCTTTTGACATACCTTATAATAGAGTATTCATTTCTTGGTTAGTGGGATAAGTTAATTTCTGTATAAAGTAGAAAAGTGATGTCTGATGTAAAGTAGAAAAGATTAAAAACTCATGATTACTGGTCCGACACATCCTCTTTAGGTATGTATTAATAAAAATTGAAGTTTAGATTTTCGCTTTTAAATTTGAGATTTCACAGAACACTTATTTTTGAAGTTAATACAATCAAAGGTAATTTAATCACTTTCCTATTTTTCTCAATAAATCCATGCATACAAAAGGTTATATCACTTAATCATAAATGATAATGGAAAAAGACACAATTACTTTTTCTTATTATAATTATTCAATTAATAATTTTGAGTTAATTGAATCTAACTTAAAAGAACCCCTTAAATAATGAAATATTCAAGATTTTTGACAAAGGATCAACAGTAAAAAATTTTCAAATCAGCACCTGAATTCCCAATAAAATGTCATGATTTTTCGAAATTCCCGAACTGGGCACAAAAAAACCTGTTTGTATTGCTTCAACAGACCCAACAATGCTAGCAATCCTACTTCTCTGAAACAAGACTTCTGAAAACTCTTGCGGTTCATGCACGGACCGTAATTGATTCGGAAAATCAGCACGTGTCATTGAAGAACATTAAAAAACATATTCAACCGTGCATGATATTTTTCCAATTCATTAATTACACGAATAAAAAAGGTAAACTTAACCAGGTCAAAATAACAATTACCTTGGGAGGCAAGTAAACACAGGTAACCCCGTCATAATAAGGGTTAATCAACAAACCACGCTAGTGCGCGGCTATAGCATACTTAAGCTTTCTTTTCAAGGTAATAAAGCCGATGTTGGTAAATATTAAAACTACTACTAAAATCTCCAACAGGCCGTATTTTAAACCTGTACTTTATAACCGCAGATAAATTTTCACCACTTTTTAATTTTAAACTGAGATGCAATTTCAAAACTAATACTAAAGCTCCATGTCTATGTTTCACAGTAGACAACATTTCCATATTTTTTATAAAATATAACATTCGAAATAAAAGTCAGTTTTAACAATTCGAAACCAATTAAATGTGTAGTAAGTGTCAGTATAAAAACGCACTTCACTCCATTCTAAAAGTACACTACATTCAAGCATTGCAAATGTGACAATTTCGAAATCATTTTATATTCACATACCTCATCCCCCATCTGATTGTATATCCTTCTCGCTTGTGGCAGTTTTATAGCTTGTCCTAAGTCCTCCACAATCTCCTCAAAAGTCTGTGTGGTCCGCATATTGAGTAGCACCCTACTAAAAACAGTCGGATTTTGACTGTTTACAACAGTAATCGTCTTTCCTTCATTCTGTGTTGGCAGAGATCTGCTTCTAAGATTCTTTGGAGTCCTCACCCTCCAAACCTGACTAGGCAAGGGTGACACTGGCCTGTAAAGTTTCAGGTCTTCCTTTCTGATAGCAAGAGGAAGATGTGCTCTGGACACCATTGCAGCCCTCATTCTATTCGATTGCCCATAAGCAAGTTCTTGGAAAGCCTTCGTTCCTGAAACAACATATGAATATCCATCCAATAGATCATCCAGATCACTAATCTTTCTGCCGGTGAGAGAAAATATGTATCTCACTCCATGCGGTATGCTCATACGCTGGGTAAGGTAGTCACAGAGACTGTCAAGAGTCACAAAGTCTTTTCCAGGCATGATGGATACCTTGGTGCCGCTGTAGAAAGGGTCACCGTTTTTGAAAAAAGTAACCATCCTCGCTTTTGGTGGAACTATGGGTTTGGGCATCAGCATGGGACGTGTGGTGTCCCACCGATGCTGGATACGTCCTACGGCGGCCATTTTTGGTCGGATTCTTCGACCGGACTTTTGCCGGGCGACAACGCTGATGGTGTTGCCGCTTTTGCTAACTCGCCACCGACAACGAAAGTGCCCCTCGATGGTACCCAACTTGAGGTGATCTGGCAGTTCCCGTGCCAGCATGTTCGACGACCAAGTGCCTAGTCCAACACATGGTCCGGCAGAGTCGGAACAGGTGTTTTCCCTTTAATGAAAACTGACCAATGGCTATCGATGAGAGAGGGGTCAATGAATTTTCACCGGAAGATGACGCAAATATCGAAAGAGTGATTGACTTCCTTTCCCTTCCGAATCTCTTTCTCATTAATCTGGGGAGGCGATGTCCCTTGAGACTGCGTTGACCACGTGCAACACAACTGACCACTAAGCACCCATCACTTGCTCCCAGAAATCCATCCGAGATGTAGCCTGTCAGGGAGAGAAATCGCTCTTTTATTGGTTGCGGTCAAATATTGCCTTCTAGTGTTGTTTGGCCGTTGACATGGAAACCATTAAAACTATCGTATCGATCCTAATCATTGGGGATATTTACGAATGCTTCACGATACTGGTCGCTTACATTTGGGACTTTGATTTGGTGCGTAACATTTGGGCGTTGAAAATTGAGGGGGTAGGTCTTATTGTAGGGGAAGGAAGCGCATCCTTTACGGGCGTGGCTCACCTACAAACACTTCACAGTTGGTTCGGGCGTGGCCTAATGATATGTTTTCTTTCATCAGATCAGATGCACCAAATGAGATAATAGCATCAACAGACCAACTAAACATGTTTGACATGCTCGTGACAAAGGAAAGTTTTGGATCAAAGGAATGTAATTTCGCAAGTGATTATTTTCGTTGAATTAAACAGATAACTAACACTATAATTGTGTAAATGTTTAATATGAGTAATTGCGCACGACTTATGCTCTTTAAAACAATTGCACTAAAAAATAAGCAACTTCAACTACTTTTTTTACTTTAAGTACAATATAGAAGTAATTTTAATCAAAACGAATTTTATTAATAAATTACGTTAGATATCCATTTTAAATGCTACACATTTCAATAAAAACTGTAGTAAACGTATGCTTTTAATATTCTTCCGTAATAATTCAGAAATTTAAAAGTATTGCTCTCGAAATTATAGAATTTTGTTGGGAAATCAGAATAAGTTAACTAAATGTTTTTGACAAGAGAAGATGTACTATTATCGGAAAGACCTCCAATACCTTACTCATTCTGTATATTGATTATAAATTAACTTTTTAACTTTTTTCGAGCTTCAGTAATATTATATTATAAAAGCAATAGATAAAAATGCAGTTTAAACTAAAAATAAAGAACTGATAAACTTCGCCGACTGCACATGAAAAGCAATAACCTATGACCATTTCTTGATATAGAATGCTCTTAAAAAATCTATACATTTTTCCTTTGAGCTACGTAATGAATTATTTCTTACATCATTTACCAGAAATACCATTATTCGCATGGCAGAAAAAAGTAGTAATGAAAAAAGATATTGCTAGTCTAATATTATTTCTAGCCTAATACTTTGAAGCTAAATAATGAAACAAAATAATGCCTAATGTATAGGCCTATAATGCCTAACATAAAGACAGCCTGTGTGCAATAATTTTGCTATAAGTATATCAATGCATTTAATAATTACATAAACGTCTTATTTTATTGAAATGACTAATTTCCATTATCAAGAGTTTTGATAAACTTAAATAAAAAGGAGGCAACAATGAATATCAAGCAACAAGTTTTATTTAATCTGTCTTTGAACATATAAAAATCATCAAGGCTAATTTAGATTATAAAATGATTAGTGAAATTCTCTCTGTCAATTATTTTCAGTTTATAATGTGACTTTTCCGAGCGTACTAAATGGTACCGTACTTAAAAAAAAGCGCACCATAAAGAAAATCCCTTAAAGTCGTTAAGAAAGAAATTATGAGCAGATTGCGTGTGAAGCGGCGTTCCAAAACATCACTCATGACGCTTTTAGCAACACATCATTTAATAAGTGCGTGCTAAAAGGGAATATTTAGGAAATCCCCAATCCTCGGGATATGGAATCAACAGGTATTGCACTAGTGACTTTCAGCATAGTGTGAGCAAAACTTGTTAGTGCTGTCTAATGCAAAACAAATAAACTCTACTAACAGGCTTTCATGACCGGTTGTTTTTTTTTATTTTTATTATTTATTTTTTTTATTATTATTTTTTTATTATTATTATTTTTTTTATTATTATTTTTTATTTTATTATTATTATTTCTTTTATTTATTATTATTATTAAAAAAACTGGAAGAGTGCTGTAATTTTTTTATACATGCGCTATTTAAATTTTAGAGAAGAAAGTTAAGTAGTATTTTTCCTCTTAAACTAACACCAAGTTTTTTGGAGAACTTTTAATGTCATTACAAATAAAATCTGCGTCATATTCTTACTTCGGGGTATCCCAAAAAAAAATTAATGTTCTGTTTAATGGGTCATAATTTTCCGATTTTTTTTTTTTTTTTTTTCTTCAGGGTGTAATTAATTGAAAATAACGAGTGAACCAAAATATTCAAAAAAAAAAAAATTATTTTAAAATACTATTGGAAGTATGTAGATTCTTTTTGATTATATATGAGTAAAAACGGAAGTTATAATCATTCATACTGTGTATACATTTTGTATTTTTACAATTCATCGGATATTAAAATGAAATTTGACCCTTGGAAAACTGTAATTTTGCAGTGGATTCTTCATTTCGCAATAGCTACACAATGGTTATTCTGTGCAAAAAAAGAACATATTTACAACAAATTTTGAACTACTAAGAGTAGTCCGACATTCAAAGAGGGAAGCCTTCTCATTAGCGTTCCTATATCCAGTAATTCTACTTCTCATGGGTCTTTCAAGGGAAAACCTCCCCGATTATAGCGGCTTGACTAGGTTGGTTGGTTGTATTCAGATTATCTGGCGCCGTCAGCAACACGAGGGCTATAATGCGCCGAAACATTCGTCATTAGACATGCCAACATACATTTACAAACATCCATGCCTAACAAGGGACTCGAACCCGCAACCTCGCGGTCTAGAAGCTAGCACGCTAACCACTATATCGTTTGGTCGGCACGGCTTGACTAGGAGAAAACCCTTTTATAAATTAATTTTTACAATGAAATAAAACTGAATTTTATATTAAATTAAATTCTATTTTATTGACTTAATAACTTTATTTTTATACTATGTGAAAAATTTGTGTAAAAGGAAAAACTATTTCAATTTTGTGTTAAATAAAATAGTATTCGCTGGAAACAGCAGCTTTAATGTTTTTTAAAAATAAATCTTCTTTTTCTTTTTAAGAGTGTTACTTAAATGCTACAATACGCTTCATACATTATAACTAGGTTTAAAAGATATAAAAGCGAAAACATGGCATAAATTCATAAAATTATAGTAGTTATACAAATTTTCAATATTCAAGTAACTCTAGCACGGCATTTCTAGCCAAATAAAAAAGTTTATTGGGAAAAATATTATGTATAAATATTTTATCAAAAGTTAAATAAATCAACTCGTAAAACTCAATAGGTATTTATCATTGAAATTAAGGACCATATCCTCCTACGTTATAGTTAATTCTTCGTATAATATCCTTAATCTGGATTTCACTCATAGAATTCAATAATTAGTCATTGATTCTATGTTTTCTTTACAAAATATATTCAGGATGGTTAAAATATTGTTTGATAATTCGAAGCAGTGAAACAATGAACCACGATAGTTCGTTCAGAATATACTTTAAACCACTTCAAATTCACCCCAACACACCTCTTTTATAGAACGACCTCATTTACACCATGAATGAAATGAATGAAAAAATACCAGGTTGACATTTTTATTTATTTTTTTCAATTAGAGAGCAAATTCAATACCCACTGTACTATTGCCTGTCTATAAGGAGACGGGTCACGCCAGATAGTTTGGATGGTGACGGTTGCTATAGAAACAAGACTCGTCAATTAAGAATAGGGGTGATGAATGCAGGAGGTTGGCGTCCGAAATGGTTACAATACGCAAATCTATGTTTCTCTCACCCGGAATCCCCTTTATAAAATGAGACTACTCTTGTTTCCACGACAACAGACAAAGTTAGACAAAGTGACGGGTGCTATTCTTGTGACAGACTATATTTACTTTTATTTCATTTTTAAACAAATTTTCATTCAATGAAAAATAATGCTTTCACCGAAAACAGACATTCGAATAAAACAAAAATTGAACTATACTCTCAAGTCGAGTCTTTGACAAACATAAATTGTAAATTTAGTTTGGTTATAATATATAAAAATAGACATTAATTATATTAACGAAAAAGAAAACCCTTTCTAAATATTTAAGTTAGTCGTCATTTTTTGAACTGAAAGCTTCGATTTCAAAAATTAACAAATATTGGTGATTAACATTTATAATCATAATAATAATATAACCCATAAAAACAAAGTTTTAATATTAATCCTTTTTATGCATTGCCAAATTTTATATTCATTAACACAGCGCCGATTCTGTAAACAGCGTGTGTTTGGTGTTTGCATCTAATTTTAAAGATCAAAAACATTTTTATCAGCAAAATGTGCGGCAAACTATGTTTTAAAATTTATTTATTAAAAATGAAAATGAATTTATGCACTCACATCTAAATCTTTGATTTATTCTGATTAAAACAATTTATTATTTATTTATTAAAAAAAATTTGGCAACAGAAAAGTCGGTTAAATGCAATTGGAGCGCGATTGCATAACGGCAAATTAGTTTATTAGTATTCCATAAAAGTTACCTTTTAGGGACAGTAACAGCCCCAAACTTTGATAGAATGCATTGTCATCGACATCGAATCTATCTGCCAAGTTTCAGCTCAATTGGGGGACGCCAAGAGGGTTAATTAGATCTTCGCAGATTTGCCAGCAATCGACATATACAGCCACCCACACACACAAAATCGAAGTTAATATATAAAGGATTTAAAAAGCAATAATTCAACGCAATAACTTAAAGTTTGAATGAGATTATTTGGTTATAAATCGAATTTTAATTATTGCAAAATTGAACATCTCTATTTTGAACTTATCCCTTTTCCCAAAATATTGTGGGAAGATCAGGAAATCATCCAATCTTCAAAATCATCATCCTATTTCACTTCTGACATCTTCTCATTAAGTATTCCTTACTAGAAGTTGGAAAGTTTAAGATTATTCTTTGGTGTCATTAGTTTGTCATTTAAATACTCTTTCAATTCAATAGTTTTGTAAATTCACTGATTCTTTTTTGGTTGATTAGTTGTATTTTAATTGCTATTAATCAATGAAACTTAAGGGAATGTGGTACCCAAAAAAATTATTTTCAGAAATTGCACCACTAAAATTTAAACTATAGAAATTTTACATTGTGTTGATGGTAAGCCTACATAACATAATTTAAGCTACACGAATATTTTGAATTAATAGTTTTTGATTAATTCAATTTTTTTTTAATTTTTTCAAACTTTTTTCGAAATGGTACTCCTTCCACAATTTTAAGTATTTTTCCATTAAATTTTTACAATATATTCGTATTATAATTGTTAACAATAGTTAGTATGGATATGAAGATGCAAGCTATGGAAAAGTTTTTACATGTTTTTACACTAAAAATAGCAGAAAAGCGAATTTTTTTTTTTTAATTTTTAATTTTTTTTTTAAAAACTAAACATAGCACACCGTATTCCATACTAATTTTTGTTTATGAAATGTATATAAATACGCTCTAAGAATTTCCTAATCCTAACTAAACTTAGAAAAAAGCCTTAGGGATTTAAAAAACACTCAAACTGAAAAATAACGAACTAAGAAAAACAGTGTTAAAGATTTCTTTTTCAACTTTGATAGTGTGAGAAGGTTTAGAAAATACAATATAACTTTTTATCTATCAAAGGTACAAGTATACATTTTTGAACAGCTATTCAGAAAGATATTCTCCACATTATGGGATGAAAATTGAACGTTTTCGTCTTTTTTTTGGGTACCATGTCCCCTTAACGGTGTATCGAATTTTATGACATAGTATATTTAACTTTTATAGGCTACGAGAGACAATTCTGTGGACCTTTGCAAATTGTAATAGTCCGAGAGGCGGCTGCAATTTTTGGACACCCCATTGAACATCATTCTGAATTTTTTATAGAAATTGGGAAAAAGTTAATAGAATACGAATCCACTGGTCTGCCGTGGCAAAAATGGCCGAAACTGGTCCAAAATCGACTTTTAATAAGTTTAACTAAAATCCGATTGCCATGGCTTAACTTGCCAAAAAGAGAACAAACTTTTTCATCTGGCAACCCACTGCATTTTGATTTTCAATGAGAAAAAGAACGATTTCTGATCTCTGGCTCGAAAAACTTGTATCTTTTAAAAGTAAGCCAAATTGGCGACATCAGTTACGTCATCAGTGACGTAATATTTATTACCAATTTGGCTCATTTGTGAAAGATGCAAGTAAGCCATAGCCACACATCCGAATCGTATGCAACCTTCTTAATTGAAAATTAAAGAGTGAGGGTTACCAAATAAATTGAAATGCTCATTTTTTGGCAAGTTATGGCGCATTTGGCAATTGAATTTAGTTCAACTTATTAAAAGTCGATTTTGGACCAGTTTCGGCCATTTTTGCCACGGCAGACCAGTGGATTCGTAATCTATTCACTTTTTTCCAATTTCTATAAACAATTCAGAATGATGTTCGATGGGGTCCAAAAATTGCAGTCGCCTCTCAGTCTATAAGACTCCTTGAAATCCGTACCTATGTTAAAGAGTTGCCGCGGCGTGAACAAAGGCCATAGTCTTCTTGTATAAAGGTTAGTTTTCGCTTATCAGGGTCAGAGTGATTATATTCAAAATAAAATTTTCAAAAAGTTGTAAAAACCTACTCGTCGGAATGACCTGAAATTTGACCTGAATATATGTGAAGAAGTAGGAGATTGTAGAGAATAAGAATAAAAACTATTTAGAACTATTTTTATTTTTATTGTGTTATACCATTTACCCCTTCTTCGCTCATATTCGGATCAAATATTTCAGATTACTCTGATGAGTGGTTCTTTTTTTTTACAGCTTTTAGAAAGTTGAACATTAATTATAATCACCCTGTATATTAACCCTTTGCACTCCAGTGGCGCCTCTCAGGCGCCACACGTTTGGATGCCAAACCAAGAGAGGACCATTAGGTGTGATGCGGAAATTCGATGCAAGGCCAATGACTGTGTTTAGTTTCTATGAAGCAAATCCATAAACACCAGCCGAAACTAAAATGTCTCGAGTTGCTGATTCCTCCGCACGAAAAAGGCCAGGAGTGCAAAGGGTTAAATGTTATTTGTTTAACGTGAACAATTTCGGTGGCCTCGTCAACGAGGTTCCATTTTCAGTTCAACAGCTTGTTTTCGGGCCTGTGAATTTTTCCAAAATTTACATTTATTTTTATTTATGGATCATAGTTTAACTTCTTGTCTTAAGAAAGATAAGTGCAAATTCCCATTAAAATAATAAGAGACTACTGTTATAATGCATTCGTTCAAACAAAGCAAATATTTATAATATGAAAACATCGGTATAAGCCATTTTATATCATGTTACGTCTACCGATGACAGATCTTGACATGAGAAGTACCCAACGGGAAAAAACTCTTGAAATTTTTTTTGGATGCTTCCCTTGCGAAACATCATACACCGGGAAAGTACCAAGTCAACATTAGAACGCCATAAAATCAAGATATTTTGTATCATACTTCAATCTATCAACAACAGGCAATTTATTCACTCTTGCAACATTGTACTCAGTGAATCACACATAACAGAAATGAGTCATTACACAACAAATATTTGATTTAACCCTTTGCACTCCAGGCCTTTTTCGCGCGGAGGAATCAGCAACTCGAGACATTTTAGGTTTGGCTGGTGTTTATGGATTTGCTTCATAGAAACTAAACAGTCATTGGCCTTGCATCGAATTTCCGCATCACACCTAATGGTCCTCTCGTGGTTTGGCATCCAATCGTGTGGGCGCCACTGGAGTGCAAAGGGTTAAAATGCCAAAAGTCGTCAGAGCTTGGAGACAGCGTAGGTAATTAGTAGCTGCAGACGCCATCGCTGAATTCAATATGGATGCCAGGGCCAGAGGGGCGCCGAAATGAGAAAAAATATTAAAAACAATAATATGGTAAAAATTTTAATTTGTATGTAATTTTGAAAGCAAATTAGCCTAACCTACCTAAAGTTCAACAGTTCACTCTTTCGCAAGAAAAACTCAACAACCTTTCCATTTTGTCCATTGAAACTGACGTTTCATCGTCCTTAGATTATGATGCACTGATAAAAACATTTCCGACACATTATTTTAAGCAATTTTTTTGTTATATTTTTTCTAGATTAATATTTTTTCATGAATATTGAATCAAATAAAACTTTTTTATATTTAAAAAATGAGTGTCTGTT
Organism: Linyphia triangularis; assembly: GCA_963978545.1. Taxonomy (NCBI): domain Eukaryota; kingdom Metazoa; phylum Arthropoda; class Arachnida; order Araneae; family Linyphiidae; genus Linyphia; species Linyphia triangularis. The sequence continues at coordinate 110,675,866 of OZ021721.1, read as the reverse complement.
ATTTTCTACCTGTCTAAACTATAAATTGAGTAAAAGAGTTTAGGAGTTCGCTCTTTACACAAGTACAGCACAGCACGCCTAATGAAGTTTGAAAAAGTATGTTAAAAGAATTGAGGACTAGAAACGGAAAACGACCTAAGTACCAAAAAAATTGAAAATCTTTTTTTTTTTTTTTTTTAGAGAGAAAAATGCCCTAAAAGCCAACCTAAACAAACTGGAGAACTCCCAAAGTGCGAACTCCAGTAACAATAGTTCAAATTCAATCTGATACTTAGTCATAGCCTTAAGTACCAATGCGAATGTTTTTCATTTTTCGGCTCTCATGAAAAATTTTCTTTTTTGGACTTAGGTCGTTTTCTATTTCTAGTCCTCAATTAGTAATAAAAGAAGTAATTTTAAAAAATAAAATTAATGAAAAGGTACTAAATACTTTACTTTAATATTTACTATTTATTACTACGTTTTAGTTTTTGATTTTTAATCTCTTTAAAATGCTAACTTCAAGTATTAAGTTCCGGTAAATATCAGCTGTAGAGCACCCATACCATTTTTTGGAGGGTTTGTGTACCCATTTTCATTGTAAGGGGCACCAAAATTCATTCTTGCACACACAGAATTTTGCTCTTAGGCGGTTCTGGTTTATTATGGCAGGCCTTTAATAAGATTTCAAAATATTTCAATGTTGCTTTATAGAGGAATAATTTTTAAAAAATATCAAGGGCACATCACATTATTAGATTGAAAACATCAAGTAAATTATCAAATTTAAAATTCCAACTTCATCGTCCTACTGTAAAATTGGAACATATACGAAGAAATCAAATAGCAGGAAAAAAAAGAGGGTGCTCACGTGGCAGTTGAAAATTTATAGAACCATTAGAAAATACTCAATTCATAAAATAACATATTTCTGTATGTAATATTATCTTAAAATTGTTACATTGCTATAACTATAGTTTATTAACTAATACATCGGTTCAAGTTTTTTTTTTTTTTTTTTTTGCGTTTTTTTTGTTAAAGCCATATAAAATTAGGAGGGAAATTTAACTAGTATACTTATATTATTTTTTTTCTTCTTCAAATATACAAATATATGTAATAGAAATCCTTTTTTAGAACTAACATTAAATTAATTCCTCTTTACCCAATTAATTCCACAACTTATTTCGATGCTGCCCATGCATAGTTGATAGTCTGAGAACAGCGGTGTCAGCATTTTTGATATCATAGTATCCCATAATTAGTAGTCCGTTTTGGCGTCAATATGCTTGCCTTCTCACTTCGAGGGTTTATTAGAACATCCTTGCTAAATTAGCGTTTCCCACACTGCCAGATTTTGAGATGACACTGCTCTCTGTTCGACAATAATTCGCCACATTCTATTGGTATCGTTCGTACGAGTAAGACGTAATTTTCCCTCTCTCTCTCTCCGTGCTGTTTTAAGAAATGTATTAGATTGTTCTAAAATGTCTTTTCACTGGCCACGACCACACAGTAAAACTTTAATTAAAATGTTTTAGTACATTACATATATATTAATTAGTATATAAGGTTTTTTATTTCTGCCAGCAAATGTTTAAAATTCTCAAAATTTATTATTCATATTTTTCATGCAATTTTTCCGTAATATTGCAACGAATATTTTTTTAAAAAATGGTGCACCTGAATTAGCGTTTCCCACACTGCCAGATTTTGTGAGATGACACTGCTCTCTGTTCGACAATAATTCGCCACATTCTATTGGTATCGTTCGTACGAGTAAGACGTAATTTTCCCTCTCTCTCTCTCCGTGCTGTTTTAAGAAATGTATTAGATTGTTCTAAAATGTCTTTTCACTGGCCACGACCACACAGTAAAACTTTAATTAAAATGTTTTAGTACATTACATATATATTAATTAGTATATAAGGTTTTTTATTTCTGCCAGCAAATGTTTAAAATTCTCAAAATTTATTATTCATATTTTTCATGCAATTTTTCCGTAATATTGCAACGAATATTTTTTTAAAAAATGGTGCACCTGAATTAGCGTTTCCCACACTGCCAGATTTTGTGAGATGACACTGCTCTCTGTTCTACAATAATTCGCCACATTCTATTGGTATCGTTCGTACGAGTAAGACGTAATTTTCCCTCTCTCTCTCTCCGTGCTGTTTTAAGAAATGTATTAGATTGTTCTAAAATGTCTTTTCACTGGCCACGACCACACAGTAAAACTTTAATTAAAATGTTTTAGTACATTACATATATATTAATTAGTATATAAGGTTTTTTATTTCTGCCAGCAAATGTTTAAAATTCTCAAAATTTATTATTCATATTTTTCATGCAATTTTTCCGTAATATTGCAACGAATATTTTTTTAAAAAATGGTGCACCTGAATTAGCGTTTCCCACACTGCCAGATTTTGTGAGATGACACTGCTCTCTGTTCGACAATAATTCGCCACATTCTATTGGTATCGTTCGTACGAGTAAGACGTAATTTTCCCTCTCTCTCTCTCCGTGCTGTTTTAAGAAATGTATTAGATTGTTCTAAAATGTCTTTTCACTGGCCACGACCACACAGTAAAACTTTAATTAAAATGTTTTAGTACATTACATATATATTAATTAGTATATAAGGTTTTTTATTTCTGCCAGCAAATGTTTAAAATTCTCAAAATTTATTATTCATATTTTTCATGCAATTTTTCCGTAATATTGCAACGAATATTTTTTTTAAAAAATGGTGCACCTGAATTAAAATTGAAATTACATTTTTTTAAATATTTTTCAATATCTTGTGTACAAATCAGTTAAAAATATACAAAAAATGAGAAGTTTTAAAACTATTAAAAAATTCACAAAAAAAATTAAATTGTGTGAATATTTTCTTTTTACCAAAGAGTGTTTCTCAGCAAGAAAGAAATTGAAAAAATTTGATGAGTGCAAATGAAAAAAAAAATCGTCGAAGGTATGGCATCTCACAAGCAAAATTTCGCGGCACTAACCCATTCACACTTCTATGGTACTCTTGTATCTGAATATAATTATGCCGTTTGTTACCACAGACAATTCTGCTGAGATGCAGCTAGTCAAAGTGATTAAGCAGACGTGATCGACCACAATAATGTCCTGGTGGAAGGTAATGTCTGCAATGATGTACTTCAGTTTCACCCTTGATATTGTGGTTCAAGAAATATTGAATGTCCGAACTTAATGAATGGAATTTGGCATACGTCTTGCTTCAGCTATCATTTTACTCTTACTCTGATATTTCTTATTTCGTTTAAAACGTTTCACAAGGCTAACAAGGTTTCAACTGAAAGCGCTAATTGCTCTTTGTTTATTTTCCCTTCCTTCACTCGATTCTACGTTTACTTGAAGAATAGCATGCTATTAACTCATGACTTATGGTACTTCAGTGTATACCCCGCACTTTAAAGAAATCAAATGATACCAAATATCTTCTCTGACTTATCAACTACAACTTTCATTCACTTCTGCAGATCAACTAAAACTTCAGATTTTACCTGTAAAACATCATCAGTTTCTTCGTGAAATGAAGTAGGAACTAAATTGTCCTAATACTATAACATCAAATTATCCCAGGTCTAAAATTGGCATTTTTATAACTTTAAACAACTATTGTTGTTTTCGCGATTACAAAGCATACATTTTCTATATCGTACGTGTCATAATAATATAGGTATTCTATCATTATAGCATATAAACGCTTATAAAACAGTGCATATAAGTAAAATTATCAATAAATAAATAATAACACACTCAAGTTAAAAAGGCTGGTATCTATATATATAATTCTCTTGCGTGCCGCCCAAATTCGGCTGTATTTCTGTGAGCAGAATGGCAACGACTTCAAACAACCACTCACTAATCTTCTAAATGTACTTTATGCACGAATTTCCAAATTCAGCAATCCAGTCAATCACAATATACCTTTTGAAATTTGACTAATACATCTGGAGCAATTTGAATTCGCTAAATCTGGTTTTTCTTATTACTGATACAAATTATTGCCTATTTAAAACGTATTGATTTAATATTTACGATGATGCCGGAAATAGTTGCAAGACGTGTACATTTCTTTTGGATTAGAATTCTGGGTAAACCAGGTTTTCCCGAAAAATTATCGGTTATAATTCCAAGTCAGGTTCGAATTCTGGGCCAAGAATTTCGCCAACAAATGGCAGAGTCGCCGCCTCTTTTTTAATAACAAATGAACTGCCTATGGTTGCCATAACTTGTTTTTATTGCTTTTCAAAAACGTTCTATTTTGCCAGACTGTCCCTTCTTAACACGTCTTGACATAAGCAGTAGGAAAATGATGTCGCAAGTATTGTAGCTCATCATAAATAGTCCAATTTTTTCAGTCCCATGGCGCAATATTACTCTCCGTGGATTTTCTTGATTATAGCGACTAAAACAGTTTTTTGCTAGGGCATATTTTAAATGCCTCCCTTTAAAGCGAGCCAAGCGAGCCTGATTCGGTTCGCGAACCAAAGGGAATTACGTAGCAATCCAGGGGGTTGGCGAGCGTTAACGATCAGGGGGTGGAGCCTCCGAGTATATATTTATAACTGTTGATTATGGGTATGATGATGTAAAGTTATAGTATGATTTGTGTGATGTGCAGTCAAAATGTTGACATGAGTATGCAGTGCATGCTCCTGCTCATTTCATATGGAAAAAAGGTAGAATGAGAAAATCGACAAACATTTCACTGTTTGACCGAAGCCCCGCTTTGCTAAAATTTGTTATTTTACCTGAGCGAAGTAACTCCTTGGTTACTTGAAAACTGTGATTCCGAATGTGTTTAAAAGATAAGAAGAGAACACAGAGTTCTTGTCAGAAATAAACTAACTGTGGATCAAAATAAAATCAGTAATGTAATTCGCATCGTCTCAGATGAATTGTACAGCAAAAAATACTCAACTGTGCTGCAACGGAAAACGTATTTAACCAGAGTTTTGGTTGGACTGATTCTACATAACTTTGAAGTGAGTTTTTTTGCTTGAATCACAATGAGGAACTTTCACGTTTTTTGGTTTTATTTTTAAATAAAAGTAGAGAAAAAATCATGAAAAGCAATACCATTCTTTCAAAAGTTTGAGCTCGGATAGATAGTTAAAAAAATATTTAGTTTTTCATTTTGCGATTTGGCTGGAAAAAAACACTTTTGCGTGAATCGTCAATAAGCAGATAATGAACTTGTCTAAAACCTGTTTTAAACGAGGAAGAGGGTGGTTTCTCTTTCGTTTTGCGACTTTATCTCTGCATAACCATGTCACGGTTTTTTCATGCGTTTTTGGTCGTTTTTGTGGCTTTTGCTTTGATTTCGGCTAATTTCAAACTTGATTTTTGATTAATTGAAAGCATAAAGATAAAAAATAATTGCACTGCTCAAATATATTCGTTGGATAACACTAGAAAATACAAAAAAATATTCATTTTCCTCACTTGTGCAAGTTCCTCATTGCCAATGCAAATGTGTCCCTTTAATTTTTGATATGGGAAGTCATCTTGAAGATACCTTTTATATATTTGATACACTGTTGAAAATTTGGATCCATCTTGCACCAAAAATTGGTTCCCGTTTAGCTGCAACCAACATTTGGTGCATAGTTTCACTATTTAATGGTGCTACCTCGGACCGTAAGCACCATTAAATTGTGAAACAAAGCTCCAAATGTTGATTGCAGGTAAATGGAAACCAATTTTTGGTGCAAGGTGGAACAAAATTTTTAACAGTGGTAAGTTTAAATCATCTTGGTAAAAAAAAAATTCCCATGTTTCATCTAAAAAAAGGGAGTTTGGAATAGTGCTGAATATGAAGGATTGACCACAATCATACGTTGTTACATTGAATGATTCGCAAGTTTACAAGAAAGGAGGATTGTCGTGATTTTTTTTTTTTTTTTTTTTTAATGTGTTTTCTTTCTTTCTCATCTTATTAATTTCATAAAAATTGAAAAGAAAATGTGATTTGAGTTTTAGTATTAAAGATTAAAAATTTTGCGATCATGAATGATTGTGGAAAAGGTGTGTGTGGTGGTGGGAGGCATGTTTCCGGCTGCGCACTTCCGATTTGATATTTACTGACCCAATTTGAACCGAGTTTTTCTAAAAGTATCTTGACTAATTCATGTTATAGGAAAAACAATCTCGTTCTGATATGTTGGTGTTAAGGTGGTGAAATCTACGATAATTGGTTGTTAAGGGGGCAGGCTCATGATTTGTAATTGACACAATCACAAGCAATATGAACTGCAGCTTGTAACGGGGCACAGCCGTGTAAACCTGGCAACGCCTGGCAATTCAGCTTCTTGACAATATTTGTAGAGAAAGTTGGTTTTCACGCAATGCAAATAGGACATATTTAGTTACTTTATCTAGTAAACAACATAATTCCCTAGAAAAAAAATGTTCCCTACTTGCTCAGCTTCACTATTTTAGTCTACACTCTACAATGCTCTACCAAACAAAAGTTAATCAACCAACTTCTTTTATTCCAATCAAGAAAGATTGGCGCAGTATGGCCCATGTGTTGGCCTTGTACCGTTAAACTCCAACCAACCAATCAAGAAAGATTAACAAATTGCAAATGGGTTTCAAAAAAAATTAAGATATTTCCTTACACCACACATTGATACAATCCAAAAACATGTGATGGAAAAACGATCATAAATAATATTTTTGCTTGAAACTTTTTCAAAAATTATCTCATTTTAGTATTTAAGAGAATATTCCAAAACTAATTTTCCCGCTCATTTTAACTCTAAAACACTTAAAATGGTTATAGTCATTGCTCATGGCGCCATCTTTTGGCAAAATAATAAGACTCAAATTAAACAAAATTTAAAAATCCACACTATTTTGGCCTGACAACTCATATTGTAAAAAGTTTGGAAATTGGATAAATTAATGAACAAGAATGAGGAGAGAAAAAATACAGAACACAAATGCTATAATTTCTCTTGATTTTCTGTATTTCTTTTTAATGTTAATTCTAAATTCAATTTTAAAATGTTGTAACTGAGAGAAAAAAAATACGGAGACGTTAAAGTTTTGCTTCTACTGTTCTATTGCAAAATGCAATTACAAAAATTTGCAGTACACAAACCATGACATACAAAAGGCTTTAAAGATCAGTATTAGTCTATGAATCATAGAAATAAATAAACAAAAACAAGAAGAAAATTCTAAATATTGGAAAAAAATTCAAAGACCTTTTTGCTCCTTTAACAGAAACGCAACAAGACCCAAACAAAATCTCTTTGAAGTACAAAATTATAAAAAACTCTATATTTCAATGTAAATAATAGCAGATTTACTTTGAAATCTTCCTCACCCTCCTAATTATTTTTTATAATGGTGAGGTTTTAAAAATTAAATTTCTCTGAACTTTTTTCAACTTACACTGCCTGTACTTTCTAATAAAATTTAGTTTTTCATACATGCAATGGCATCGGAACTTATTTTTTGGAAATATGGCAAAGAAAGCACAGTTTTAAAAAACATTTTATAATCCTTAATTTTTTTATGCTGACATATTGAAAATTTGATATTATTTCTCTCTTTTTAAAAAAAAAAAAAACTTTATGAATAGACAGAAAAGCGACTGCACATTTAGGTACCTCATCAAATATCATTCTGAATTTTTTATAGAATGTTGAGAATTTCTAGTAGTTTATGGATAGACAGGTTTGCCGGATGCCAGTGAAACGACTGCACATTTAGGTACCTCATTAAACATCATTCTGAATTTTTTATGGAATATTGAGAAATTCTAGTAATTTATGGATAGACAGGTTTGCCGGATGCCAGTGAAACGACTGCACATTTAGGCATGGGCTCCCCCAGGAATATTTGCAAGGGGGTGCAAAACTAAATATTTATCAAAATCCTTAATATTTTTAGAAATGTTAATTAATAATTATGCATTATAAAATATACACTTTGAGAATAGTTAAAATTCATGGTATATATTTTTGAAAGCGCAACCCTGCTTAAGAGGGGAAAAATACAAAATAGTAAAATATTAAAATATAAATATTTAACGATTTTTTTTATCATCCAACTAGATCGCATGGCATTCAAGAGACAGTGTTTAGAATAGAGGAACTCGAAGATGCAAAAATACCGAAGAGTAACACTTTTTTATTTCTTCGAAGTTTCGGATATAATGAAAAAAAAAATCAAAATGAAACACGAAGGCAGTATTGGGATATGAGAACTTTTGAGAACTACATAGAAAATGATTATACAATAAAAGGAAATAATACTTCCTCTCATCAGCCTGTAATAATCATAGACAACAAGCACCAGAAAATCGTCTCGCAAGCAGCTATAAAAAACGACAGAGACAAGAAACAAAAGACTAAATTAATAGGAACTAGGGGTGTGGAACATCGCACAACTTTTACACTATATTACTGATGTGGATTTGTGTCATTTACCGTTTGTAAATTTTCATCCTTCATTTAGAATAAATGGCCAGTTTGGCGATATACTTTTCGATAATCCTTAAATTATCCTTTATTATAAGCGAAACTGAGAAGAGAAGAAAAAATTATCGTAGATGAGGTATGCTCAAGGAAAGAGAACTCTGTGCTAAAGGCATTCATTTTTCAACTTTTTACGTCATTAAAACATTTTTACGGGAATTTTGGAGGTGGGAATGTTTAGAACACCTTAAGAGGCATTACCACAGCGATTTTTATCAAAATCGTTAGAGCCGTTTTTAGCAATCATTGAAAAACATGATTTTTTCAACGGCAGCTACCTTATGCGCGATTTTGACGAAGACCTTAATGGTAGGTCCCATGGCCGCCACTAACCCTAATACCATTATGGAATTTTATGGAATGTTGAGAAGTTCTAGTAGTTTATGGATAGACAGGTTTGCCGGATGCCAGTGAAATGACTGCACATTTAGGTACCTCATTAAACATCATTCTGAATTTTTTATAGAATGTTGAGAAATTCTAGTAGTTTATGGATAGACAGGTTTGTTGGATGCTAGTGAAACGACTGCACATTTAGGTACCTCATTAAACATCATTCTGAATTTTTTATGGAATGTTGAGAAATTCTAGTGGTTTATGGATAGACAGGTTTGCCGGATGCCAGTGAAACGACTGCACATTTAGGTACCTCATTAAACATCATTCTGAATTTTTTATGGAATGTTGAGAAATTCTAGTAGTTTATGGATAGACAGGTTTGCCGGATGCCAATGAAACGACTGCACATTTAGGTACCTCATTAAACATCATTCTGAATTTTTTATCGAATGTTGAGAAATTCTAGTAGTTTATGGATAGACAGGTTTGCCGGATGCCAGTGAAACGACTGCAAATTTAGGTACCTCATAGAACATCGTTATTTTTTTATTGAATGTATAGTGAAATCCTTGTAGATTATGAACATCCAGGGCCTATTCTAACGGATAGTCGTGGCTCATTTGCGCAGTCGCAAATTGAAAATGGGCAGTCGCAAATCTAAAATTGGGCAGTAGTAACTTCAAAAATATGTTTTTAATACTTATCCCTTCCCCTTCATTCACTTATTCCGTCTATTTTCTACCCTGACAAAAAAATTTAAAGATGATAAATCAGTGTACTTAAGTACTTTCTCATTTATTGTAATTCATTTAATATTTACATTTAAGATACTTTTAACGAGCGATTTGTTAGATAGAAAGAAATTTTTGACACTTTTGAAGAATTTATTACATTTTCATCTCGAGAGAAATTTTTCCTGTCAAGACAGGGGTTTTACTCTTGGTGAATGCTTAACTTTCTTGAACAAAATTATTACTAATTTCAAATAATACCATCATCCCATACATATCCTGCTTATTCCACTGTTCGACTTCATTATATTCTAGTTTTTATTAATAGTCCGAGAGGCGACTGCAAATTTTGGACCCCATCGAACATCATTCTGAATTTTCTATAGAATATGGAGAAAAGTGAGTAGATTACGAATCCACTGGTCTGCCGTGGCAAAAATGGCCGAAACTGATCAAAAATTGATTTGGAATGAGTTGAACTAAAGTCCTATAGCCAAATATATCATAACTTTTCAAAAAGAGAACAAATTTTTTCGTCTAGCAACCAACTGCATTTTGGATTTCAATGAGAAAAAGCGCAAACGATTTCAGATCTCTGACTGGGAAAAATTGTATCTTTTAAAAGTAAGCCAAATTGGCGACATCAGTTACGTCATCAGTGACTTAATATTTATTACCAATTTGGCTCATTTGAGAAAGATGCAAAAAAGCCATCGCCACACATCCGAATCGTCTGCAACCTTCTTTATTGAAAATTAAAGAGTGAGGGTTACCAAATAAAAAAAAAATGCTCATTATTTGGCAAGTTATGGCGCATTTGGCAATTGGATTTAGTTCAACATATTAAAAGTCAATTTTTGATCAGTTTCGGCCATTTTTGCCACGGCAGACCAGTGGATTCGTAATCTACTCACTTTTCTCCAATTTCTATAAAAAATTCAGAATGATGTTCGATGAGGTCCAAAAATTGCAGTCGCCTCTCAGTCTATAAGGAGAGGAGAGAGGGGAAGAGGAACTTGGGCAGTCGTAAATTTTGCTTAGAATAGGCCTTGGATATACTGGTTTGCGGGTGTGGAAAACGCAGAAACTGTTCGAAAATCGACTTTGGAGGAGTTGAACTAAACCCGATAGCCAAATATGTCATTATTCGCTAAGTAATTAACATTATTTTTTATTTGGTAACCGATCGTTCTTCAATTTTCAATGAAGAAGGTTACAGACGATTTCACTTCTCTGGTGCCAAATATTTGCATCTCTTAATAAAAATACTAAGTTGGCGACTAGGTTTAGTCACTGTGATGAGGTAATATTTATCGTCAACTTGGCTCACTTTTAAAATATTGTTTTAAGTTTTAGTTTGATGTTGAATCAATAATTTTAATACGTTTATAAAATAAAACCCAAATTCATTTTTAAAATCTCGTTCACTACACTACACAAATGTAACGATAAGATTATGCAAAGCTGTATTCTATGACTTAGACAAAGTAACTTTCTGAACCAAAACTAAAAATTTATCAATCATGTGTGTCGCCAATTTGTCAAAAAAAAAAACTTTTCGTCTGATGCCTGACAGTCATAGGTTTTTTTGCCATCTCATCCCTCGAACTAGTTGTAAGTAGAGTGGTTGTAAGTGAAGTTATTATTATTTATTTTTTCTTTTTAGAAACATTTGTGTTTTTTCTTCTTTTGACATTTCTTGTAATGATGTTCATAATTTCTCAGTTATGTAAATGAACTTAATTATGTGTTTCTTATGTTTTTTAATGTTGCCCTTCAAGCACATTGTACCTGATTTCAGAAGTCAACCTATTGTGTCCAATGGAAGGTGTAGTAAAAGTATTGACGTAAATGTTATATTGGCGAGTTTTTATATTGTTGGATTGTTTATCGTAAAAGAACTGGCAAGTGGGATTTGTTAAAAAAATCCAATCGATATTAATGTGTTTTCCCGCAAGACAACATGTTCTATCAATGTCGAGAATGGCTCACAAGATTGATATCTAGCAGTGATCTAGGTCTGCTAGACAAGATGTCTATTCTTTATGATGAGTATCAACAAATATAACATTTAATCAATAACTATTTATATTGTTATGAATTTTTCCGCTGAGGCAATGATGGCACAGTTTTTAAGATAAAAACTACTATTTATTCACTCTTCAAAGACACAAAATTTATTCAAAGACAACAGTTTAATCACCCTCAAGCTTCAACACAAGCTTCAATAAGAACAACTTCGAATACAGCGATTATACAAGTTCACTCTAGTAAACAAAGCGATCAGCTCACATCGAAGTCCAAAGTCAATCTGAAAACTTTCCCTATCTCCGGTTTTTATATACTTGTCACGAGAAGCATTCGCGAAATTTCCAGCCAATTCGTCGGAAAAGAAACATCTCGAAATTTCTCGATTGCTTTAGGTGTTGCCACCTTTTTCTAACCTGTATAATCGCTGTTAATAAATAAAATAAGATAAAAATAAATTACAATAGAATTTTAAAATAATACGTCACTATTTACACTATATACAGACAATTTGTGCAACAATATGTTTAGAATAATTATAAATCATTTTTATGCCTTATTGTTAGTGCTCTAAAAAGTATCTACAAGTGATATATAGAGCAGGACCGTATTTCTAAATAGGCTAAGTAGGCTGCAGCCTAGAGAGGCAAATTTTCAGGGGGCGGCAATTTGGCAATTTATTCAAAAGTTCAAATTAAATATTTCAGACGTTCATAATATTTTCCGTACGAATTGAAGAATACATATAACAGTGAAGTAGTGTAGACAGTCTGAAAAAGCAAATCGTGGATGAGGTAAACAAAAGTTTATTGCCAGAGAGATGGGAGGTAAGGGTGACGTTTGGCTAGCACAAAGAGTTAAATATTCCAAAAGGCGTTGTCAAACCGAAGTATGAGGCTTTTATAGATTTCTCAGTAACTTTCGACGAAACTCAAGGCGCTTTTCACAAACTCCGGAAAATACTAGAGAATTCTAAAACCAAAATCGAAAGTTCCAATGGGAATACATTACATATATGCTACTTAAAAATATGTTTAAGTCCTTCTACATAGCCTACTTTCTAAAACTATAACTTAATACAAATTCATAGCACATAATCTTGTATTATAACTTTCTTGTTGTGCAATCGTATATAAAAAAAAATTAAAACACCAATGAATTCTATCCTTTTGTTGTGTAAAACAAATGTATTAATAGTCCGAGAGGCGACTGCAATTTTTGGACCCCATCGAACATCATTTTGAAATTTTTATAGAAATCGGAGAAAAGTGAGTAGATTAGGAATCCACTGGTCTGCCGTGGCGAAAATGGCCGAAACTGATCAAAAATCGTCTTCGAATGAGTTGAACTAAAATCCGATTGCCAAATATGCCATAACTTGCCAAAAAGAGAACAAACTTTTTCGTCTGGTAACCCACTACATTTGATTTTCAATGAGAAAAAGCGCAAACGATTTTGATCTCTGGCTCGGAAAACTTGTATCTTTTAAAAGTAAGCCAAATTGGCCATATTAGTTACGTCATCAGTAACGTAATGTTTATTGCCAACTTGGCTCCCTTTTAATGGATGCAAGTAGACCGTCGCAAGATATCTCAATCATCTGCAACCTTCTTAATTGAAAATTAAAGAGTGAGGGTTACCAAATAATAAAAAAATGCTTATTATTTGGCAAGTTATGGCGCATTTGGCAATTGTATTTAGTTCAACTTATTAAAAGTCGATTTTGACTAGTTTCGGCCATTTTTGCCACGGCAGACCAGTGGATTCGTAATCTACTCACTTTTCTCTAATTTCTATAAAAAATTCAGAATGATGTTCGATGGGGTCCAAAAATTGCAGTCGCCTCTCAGTCTATAAGCAAATATGAACTATAGAGGGGGTGGCAAATGGACTTTAGTCCATACTCTTAAATCCGGCCCTGATATAGAGTGATCAGAGAAACTCATGTTAAGTTCTCCCTTCTTACCCACTTCATCTTTCATATAAGTAAATGTTATAAATTTCATAAAATTTATCTTTTCAGGTTTGAAAGCTACATAGGCTAGATCTAGAAAGAAAGACAAATAAGACTCCAGAAAGATGGAATAAAATACTATAATGATTACTGGATCGAACACAAATCTCTAAAAATTCAAATAGGAACTGTGCCGATTTTAGCGACACGAGCAATTCTGATGCGAGCCCAAAAAGACAGTACACGATAAATTTTGCAACATTAAAGTAAGTAGAGTTTATTTTGAAGAAATTTGGGTCCTATTGTGGATCCAAATCTTGAAAAAAGATCCTTCACCAAAATCCTATGTCTGAAAAAGAAACTTTATCAACAATAAGTATGCATAACGGAACATTCCAAAAATAAATGCATTTAAAAAAAACATTGCTCGAAAATAAATGTATACAAAAAGGACCACACACAAAAATTATCTAAAAAGGACCCTTCGCAAAAATTAATGTCAGTAAAAATGACTCGTTTTCAAGTGAACAAGTTTTCTTAGTTGACTTACTTGACATATTTTGTTTAGGAAAATAAGAACTAGAAAGAAAGACAAATGAGACTCCAGAAAGATGAAATAAAATACTATAATGATTACTGGATCGAACACAAATCTCTAAAAATTCGAAGAGGAACGGTGCCGATTTTAGCGACACGAGCGATTCTGATGCGAGCTCAAAAAGACAGTACACGATAAATTTTGCAACATTAAAGTAAGTAGAGTTCATTTAGAAGAAATTTGGGTCCTATTGTTGATCCAAATCATGAAAAAAGATCCTTCACCAAAATCCTATGTCTGAAAAAGAAACTTTATCAACAATAAGTATGCATAATGGAAAATTCCAAAAATAAATGCATGTAAAAAGAACAGGGTTCCCACTGAAATCACAGAATGAAAATCAATGACTTTTAAGGACCTAATCAATGTTTTTAAGGACCTTTGAAAATTTATTTTCAGACATCATGTCTATATATAAATTTTGAATAAAGTATATTCTGTCCAAAAAGTTACAAAGTGGTGGATGCATAGTACAAGTATGTCGGAAAATTCTGATACGGTGCAGATATGTGGCGGTCACACGGGGATAGCAAGTCCGAGATGAATTTTTATAAATTTTGCAATTGGTCACACAATATCTGCAAAAATTAAGGACTTTTAAGGACCTCTGAGCATTTTCAAGGGCTTTTAAGCACCTCAAAGCATTTTCAAGGCCTTGAAAACAAGTTTAAAAATATTAAGCACTTTTAATGACTTTCAATGACCGTGGGAACCCTGAAGAACATTGCTCGAAAATAAATGTATACAAAAAGGACCACACACAAAAATTATCTAAAAAGGACCCTTCGCAAAAATTAATGTCAGTAAAAATGACTCGTTTTCAAGTGAACAAGTTTTCTTAGTTGACATACTTGACATATTTTGTTTAGGAAAATAAGAACTAGAAAGAAAGACAAATAAGACTCCAGAAAGATGGAATAAAATACTATAATGATTACTGGATCGAACACAAATCTCTAAAAATTCAAAGAGGAACGGTGCCGATTTTAGCGACACGAGCGATTCTGATGCGAGCCCAAAAAGACAGTACACGATAAATTTTGCAACATTAAAGTAAGTAGAGTTCATTTAGAAGAAATTTGGGTCCTATTGTTGATCAAAATCTTGAAAAAAGATCCTTCACCAAAATCCTATGTCTGAAAAAGAAACCTTATCAACAATAAGTATGCATAACGGAACATTCCAAAAATAAATGCATGTAAAAAGAACAGGGTTCCCACTGAAATCACAGAATGAAAATCAATGACTTTTAAGGACCTAATCAATGTTTTTAAGGAGCTTTGAAAATTTGTTTTCAGACATCATGTCTATATATAAATTTTGAATAAAGTATATTCTGTCCAAAAAGTTACAAAGTGGTGGATGCATAGTACAAGTATGTCGGAAAATTCTGATACGGTGCAGATATGTGGCGGTCACACGGGGATAGCAAGTCCGAGATGAATTTTTATAAATTTTGCAATTGGTCACACAATATCTGCAAAAATTAAGGACTTTTAAGGACCTCTGAGCATTTTCAAGGGCTTTTAAGCACCTCAAAGCACTTTCAAGGCCTTGAAAACAAGTTCAAAAATATTAAGCACTTTTAATGACTTTCAATGACCGTGGGAACCCTGAAGAACATTGCTCGAAAATAAATGTATACAAAAAGGACCACACACAAAAATGATCTAAAAAGGACCCTTCGCAAAAATTAATGTCAGTAAAAATGACTAGTTTTCAAGTGAACAATTTTTCTTAGTTGACATACTTGACATATTTTGTTTAGGAAAATAAGCTTAGGATTATTCACAAAATGATTTGAAAATTTTTATTTTTCCACGAAATATTTAAGCATTCACAAAATTAGGACTCCGTATAATTTCTTTAACCACTGACGGTCCGGGGAATGGGTGAAATTCTACAGTTGTTTTCCCTGCAATAATTTTCAAATTATATTTCTAATTCAAATATGTATATGATTTTATTTTAATTATTTTTTATTTATTTGTTTTATATAGGTTATAAACTATCGCCCTAATAAAAATATTTAAAAAATATTTTATTTTAAATTTTATTTAAAAATTTAAAAATGTTGTGTATTTCTGGAAAAACTGAGAATCAAATGACGCATATGTACTTGCATGACCGCCAGTGGGTTAACAGACTCTTACGGATAAGTTAACGTTTTTCTAGAAATAGCAATATAAATGCTGCTCATGTACCTCGTCACTTTTTGAAAAGTTTTGTTTCGCCAAATAAGGATACTGATTAACTCAAGATATTCTTTTCCAAGTAAAATTCCATAAAAGAACGTTCTTGGCACGCACATATCTTTAAATAGTATATGATTTTTGAGGTACCTATAAAGGAAGGTGAATTTGATTTTACTGAAGTCAGTACAAAGGGAAGTCAGAAAAACTTCGCAAAAGACCACAGTTAAACGATCCAGCTCTTCAAAATGCTGAATCCTAGTGAATCCATAAAAGAATGAACATTTGGCAAATAGACTGAGAGGTGATTGCAATTTTTGGACCTCATCGAACATCATTCTGAATTTTTTATAGAAATTGGAAAAAAGTTAATAGATTACGAATCCACTGGTCTGCCGTGGCAAAAATGGCCGAAACTGGTCGAAAATCGACTTTTAATAAGTTGAACTAAATCCAATTGCCAAATGCGCTATAACTTGCCAAATAATGAGCATTTTTTTTTTTTTTTTGGTAACCCTCACTCTTTAATTTTTAATTAAGAAGGTTACAGACGATTCGGATGTGTGGCGATGGCTTTCTTGCATCTTTCACAAATGAGCCAAATTGGCAATAAACATTACGTCACTGATGACGTAACTGATGTCACCAATTTGGCTTACTTTTAAAAGATACAAATTTTTCGAGTCAGAGATCAGAAATAGTTTGCCCTTTTTCTCATTGAAAATCAAAATGCAGTGGGTTGCCAGACGAAAAAGTTTGTTCTCTTTTTGGCAAGTTATGACATACTTGGCACTCGAATTTTAGTTCAACTCATTCCGAGTTGATTTTTGATCAGTTTCGGCCATTTTTGCCACGGCAGACCAGTGGATTCGTAATCTACTCACTTTTCTCCAATTTCTATAAAAAATTCAGAATGGTGTTCGATGGGGTCCAAAAATTGCAGTCCCTTCTCGGACTAAAAGTCCTAATACTCCTAAATCCTTTACGCCGACCAAACGGTATAGTGGTTAGCATGCTAGCTTCTAGACCGCGAGGTTGCGGGTTCGAGTCCCGTGTTGGCATGGGTGTTTGTAAATGTATGTTGGCTTGTCTAATGACGAATGTTTCGGCGCATTATAGCCCTCGTGTTGCTGACGGTGCCAGATAATCTGAAAACAACCAACCTAAATCCTTTACTCCTAAATACTGTTCGAGGCCATCGTAAGTAGAGGTCGGCGATATATCGATACAACGATATTTTTATCGATATTTTTTGAAAAATAAAGATACCAAAAATATCGATACATGTCAGCGATATATCGATATTTTCAAGCATTTTTAGTTTTTTGATGATTTTTTTGTAGTTTCATGTGCTTTTCCGATTTTCATTATTCCGTTTTCAAAAATTTCAAAACTAAAGTTTGGACTTACTAAGAGACAGTTAAAATGGCACCCTAACCAAAAAGAAACATAATATAATGGAAGGTTGGTTGGTTGGTTGGTTGTATTCAGATTATCTGGCGCCGTCAGCAACACGAGGGCTATAATGCGCCGAAACATTCGTCATTAGACAAGCCAACATACATTTACAAACACCCATGCCAACACGGGACTCGAACCCGCAACCTCGCGGTCTAGAAGCCAGCACGCTAACCAGCATACCGTTTGGTCGGCATATAATGGAAGGATAAGATCATTTATTAGTAGTTATTAACATAGCGTTTATTTTGCCAACGTGTGCCTGGAATTTGCAACTAATTTTAGATAATAAAAACATCTCTATCAGCAAAATATGCGATAAACTACTTTTCAAAATTTATCCTTTAAAAATAAATGTGAATTTATGCATTGCCAAATGTATTTTATTTATTCTGATTGATAATATAATTTATTTATCGAAACAATTTTTATAATTTATCTATTGAAACAATTTTGGAATGAATTCATGAAAAGTATAAATTTGCCCCGAAAAACTTCGTTTCTGGCAAAATTGTAAATCAAATAAAAAAATAAAATATCATGTATCGATATATCGATATTTTATCGATATTTTTTCCTATGTAACGATATAGTATCGATATTTATTTTGATCGATATTTCTAACCTCTAATCTTAAGTCTTGCAATATTTAAGTTCGAGGCCATCTCCTCCAGAGAAAGAGGAGAGCAGTATTTAGGAGTCAAAACGCGACTTGTACATCTTTCCATTTTATTTTCGATCGTTACGTCCTTCACTTATAGGAAAAGTTCTTCAAAGAACATTATTAACCACATTCACTTCTCATCAAAAAAAAAAATCTGATTTTTAAAAATCCTGCAGTTAAAAAAAAATTTGACAACAATGAAGACGTTTTGGTAGAGAAGAAAATTGCAATAGTTAGAACTGGAAAGAAATCGGTTGCTGATTACTCTTGCAATATCTTGGAAAAATAGATAATACCAGTATGCATACATTAAATTCAGAGAGCGTAAGGAGTTTTAAGAAACAGTTAGATATGCACTGAGGGATCATCAATAGGCAATAATTGAATTACACTGGCTAGGTAAGTAACTTATATTTTGTACTTTGTATATATTTAATTTAGGTTATTTTGACAAATCAAGGTTTTAAGGTTTAAACAAAAACTTTAACTGCTTACACCCTCCTGTATGCGAATTTTAATCCCCTGCAACTAATGCTTTGGCATACACAGGGGCGTACTGGCCATGAGGTTGTCCGGTGCAATCACCGGGTCGATCAGTGTCTGTAAAATATGGACCAGTCTGGTATGGAAGTTCGGTGTTTTTTTTTGTTGTTTTTTTTATCCCATTCTCTCCTATACGTCCCTCCCTTTTCCCATTAGATATGGGTAATAGAAAATTCTAAGAGAAATATGGGGATATTGGGGATAAATGTGGAAGAGAAGCCTAAGACAGCTCAACGCCATATTTAGTTACTTATGTTTGCGTACTGTTGGTTTTTATAAAATTTGTCAGCTTGCATTATGTATTGCATTTTTCCAGTATGATTGTCAAACGCTTTGTCAACTTTGTGTATTGTATTGTATTATGTATATTGCATTGTATTATGTATATTTTATGGTATTATATTGTATTGTATAATCCTGTAACTATTGTATATTGTGTCAGCTTGTAAATATTGCTTGCATTATATATTGCATTTTTCCAGTATTATTGTCAAACGTTGTGTCAACTTTGTATATTGCATTGTATTATGTGCATTGTATTGTATATATTGTATTGTATTATGTATATTGTATTGTATAATCCTGTAACTACTGTATTATGTATGATCGTGTAACTATCGTATGCAAATTATTTTCTATTTCTATATACGTGTATATATATATTTACTCGACCAACCCTGTTAGGCCTTGAGCCTGTCGTTGGTCTTAAAATTTGTATTTGTATTTGTATCCTCAAAAAAGTGTGAACTCACTGAAGATCTTGTAAGTGATCCTCACAATAAATTTGATAATTTGGACCAGATTTCCCTTATGAATAAAAAAGGTAGAGTAGCTGCCAGTACACCACAACATTTATCATCCAAAAAGCATTCCAAAGGTAGTAATTTAACTGCTTATAATTTTTCAAGGATAAATAAAAAATTCATTTGGTAGAAGATAGAGAAAACGATTCTGAAAGCTTGGAATTAAGCTGAAGAACATAACTTTGAACCTGAAATCAATATCCAAGAGCAAGGTAGCCAAAAAGTTGTAAACATAATTCTAGCAATATTTTAACAAAAGAAACAAATCTGCAAAAATCCTCAATAACGAAGTTTAGACTCTAAAGATCTTGAAAGTAATCTGGGCAACAAATTTGACAGTATATATAGCTGCAGTTGAAATTTCTAATTCCAAGATTGAGACAGAGATGGCGCAGTTGAATATACTTTTCAACATTTACCCTCCAAAGTATCTTCAAAAGACAAGAAATTGTATTCACCTAAATCTTTCAAGACGGAAAGGAAAATCCATGTGATAATAAACAACCCTTAACATTGAATACAGACGAATAGGAGACTGAAATCAATGATCAAGAGTAAGAAGTCAAAAAAGTAGCTTTTAAAAAGTACAACGGAAGAGAATCCATCTGACCATCTGCGTCGATCAAATAGCTCCCTCAAACATTGAGTAAATGAATGACATCTGCTTATACACAATTGTAGAACAGGAGAAATAAAGCATTTTGGTAATCACCCACGCAGGGAAACGTGAGGTCCACCAAGGAGGGTCGAGGAAGTGCAATTACACCCACTTCGGGAATTAAAAATGAAGTGGAGGAAAGTGGTAAAATTTAGAGAAAAAGAGGAATTTATGGGTTTGGAATTTCATTCAAAAAGAAAATTAATGTAAAACTATTATTTCAGTAGGAAATACAATTATTATTTTTGACAAATCAAGGTTTTAAGGTTTAAACAAAAACTTTAACTGCTTACACCCTCCTGTATGCGAATTTTAATCCCCTGCAACTAATGCTTTGGCATACACAGGGGCGTACTGGCCATGAGGTTGTCCGGTGCAATCACCGGGTCGATCAGTGTCTGTAAAATATGGACCAGTCTGGTATGGAAGTTCGGTGTTTTTTTTTGTTTTTTTTTTTATCCCATTCTCTCCTATATGTCCCTCTCTTTTCCCATTAGATATGGGTAATAGAAAATTCTAAGAGAAATATGGGGATATTGGGGATAAATGTGGAAGAGAAGCCTAAGACAGCTCAACGCCTGAGGTGAGGAAAGATCCAAGTAAGTCCAAGGACAACCCACAATCAACCAGACTATCAATAGGCTATAAACCCATTACTATAATTATCCTCCAAGATTGTTGGTGACAGAGCATCTTGTTAAGTCATCTAAAAAACCACAAACCTTAGGCTCCTTTCGCCTTATCCAATTATCGTCGGACAACAATAAGTAGGAAAACAAAAATTCTTTTAGTGGTGTGAAGAAGTGAATTGCACCTTTCACATTATCCGGTGACGTCAAAAAGTCGGTCGACAGCGTGTAAGCAGCCGTCGGGTGCTACTGACACATTCTTCCTACTTTTTGTCGTCCGACGGAAATCGGATAGTGCGAAAGGAGCCTTATACGGGAACCTTCTCGGGGGAGGGGGATCCTTTTTTCGGGGAAGGAAAGTGGGTTGTTGTAATAATATCATAAATTGACCGGGGCACTTCCCGGTCAATTTATATTATAGACAACGAAGATACTAAAGATTATACGGGTAATAAGTGTTTGTGTTTTAATATCTAACGATATAATTGGCAATTAGATAGATAATCAAAATCAAAAAAAATTGTTCCAACTGATTCTATAAAAAAAACAGTTATACTGTGCTATTCACCGTTCAAGTTCTTTAAATTATACACATAAGCGTAACGAGGGAGGAGTTTTGGGGGTTCGACACCCCCCCCCCCCCCCCCCATTGGGTTGAGAAAAATTAAGCAAATTTACTAGTTTTTCCCCCGACCAACTCTTTATTGGTTATCACTCAAAGTATCCATTAAATTTCCTTACTAGTTATTATTCAGTGTTTTGCTGAGGTAATCAAAAGCTATACCAAAGTGAAAGACATTCATACAACTAATGTATCGTATTGAACTTACGAACTGTATGCTGTTCGCAGACAACTATACGCGCTACACAGGTTGGAGAAGTAGAGTTTTTTTTGCGGGAATATATTGCTACAGACTTGACTTTAGTCATCGACCGTTGATGTAAAGACCATAGGCGTAAGGAGGGAGGTTTTGGGGGTTCAACCCCCAACCCATTAAGTTGAGAAAGAATTAAACAAATATACTGCATTTTATCCCCAATCAACTCTTTGTTGATTATTACTCAAATTGTCCATTAAATTTCATTATTGAGATTATTCAGTGACCAGTGTTTTATTAAGGTAACCAAAAGCTATACCAAACTGAAAGACTATTCATGGATTTTTCACACCGAGAGAAAATAAGCGTTTAATGTACCATTTGATAATTACACGCTACACCGAGGCTGAAGAAATGGATTCTCCATTGCGAGAAACAAAAGTTCTGAGTGGACATTGCGTTGTTTAGAAAACCCAAACACTAAAAAATAACTGAATGTAAACTCGGGGAGTGGAACATCGCACAACTTTCAATTACACAATAATAATGGTCAGCACATATAAATTTGACGTGGAATAGTGTTATTACTATTTTCATTTATTTGAAGTAATGGCCCTTAGTGATATTTTTATAGATACCTCTTACAAAGGGGGGGGGGGGGACGCCATAATAGCGCATGTGAGAATATATACTTTTCGAAAATTCTTGCAATATCCTTTCTTGTTAATGAAACAGAGGAGAGGAGAAAAACAGTTGTTGATGAACGATCCTCAAGGGAAGAGAACTCTATGTTGAAGACACTCGTTTTTCATCTTTTTACACCTTTGTTACATTTTTATGGGAATTTCGGAGATGGGGATGTTTAGAACATCTTAAGAAGCATTATCATAGAGATTTTGATCAAAATCGTTAGAGCCGCTTTTTAGTGATAGCTAAAGAACGCGATTTTTTTTTATGTTTTGCGCATGCGCAATATTGACGAAAACCTTAGTGGCAGGTTCTATGGCCCCCATTAATCTGTACTCCAAATTTGAACATCTTAGATCAAATCGTTCGGGAGTTATGCTGACCACGAACACACAGACACATCGGCAGACATTTTTTATGCCATTTTTTTTTTCAGTTGGATGTTCCAAAACGTGGAGAAATGCAAAAAAAAATCGATTTTTTTTTTTATGATCGAAAACAATACTTTCATCAACCAATGTTAACAAATGGTTAATTGAAAGTGATTAAAATGAGTTCAGGTACCAAACACAAAACTCGAAGTGAGACACTGTTTTTATTTTACAAAAGATAAAAAATATGGTGAAATTACTGTTCAAGTTGAAAAAGAATCGCCATGTAACGTTGAAAGAATCTCGCCAGATAAAGACGAAAAAATAACAATTTTCGTTGTTCTTTAATGCTTATTTTAGGCAGTGTATGTTTGAATAATTACATCATCGAAGAGTTTTCTATATATGTCTGGTGCTAAATTTTTTTCTTAGGGTGCTATTTACTAAGTAAATTTCACTCTACCTTTAAAAATGTCAGAACAAACCCCAATTCTTTTTATGTGTTCATTCGATTTAGAATACTTCGTTTATCCTATATACCAAATTTCAGGTCATTATGTTGAGAAACACGTCACTTATGCGCGAAAATGTTTTAGAAGATCTTGAGGGCACATTTCTTTAGAGCGAAGAATAATCCGAACGTTTGCGTGCATCAAGACGTAATCTATTACACGGTCCCTTAAAGTGAGTTTTTTTTACATTTTTGCTAAAATATCGAGAACCAAAATTCTATCCATAATTGGATTCTAAATCTAAATATGGTATAATATTATGGGGTTACCATTGAACTTTTTAAAATTTGGTTTAGTTTTAATATGTAGATGATTCCATGATAAAAAAATATATATATACAATTAATAAAAACCTTCCACAATTTACAACGGTACTTGACTTTTGTTATTTCATCAATTCGAATACAAAATATAGCCAGCGTTCGGATTTTTTTTTTTATTATTTCCGTTGAAGGATTTTCTCTTTTGTCTTTAAAGGAGAATTATGTTGCAATCATTTTATTTTGAATTAAATTTTTATTTCGTATTAATTGAATTCTTTAATTACCACTAATTTAGAAAAGATAATGTTTATTCCCACAAAATTTAGCCATTCAGTTTATTATTTTACTCAAATTTGTGTAACGTTATTGCAGTTCTAATTAAATGTGATGGAAATATGGATATTTGTCGTTTTTGAATTAGTAGTATTTATAAATATTGGAGTTGAGTTAAAAACTTGAGGAAAACAAAAACAAGTAAAAAAATTATTGAAAATTTTAATATAAAGCATATTTGAAGGATTGAAGTCAAAATGGCTTGGGATATAGTGCCTTTATTCTAGAAAAGTTTCCACTCTGTTTAAAATTAATTTCCTTATAAAATAACTAAAAATGACTTCAATGTAATTAGTCTTAGCAATCAATTGTTTCTTCACTTTCATCTGCTTATTGGCAATTTCTAATTTGAAGAATTAAAGATTTCTTTTTATATTTTTAATTAAGGAATTTTCTACTTTTTATTTGTTACGTAGCTTTGCTGATATCTTGATTGATTATTTCAGCTTGACTTGTTATAATCATTTAAAAAAATAATTGGTAAAACCTTAATATTTTGTTTGTAGGTTTTCAATATCTACAGAATATGTAAAAAAGGTATTGTATTAAGTTATAAAAAAATACTGTTTATATTTCTCTTCTATACAAAGTTAGTGTCGAACGAGAAAAGGGTCGGGTCGTACTTTGACCTAAGAATGGCTACTTGGATAACTTTTCCTGGACAGAACATGCAATATGGTGGAAGCGTGGTTGGTTGCATGGATTTTAATGGCACAAGAGTCAATATTGGCTAAGCTGCGCCAAGGTGGAAGTGTGGAGTAATCACAGGGAAAAAGAGGGATTCATGGCCTTTAAGCCATATTCATATCAGGACGCACGTTCAGGCTTTGGATTCAAATATTCTGTGCATAAAGAAGACAAATTTAATTTTTCTACATGCAGTCTTGTCGTAAGAAGACAAGTTAAAATATTTCAAATGTAGTTAGATAACAAGAAAGCATATATAAATTTTTGTGTGTGCTTGCTGCAAAAGCATCGTATTGTGGGTTGTCTCACGATGTCTTTGGTGAGGATGTCCGGTTGCGAAGACAAGTCGCCTTGTATGATGGAAGTTTGAATATGACCTTTTCCCCTGCCTTTTCATAGTGAGATATTGGCTTAAAATGATTTTTTATTCTGTGTCATTTTCTGTATTTTAAAAGTGCAAAGATTAAATATAACTTTATATATTTACTTGTTCATACTATTTTTGAGTAAATCTTCATTGTTTAGTGTTCGGATTA
The DNA here is from genome assembly GCA_963978545.1 of Linyphia triangularis. Taxonomy (NCBI): domain Eukaryota; kingdom Metazoa; phylum Arthropoda; class Arachnida; order Araneae; family Linyphiidae; genus Linyphia; species Linyphia triangularis. Next base: position 110,650,552 of record OZ021721.1, on the reverse strand, counting down.
AATTATTTAATGCAATTCTTAACCACTTTTTGCATAGCTAAAAAACTCAAGGAGACAGACAAAAAAGTCCACTTAGAAAAAAATTCTCAATAATATGACAAACCACAGGAAAAAGTTTCATGAAGTTATCTATAAAATTGTTGGAGTTATTCGTGGTTGAAAATATGGGCTATTCAAGACTTTAAAAAGGGGTCGTACTGAAATTGAGAAACGTTTTCTTTGATGTTATTATACAGAGTTTTTAGTTATTTTTTGCAACTTCCATAAATTGCCACTAGGGGCACTGTAAGCTATCTCAAAATACTTAGAATAGTCACTATTATAGGTATATGTTACTTCCCTGGCTATACAAGACAGCGTTTCAAATTTAAAGGTGTTAAAAGGATATTAGGAATCACAACCTGTATACTAAAGAATATGTATCATGTATTTTCAATGTTGTACGAGCTTAGGTTATCCATACAGGCTTCTGCTAAACAATTAAGTGTTAGTCCTTTGAGAATCATACTCCGCTTTTAAAGGTTAAAATGAACAGGGCTGCAAACATTGTAATTTTTTTGTTTTTCAACCTACATAATGATCAAATTTAATCAAACATGTATATTTGAATACCTGTGACTCAATGTTTCCATACAATGGGAAATAATGTTCTTTAAGGAGAGCTAACACATGGAAAACTGAATTGACAAAGTCTAAATAATTTTTCATTAATTAGCATTATTTATTATTTATCTTTTATTAATTAGCATTCTTTCAAAATTAAGCTTCTATAAAAGGAAAACAAAAAACTAGCCAATTAATAATTAAATATCCATAAGGGTCATTAAAAAGGCAAATAAAATAGCACTTCTTAAGCTATGCACACTGTAAATTTATCAATTTTTTCACTCCATAAGCTTCAACAAAAATTGCGTGCAATGCAGTTTAAAAAAATCAGGCTACCTATTTTTTTTTTACTTTTTCCATAGTTCACATTTAATATGACTTCACAGCATCTATATTTTTGCATTAACTCATTCCTCATGTTATAAGATGTTTTTTTCTACCAGATTTTTCTACATTTTGTTATACTCCTGTATATTGTAGATAAAAAGTTGCAAATCTTCAAATTAAAATTTATTACAAAGATAATATATAAAATTACATAATATACAGCAAAATTTTAGTGATATAATGGTTTTATCACGAACTTGAAATGAAAAAAAAAAAAAAAAAAAACATTCAGTAACAACCAAATTCTGATTCAGTAACTTCCAAATTATTTTGATAAGTGTATGGATCTTATGCACAACACTACTTAGAGTGATATTTTTTGTCACCACCATCATTAATCAAAATTTGTGACCAAAAGTGAACCTGCATGGTTATGGAAGTCAAATTAGGAAAAGTAGTTGCCTGTTATATTGCATGCACAAGATCCAATGCTAATTAAATTGAACAAAAAAATAACCAAATATTATGTTTCTTACATAACATCTCAACAATAAAAGTGTTTGTTAAAAGGGCATTATAACATCTTTGTGTATGAAAAATTAAAGCAAATTGTAAATAAATTTTTATAAAAGAAAATTATTATGCAATCTCAACTTACTTGTTATAAATATTACCTTTTAACTCTTAAGTAAATAGATAGAAGCAAATTCATTGATTTTATAAAAACAGACTTGATAGTAAGTCAAAGACAACAATGTGGTGGCATTTAGTGGATAAAGTATGTGCGTATAAACTGGTTGGAAGGCTGTCCAGTAGGGCACTTTAGAAATAGTAGCTATAGGTCAATACTATTACCTATAAACATATTGCTTACAAATGCATTCGTAAATTCTGAAAATTTTCAATACATTTTGCTAAATAATTAATATTCTTTGTGAAAAAATTAAGTGGTAGTGCCGCAATGTAGCACATAAAACAATATAACAGTGAATAAAAAATGGCAAGAGCTAATATTTAATTTATAAACACTAGAGTAATTAATACTACAATTCATTCAACCTTTAATTGGGAATCTTGTGAAAATAAAATCAAAGAAAACATGAAATTATGAACAAAAATTATACACAGAACTTTAATGATTTAGTTCACTCAACTAATGTTTATAATGCACATTGGACATTTTGAAAATGTTTTAATAAGTTAGCCAAAGCTTTCACTTAAAATTTCAAAATACTTCATTCAGTGTTCCTCACAATCTGAGAAGCATTCATTTGAATGTTCTAAATTCAAAAATTCTTCATTTACATTCTGCTCAAAATTTATGAAGTCTTCATCCGAATGTCGCTCAAAATTCACAAAGTCTTCATCCGAATGTCGCTCATAAGTCATGAAGTTTTCATGATCATGCAAGTCAAAACTAGAAAAGTTCTCTCTAATGTCTCCATCAAAATGAGCATAGTCTTCATTAGTGTGCCTCTCAAATTCTGAAAAAGTTTCACCAGTGTGAATGTTATGAAACTCAGGAAATTCATTTGTATGTTGACAATTCCACTCATCGTATGGAAAAAGAATTGGTGATAGATGAGCATTCATCAGCAAATTTGGTTCTTGTCTATTTTGATGCACTTTTTCCAAAATAAAAATGTCCTGCCGATAACCTAGAAAATAATAAATTAGGTTACAAAAAATTTTTACTTTGAAATACACTTTGTACAATACTATATTTTTGTTGTTTTTGTTGATAATACATGTAAAGCAATTTGATTTTAATTAGGCAAGAATCCATACTGCATTGAAGAGATTTAAAGTGTATGATTTTGTTTTTGTTATGCAAACACTGATGACAGTTAAACGCCCACAAAGTATTGCAATGGGCCTAGGTCTTATTTTAGTTTTTACAGACCCAAGTAAAACGTAAAAAAGTTAAGCATTATAAATATATTCATTGTATAAGAATAAGTTTCCTTTCTCAAATATGTGCAACTGTAATATGTTATACAGTTGCAAGTTTAAAGTCATGCACATCAAAGTTTAATAGAATTCGGTGATAACACATCGAGTTTTGATTTCTTCCTGGTAAATTGGCTGTACACACAGTTTTGTATGTATCTAGATCAGTATCAGTGATCTGATCTCATGCTTAGATACTTCACGTGCAAAGTGTTTGTTATTCAAAGCGGCAGCATGATGTTTTGCCACGAACAGTGAATATTCATGTTGGAGTATTATTTTGCTCATAAGTCATATTTTCGCATCATAGAAGAGTTTTGCAGGAAATATCCTGATTCAGTATCTAGTAAATCAATGGTAACATGATTAGTTCACCATTTTAGGACAACTGAATCACTAGTTGAGAAAAAAATGAGACGGCAAGCCATTCATTTTGGAGGATAAAAAATTGTAACATCAATACTGCTATGCTTTGTAGAGTTTCATGAAATCTGGTAAAACTAAAAATGCTTTAGTATTTGCAAAAGAGGACATCATTTCAAACATGTATTACTACACCCAGGGGCGCAAACAGAAAATTTCTGTGGGAGGGGTTTTCAATCAAACCCTAAGTTTGCCCTATATTTTACTATACAATAAACAACTTCCATTCTTATACCATATTTGTCAGATGTCATCAATATTTTTGTAGTTTATTGATCTGTCCCTTACATATAAAAAAACAAAAAATATTAAAATGTTTGTGTCCAGTTTTTGAGTTATACAAAACAACCAAACATGGGATTACATTTTATTTATATCCTTTTTTATTCATGTTTTTTAGATTATAAGTTAATATAAAAAATTTCTTGTTTTTTAAATTCAATTAGAGGAGTAATATTTTAGGTTAACAAATGCCAATATGAGACTGATTTTATTATATTTTTATGATGCTTTTAATATAAAGGCCATGTGGCACTGAAGCAGTATAGTTACATTTGAAAAACGGAAACATCCATATTTTTAATTTCTTTTAAATGACACTTTACGTTGGACCTAAGTAGACTAAAAATAATGCATAATTATTTTTTTGATGCAGGGAGATTTACAAATCCGTTATTTATTTTAAAGTTCTTGGACCTAATAGTTATTTTAGTGTGATACAGTAGGCAAACTCTGCTTGAATAATGGTACATTAAAAACATATTCAATTGAAATTATTTACAATTGCTAAGTGATTCTGATTCAATCATCACAAAACACCGGGATGTTAGGGATCCTAGAGGGTTCTGACCCTAGAAATCCTACCCCTGGTTGCACGCCTGGCAACACCTAAAGGTTGTTTAAAGTAAAAACCAACATTTCAACTAATCTCTGTAATAATTTGCTTTAATTTCAATTCTCAAACTGGAAGTTTTACAGGCAGGTAAACGTGGATGTACACGACTATAAACTTGTCCTGTAGTATAAAACCATACGTCAAGTAGGGAGACGAAATTCTATGTTTTAGTTAGCAGTATTCTGCAATTACTCAAATGATGTTGGGTAATTGAAACTACAAATTTCCTGTTTCTAATTGCTATAGCAGTTTAATAATTCACGTAAGTTAAAGTAAAACGATAGCAATTTAATAAAGAACTGAGTCCTGAGCCAGTGTCCAGACTGCCTGTGTGGAAATCAAGCACTGAAAAAGGGATTTTAAGTTCTTTTACAAAATACAGCAGTATGATGTGTAAAAGTATGTGTATTTCTTCAACAATTTTCAGTTCAGATCTCAAAATAATTTTGGTAGAGAAAACTGCTATCAATGCAGATATTTTTTTTTGGGGAGAGGGGATATAAGCTCTTTTTTTTATATTGATCCTTAATATGTACAGTGAAACCTCTCTGAACAGGATGAGCTTTCTGTTCCGAGAAAAGTAGGCCGCTCAATGGGAATGACTGCTCTGAAGGGTTTTCATTACAATTATAAGGTAATTGATACAATACATAATAGAAACAAGCCCGACACATTTTTCAGTTTTTACATGCCACATCGACCGTTGGCAAGACCAAAAGTTTACTAAATGAACTCCCTTATTCCTTCAAAACGGTCAGTCAAAACCAATGTAAAATCTGCCACGCAGCTGTGGCATTCCATGGGAAAGCTCTGAGATTTTGTGCAATGAACTAGAGTTTCGAAAAGACTAAGCGGTTCAAAGTATTGGTTGCTAACAAAAAGTTTGCAAATTGGTAGACGGAACATCACAAATATGCAAGTACCCATTTTTCTTATTTAAGAAAAATAAGCACAATGCTATTTAAATGTTTTCCTTTAAAATGCCTGCATCTTTGAAATCTCTAAATGACCAGGGCTTGTTTTTTTTGACAGCTGCCTTCACATTAAAACTAATGGTAGGCAGCTTTTTCAAAAAATGTCCTTCTCTTAATCCTGCTTTTACTTGCCAAGGTGCAAAAAAAGTCAAATTTTGTTCTTGTTGAATATATCCTTGTCATCAAATCCAGCCAAAAACAGTGGAAGGCGCTCTGTCAATCTTCACATGAATTACAGTCGACACTAGCCACTTTGCCATACAGTGACTGAAAATATGTTTCCCAGTCGTCCATTGCTGGAGGAGAAATTTTTAATTCCCAGATCATCCAGAAGTTCTTTTGCTTAGTGTTCAATCATAGATTCACTGACAGGAATTTTCTTTGCCCAAACAGCTTTAGCCATTACAAAACAACTTTGTTTATGTCTACATGCCTTTCATGTCTCAACAAACTTAATGGATAATTTTTCATAGCACAGATATTTCGGCCAATAGACCTAATGTCAAAATAACCACTAGTAATGGTCCCAAAATATTAAGTCTTCATACTCCTTCAAAATCATATATTTTCCTTAAAAGACTTAGTTGCATCTTTTTACTCTTTGTAAATCAACAGACTTTTAAGCCAATTTGTCATTGTCAAATTGACACAGAGGTTCTATTAGCTGCTTGAGATTTAGAAAAACATGCTTTGACATCGTTGCAACTCGGATCACTGACCAACTAATGAAACAAGCATGGATAACATTTTTGCTCCAAAAATATTGGAATCTACTAACAGCAAATAGGGAGCAAAATTGTGTTAACTTGACATTTCTTATCTTAAGATAGGCACCATTCTGAAATGCCCATATTTTCCTTAACAAAAGGCTCAAATGTCAGAAAAATGGGATATCCTGAAAAGAGTGGCGGATTGGCTGAATCCAGCTGGTGGCCATTCAAAGGAGGTTAGGTGGCAGTTGCTAGGGGTTATTTTAACATTAGGTCAATAAGCTGAAAAATATGCAGTTAAGAGGGGTGGACACTACTCAGGGGTGGCTGCTAAAAGAGGTTTCACAGTACATTTAAAGAAAATTTCAGAATACCTTCAAAAGATTTTAAATATTATTTCATTAATTAATAATAGCTACCATTGTGGCCCTGCGTTGCTGAGAACCATCAGTGAGTATAAATTCCAGCTTTTGAAGCTGTGCTCACTAAAAGTTTTACTGCTACACAAACCTAGGCTGGCTAAAAGATTCACTGCTACGCTAACTCCAATTAATACAAATCTGCCTCTGGTCATGGAACAATTTTTTTTAACCTTTTCTTCAATACATAATCCTTAGTACTACAGCCACGAAAAATGTTGAGATCTAAAGTACAGCCACTTTATATGCTAATACTTAAATGTTGGTTTAAATTACTGGCAATGAAAACTAGTGAGATTTGAAAGAGATTTTCTTCTCTTTGCAAAAATTCCACCTTCATAAGCCAAAATATACAGTTGCAAAAAGGTTTGTGATACTCAGTCATTACGTATTCTGGAACACTTATACGTTGTGTTCGTGCTTTGAGGCGAAATGATCAAGTCACACAAAAAAATTGTATAACTATATATTTAGACCTATGAAGGTTGAATTTTAACAAGGAGAAGAAAATATCTTGTTTAAATTATCTCTTATTTGCATTGCCAATAATTTTCACTGACGTTAAACTTGGCTGTACTTCATATCTCATTACTTTTTATGGCCATACATAGCTATTGTATAAAGAACTTAGCACCTTTTTAGAGAGATGTTTTTGTTGAGATACTTTCTGGTCCTTAAAATAAAAGCTGAATTAGGGTTATTCTTTGGTCAAACATTTTAAAACTTGTCGACTTTCTACAAAATGTACATTGGGATACTGTTTCAAACCCAAAATGACCTTAGTTTAAAAGCTCTTAGTTACAGCATTGTTTTTAAAATAATAATTCCAGAAATAATTCCAGTAACATTTCACAGCTATATATATACTTAAGAATGAAATATTATTTTGTTTCCAAATTATATTAAAAATCCTGTGTATAAATAGACAAGTATATTTAACACTCTTTATGAGAAAAAAAAATTAATTTAATTTCTAATTGTTTTCTTATATTTTAATTAATAGGTCAATGTTTTCCAAACATAACTGGGAAGATAGGACATATTTGTCATTTTTATTGAGATAATAGGACAATACGAAAATATAACTTCCTATTAGGACGATATCATTTTTATAGCAAATAATGTAAAATTGAAATAACTTTGAACCTGTTTAATCTAACCAAGAAATAATTTAGTCTTCAGAATTTTTTTAAATAAGGTGATCTTTAATCAAGTAGATTTTGCAGAATGAATTAATTTTATTTTTACATAAGTATTTTGTTTGCAAATTACTCAATACAGTACAGCTTTTTATGTGCATATATCACAAAAATTTAAGACATATATCATTGTAAAATCAGGACATATTCTAATGGACAGACATGACTAATCCACAGCTATATGCTTTAGATTCAAAATTGGAAATTTGTAAAAAGCCAAAAGCTAAAAACACAAAACCAATATATATATATATATATTATTATCTCATACTAAGAATGAATTTTGCTTGGCTATATTTAATGAGGGATGGGGTAGGGCCAAAACTGAGGTAGTTTGGACAAGGGAATATTTGGATGTGTAGCAGTGGAAGCTGATGGAGGAGCTAGGCCCTCCCTCTTCACTTACTAGGACTCTGATCCCACTAATATTATATATGCTTCATAACGATATAGTTTTGTAGTGAAATTGGTATAAGATGATTTTTTAAGTATAATAACTTAATTGAAGCTGTTATTGGCTACACAATACTGACAATTGTGAAAGGAAAATATTTCTCTTGCCACAAACCCATGAAAATGTCAATCTCAATGTTTGTAACAAAAATGCCCTTCATAAGAAAATAAAAGCCCAGCAGATTCACAGGACATTTTTTTCCCAAAAGAAATTTACAGCAAGCTTATATTTAAAACTGTCAGCTATGACACAATTTTCAAAACTGCAAGTATACAGACCATAGGATACTATTCCTTTAGAATTTTGTACTTTAGCATAACCCAGAAATCTTATTCTGTGAGTGGCAAATATAGCACAGAAAAATAATTGCAATTGAAACGTTATTGAAAATACTTTATGGCATAAAAATATTTATGGTAGTCATCTACAACACTGACATACAATTCCCAGTATATCATATATATAAATGATAAAACTCCATTTCACACCAAGTCCCTGAAATTTTCTAGTAGATTCCCTTTTTACCACAAGATCTTCATTAACATTCATTTATAACTTTATCTAAATATTAATTATAACTAAATATGATTTAATTATGCTAGGTATCTAAACATCAAATTTCAATTACCTAATAAAATAGACTCAAAATAATTTAAAACAATAAGCATATATGGGTTTTAAAAGTAGAACAATTCTAGGAGAAAGAAGACATGGTTCTAAAATTTCAAAAACTCATATTTTGTAATTTTTCATATCATTCATCAGCAGTTTTTTTTCATTAACCTTGTGACTTTTACAAAATCTAAGTTCTGATCACTTCTGTAATTCATGTATTTGCAGGACTAAATCTTATATTTAATTAAATACTATAACATGAGTAAATTCACTTATCAAAGAATAAATTGATGTAATTATGTGTTTCTTCAATTTATTTTGTAAAATATTTTTAACTATAAAATTCTATATGACCTTCTGCTATCAAAATAGTATTACATTTCAAAAACCCCATATTGGGATTAGAAGTTGAAATTATATACAATAGACAAATTGTATTGAAAGAGATAGTCAAGCACGCCCTTTAAGACCTTGAAAGAAAACAGAAATTTTTTAAAGAGTTGCCACCAAGTTAAGTATTTTCCAAGCCACAAGAATTGTGGATAAAGAGATAACAGATGTGAAAAAACACATTGTTGAGCTATATAAGAGAAACATAAGAATAGGGTATTTGACAAATTTTCAAAATATGTTTTAAATAAAGCATATGCCAAAAATAAAAGACACGTATTTTTTCTTTTTCCAAAATAATGCCGCAAAGCGCCAAAAATTGCATTTTAAAATGCAAGCAGAAGCCCCGCCCCTAAAACGCTGCTCAAAAATCCATCTGATTGTGTGACGTCAACATTGCATAAACAGCATCACGAATGAGTTTCAAGCGAGATTGTGTAGCCGTAATGGGTTATTTTCCTTTTGATTTTGTTTGAGGAAATTTCTTACCGATACTGTGTTGTAGCCCACTGTACAAGTACTTCAATTAACAGCTGAACAGTAATTTGGGTAAAACTTCCAATTTTTGACTTATAGAGGATTTTGCGCCAAGAATTGTCTGCATAAAACCGCTCCAAGTTATGACGGATTTTTATTATAGCATTTTTTTTTATGGTAATCTTGTGTTCCTATTCACTTCAATGCATTAATACTTGTTTTGTTTTTTACCCTGTAAATGTTTAAATAAGATCAGACATAAATTATAACGAGTGTTCCGATTCACCCCTTTCTGCTAGGTGATGTGGTACACCATGAATAAATTCAAAATAAATTGAAGTAATGTTTTTTTCAACATTTTTGGGTTTGATCATCATATGAGAAGGTATGATCCAAGTTTCAAAGTCAAAAATCAGTTCGTTAACAAGATTATTACACCAGATTTTTACTTTGAAAGTTGAAAAGGTTTCCGATTCAGTGTTCAGCCGATTATTTTAATCGCTATAATTTTGCTTATGTTTTTATAATTATTATAACTGTGATAGTGTGTAGTTCTTGTTCTACAAATTATAATAACAGGGCGATTTATTTATCTACACTGATGTTTTAACATTTCTGAACACAGTAGAAAAAAAACAAAAAAACTCTGCGCTGGATTTGAAAAAGAACCCACCATCAATGCGTCTATTTTGGATAAATTTAAACTGTCTGCCTTTACGAAACTGTCATACATTTTCAAAATAAAGTTTCTTTAAATAAATATTTCCTACAATTCACCTTTAATGGTCATAATTAATCATAAAGTAGGAAGAAAGACGAACCAAGCTTAAAAATAAACGTATGAAGTTGTTTGTTCACAAACTTCCACTCCACAATATTGACGTCACATTCTGGGAGGAGCTTAAGCGATCGTTTCTGGTCACATGACAAAGCGCTCAGAAACCATTTTTTAGAATTCGATTTATAAAAATTTGAGCAATTATTCCGAGTAAAAAATGCTTGCATTATTATTACCTCGTTAAATACTATTCATAGGCCACATTTGGTAATTATTTGTTGATGGTGTCAAATACCCTATTGGGTTATTTCAGCAGAAGAAAAAAAATCCAGCCAATGTCTGCCTGAGAGAAAAAACAATATTCATCCTCATCATGACATGCACACTACTCATTTTTGGAAAGCTATTTCAAAATGTATAGACACCTATGATGACTTTTTTTTTTAACAAAAATCAAGTGTAAAGATTTAACTTCAAAGAAAACAAGCAAATGATTACAACCTACAGACAAAGATGCAGAACTGACAAACATATCAAGTAATGCATTTTCAATGGGAGACTTATTGTTGGTTGAATGGTGGTGGAAAAAGTAAAAAATATATATTAGGCAAGTGCTTCAAGCAGATAAGTAGGTATAGAGGTTTCATGTTTAAGAAAGCAAAATAATCAGAGAATTATATTTATATCTCCCAAGAAAGAAGACAAATTCTGGATTGACTCTAATCAAATCATTCAGTAATTGATGAATCTGGAAATGTATGGTGTTGGCTCTGAAAATAAATTTTGTTACAACTTAAATTTGAAAATGTTATACTAGCTGAATATCTTGTCATATTTCTCTAGTATAATGAACAAATTATATAATTTACATAACCTTTGCATTTGTTGTCCTTTGTTACTGTCCCCCCCCCCCCAAAGAGTAAAAATTATAAAGATCCATTTTCAGACATGTTTGAAAATATATACATTTTTTTACCAACTATCTTGAATACAATGAATTTGTTGTACAAACTATCTTTCTGTTACTAACAAAACAAAATAATTTGCACTTAAGGCATTGCAACTTGAACCATTTTTTTTATTAATATACGATTTGTGATGAATGTAAAGAAGAACATTTTGAAAAGTTTGTCTAAAATCAAATTTGATTTTTAAGACACAAATCCAATTTTACAATTAGCAGACTTAATTACAAAGCATTATTTTTAGCATGTTTTTAATTTAAACTATCCTAATTGATAAATAGTAAAATGATTTAAACAAAGTTATACAATAGCAGAACATTTAAATTTCTTGCAAGTATAAGCAGAATTATAACAAGTTTGAAATGTTCTAAAAAGCAGCATACCTTTTTTAAAATTTAATGTTTTCCCAAGAAGTCGGCAAGTACTAAATCCTACTTCATTGGATAATAAATAGTCGCAAAACATGTCTGGCCTCATTTGAAGACTTTGGTAGGTTTTATAAATAGCAGGCTGAAATAAGAATTAAGAGATTCATTAGTTAAATACTATATATTAGAGTTACTCTACATATAAAACTTGATACAAATGCATAATACAATAGCAACTACTAACATATTACAACAGTTTCCAATAAAAATAAATCAGTTTAAATCTGCACATTGTATTCAATAATCCTTAATGCTTTTTAGTTCAAAGTAAGTGAATACATTTTCCATGGCATGCCACATGCCTTATTTAATGTTATGTAATACCTTATTTGATAAGGACACGTAAATATTCGTCATCAACTTGGAAAAAGTATTTCAAATACTAAAAATTTGAAAACATTTTTATAAATTAATTCATATTTTGTACAATTTAAGCAGTGTTGCACGATAAATTTCCATTCACAATTAATCAGCATTAACGATGCTACCAGAAAATGCTAAAAATACCAAGCAAGTGCAAAATTAATGCAACAATACTAAAACTTCAAAAAATGGGAAGGAGAAATTGGTACCCATTATCGCTGCTCAAACACAAAATGCCCTTTTTTCGATACTGCAGGATATAAGCCATAATGACTTACAGCTAAGAAATAAACAAGCTTTTAATTTAAACAAGAAAAGATTTTATCAAAAAACAAAAAAAGGTTACATAGATCAATATAAAATCAAGATTAGATGCTGGTAATATGTCAAGATTTTAGTTACAATTTAAATAAATTTGAAAATATACATGCAAGATAAGCAAATTGTAAAATTATAAGGAGCTGTCATATTTAAAGTAGGTAGTAGGCATAATAAAACTGTTTAGAACAGTAACCTATAAAAAATTTATTAGATTGTTTTCTTTTTTTTTATCGAAAACTTCATTCATAATGATATTGTATAATTCAGACTATAAAGTTAACTTTCATCTACAAATTCTGTAAGTACCACATTACCATTGGTGGGTGAAAAGCTGATGTGGTGTTTATTGTCTTTTTCAGATAAAGCATTCCCATGGCTTATAAAGACCATGGAATGCTGGGTCCATGGTCCCAGCATTCCATTGTCTTTATAAGATATGTTTATTCTAACAGTTATGAGGGATATTCAATGAGTCAATAACAAAGCCAACAGAGAATGTAAATAATGGCATTTACAACTAGTACTCGTACAATAATACCATATATAAAATAGTGAATTGAAAAGTTAATGCACTGAATAAATGCATAAAAGATTTTCCCATTGACTTGACTGATGAAATTTTAAGGAGATAATACTGAAAGAATTTCAAGGTGTTTTCATTGGCCTAAAAATCATAACAGCATAGCAACCAAAAAACACATCTCCAGTTTGATGCTTCATGGCAAATTGTGAAGCTTGTTTTAATTAAATAAGACATAGCTTTTTACTCCACAAATACAGTAACCATTGAATATTCTAGTTTTCCCATAAATTTAAATCAAAATTAGATATACTAGAGAAAAATATAGAGTTTACAAAATTGCTTTACCAGTTTCAGTACATTATAGAATGCATGCAAGTTTTGTAAATGCCACAAAATGGATAGTTTTTTCTCTTCATTATTTAATTTGTAATAGGAAATTATACAAAATGGTTAGTTTTTTTTCCTTCATTACTTTATTTGTAACTTCTGGAGAGAAAAAACTAGGAATCTACAGATAATTTGAGTAGTTTAAAGGTCGCAAAGTATTAGGCTGTTTTAAATAGTGACAAGCTATAACCTTAAAAATGCTGGAGATCAATAAACTTAACACATTTAAAAATTTAGGCAATGCTGCCTCAATTATTTTAATTTGAAAATAACCAGGTTTGAAATGATAACAATCATGCAGAAAACGATCGTTGTCCTTTTTAAAAGAAACGCCAACCTAATATATAATGCTTTGCATATCTTTTAGTAGAACTTTATTTACTTTCCCTCGACTTGTATGTTAAATTATGGTCTAGTGGTTCACGTAGATTAATGCAAATGTTCTTAAGTACTTACAGGGTCTGAAAGCCACTGGTGAAGATGTTTCTTAACGTCTTATTTTAAATGAAAATAACATTTCATTATTAATTAAAATTAAAACATCAAATCCGACTTTGTTGTAACATATAATTTTCATTGCACTTGTTCTATAACTGGCTAATTAATGTTTGCAGGTATTTATTTATACAGGATGTCTCAAAAAGATTGAAACACAGTTTAATTCATTACCTTTTAGAGGTAAGTGGGCAATCTAAGTTACACAAAAGTGTTCGAAATAAGGTACAAAATAAGACAGGTAAAAAAAAAAATTTGTTAATTTTCATTAAATTACTTTTTTTAATTTTTATACAGCCTCTCTAGATAAATTTAACCAATTAGAAACTTTTTATTTTTAACACAATAATATCATAGCAAAAAAACAGTATGCCTGTATTTTTAAAATTGAGTGAATTACACATAATTGAGAATTGAATAGGAGCATATACCAAAATAGAAATGCATATTTGTGAAATTTTTTAAAAATAAAAAATGTATGATAATATTTACATTAACACTAATTTTGCATGCTTAAGGTAAATGCGGGGATACAATGACCATATACTTAAAGGTTTTTTTTTATATTGAGACTTTATTATTTTTACAAAATCTGTTAAAACCAATTCCAAGTTCTAAATGTATGTTCTGCATAACTGTCTGTTTAAATTTTTATTGTATACATTTTGATTGCATAAAGCAATACTAGTTAGTATGCATGATTTTTTTAATTGTATGTCTCAAAAGCAAGTCCGCATAAAACAAAATTGAGGACTGCATGCGTCCTGGAAGCTTGCATAAGCAGTATCATTGTGTATCTGTGTCTATTTAGGCTTTATTTAAGTGCATTTGGGATTTTTTTTTTTTTTTTTTTTTTATTATCATCAATTTGTAAATAATCCCCATTTTCCTCGAGAAACAGCCTTTTAAGTGATACAGGAAAATGGCATAGGTCAATTTCTTTTCTGTATCATAACTAAGTTGGTTTTGAAGATACAGTTATAAGCTTTTTCTAATAAATAGTCTTATTAGATGGAAAATAAAAACTTTCTAATTAATCAAATTTGCATAGGGTGAGTCACATAAACATTTAGAATGTATAACTATTGAAATCTAATAGGAAGATTTTTTTTCTTAGTCTTTTTTTTCTACCTTATTTTTAAAAAAAAAACTTTCAATTTATATTATCTACATATCTGTAACAAATAAAGAAGAATCAAAACGTGATTCAATCTTTTTGAGACACACTGTATAATGTGCATACAAAATATAAGACTACTTATAATAGTTGTGACTTGTTTTTCAATGCTTTAAAATGGTGGATTCTTTAGCTGGCATCAATTCAGAACATTAATATTTTTTTAATAAAATAACTCTTTTTTAATAAACCAAAAGCAATAAGATAAGCTTGCTGCCTAACTTTGACCTTGAAGAGAACCCTAAATTTGAAGACAAAGAATGCATTGTGCATGGGCCCGCTAGACCTGAATCAGCCACTGCAGTTTTAATTAGTTATTAAAAAAGGCAGATTTCAGACTTCATCTCAGGTGTGTAGCAATTTGTAACCGATGTCTACCAAAACGATCCTCAAGGTAAAGACAGGTTATTCTGCTTTTATACCACTGAATTTGTTGCAAACTAATTTATTGGTGGGAACACGCAACACCATCTGTTGGCGGTTGCTATATTACTCTCCCTTCGGAATTTTATCAGAGATAGAATTCGATACATGATACCGCCAGTTGATAGATGCCATTGGGTGATAGGGAGTATTAAGTTCACCGATATAAATATATTTGATTTATTTATTGTTTTTAATGAGTGGTGATATATTTTTTGGCAATTAGCAAGTCAACTGTTAATTGTGTACCATCCACCATAGAATTAGTTTTTTTGTGTGTTCATTTCGTCTTCTGCAGGTCACCAATGTAGCATTTTATAACCCATGTCTACCAAAAAGATCGTCAAAGTAAAGACGGGTTACTCAGCTTTTATACTACTGGATTTGTTGTAAGCTAATTTACTGGTGGGAACATGCAACACCATCTGTTGGTGGTTGCTACTGGTGTATATATAATGCAGTTTGCAAAAAAGTAACTGTCATGCAAACACTTTATCAAAATGCGGAAGAATGATATTGCTTTATCCTGTCCTTTTAAAACATCAGAAATTAGTTGCTAATATATTGACCTCTTGCTAGCAATATCTTACAAAAGCTAATCTAATTTTTCATCTGTTTTAAACTAAACAAAAATAAGGAAAAACACATTCACAGTGAAAAATATAGGAATCCTATTTTAAAAGTATTCAAATTGTTAAACAATAAAACATAAGGGAAAAACTTGAGACAATGGGATTGATCACTAAGATCAAGGAATAACTGGAGAAAAAATTGGGAAAGGGACTTTTGGTATACAGTTCACTATTCACAGCTTGTCACTTTATTACAATTTTAGCTTAGAACAATACAGAATGTCCTTTGATACCCTTTTAACTTTAATATGCTGCAACTATTCCATTAAAATTATGTTTAGATGCTGTAAAGTAGCCATGCGCTATCTAATGAGACTGTTAGTAACGCTCTATGTCAAAAAAGGACTATTTCGAAAGCTATACACAAGATACATGAAAATAACCAATTACAAAGTTGTAGAGCAGCATTGTTTCAATAGAAAAAAGACATTATGCATATGAATACTTTGAAAAAAATGTAGACAATGCTCATTTATTTATTCATGTTTAATACTGATAATTAAAAAAGCGTCTAAAAATTAGTAATTTGACGTCAATAGACAGGAATGTCACCGACAACAAATGAGGTTTTCCAAGGTTTTGAAGATGTGCCTGCATATTGGTAACTGATCGCTTATTTCAGAAATATTACGCACACATAATTACCAACACTTAAATATACTACAAGGTGAGACCGAAAAGTAAGGTGACTAATGTCATAATAATCACTGCATTATATATTTGCAGATAAATACATCACTGTCCTTCAAAGTAGTTACTGCCGTCTACAATACACTTTTGACAATGTTCATACAAGGTCTTGAAACTTCTGAAAAAGTCCTCCTTTGAGATTGTCTTAAGTTCCTTGGTAACAGCTGCTTGAATGTCTGAGATACTTGAAAATCGGTTTCCCTTCAATGCCAATTTCAGTAGTGGAAAGAGGAAAAAATCTGCTGGCGCTAGATTAGGGGAATAAGGAGGGTGTAATACTGTATTACACCCTCCTTATTCCCCTAATCTAGCGCCAGCAGATTTTTTCCTCTTTCCACTACTGAAATTGGCATTGAAGGGAAACCGATTTTCAAGTATCTCAGACATTCAAGCAGCTGTTACCAAGGAACTTAAGACAATCTCAAAGGAGGACTTTTTCAGAAGTTTCAAGACCTTGTATGAACGTTGTCAAAAGTGTATTGTAGACGGCAGTAACTATGTACTTTGAAGGACAGTGATTTATCTGCAAATATATAATGCAGTGATTATTATGACATCAGTCACCTTACTTTTAGGTCTCACCTTGTATATAAATATATATATATATATAAACTAAATAGAATAATCCCATATAGAATCACCTTAACAACTATAAATTACAAAATTCCTTGAAGTTTATGGAGTTATTCAAATTCTAGAACAATGGTTTAAAATAACATGACCGCACTACATCAATAAATTAAAAACAACTACAAGACAAAAGGATGGACTGGATAAACAAATTAATAAGATAATTTTTTTATCAGATATATTTTTTAGATAGCACTAAGGAAGTTGTAATATTATATTTCAGAAAGAAAAGCATCTATCTAAAACAAAAGTTCCCTAACTTTCAAAGGTTGGGACCTACCTTTTATGAAAGTTGATCAACGACAACCCACAGCACCTACCCCATCATTAAGCAAATGTTTAGAATTGTTAACGTTACTTTTGATTAACCATAAATAAAACTTAATTTCAATTAAAAATTACTAATTATATCTAAATTACTACAAATCATTAAATTAGTTAAAATTACTAGATGTATCTCAAGTTCTTAAAAGTATTTTACCCTTTTAAGAGCACATACAATCCAATGACAATTTTTAAACTACTTTTTAGTTAAAAGTTAAAAAAACTGGAAATAAAATTTATTATTATAACTAATAAGTCTTATAAAATGGACACACAGGCAGCTGCTTATCAACATTTTCTATTTTTCACACCATTTTGATATTTCTTATGACTTCCAATTTCCATATGAAAACTTTACATTTACTATTTCCAATCCACCAAAAATTGGCTCACGACCCACCAATGGATAGCAACTTCCTGTTTAGGAAACACCAATCTAAAGCATTACAATATTTTTCAATCAAAGTACGTATTTAAAAGACAGGCAAAAGGATATAGAAATTGTTTGCAAAATAAAGTTCATCCAAGAAACATATTGGACTCCCATTTTCTTTTATGCCTATCAACAATTTCCAGAATAGGAGATAATTCAAAACAATCCTAATGCACTTATTTTTATATAACATTATTCCTATAATGTTATATAAAAATCTATTCCTAACAAAATGGACAAGAAGTATAGACAAGATCTTTGACAGCATTATGTTTCACAAAGTATCTTAATATAAAGCTCAATCAATAGGAATAAAAAAAGACATCAATCAATCCCCTCCATTTCTAATATTTGATTTAAAATAAATGTTAACTGTATATAGTAGTTCAAAAGTAAAAATATTTTGAAATTTTTATGATATAAGGATATAAAAAAATATTGTATGCAACACGAATCTTATTCCCTGCCAACCTGTAACTTAATATTAAATTATTGATATTTAGAAAATATTTGATTGGTTGGTTGTTTTCAGATTATCTGGCACCGTCAGCAACACGAGGGCTATAATGCGTCGAAACATTCGTCATTTGACAAGCCAACATACATTTACAAACATCCATGCCTTACACGGGACTCGAACCCGCAACCTCGCGGTCTAGAAGCTAGTATGCTAACCACTATATCGTTTAGAAAATATTTGAGAAAACTATTTTTTTTATTTATATATATATATATATATATATATAAATTTTTTCACTTTTTCTATATATTTACTTCAAGTTCTTCAATAATTAACTGCATACGATTCTGGTATATACAAGTACAATATCCATAATTTACTACCGACACATTTGCCATACTTTTTTACCATTTAATTTTAATATACCATTCAGAGAATCATATGCATGTATAAAGCATAAATACGACTGTCTTAGTACGCTAAGCTGGAAACTACTCAACCAATTTAGATTGTGCTTGCATAGTTTTGTAGCATGTTTGCTCTCATAGGTTTTAAACTAAAAATTATTCAAATAGATTTTTTAATTGTTAAGTAAAAGCAGATTTTAGACTTTTTGTAATGAAATTCTAAAATAATACCCTATTAATTTGATGATAATGTGCACAAGTCAAAATAAAATTAGCTTTTGTAAATATATGGTGGATGTTGTTAGTCAAGATATCAATTTTATAATATTTCAATTTTAATTCATTTCTATTATTACATATATTTTTAAACAAGAAATCTAAATTCCTGCGATATAGCGCCCAAGTAGTTAGCAAAGTTAAAATAAAAGGTGGGTTTTGCAAGCAAATGTCAATTTAAGTTGGAGCCACCAATCACTATTGTCAAAGTGAGTGTTAGATAGTACAATAATTTATTAGCTCATTGCTCACAAGGAGTACCCAAACTGTAAAAAGCCTCCCCTGGCGACAAATCTATGGCAACACTCAGTAATAGTTTTCCAAATAGTACACATTTAGCCCAGCTCAGACACTTTAAATACAGTCAAATCCTGTTAATCTTTAACTGCTGGGGTTAGTTGTTTGATATTTCTGGTGCAAAGACAACATGTGGGTCATACTGCATCAAATAAATTGATGAATATTGGTTTAAAGTTTAACAAACATAGAATACGTAAAATGTATAGAAAAGTCAAAATTGAAATATTTTAAGGGGTGGAAGCTTTCCACGAAAAGTGATTCGCAGTCTACCAGACTCCATACAGCAGTTGAACGTTAACACGAAATCGGTGGAGCCACCGACATGACATACATGCTTATCCTCCATATTGTAATGAATAAGGAAGTGTGCAGATTAATTATGGACGAAAAGTGATTCACAGTCTACCAGACTCCATACAGCAGTTGAACGTTAACACGAAGTCGGTGGAGCCACCGACATGACATACATGCTTATCCTCCATATTGTAATGAATAAGGAAGTGTGCAGATTAATTATGGTATACATCTCTTTAAAGTATTATCTAATAAATAAAAAAAAATTTAAAATTATGTGTTCTCAAACACACCGGATAATGTTGCGATTATACAGCTAGTTTATTACACATTTTTAAAATAATTTTTTGATAAAAGTAGATTTATAAGAATCGAATACAAGAGAAGGGTTTTTACAAATTAAAAGAAGTACAATCAACAGATTAAGATTATTATAAATTAACTTAGTTTCCAATTTCTTAAAGAACAGAAATATAATAGTAGTTAATAATTTTACAAATGCATGGAAAATATTTGAGGTTATCAAGCCATCCATGCTAACTACTATACAGAACAAAGACGTAAGCGCACCATATTAGCCACAAAAACATAATCTAATTGTACTGGTAATTTGTACTATTTTGATATATATAAACTCAATGAAAGAATCTATTATTATATTAACAGCTGCCACATAAACTGAGATTCACAACATACAGAAATTAGAAATGGCAAAAAAGTCTGTAAACTTCTGTGAAAAAATTCAATAATTTAGTTTTTAGTAAGCAAAATACTCAAATAATATTAAAAATTACTTTTTTTTTCACAAAACCTACCAAGATTTTTATTTAAATTCTTCAGTTTTCACAAAAAAAATACTCTTTTCATCAGAATTATTATCAACAAATACTGTATATGTTACTTTACTCTCAGTAGTCCAGGGAATAGAGACATATTACCTTGCAAAAGGTTATATAGTTCCAATTTTTCTATGTGTCATATTGGACAATATTGTGGTTCATAATCCAAGTTTTAGACCTCTTAAACCTTGTATATAAGTACATATCCCATGGTGAACCAAAATCCAAGAAATTTTTCAATTATATATAACTCTTTGCCAATGCATCTTAGAAAGAAACCTTACACTTAAAAGTTGAAGAAGATTAAATTTTCTACATTTTTGTAAACAAAGTTTTTTTTGTAGTATTAATGTAAAGCATTACGTGGCATCGAAATATAAAATTGTAAGAATGCTACTTGTTTTAAAGACTTTTGTCGTGTTTTTCGATTATATCTCCATAACTGTACACATCGCAAAGAAAGATGTTTTCAATAAAAGTTAGAACTTAAATTTATTACAAGTTTTATACATTTTCTATTTCAAATAACAAAGGAGCTACACTGCTTTGAAATTTAATGCAGGAGAAAAGCCTTTAATAATTTACGTAGAGCTAATTGTAAAAAAAAGTTTCCTTCTGCAAAGCCTGGCAACTTCAATAAAAAAACTTAAAATGTGGATAGTATTGTGATGTCACATGCCCACCAACTCTCTAACGCAACTACTCAACTCCACTCAACTCGACAGGCAACATTAGAGGACTTAGAACTCCCAGGCAACGCACTACGAACTCAACAAACTGATCAACAACTTTTTAGAATATAAGTTGCACTGTTAAAACAATTTATATTTGGAATGAGAAATGGTTTTATATTTTCAAGTTAATTACGTGCTTGTCAAAGTTCATCATATATCTCAACTTAAAATAAACAAAACGATAAGCTGTAACGTAATAGTGGTGACCTGTGAATTAACGAACATTTTAAAAACTTTTGAGCAAAATGGTGACTCATTACAATTGTGGTGATATAGGATTGTCACCTTGCCTGACTTTTAAACGATTTGGAGGCAAATTAAAAAGGATGAAAATATACTTCTCAAATGGATACACGTCGTTTGAATGAATACTAATGGTAAAACCCGAAGTATCGCTGCAATGAAGTGCACAGCAGAGAGAACAAGGTAAGGATTTGACATTGATTCATTCATTTTTTCGGAGTGGTGATTGCTTTATTTTAATTGCACTATTTTATTTTGGTTTCGTTTTGAGTTTCCAACTATTACTGTTTTTAAGTCAAAATGTTGGTTGCTGATAACACTGCTGAAAATGTGGAAATTAACCGTGTGCATATAAAATTACCGGTATTTCATAAGGGAAATATAAAGTTATTGTTAACGCAACTCGATGCTGCATTTTTAGTTAATCGAATTAGAAGCGAAACTTCGAAATACAACTATTTAATTAACGTGCTAGATAAAGAAATTTTGGCTTTAGTTAGTGATTTGCTTCTCGAATGTCCTGATGATAAACCATTTACTACGTTAAAAACGCGGCTTTTGGATTTGTTTCAACACTCAGCTGCCAAAGAGACAAGAATTCTATAGGAGGATTTACAACTTGGAGACCAAAAACCAAGCATACATATTATTATGTTGTATGAAGGAACTGTCACATGGCAAAGTAGGTGATGAATTTTTGAAAAATTTGTGGTTGTAACGACTTCCGAAAAACATTCAAACAGAGCTAGCCATAAGTGGGGACGAGTTAGATAAGTTGGCAATTCTTGCTGATAAAGTAGCAGAATTAGCTGAACCAAGCAATTCATACATATCTGTAGTGTCAGAAAATACTACTCTCGCTGAATTGAAAGGTTAAATCTATGAATTGAGTCAGAAACTTGAAAAACTGAGTACAGATTTTAGATTAAATCGTGGACACGACCATTCACGAGGGCGTAATAACTACCATAGAAATGCCACTTCCCATAATCGTTCCGCAACTCCACATGGTACACAAAACAATTTTAATGATAGAAATATGTGTTGGTATCATTTTAAGTTTGGAGCAAGGGCACTGAAGTGCAACTCTCTGTGTTCCTTTCAAAATACGTCGGGAAACGCTCAGGGCCAGTTGCAGGCTTGCGATGATGGCCCTAACACCAAACATATAAGCAGTCGTTTGTTTATTTTGCATCTTAACAGTGGCATGAAATTTTTGGTTGATTCTGGAGCTGATATTTCCATTATACCTCAATGCGGAAATAATAAAACTTCGCCCACATACCTCTTTGCAGCCAATGATTCTAAAATCACTACGTATGGGACAAAAATGATGGAATTAAATTTAAACTTGTGAAGTCCATTTAGGTGGGAAGTTACTGTTTCTGACGTAATGAAGCCTATAATTAGGTCTGACTTCTTAGAACATTTTGGTTTGGTTATTGAAATTAAAAACAAAAAGCTCATTGATCCTGTAACATAATTAATGTCGTCAGGAAGATCTTATCATGGACCGCCTATATTAATTAAAACTATTGCAAGTGGTTCTTGTGTACATAATATTTTAAAAGAATTCCCCAACCTTACTAGATCCCACACATTTGCAGGACTGTTTCCTCATAACACGAGGCATTATTTTATTGAAACAGAAGGTCCGTCTGAATTTTCTAGGCCACGTAGATTACATCCTGCCCAGCTTAAGATAGCAAAGCAGGAATTTTAGTATATGCTGGATCAAGGTGTATGCCGCCCTTCAAAGTCAAATTGGGCATCTCCACTGCACCTCGTTCCAAAAGGGGATAATGACTGGAGACCTACCGGTGATTAAAAAGCTCTTAAAAAAATCACCGTTTCTGATAACTATTCAGTTCCACATATTCCAAGATTTTTCTCACAATTTAGAGGGTTGCCAGGTTTTCTCAGAAATTTACCTCGTCCGCACTTTTTACCACATTCCAGTTAATCCGGACGACATACCTAAAACTGCAATCACCGCACCGTTTGGTTTGTTTGAGTTTTTGTTTCTTCCTTTCGGTCAATCTAATGCGGCCCAGAACTTTCAAAGATTCATCAATGAAGTTCTACAAGGATTAGATTTCTGCTTTCCATAAATTGATGACATCCTGGTTGCCAGTTCTGATATTGAGGAGCATCATCACCACCTCAGATTAGTCTTCAAGCATCTGGACAAGTACGGTCTGACTATTAACATCTCAAAATGCATCTTTGCAACAAAAGAAGTTCCATTCCTGGGATATCTCATCAACCAGTATGGATCTGAACCCTTGCCAGATCGAGTCCAAGCCATTCAAGATTTCCCTAAGCCCGAGACTAAGAAACAACTTCGGCAATTTCTTGAAACCATCAACTTCTACAGACATTTCTTACTGCACACTGCATCTACTCAAGCACCTCTTCATGAGCTTCTCAAGGATAGTCGTAGAAATGACAAAACCCCAATCTCATGGACAATGCAGACAGTTCAGGCCTTCGTCAAGTGTAAGACTGAGCTGGCACAAGCAACTCTTTTGCATCATCCTTCAGCGAATACCCCCTTAGCGTTGCATGTTGATGCCTCAGACTTTGCAATTGGAGCTGCTCTTCATCAAGTCTTTCCATCAGGCTATCTGCAACCACTAGCATTTTTTGAAAAAAAACTTACACCAACCGAGAGAAATTATTCAGCATATGATCGGGAACTTCTAGCAGCATATTGAGCAGTGTAACATTTCAGGTACATGCTTGAAGCCAGAGAATTTCAACTGTACACTGAACACAAACCCCTGACATTCGCCTATAAGCAGAAGCAAGACAAATGCCCACCAAGCCAAATGTGAGAATTGCTACAGTCACTTTTCTTTCTCCTATCGACGACGAACAAGTTGCAAAGGACCAAACCATCGACAAAGATCTCAAAGAAATTCTCTTGTCCACATCATCAAGTCTTCAGTTGTAGAAACTTAAACTTCCTGGAACCGACGTTGAGTTATACTGCAACGTTTCTACAAAGAGAATCTGTCCCTTCTTACCAGCTGCACATCGACGACTGACATTCGACACCATAATCTCAATCACCCTGGAATACAATCTTCAGCGAAGCTCGTAAGTGAACGATTCATTTGGCTTTCCATGCAGAAAGACTGTCGTATGTGGGCTAAAGCCTGTACTTCCTGTCAACGCTCCAAGGTACAAAGACATGTATTTAGTCCCTTAGGAGCATTTGAAGTCCCTGACACTAGATTTCTCACATCCACACCGATTTAGTCAGCCCACTCATATCATCTCAAGGATTTTGATACTGTTTGACAGTGGTCGAGTGCTTCATCCGTTAGCATGAAGCTTTCCCCATCGCAGATATCACAGCTGAAAGTGTAGCAGAGACTTTGTATTTTTGATGGATTTCAAGATTCGGTGTTCCGGCCCACATCACCAGTGACCAGGGACGCCAATTTGAGTCAACACTTTTCAAGTCACTAGCCAAGCTTCTTGGAATAAACAAGCTGTGCACCACCGCCTATCATCCTATGGCCAATGGTTTGGTAGAACGTCTGCATCGACCTCTGAAGAGCGCCATCATGTGTCACAACACAGAGAAATGGAGTGCAGTTCTTCCTACTATCCTCCTCGGCATGTGATCTTCAATTAAGGAAGATATCAACGCCACTTCAGCTGAGCTGGTATACGGCACATATTTACAACTTCCAGGTGAATTTTTTGTCTCCAGCAAAGCAGATCCAAACCATACCATTTTTGTTGAAATGCTGAGAAACACTATGAACAGGATCAAACCAACTCCAACCTTCCATCACAGTCGTCTGAAGATCTTCTTTCATAAAGAGCTGAACACCTGCTCCCATGTGTTCATCCGCGTTGGACCAGTGAGAGCATCGCTTCAGCCACCCTATGATGGCCCGTACCAAGTACTTTCTCGTGATGCCAAAACCTTCCGTTTGCTGGTTAATGGAAAGGAATCTACTGTCTCCATTGATAGACTCAAGCCAGTGTTCACCATTAGTGATTTGGCTTCGGCAGAGGAACAGACAAGCGAACCTTGACGTTTGATTCCTCAAGATGATGTAACAGGACAACATCAGACAACCACAAGGTCTGGAAGACGTGTCAAATTCCCCAACACCTCCCGACTTAAACTCTGGCAGGGGGTACTGTGGCATCATGCACACCAACTCTCTAACGCAACTACTCAACCCAGCAGGCAACATTAGAGGACTCGGAACTCCCAGGCAACGCACTATGAACTCAACAAACTGATCAACAACTTTTTAGAATATAAGCTGCACTGTTAAAACGATTTATATTTGGAATGAGTAATGTCTTTATATTTTCAAGTTAATTACGTGCTTGTCAAAGTTCATCATATATCTCGACTTAAAACAAACAAAACTGATAAGCTGTAACGTAATAGTATAATAATAATGTAAAATTTAAAAAAAATGAACCCATAAAAACAAAGTTTTTAATGTAAATCTTTCATATACATTGCCAAATTTATGTGCAATATGATTTTGTGCAAAAATCGACTTTTCATAATGTTTGACCATTGCAAAGAAAACCATCAATTCAGTGCCATGGACAAACTCTTTTTTGCCTCCAAAACTTGATAGAATGCATTGTCATGAAAAACAAGTCCATATGCAAAGTTTCAGCTTGGTGGGATGAAAGCAAATGGGTTCATTATCGGAAGGGGCAACAGAAGCGTGTGTAAAGGCAGCCTTTTATGAACAGATGCAATTCTCATCAACAGTGAATCTATCTGTCAAATTTCAGTTTGATCATATAATGGTTAGTAAATTAGTCCTTTGAAGCGGAAATGTGATTGCGTGTGTAAAATTGGCATTTTAGTGAAGATCTTCAAAACTTAATAGAATACATTGTCATTGACAATGAATCTACGTGCCAAGTTACAGCTTGAATGGATGATGGCAAGTGAGTTAATTAGCTCTCTAAAGATTTTTCCATAACAAACACACAAAGATAATTGAGGTTAATAAAAATTATATAAAAATAGATACATTATAATAATGTATACACTGAGTGGCCACTTTATTATGACCACCTGACAGTTTTAGGCAATAATTTTCTAATTGTGTCTCAGTGTTGCCACTATAGGATGAGATATCTATAAAATGGGAATGCAGGACAAGTGAATCATTGATTGCATTGGGTTATTTGTAAAAATATGGGCAAACATCGCGATTTAACGTGTTTCAACATGAAATGATTATAAGCACTTGAAGCATCGGAGTCAGAATAAGTAAAACAGCTGCACTTGTGAAGTGCTCGAGAACAGGAGTTATTAATATTTACAGACTTCCAGCAAGACAATGCTCCTTTCCATATAGCTGGCATTGGTTCATCCTCAGATGGTTAAAAAATCTGAAGAAATTATAAAGTTCAGTTCATCATATACAGTCTCAAATTCCTTATACCACGTACCAACACTTCTCAGAATCCATGCAGTATTAAGTGCAAAAGGTGGTTCAACATTATCTTGAAGGGGTTGTCATAATAATTTGCCCACTCAGTGTATATCTATGTGTAATAATGGTAATATCAATTTACTATTTTTGTGGTGCATCAAAACCCTCTGTATTCTGAAATTACGGATGTTTTTCAGTTTACCGATCATACCTTTTTACCAAAGTATTTTAGAAGGAAAATTTATATTTTAGGTTGCAGAGTATTAACTTTCAACAAATTATGTATGCAAAATTTGTTTTGTAGAACTTGTGGAAGAATTATGGGCAGTGAGGACTGTCCTTCATATTGGGCGTCGATTTGATATCCGACTCCAATATGATAGTGTCCAGAATGCTACCAATAATGATTCACTAGTATAAAAATATATCTTTATTACAACACATGGTTAATGCGTGATTCGCATCGCTGCTGATGTACTCTGCATATCGCCTCTCCAACCTCTCTCACCGACATTTAGAGTTCTAATGAAGAAAAGCGTGGGGAGGAAGAATGACATCACAGGTGCGCCTAACTGAGAATGTCTCAGTTAGAACTGCGAATCACTGTGATTGGTCGAGATGAATTATGTCATTTTCTAATAAACATACTAGTTACAGTCCTGCACAAAAGTTAAGACACAATACAAAATTGGTGTTTTATAAAATAGTATTAAGACCGAAGATTTAATCTTTATATCACTTAATAATATGCACGTATTACATTAAAAATAGAAATTTGAAAATGAAAAACAAATCTGTAGCGAATTAGTCGCAAAAATATCAAAAATCCGTTGCATCATAAGTTTAGGCACAAATAAAAAGTTTTTCATTTTTATAAGCAAGTGAAAAGTTTTAGTAATCAATTCAGCTTTCAAGTTGTTTTATCAAATCAAAAACACGGTTTTTCATTAAAAGCACAAGCTTTTGCAAGATTTCAGGCTTGATTCCATACCACGCCTTTTCAATGGTTTCTTTCAGTTCAAAAATGGTGGAATACTGCTTTCCAAAGCTATACAACTTTTGTAAGAATTCCCCATATATTTTTGATAGGATTACAGTCAAGACTATTGGCAAGCCAATCGAGAGCCATGATTGTTTTGGCTCTAAACCACTTTTTCGTTGACTTAGATATGTGGATGGAGGCATTGTTTTATTGAAATTTCCAGTTAGGTCCACTTAAAAGCTCATCAAATGGTAGTTACTTTCTAGAGTTGCCTGGTAGGATTCAGAGTTTTGTTTTCCCTTTAAAATCGCTAGGTAAGTTTAGCCGTTGAATCCAAATCCTCTCCTAACCATGACTGAACCTCCACCTAGACGTCACTAAACTAAGTTACAGGATCTTAATGAAGATCATGCCAGTAGTAGGAAAATCTTTCTGGACCATCTAGGCTCCATTTTTTTTATCACTGAAGACCACCTGTAGACATTTGTCACTGTATGACATGTGCTGTGAGCCCAATTCAGTCTTGCTTCTTTGTGACGAGACTGCAAACGCAGCTTGTGTTTAAGTTTAGATTTTTTTAAAAACCGGCAATCCACAATTCTTCTACGTACAGTTTAATGTGAAACTTTAATGACAATTATATATTTGATCCGATTAGCAGAGTAATGTTGATTTGAAGCCAGTTTTATAATTTGTTTATCATGCTGTTTGCTGATCGTTCGAGGCCTTCCAGATCGTGATTTTGGTTGATATTAGTCACCATGTGCTAAACCTCTATAAATACCACTTTTTGAACGATTTAATGCAATTGAAATATCAAAAATGGATTTATCTCTGGCCTTTAACTTCCAAATTCTTAAAATCTCTACATAAGAAAATTGCGCAGATTTCGGCATCATTCTAACCAATGAAAATTACTTCAAACCTTTTATAGCAACTTAAAGACACTCCCATTTGATGATGCGATCATTTTTCAGAATTTAAATAAATCTTACGTTTGTGCCTATACTTTGGCGGCATAATTTTATTTAATTTTTCCTTGAAATTTTTTACTCAACACTTTTTTCTTATGGCTTTAAGAATATATATTTGAAACAAACTAGTGAAAATTAAATGAATACTATTGCTTTTTCGTAAATTGCCTCTGTGTCTAAACTTTTGTGCAGGACTGTATATACCTGGAAATTCTTTATTTTGCAGTTTAGATTTCACTGCTTTAGTTTTTGCAACAAACTATCAATGGTTTATGAAAACTAAGCTCACTCAAAAGAGCTATTAATTTTAGAGACAGAAAATTTTATTTAATTTAACTTATTATTAAAACAATTTAATTATTAAAATGAAGAAATAAAACTATTTAGTTATTGAAATTAATAATTAAATATAAATGATAAAATATATTATTTAAGCTATATAATTATTAAAATTAATTATTTAGATATTGAAAATATCTTGTTATTAACAATAATCAAAATTTGATTAATTATACTGAAAATTTGGACCGCATAAATCTAAAATCATAGTCGGGCCAATTTTATGTCCCAAAGCCCCCTGCATTCTTCTAATCTTCTTTAATTTTGACAATGGCAAATCTCAACAGTATATGGTGTTTTTCCAGTATTCTCTTCTCAAAAGAAAGGTTCAGGTCACATATGCCACCCAACTTGAGATTTTCCTATCCTATCTTAAAAGATCTGTACCCCACAGAGAATCAGCCATTTGAATACAGTTAATTTCTCATTTCTATTTCAAAATGCAGGTTTTTGGGATGTACCACAGCAAAAAATGGAAAATTGTTAATGCAATTATTAAATATATAAACATTATTTTAATATTTCTACTTTTTATTTTGCAATACTATTATTATATCTACACTATTATATATATTTTTTTTTATTAAAATTGTCAGATTTTGCAGTAAAAAACTGTTTTTACAACCACCTCTACCATAGCTAAATTATTATAGGTTCTTACCTCGTTAACTTCAAAACAGAGTAGCTCCTCTGTTATTAGTCTTTATACAAAACTTGTAGCAAATGTATGGTTCAAGAACTTTAATATTATACATTTTTCTCTATGGCATACTGTTATGGAGATATAATAAAAAAAAGCAATAAAAATCTTAAAAAAGTATAATTTTTAAGAACAAGTTGTTACTCTGATTCTGCATAACTCTTTACATAATACAATCAATGCCAAAAGTCAAGCATGGAGAAGAAAATGTTAATTTCCAGAAACCAATCTAAATTTCAGAGACTGCAATTTACTGCTGGAGTAGATAGAAGTATACAAATGGGTTATATAACAGCTAATTATGGCTTTATGATGAGAGATAAGCAAAAAAAGCAGTCGCATATGCAGCCAGCATTGTGAAAGGTTAGAGGAGTTGCATGTAAGGTTGATAAAAAGTGTTTAGAAATTTCGTGCAATTAGTTTACAAGACAAACATGTTTCGATAGCTTCCAGAAGATGAATGGCAGATAGTGAGCACTGACATTCTGTGGGATACCTTGAAGCAGAGCAATCAAACACTGATGTTGTGCTTTTCTTCAGCATTCATCATTCTGTCGATTTTCATGATCATGGAAACAATTCTAAAAAAGCTAAACAGTTGTCCAGAGACTTGTGTCCAACCGCCCAAGGGTTGTGACCCCCAAGAAAGAATAACATATTGCTGTAGTAGCAAAGCAGAATCAAAGAGCGATCTCCACAAGTGTGGCATCTACAGTTGCAGTGTCTATTGATAAGACAATATCTGCCGCCACTGAGCGCCAAAGACTACAAATGAATGGACTATATGTCCGGGTACTACTAGTCTATGTTCCTCTATCCGTGAAATCCAGAGGGAAACGATTAAAGAGGCGTCAGCAACATGTTAATTGGATTTGTCTGATTGGGCTAATGCTATTAGATGAGTAAAGATTTGCTCTGAAGGTAATTGAAAAACATGAAAGAATCTGGAAAGAGCACACGCGATCGGCCCCAAAATATCATTGAGCATCATGCATTCAGAGGTGGGAGCATCTATCAAGGCATGGGCTAGGATTTTGTTAGGATATCGCACCGACCTACCCACCTATAGGCAGGAGTCTATGTTGGTCGTCCGGTATCAGGACGAAGTCCTAAAATCCACCGTGAGATTGCACACTGTAGCAGTTGGTCCTTTTGTATTAATGGATAAATAATATACGTCCTCATAGAGCTGGCATCATCAACAGTTACCATGAAGGGATGACTAGAGTGAAGGGATTGCGCAAATGATTTAGCCAGCATACTCCTAGACCTTAATCTTGGTGAAAATCATTGGTATGCCCTCAGCCCTGCCTGCTGTATCTGCACGTTTCCCACCCCCAGCTACTCTCACAGTTAGAAACTGCTCTACAGGAGAAATGGTGATTATTTGACTCTGAAGTGGTTTATCACCTCATGGGAAAACATGGTCACACACTGTAAACTTTGTAAGATGATGAGGAGTGGTACTCTATTCATGTCAGCTTTGTTAATTTGTTATGGATTTAAGCATCATTTTGTTAATGACTCCAATATGAATTATCTTGTAATTTAAAAAAAAAAAAAATCAATATTTTTTCATCTTTGTATTTAATTCATTGTTTTTGTTTCATGCATAAACCTATTTGCTACTTTCCTGTCGTATTTTGTTTTAATCAAAGCTGCAATTAATGTTGTTTTTTTTGCATTTTGCCTATTGTGCTTAACTTTTGGCAATGAGTGTAGTACCACAAAAAAAAACTTTTTATACAAAAATAGTAGAAAATTTAATATTCTACATTCTACAACTTTTAAATATAATGTTTCTAAGATGCATTAGCAAAAAGTTATGATACATAAACTGAAAAAAGTCTATATATTTTTTTATACCACTGAGAATGTACAAAGGTTAGGAGATCAAAAACATGGATTATGAACCACAAGACCAATGTATATGACATAAAGAAAAATTTCAACTAAATAACCTTTTACTTAAGACATAACCTTTTACTTAAGACATAACCTTTTACTTAAGACATAACCTAAGACTGCTTTTTCAGCCTCTATTCTGTGAACTACAGGTAACAGTTATGAAGCTATAAGAATTGTACTTGTTTTTTCTTGATCAAGATTATAGAGCTTGCACATGTTCAGAGAAGCTGGGTTGGAGCCTGTGCATTTGGAAAATTTGTCCCAGTAACTGTCAAGCGATTAATTTTTTTTTTTTAAAAAGCTTCAGTACTGAAAGTATAATTGTTTAAAGTTGTTTGACTTCTCAAAGGTTTTGAAAAGTTGGCTTATCACTAGTTTTCATTGCTTTTGCATGAAGTTCAGCTTTTTTTTTTGCTTGGGAGCTATACCATGTCTGATGTCACTCATATTTTGGTGGCTAGCTGTATGGAGAAAAACATTATCTTGGAAAGCACCATCTTTGGTAGGAATTAATACTAATGTCAGCTGAACTTCATGCAAAAGCAATGAAAACTAGTGATAAGCCAACTTTTCAAAACCTTTGATAAGTCAAACAACTTTAAACAATTATACTACTTTGACAAACAGGTTAATCTAATTAATCACAGTTTTTTAATTTTTAAGCTAGATTCAAAAAGCTGAAAATTTGTAAAGAAAGCCGAAATCAGTGTTCCTGCTGAACTCTGAACTGTACCATGTCTGGACACTGAGATTAGGTGAACATGTCCCCTGGTCTACACAGTACCTCACCTTTAATATTATTGAACCTACAGTGAAATTTAGTAAGTATATTCATGAATTTGCACTATCACTAGCATCTTTTTAAGAACTTTTATCATGAAGAATGGTATAATAATCTCTTAAGCACTAGTCATTACTGGTACAATTATATTCCTATGCAAATTTTAATAGTAGAATATGTCAAAGCTATTCCTATTCCATATTAATAAAGGCTTTTTCTCCCTAAGGACAGTAATCAATAATTGATTAATGTCTTTTATATTTAGAAACTATCATTTTATTATCACCAAGTGCATTATTGATCAATATACATACGCTTACCTGTTTCAATAAGGAGAGATTAGCCATCCTAAAAATATCTCATTCAATTATTCTAGAAAGACGTTTGCTCTATTTAGTTATAAAAACACAGGCGACAAACAATTATTTAAATACAGTAAAAAAAGTTTTTAGTCCAATTCCAATACGAAACATTTTTTTGACATTGTAAATTTACTTGCATGCAAATAATATAAACTATTCACAATTCCCATATTTTTGTTAAGACCATGTAGTATGATGAAATTATATAAAATATATTCACACTTGAACCATCGATATCATTCAAGGTTTTGCACAGTATTTTACACTTATGTACAAAATGTAAGGATAATCAATAATTTGATCATAATTTAGATACATGCAGTTCATATCAAAGATGCACACATCTTTATGTATTAAAATGACAAATGAAACAACATGGGGGCAAGGTGTGTATACCATCAAACTAGTATGACTTAGTGCCTAGTGGGAGGATTTTGTGTCGTAACCTTTTTTTTAAACATATGAATATCTGTCAGTTTTTAGCAACAACTACTATTGTGTAAATACAAAATTATCTAGCTGTTAGAAATCCAAGCAATTGTAGCAACTGCCCAACAGATAGTGTTGCCAGTAAATATCACCAGTAAAATAGTTTCCAAAAAATTCAATACTTTTAAAAGCAGAGTAACCTATATCTTTAGTTTCCAAAGAAATCTTTTAAATTAGCAGTAATAGCAGTAATTTCAAAAGGATGAAGTGTGTCACAATAACATTTTTATGGGTTTCAAAAGAAGAAAACACTAATGTCACTAAGTCACCCCATGACATAAGATTATGCCATAAAAAATTTATATTTGAAATGAATTTAATTTGTCTCAATTACTCCATAGAAAATTAATTAGAAAAAAACTAATTCTCCTTAAATTTTGCAAATGAGTGTATTTACTTACTAGAAAAATGGTCACTACAAAATAATACTTAAAAAAAGGCCAAAAGAACCTCATGATGAGTATAATTATAAAAATCTCATCTTCAGAATGTTTTGTACAAATTTAAATAATAGCCTACAAAATGTACTTAACATGATACATATTATTAAAATATCCTTATCATGGATAAGATTATGATCACATGCCAATTACAAAAAAGTTTTTTTTTAATAAACATTTTTGAATGATTGATATATATACATATGCTGAAATACAACTTGATGGTACATTTTGGAAATTTTTCTATCCACCACTCAAATCTTCAAAATAAAATTTCCATAAAATTCAAGTAAAAAACCAATTCAAACAAAAGCAAATTTTCAAACATTAGTAACAAACAAAAATTTAAGTTTTTCATCCATAGTCCTGAATCAAGTTCTGGAAAAAATCAACATGTGGTAGGAGAAGGTTCCTGGCATTTTATTCATAACAAATTGCCAATCATTGAAATATAATTGTGCATAAAAACGAGCTTGATAATTCAGAAGTTGAAATGATAAAACCATTTTTTAATAACTTTGAGTTACTGCTACTTTTATTTCTTCCAATTTTATTTCAACCAATGATATGAATCTTGACAGCTAAATTAACAAAAACTATAACATTTTAGAAGGTTTTTGAAACATAGTTATGAAATACAGATTTTTGAAAAAGAGGAAATTGTATAAATTTAGCAAGTTTTTCATGTCTTAGAAACTATTGAATCTTAAGACTATAAATTAGTATCTTCAACATAAACGATCTTTCATATGATACCCAACATTTAAAAAAATTGTTTTTTTTAAAACATTAAATAGTACTATTTTTTTGAAAAACTCAAATACATATATATATATATATATATACAGGGGGATTACAATTAAAATTAAAGTTTCCAAACGCTATAAAAAAAGAACCACTGGTCAGAATGACGCCAAATTTGAATGGAATATTATCAAAAAAGGGGGGAAACGTATGGCATAAAAAATAGTTCAAAATTTTAGTAATAGATGGCGCTGTAAGCCTCATAACTTAAAAGGGTTCGACTGCAAATGACAAATGAATTGTAAAACAACGGCTAAGGTATAAGTTACATGTTAAACCAACTGTACTGTTCAGTGTGCATAACTGTACAAGTGTGATACAGTTAGTTACGTAAGCCCATCCATTTGGCCTCAGGACAATTAAAAACCGATTTGAATAATGCTTTTTATGCAGTTTTTGGCCTCAAGACCATTAAAAATCAATTTTTCCCATCCCATGTGATACGACCTTGCTGTGGTGGATGGGCTTACGTAACTAACAGTATCACACACTTGTACAATCATGCACACTAAACAGTACAGTTGGTTTAACGTGTAACTTGCACCTTAGCCGTTGTTTTACGATTCATTTGTCATTTGTAGTCGATCCCTTTTAAGTTATGATACTTACAGCGAAATCCATTGTTAAAATTTTGAACTATTTTTTTTTCTGCCATACGTTTTCCTTCTTCAATAATATTCCATTCAAATTTTACATCATTCTGAATAGTGGTTCTTTTTTTTACAGCATTTTGAAATTAACTCTAATTGTAATCAACCTTTATATATATATTTTAATTGCGTTTCAGATGCAACAAATGACTGCTTGTGTGCTAGATTTCCTGAGTTGCTATAGAAATATTTTTAGGAGTCTATCCAGAGATTTTTTACAGGGTCCTATTTTTGTAAAAAAATATTAATTTTGTGAAAAAATTCCAATTTTATACATTTTGAGCATATGGTTCAGCGTCCATGACGACACTTCCTTAAAACCAACATGTAGGCAAGCTAGCCGTTTTCTCCTTTTGGCATAAAATAAACTTTGTAATTCTGTAATGAACTTGTACAAGTGAGGAAAATTAATATTTTTTGTATTTTCTAGTGTTATCCAGCCAATATATTTGAGCAGTGCAATTATTTTTTATCTTTATGCTTTCAATTAATCAAAAATCAAGTTTGAAACCAAGCAAAAGTCACATGACCAAAAACGCATAAAAACTTGACGTAGTTACGCATAGAATCCGTTGAATATTCAAAGAGGAATCTCCCTCCCTCATCTAAAACAGGTTTTAAACTGGTTCATCATCTGCTCATTGACGTCACACGCAAAAGTAGCTTTTTCCCGCCAAATTGCAAAGTGAAAAACTAAATATTTTTTTTAACTATCTATCTGAGCTCAAATTCTTGAAAGAACGGTATTGTTTTTCATGATTTTTTCTCAACTTTTATTTAAAAATAAAACCAAAAAACATTAAAATTCCTCATTGGTCCGTTTTCAAACTGGAAATATTATGAAGGTTCCGTTTTTTTTTTTTTTTTTACTTGGAATTTTGTGAAAGGTCAGTTTGTTTGACATGGAATTTCGTGAAGGATCCTTTTGTTGATAATGGAATTTTGTGAAGGGTCCCTAAAAGGACCCAAATTTCCTTTTGCATAGACTCCTGTTTTTCATATGGTATTCATTGACATTACAAGTCTGACTTGTGAATATGTGGCTCCTTTGATAGTTTCTATTAATTTATTTTACAATTGTAGTGCTACAAATATGATACAGCCTGATATATTTCAAATGTAATGTGTCTTAATAACACATTGAAAAATGCATACTGTATATGTTTTAGCTTGTGTTGTCAACTAAATGTATAAGATTAGCTTACTGTAACTTTCTTAAAATTATCTTTTAAAAAGAACACAACTGCTTCTAAAAAAAAAAAATTTAAACTGTAACTTTTAACAGTAGGTAACTTTATAGTAAAATATTTATGTTAATGTTACATAACTTTTTATCAGGCACAATATGTCAATTGCTAGGTCGCAATGTGCTTGATGGGCCATAAAACACATAAATTCATAATAACACAAAATAGACACGATTAAGTTCACGTATACAACTTCCAAGTGTTTTGAACATTATAAGGAATGTCAAAAGAAAAAAATACTTTAGAGTTCCTAGAGAAAAAAACCATTTACAAATACAAATGGGAGGGTGAGGTAATAAAATCCCCTGTGCATGTCAGATCAAATGTCGCCAACAGAATGTTAAATTTGAAGTTATTTACAGTATTATTCTTTCAAAAACCAGTTAAAAGCATTAGTCCATTTTTTTTTCTAAATGAAGTGAAGATGTCACTCGTTTCTTGCTAAGGGTATTTAATCCTTTGAGTTACAATAACAGATTCTACTATTTTCAAAGTGATCTCACCAGAAACAACCAATATATTCCTCAATTGGGAATAATAGGAAGAAAGCCTCTGATCTCTTAGGATGCAGGATGCTTACTTTGATTCATGCTTTGAAAAACACATGCAAGCCACAATGAATTGCCACACTTTATAGAGACAAATCCTACCACAATTCTCATCAAGTCACTTTCTACCACATAATTTATATTACACATTCCATGAATTGCTTTTCACTATAACAGTATTAATTGATAATTGGTCTATTTTCTGAAATAACAGGAACACAATAAGGTGGAAAATGCAGTTTCTGTGTTCCTGTTATGGTTTCACTTTATTGAATTATGTTAGTAATATGTTTCAATTTCTTTTGTAATTATCTATTAAGTAGTACTCAAAGTCTAGGCCTTATATGTTGTCAACAGTGGTTTTAGACTTGAAATGTGATGGTTTTTGTAAACTTACTTTCATGCAGCAAGTCTTAACAGTACCACCAAGTCTATTGTATGCACATACTTGCCATTTGAAATAGCAAAGACCTTGCTTTGAAATAGAAAGATTCTAAAATCTGTTTTATGTAGACATACACAGGGTCTTTATAATTCAAGTTTTACTTTGAAATGACCATAATAGGAAAACTACTGGACAAAATGTTATCAAACTAGGTAAATGTGTACAGGAAGTCGCACGATTTTATTTTCTGGAAAAAATAATAATAAAAGAAAATGGTGAAAAATCTGCTGCCAAGGGGAAGTGGAGCTGTATACAATAGTGTTGGATAAAATAAAACATAAAGATATGGGTTTAAAACACTTTAAACCCATGTCTTTGTCTTATTTCAAGTTAACAGTATTGCATACAGTGCCATTTTTCTCTAGTGGTAGATATTTGAACAATTTTATTTATTTTACAGGAACTAAATCCATTGACCTCCTGTCACTCTTTTACTATAAAATTTTGTCCAATAGTTTTTAATTTATGGCCATTTCAAAGAGAAACTTTTATAAAGACCTGAAGTATTTTGGAAGTACAGTCAAACCCTGTTAACGTGAAGTCGATGGCACCACTGAAATTGTTCACGTTAACCAAATTTCATGGTAAGGGATTGTGCAAATTTTTTTCTCAAATATAAAGGTTTGGTTGGTTGGTTGGTTGGTTGGTTGGTTGGTTGGTTGGTTGGTTGGTTGGATGGATGGTTGGTTGGTTGGTTTGTACGCTTAATGACCTATTTTTATGCACAGTGACAACTAATCAGGCCAGGACCTTCAGCCTAATATTGATTCTGAACCACAACAAACATCCATGTCTAACCCAGGATTCCAACCCAGCACCTTTAGAAGGAGATGTATAAAGGTAAAGTTTCTTTGAAGGGATTGAAATTAACTTTGGAAAATGTAAAAGGACATATTGTGCACCAAACAGTCCAAAACAAAATGTTTTGCAGGTGCCTGGTTTCTGCCACCCCTCATAATATATAATGAATGGGCATAGGTGGCCTGGTAACTGGTCCAGTGATAGGACTGAACTTCGATCTTGAAACTTGAGTGAATAGTTTTTGGCAAAATAACAATAAGCACTTGGCCTTCAGTTAAGTTTTCTTTAGAATTCATACCATACTCCTTTTGATGACTGGCTAAGTGTGTTTTAAAAAGTAAAGTTTCAATGAATTCTTCAACAAAATCATCACTAAATTTAATTACTGGCACCATGGTACATCATCTATTGAAACACATTGCTTTTATATAAAATACTTCTTATTAACTTTTCTTTAAATACTTAACATGTTTCTTTTAGTGACTTGAACTGAAAGAATTTGCTATATTCATTCAAGTAGCAATTTGATCAAGGTGGATATACATAATATTGGCCAAACAAGAATGATGTTATAACATGTGTTACCCCATCTAATATATTATTTTGAAGTCCAGCACAATTTATCATTAACTTAATATTTTGACTGATAATATAAGATACAGTTTGCATTTTTCAATGTATTATTAAACAATATTATAATTGAAAAATAGCATATATGTTTGTAAAATCATACATATTTACAGAATCAAAATTAGGAAATCTATTATATAAATTACAAAGCCTTTCAGATAATTATTTCTATGCCAGCCTCAAATTTCAATAAAAATCATACATATATACATACAACAAATTCTATAGTGATTGATTAGTGCATCATTGTGAAATTTGGTACACAAGCAGTCATTTGTTACCTAAAACATTTTTTTTTTTCTTTTAAAACATGCTTTTTTGATATTTTCAAAAAAAATATTTGAAGTCTAACCAAAAAATAATTTTTTTAAAGAAAATTATAGTCATGTGAGGCATCATATGAAAATTTATTTAATGTAGAAGAGAATAAAAATAGGTTCAATTAACATGGACAAAAAATAAGCAGAATGTCTTCATTGGGCTTTAATTTCAGTACATCTCACTTTACCCAAGTGTAAACAACAGTTTTTTTCCAAATTTCAACTCCAAATAGGTTGACTTTTGTGCAAAAAATACTATTTGCAGGACACTACTTTTCTGCTTCCACCTGAAGAAGGGGCTGAAGATCATTAATTGTTGTGTGTGGTTTATAAGGACAATGCTCCATCAATTTTAACTTGTAAGTACTAGTTTAAATGGTTCAAAAGTTGCGTTTTTGATACAGAGGATAAGGAACATCAAAGAATGGCAGAAACGTTTGAAGATGAAAAATTGGAGGCATTACTGAACAGAGACTCAAGAACTTGCAATATCTTTGAAAGTGACAACAAGAAATTTAATATAACGCTTTAAAGCCATTGAAATAATCCAAAACCAAGGAAATGCAGTATCATACGAATTTTAACCAAGAGATGTAGAAAGGTGATTTTTAACCAGTGAACAGCTGTTGTAAAGTAAAAAATGGAAAGTTTTTTTTTTTTTTTTTCATTGAATCACTGGTAATAAACAGAAGACTCATTACAACTATTTAAAGCATAAAAAATCATGGGAATCATATGGATATTCATGAATCAAAGCATGTACTCAGTATTTGGTGGGATTAGCTGGGTGTAGTATACTATGAACTACTAAAATCAAATGAAATCATCACAGAGGATTGCTACCAACTACAATTAATGTGTTTGAGCTGAACATTGAAGGATAAATGGCCGGAATATGAGCAGAAGAACAATGGTCAGAATATGAGACGGATAAATGGCTGGAATACGAATAAAATACTACTTGAAACACTCAAATGGTACCCGTTGTATTCTTCAAACATAGCTCTCTACGACTACTCTAGAGGTGATCAATGTCCTATGGACTGTTTGAACACCACTTCCATTCTTATGAGGAATGCAAAAAATAAGTCACATTTTATACTGCCACTAAAGACCAGTCCTTCTCTCAAGGTGGAATTCATATGTTACCCAGAAATATGGGAAAAAGTAGTGGCTAGCCATTTTGCACAATAATAACACAATTTAAAAAAAAAATTAAAACTTACTTGAACCCCCAATATACTAAGTGAAATTAAGCTGATGTTATTCCTATTAACATTGAAACTCAACAAGATAAAAATAAAATAAAAGGGATATAATTTGTATAAAAAAAGAATTTAAAAAACTTAAAGAATTAAATACTTTTCAGGACAACAAATGGAATTATAAAAATTAACTTTTAAGAAATTCAGTAAGATAAAAAGTAAATAATTTTAAGAAATTATTTAAATAAGTGTCGATTGACAAAAACATAAATTTTAAAGACAAATTATCAATATATATAAAGAGATTTAAAAAGATAACATATAATCACATCATGCTAAAAATGCTTTTACAAAAGAATATTTTGAAATTAGCATGCAATATTTCCTCAAACACTTTTTGGAACATTTAGATGCAGTACAAATTATTAGAAACATTAAGACTTCAAAGATTAAAGCTACATTGCAAACACTTTAAGTTTACTGTTAGAGCTTCAACATTCAAGTTAAAAATTAGTTTAAAAAAAAAGGCATTATGATTCTACAAAATTTTATAAATTTGTATACCATTAAATGTTGCAATCTTTTAATCCACTTTAACCTTAAGTTTTCAAATTAGGTTATGTATAAATTTATTTAGTTATTCCTCTAATTTTAAAGAGTTAAAGTATTTAAGAAACTAAGAGTTAATTTAAGGCCTGGATTACATATCAGTGAGAGAATGTCAATCTAGTACTTCATGTAGTATAACATTTTGAAGAGTGATTAAAAGTTAAATATTTGCAATATTTTGGCTCATTTATTTGCAGAAAAATATTAGCTATATTAGATATCTCCAAATTATCAATTGTTAAAATTTTAAATTTTTATTAATGAGTTACGATATCTGCAAGGAAAAGGTTAGATATTTACAATTTTAGACATATTTATAATTTGCAATTTTTCACGAATA
Organism: Linyphia triangularis; assembly: GCA_963978545.1. Taxonomy (NCBI): domain Eukaryota; kingdom Metazoa; phylum Arthropoda; class Arachnida; order Araneae; family Linyphiidae; genus Linyphia; species Linyphia triangularis. The sequence continues at coordinate 110,608,979 of OZ021721.1, read as the reverse complement.
AATTTATTACAAGTTAAATTAGTTTGTTTTAATTTATTTAATGTTATTTGAGTTGACCTGAATTATCTAACACACTACAAATTTATGCGGATGTAAAATACTCACTGTTATTTTCTTGCTAGCCGAATATGTAAACCATGGTTGGGGTTCTAAAATCAAGACACCGCCATATCGCAGTTGTGCGAACATCCTTTTAAACGCCATTTTTATACCTTCATCTCCGAAATTCAAGTGTATCCATTTTGTCACTCTTAAACAAAGAATTGTATCATACTCAGGCTTTTGTGTTTCAAGAAAGTCTTCAGAGGCCGGAACATAATTTGCCTAAATAACGAAAAAAAGTTTCTTAAATTACACAATAAATTTAATCGGGAAAATTATCAGACGCAGAAGGAACACAATGCCTTGGATAACTTTCCACTTTTGAATCACAAAATCTCCACCAATTGTCAGCCATTCAATTTACGAAGACAGTCAACGCATTACACAAGAATACAAGAGACCAGATATTTTGAGGTGAAATGTTACAAGATAGAGAATAAACAATAAATATTACAGAAAATCCTTATTTTTACGATGTAAAAACAAGGTATACAGTTGAGAAACTCTGAATAAGTACCCAACTCCAAAAACGAAAATTTGTAGCAAATGCATCAAGATGGAAATCAAGTTTCTTGTCCATACAAGTACAATATGCCGAGACCAATGAAAGAAGAATATAATATATTATCAAAGAAAGACTCACAAAAATATATCTCAGATTTAATTGGGTAGAACTTTTGGTTAAGCTAGTATGCACACTTCATACTTTTAAGGAACAAAACTAATTGCTACATCAAATAAAATATACATATTCAATCTAGAGTAAAATTGTGTGCTTACTAAATACAGCAACCAACTTTAATGTAGCACACTTAAATTTACTACAAAATCATGCTCCATTTCATGTTTTACTCTGTGTCTATTTTCTCCCAATCCCAATATACTTTATAAAAATAAATTTAAAACTAGGCTTATTTTAAGTTACTACAATAAAAATCAACACTGTATGTGACAAAAGTTCACTGGTATATTTACACATTGATCATTAGTAAGTTGGAAAAAAGTATATATTTTGTGCACAATGAACCTATATTTTAAGCTTTTATATCATTGAAAAAAGTAAAATTGGACAATGCATAAGCACATTTAAAGTTACAAATTAAATCATCAAACTAATAAACGTCTTTACGAAGTTAACTTTGCATTAGTTAATCAAAGTATCATAAAACAGCTATAAAAGTATGTTCAATAGCATCTAAAATAACAATATAATACCTAAAGAAAAATTCTCATTGCATAATAATTAAGAGCTTGGTTTCAACCCATCTTTAAAATAATATCATACAAATAATCTTTTGGGCAATTTCCAGATGAAGGACATATCTGAGAATAAACCATTTATAACAATTTCCCAAGCCATACATAATTAACTTAAGTGGTATTCTATCTTTCTAAAGTAAAAATGCTTAAAACTAAAAACTTTGTCAATGTGTAAGAAACAATGCATCTGCTTTATAATATACAAGACCAGAATCCCATTCATCTCGTTAGCAAGAGAACCTCCTTTAAAGTAAGTCTGCATGAATAGAACCCCATGAAAAATAAAATGACAAAGCGGCAAAACATATGATAAAACAGGCACATTATAACAGAAAGTATGCATGAGATGTGTTTGATATAAAATATTTTTAGAGTGTTTGTCAAAACGAGCCTTTTGACAAATTACATGAGGATGACAGAGCATCGTGGTCTATTACTTTTACATGGCCTGATATATTCTGATATTAAATCCTCCTCTTAACATGTTCTACCCAATGTACCTTGTGAACTGATCCATACTAATCCCTATTAGTTTGCAAACTAAGTAAATTGGGCTCAATACTTAACCAAGAAACTACAGTTACTAGAATGAGATTAGAATGATCATAAATGACATCCTCTTTAATAAAAAAATAATAATTTAGAGTAACAACTTCATGACAACTTTGTGAAAAACAATTATTTCAGAATAATTTTCAGTAGTATTTTGTAGCCCTATACACCAAAGTTAGCTACATCCTATTACTTTAATTCAAATATATAACATTTACAAATATGTTTTTCTTCAACTTAGCTGCAACCCCCCAGAACTAAAATATAAATCTTTTCCAAATAGTATATTGGAAGATCCTATGTTTAGTTGGCATAAATGGTACTCACTGGAAGTGCGCTACTAGCACAAAATCCAGAGAAAATCACAATTTTTATGCTATACATCGAAATGACGATTTTCTATCCAAATCTGGAAAAATTGATTAGCTACTGATTATATAATAGTAATCCAATTAACCTGATAGGAGATGAAAACGCAAAACTTACAGAAAGATCTAAATAAGAAAAAAAGCTCATCCAAGTGTTTTTTTTTTTTTTTTGCTAAATGTGATAGTATCAAGTATCAATTGTGCCTTAACATTTTTCCCATCTAAACTGAAAAACATTCGGTTAATTCAACAGAATGATCAGAATTTTCTAGAATCGTATTAAAGGTCTATGCCAGGATGCCCCTATAATAAGAGCCTTAGCCTCTATCTTGAAAAACCTAAGATTACTAATAGTCCTTAACAATTCATAAGTAATATACCGATCCAAAAAACACAAGACAAAATTAGAAAACTTGTACAAAAATTGAAAAACTTTTCATAATCAGAAACGCGTTGCATAAAACTAGCAATTTATTTCGTTTCACCAAACTTGATAGTACTGATTTAGAATAAAAACGTCCACCATGACGAAAAGCGTCATACTGAATTTTCGAAAAATAAAATCTAAATTTCTGATATATACAAACGGTAAATCGCCACATTTAATTATCCATAAACTGTATAATAAAAATTTTCAAAGATTGAATTGAAAGTATGTAGCATTACCGAAATTAAACAAGCCTTTCAATTCATACTCATGTAAAAAAGTGGGCATTTCATCAATAGTAAAAAATACAGAAGTGCCCCTAATAATAAAAAAAATACTTAACAGGATGAAAATAATCCGCTGATCCTACAGAAACGTCAAGGAGGCGACTTGAACGTACGAACGGAGACTTGAACTGCGAATGTCAAGACCGTGACTTAATCAAAACCATAAACGTGGCCGATTCCTAATTTTTTCTTCCACTGTAATTGACTTCTCTAATAAGAGTTCTCTAAAAATCGAATCTATTTATAATTATGCAGAAGAAAAGGTTCGTTTGTTATTTAAGTTCGTTTACTTTCTCACCCTTCAATATCCCAATAACTATTTTTAAACAACATTCGATGCAATATCTAAATTCCGAATTCTCATTATAAATTAATCGATAAATCGAATAATAAAAAAATAACACAAAATTTGATCTTGATTCTCTGATACGATAACCACATCCTGGATTACTCTGAAACGTAAAATTATCAATAATGATCAGTTTAAGAATATGTTCATTAAGTAGGAGAGTGTTATTGATTACTTTTGTCACTTCACTCCTTCAGTGCACAGAGGGTCTAAGTCCGAAAACCACTTTTCGCAAGCAGCGCTTTAAGAGATACCAACTTTTTACGGATTTTCCGTAGTTTTTATAAATTTTACTTCTTTTTACGAATTACTCACGGCCAAAATGACGATGAATGCATACGAGATGCAATAGTGACTATTAGATCAGTTAACACTCAGCGAAAATAAAGTAACTCTCGGCAATAGCGAAAATATAGGCGACTTTTAAGAATATTAGCAAAAGATTGAAAAATATATTTCGCGTCGGTCTTCTCTGTGGGTTTCAAAAAACGGCAGTAAAACCTAAAAACTACGGGAAGTGTATCAAAACAAAGGAAAATAAGTGGAAACTATAGAAAATCCGAAGACAAGTTGGCATCTATGCGCTTTTTAACTTTGCAACAGACCGGCGCAATAGAATTTCTTCCACTCATTAAGATAGACTAATACTATCAATTTGTGGTAAGTTTCGTAGTTATGAAGTGACGTACTACATGATTTCACGCAGAATTCGGTACATTTGATTTGTGTCTTCATTGATGACCTTTAAATAAATAAGGATTTTAAAATACATAAAAATGGTTTACAAAACACAGAAAAAATAAATCGATGTAAAGATATAATAATTGATATATAATGCTAAAATAATATCCCGTATAACTTAGCGAATCCCATGTATAATATATAAGCCACTTCATTGATGACCTTATTGAATAAATACGGGTTTTAAAATACATAAAAATGGTTTACAAAACTAAATTTTTAATCGATGGAAAAATATAATAGATATATAATGCTAAAATAATCCCGCGTATAACTTAGCGCATCCCATGTTATTATATATAAGTGACTTCACGAAATTTCCCTATATTTAACTATGATATATGGAATTTGCCAGGGAAAAAATGTCAAAATTAAATCTTTTGGTGTCGAGCTCCATAAAAAAATAAAGGCTTTGAAATTAATCCTACCTTCAGAAACTAAGGATAGGCTTAACGAACCCATGAGATTTATTTGATATACTAACAATGACCAACCCAACTCGCAATATTTAATTTAATAGCATTTATTTAAAAAAGAAATATTTTAAAACTGTAGAACATTTTTTCATTTAACTATTTAAATATCAATTAACACCAATCAGGATAAACATATTTTTACTTATTTTCCATTTGAGAACTAGGAAATCATTATCTCATAAACTATATTACATTATCTTTAGACTGGTGGAAAGAATTGAATTTTGCAGGAAATAGATTTCAATGTGTGCAAATTTAAGGGACAAGTAAAATTGGTTAAGTTGTGAAAACTCTATCTTAAAAGTAAGGACACAACAACTTATACATGTTTCAAATAAGTAAAAATATGTTTATCCTGAATGGGAATTTTATGATATTTTAATCGTTAATGCTTGTAATAGGCCTCAGTAAAAAGTTCCCAAATGAACGAATTTTTACCATGTTACTTAAAGTTTCCATTAGTTTTATTTAAGATTCTAAAATAGAAAAGCTACGTCTAGATTTAAACAAAAAAATTCATTTGTTCACACGATGCAAGTAAACAGTCAAAGTTAGGAGAATACCTACCGCCAGATAGTCTAGTCCCTAATATAGAAACAATATTTGCCGATTTAAAATAGGAGTGATACATGCAAACAAATTATTGTCCAAAGCTTATTAAGAATAGGGATCTTTTTCCTGAAATCCCTCAGGGAAAATGCTAGTTTCCACATCAACAGACAACACTAGACAAGCTGGGGAGAGCTATTCTTGTGATGTAAATACAGTAAATTTCATTATAGAAACAATTTTATATGAAACATCGATTTAGCTGCCACATCGCGAAAAGGTCGTTCAGAAATCAACGCAAACAACGAGGTATCCAATTCTAAAAAAAGTTCATCACTAAAGTTGAGTATCAATTTCAATACAAAGCATCGTTGGAGGAATGCTATAAATATGTCCAAGCTAACAAAATAAGCTTTAGTCTACGAAGTACGTACTTTCAATTCGCAAGTTAATTTATCCAATACCAAGCGTAATTATCAATCTTTCCCCATAGACCTAATGCAATATTTTCTCTGAAATGTTGCTTTCAAAATTATAAAATATTTCAAAATAGCAATAACAATGTATTGATTAAAAGTACAATCAAAAGTTTTAAGTTGAAGAAGAATGTTTATTACACATACAACGTAACGAATATTTCGAAAATTGAATAATTAAATTTTAAATACCTAATTAAAAATATTTACCCTCCAAATTCATGTAATAATCAATGTCCATTACTTTAACTACAACTGCTTCAAAATTTTGAAATATTTCAGCAAAAATTGTTGTTGGGGTAATATCCTATATGAAAAGAACTAACAATCAATGAATAAAATGAATTCAAACTTAAGCATGTCCTGTCAATCAACTTATACCTATTTCGGAGACGCGCCCCTTCTCACAGACTAAATGCAATTTGACTGCCATTTCCTTTAGGACGAAAAAATGATACACAAGCGCTCATGCAACATCCTCACATGCTATCCACTCTACCCCATTCTGTGCCCATTTTTTCGCTTCCTTTAGTACAACACAATTCGTGTTTATGACTGGCTGATACATTATTCAGGGATCTGTACGTGAGGGACATATTAAATGCAAGATTCGCTGCAATAGTGCGCGCGAGACAACTCAGTTGATTACACGGGGACAGAAAATGCAAATGTGTATCGAATCTCTTAAGTAACTTTAAAAAGCAACGTACAAGATACTTATAATTAAACTGCATATATTTAGAGTCGTCAAGAACCCGTAGTGATTTTCATAAAATTTGGTACACTCTGTTGAGATCAGAAGAACTGGTCATTAAAAGCCAAATGTTCACCAAGGACACTTCAAGGACTACAATTACATAAAGAATCTAAACTTTAATGGAATGTCTAAAAACTCATCACACATCATTCAGATCAAATTTAAACCATCTGTCACAAGTTCACAAAACGCCATATTTCTATATGGTGACGAAGAATAGAACAGATGTTTTGTTCTACTGCAATGATCATTTTCCCCATTATCCCAATAGCAGTATATGTACTAAATTTTACAAAGGAAAACTGGTTTATTTTTTAGCTAGATGGACCAAATAACAATTTTAAAAAGTTAGACAAAAAACTTTTTTACTCTCAAATTATAATTTGTTTTTAACCTTTTTTTTTATTTATTTTTTACATATTTCTTATTTATAAAGAAATAATGCATATTCCATCTTATTTAGAGCCTTGTGCACGAACAATTTAATAAGCACTGGCAGCTTACCAACGTATACAAATCAAGTTTTATTCAAATCCGAATATAAGTTTTGTATTGCTAATATTTAATATATACAGTAGGCGTAAAGTTATCAAAATTATGGGGGCTCAGGAAAAAGGAAGAGGCGAGGTTTTAAAGAAGAATATGTGATGCTTGAGTATATGCATAAATTCGTGACAAGACAAGTATAATAATAAACGTGTACATAAAATTCCGTACATAAATAGGTTTAACATGTTTTGATGTCCACCTTCTGCATTTAGATTAGGTTTCTAGCAAACGTGTCTAAAGTTTCTAGTTTCTTCAACAGACTAAACTGTTATTGCTTAACCTCGGGAATTTGTGTAAAGGTTTCAATCTTTTTTAATTTCTTTTAGTCAATAGATTTTTAAAACCTATGTTATTTTTCGAATTTCAGTTCTCCACAATTGGATTATCTTTTCCTTTCTTCCACTTTCCGTTGAGCCCTTTTTCGTACTGTCTAAAACTGTGCCCCATTTCACAGTAAATTTTAGGAATCTTAAGTCTTGATTTTCCTAAAATAACAGTTCCAGATATTAAAAAAAAAGTCACAAAAGATGCATGATATTTCTGTAGAAAGATGAACTATATTTATACAGAATTTATACATTCACTTATCGTAAATATCACAAAGCTTCGTGTAGTTAAAAACTAAGATACAAATAAGATTTTATTAATACAACAAATTTTCAACTTTAGTACACACAAAATTTAATGTTCTATAATCAGCTAATGCAAAAGAAATGCAGTTTATCAAACTTTTACTTTAAAGGTGAAAAGACAATAAAGCTAAATGAGTGATGGAAAAGTGTTTACCAATAAAAAAACATTGCTCGGTTGAAAAAAATAATAAACATTAATCAAGTTCACACTTTTTTAACCAATGGCAAAGCCTTTTTGCAATACATAAGCAAATATGTCGCTAAAATAAAATGCTTTTAAAATAAAGTATCAAACGCAATGCTTAATAAGTCCGTCCTCGAACTTTAAAAGGAAATGGCAAGGGAAGCTTTCCGTAAGAAAAACAGATAATTACAAATCCTAAACAAGAAAGATCTAATATTGATAAGTTTATTTGAATTGTTACCTTAAATAGTGTGATTAATTTAAAAGAGTACCCGTTAGTCTTTCGTATTACCCTTAAATCTGACAGATGTTACAATTTTTCTAACACTTAAGTATAATTTTTTTTTTAACTTTGCTTGAGCGTGAGAAATGATTTTTAACACTGTTAGACTGTTGCAACTTTATTTTCGAGGTAAAACAGTAATGGAGATGCACAATGTTACTTAATCCAGTGATATTTTGTTCAACTTTATTTAATTCAAAATCTTTACATTATCATTCCTTACAGCAAATGTTCTAAATGTTCAACACCATTTTAAAGGCGAACGTTAACACGTCCGGCCAAGTTTATAGACACATTTCGCGACATTGTTGGTGTTATTGATGAGATTTCTTCAGTAATGATTTTCTTTATTTCATCGATGTTCGCAGGATTTCTCCAAAATACACGATCTATGACAAAAAAGCCCCTCATAAAAATAAAAATTCAACGGTGTAAGGTCTGGTGGCCACAGGCTTATTCAAATTACGGTTATCAAAGAAGCAGTTTCCAATGTGAACTTTGATGTGTGTGAAGTGGCTCCGTCTGGCTGAAGCAGGCAGTACCAATCCTGTACCTCCAGTGAGGCGATGAAGGTGTTTGAATTGCGTTCAGATACACTTCTGAATTTTCAAATGAGTTTTCAAATGTAAATGAAAAATGTTGGAAGAAGCAGACGATTTACTGAAATCATATGAGCAGAATAGGACTAAAAATTAATAATGATATTCACGCGTAATTATTTTTTAAAAACGAATTACGCGATATCCGCACATAACATACAGACATTTTTAATAAATTACGGTGCTGAAAGTCTTACCACGGGGGAGTAATAGCCATAGGGTTGTCCGGTGCAATCATCTGTCTGGTCAGGGTCTGTAAAAAAGTGGCTGGTCCTCTACTGAAGGTTTTTTTTTTTATTTTTTATTTTTTTATTTAATATAAGTCTTTCTTAACAGTTTTTTAAAAGCCAAATCTATTCGTATCCCAAATATGATTTACCTTGAAATAAATTTACCTAATTCATATTTAAAATTATGTTATGTAACGAAAATCTTATTAAATGCATAGGTGTCAACTTTTCAAAAAACATGGGGGGGGGGGGGGCGAGTTTTGACGAAAGATGAAATTTTTCGAAAAATTATCGAAATCTATTAATTTTTCGAAAATCTAGGTATGACACAACTTCTTATATAATACCAACAATAAACAGTTATAATTTATTTGGAGAATGGAGGGAAAAAAGGAGATAGTGTTACAAAAATCAGGGTAGGCAGACCCCCAGAATTTAATTTAAAAGTGGGGAGGCCAGCCCCCTCTGCCCCCCCCCCCCCTACTTTACGCCTATGACTAAATGTGTTATTGTTTTATAAAATACTATCCAAATTTTATTATTCTGCGATTCATATAATTAAATGTGCTATTGTTTTATAAAATACTATCCAAATTTATTATTTTGCACTTCATAATTATTAAATGTAAATATTTAATTAATAAAATATATTAAATATTTAAATTAATTAATGACATTACTTTATTATTAACAATAATTATTAAAATAGGATTAACGATTATATTGAAAATTCATGCCAGCATATTAATGGATCATAATCGCTCCAGAAAATATCCGGTAATTATTTTATTTAGTACAATGCTATCTTTCTTACTAAATAAAAATACGGAATTTTTTAACTCAATCGCACCAGTGGTCAGAGTTACAATGGTGTTTTATATTCCTTATCTTCCGGATATAGTGCTTAACAATGAGGTTAAACACAGAATATTCTTAATATTACGCAAAAAAAATTCCAGACAAATCAATCAGGTAATTCAGGGCTCCCAAACTAAAAACTAAGGAGTTTTTAAGGACTTTGCAAGGACTCAAAAAATTATAAGGAGCAATAAAAACATTATAAATCTTAAATTGAGAGGAACACTAGAGTTGGTTGTATTTTTTTTTGCGCAAGGGCTATACTGTGCCAGCACATCCTTGAAAAAGAAAAATTGCTTTCCAGAAGATTTCCCAATGGAAATTGGCAGTATTTAAGTTTCGAATAGAAGGAAACAAAAAAAGAATGGACGATAAATTAAAAAAATAATAATAATCATAACTAAGCAAAACATAGAGATTGATAATACTTTTAAAGGGAAATTAAAGAGTTTTTAAAGACCTGGTTTAGAAAAATAAGGAGTTCTTAAAGTTCCTTAAAAACGCTTTTAAGGACGTTTAAAGACCTGTGAGAAACCTGTGGTGGGAGGAGAAAACGCTCAGAAATAGACATAACAAATCCAAGGCCTTTTATCAAAATCTTTTAAAAAGGAACTGCATCGCTTTTATTTCCAAACTTAAGTTTTGCAACAATTTAAAAAAAAAATATTGATTATTGCAAAAATCCCTCTTGTGACTTTTTCTAAATCGTACAGCTTTATACAAAGAGCAGGTTATCTACATAGGAATAGCCCAGCGTTTACGCTTACTTGATAAAGTTACATAAAGCTGTTCACATACAATTGATAATTGATGTATTCTCGAGACAATTCAACTTATTTGTTACTGGAACAACAATGCAGACTTCACATAAACCCTATACGATAGTAGAAAGTATTTATCTTAAACTTATTTGTAACAGGAACAATACGGCAAATTCTTGCGTTTAAACGTATATTAGCTGTAAGAAAGGACATTAAATGAATAGTGAGCTTTCTTGGAAGAAATTGTAACACTTAATATTAAAGTTTGCACAAGAAAAGTATGTGATAAAAAATAATGCTACCTTCCGTGAATTTCTTATTAGATAAAGTATGACAATTTTGATCGATTACGAAATTGCGCAAGCTGGCTTAATTGACAACACGAGGCGAGCCTCGTTAAATGCTGGATTGGAAACCTCAAGAGGAAATCATGCGCTATTTAAGCACTTTAAAAATAAGTTAACGCTTAATTTAAATTTAGCTCAAGTTAAATTTAAAATAGATTGTTTAACTTATTTTAGACCATTTCTTTTTAATCCCCCAATTAACAGATATTTTAATTCAGAGATAGTAATGATGCTTTAAAATAAGCTGATCAATTGTCCCCGTTTGTCAGGGATAGTCCCAGATTTCAGTCTATACTTATTCATATACATGATTACTTCACTAGCGCTAAGCAAAAATCGATATTATACTAAGCTAAAATTATCAGTGAATATCATCTGACTACTCAAGCCTATAATATTCAAACATAAGAGAAATTAACGAAATCAACTACAAAATCCTTTGCTTGGGAAAATGTGATTACGTAAACAGAAAATATCTAAAAATCTACGAACAGCTTCTACATATTTAACCTCTCATAAACAACTAAACGTTGTAAAAAAAAAAAAAAAAAAAGAACGCTAAGTAGGACAGAAAAGTTATGAAATCTAATGGTTGCGACCAATTTGCACACAACGAACTGAATTGGGATAAATGATTTTATAATTCCAGTTCCAATGGGTGCATAGTAGCCCAAACTTATCAAATTGAAAATATTTCGAAAAAAGTATAGCCTTCCAAGCAGGGTTGGTTGGTTTAAACCACGGTTTAAACCAAATGGTTTTTTTCTTAAAATAACATTGTTTTTTTTTAAATAATAATTTAAAATTGTATTTTTATTTGTTTATTTATAATTAGATTTTTAAATTAATTGTTGTTGTAATTAACTTTTTTTAAATAAATCTTATAATGAAAGACTACTGAAGTTTTTATAAGTATCAACAATAAGTTTTTATATTAATCTAATGGATAATCAATTCAAAATTATTAATTAAAATTTAATTATAGGCTGCATTTTAAAGTTGTTTCTGAAATAGACGTTTTGTGTTTTAATAAATTATTTCTAAACCTTAAAAATATCATTTATCACCATTACTGATGCATCTAAGAGCAATATTCCATGTAGATACAGTAAACAATTACTATTGTATTATATTGTATACATTAAATTTTTAAAAAATTATCGCTAAATATAATATTAAAATTTAATATGATTTGAATATCCACATAAGTAGCAATTGTTTATTTACATAGCTTAAATTATTTTCAGAGGAAATATTATTTGTTATTTGAACATTAATTATTCTACTTAATGTCAAATTTTATTTATAAATATGTATACATGTAATTAGAAAAGGATTTTTAAAAAAACCGGTAATAACCACACACAAAAAACGGTTTAAATAATAAAAAAAAACTTTTTTCCAACCCTGCTTCCAAGTATTGATTTGGTTATATGAGCTTCTTAATAATCCTATTTAGTTCATTGTGTGTAAAGCACCTCTAGAAATGAAACACACCCACTTTGTGGCAACCATCAGATTTCATACATTTTTCTGCCTGCTTATTTTACTTGAGTTTTTTTTATTATAATTATTTTTTTTAGTTGTTTCTGACAGATATAAATTCTTCTTATAGCGCTTGTTGTGTTCGAGATATATGAGAAGATAAAATCAATGGATGTGTTAACGGCACTAATCATTAATCACACTGTCGCTCTTAACAGAAAAGAGGCGTATGCAACAACTTTGATAGCTTAACAAATGCCAATATGTATTGAGAGCGACAATAAATACCTTGATACAATATTACATAGATAGTTAGCAATACTAGTCTCAACATTTTAGGAAAATTTTCTTCTTTGCACTTTCTAAACACTTTAATAATACAACGAGATTTGGTGGTTCAGGTTTGTCCTCAAAATTCCAATAAAGGTTCACTTACATAAAATAAGTTCATTTGCTAAAAAATAAAAATATACAGCTACTAATTTTAACTTGATAACAAACAATTTTCCAACTTGAGGGGTCATTTCCTGGAGATACATACTGTTATTCTAAATGAAACATACAAAAGGCATACTCTCTAATCGAGCTGAGGATAAAAAAAAAAAGGCCACGATTCATCAAACAGTTTCGGTTCAAGAATTTTTTTGTCACAATCAGAAGAAAAATAAAATTCCAGTGACTTCAGTAACTTTCAAAGTAATTTTTCGCAATGTATTCGTGTTTAATGTAAACAATTATTTTGTTATTTTTCATCTGCAAACCTGAGACAACACAAAAGCAAAAAAAAAAATCAGGGTTCTAGCTATAACACATGTTCAACAGTGAAAATTCAGAGTTCGCTCAATTATGCATTCCTAGATATTCTCCTAAATAAAGGGACTTATACACGAAGCGAGTAAAACGGTGAGTAGGACCTTGACAGTAAAATTCGCCATAGAAATCCATGGCGAATTTTACTGTCAAGGTCCCTACTCGCCGTTTTACTCGCCTCGTGTATAAGCCCTTTAAGGGTTATTTAAAAAAAAAAAATAGTTAAACTACTTATCAGAGGAGCTTGTGATTCGGCTAATTTTTTACTAGGCTAACGCTTTTCCTTAATATTTGTATCATATAAAATAAAAAAAAAATTCGAGAAAAAGATGGGTAAAAAAAGGCAGCGCCAAAAACTTTTAATAAAATCATAATCTAATTAAATATATATTACTTTTATTAAAAGGTAAATTAAAGCTTAAGTTGTAAGTTTGACCACTTCACAAATCGCAGAATTATTAGTCAAACATTTCATAATTTAGCAGAATTTACAATACCCAATATAGGTTTCCAGAATATTTAAGTAAATATTTAGCCAAGACATCAGCCACTTCAACAAAACGTCATACAAAAAAATCTACCGTAAAAAAAAAAATATTAGTTATGTACTTAGGCCAAATGGAATCGGCCAACTCGTGAAATGTCTCAAGTTCTGGTCGTAAAGTTATAACGTAGGTACTACTAAAATATCCGCCTAAAATCCAACGAATATATTTATACACCACGACTGTCTCACATGTATTCCACAAATAAAACTTACCGATGCTTTAAATAAACAGCAAATCACTAAATACTGAGGATTTGAGCTTAAAATATCCATATTTAAACCATTTATAACTAAACCAAATACCAAAATACCTTAAATCGCAATTTCAAAAATAATAAATTGTAATACTCATATATCAGTGTTACAAAGTGAAGAATTATAAAAAGTGAAATCTATTTTATTGGCTAGTATCTAATTATAAATAAACAAAATTCGCAACAAAGAACATTAAAAATTTAAATTAAAGGATTTATAAAATCGGACCACTTACACCTAAACCAAACTAGGGGTGTGGAACATCGCACAACTTTCAATTAAACTATAATATTGGTCATTGCATTAAAATTTATGGTGTTATTTACCGTTTTCATATTTTCACTCATATAAAAATGGTCATTTTGGTGATAATTTTGACAAGAATTTTTACATGAACAAAAAAAACGGCCAAGATGTTGAAATTGGCGATGTTACATTGCCTTTTCTTGTGCGTGAACCAGAAGAAAATCAATCGTTGATGGGCGATGCTCTAGGGCAGAAAGCTCTATCTGTGTTAAAAGCACTCGTTTTTCAACTTTTTATGCTTTAATCGCATTTCTACGGAAATTTCGAAGATAGGGAAGATTAGAATACGTTAAGAGGAATTAGCACAGAGATTTTAATGGTAGGTCCCATGGCCTCCACTAACCCGCACACAAAAGTTGAACATCGTAAGTCAATTTGTCCGGGAGTTCTGCTGACCACGTACACACTAACATAAATTTTTTCTAGACCACTTTTTTGAAATCAGGGTGTTCCAAAACGAGGAGAAATACAAAAAAAAAAAAAAAAAAAAAAAAACGAAATTTTTCTCTATACTTCCATTACTCTATGTAAAAATGGGTAATTAAAAGTAAAAAGTAAATTACAAAGTAAAAATGGCATCAAAACTTAAAAATTTAAATTATTAAGTATTGAGTTTAATTATAAGTATCAAAAAAATGAATACATGAAATCGTAAAACTGTAATTACCATTTGTGTCACGGAAATGATAATAGGGGGAACTAGGAATATACTTGACCCCTAGGGATACTTGACCCAATGCCTTTTTCCCGAAATTGGGATGGTTTCATAAGTTGGAAGTGGTATTCTTCCTTCAGTTAGCAAACTACTTGGTGAAAATGCTAACTGAATCTTTGCATCTGTTTTTAAGCTATAACACAAATTAAATTTTCATGCTCCAAAAGTAATATATTCGTTAACGCTTATTATATAAACGCTGATGTGAAAAGGGGTTTTGTTTAAAAGTAAGACTTCTTTAAATTGCGTTTGTGTGTGTGTGTGTGTGTGTGTGTGTGTGTGTGTGTGTGTGTGTGTGTGTGTGTGTGTGTGTGTGTGTGCATACTTTTAGCTATAATTACATTTATAATAGTGTCTATCCACTTACTTGTAAATGCTTGCATTTTAGGGTTATGTAATAAATGTAGAATTAGGGATACTTGACCCAAGATAGGGATACTATTCGAATGCATTTGGCAGGTTTTATTGATTTTTTACACCATTTTGTTAAGTATTTAAGATGTTCAATTGATCAAAAGGTATTGTTACTGATGGATATTATTGAAAGTTGTATGTCGTTGCTTACCATCGATGTTACATGAGTTAACGGTATTATAATTCCCTTCACATTGTTTTCACTGACTGTAACCATTAGGTGTATCAGTTTATTCACCTTTTAAAAGATTTTATAATGTTCAATTCACAAATTACCTGAAGATGCACAAACCTGACTATATTCAGGATATTCTTCATCCAACTGAGTTTCCAATGAAAAATGATTGAATTACAAATTTTGGGTTATAATGGGAGTTTACATTTGCAGTTAAATAAATAGTTATTTTCTTATTCTTGAACTTGTATAAGAATAGAAATAGTTTTCCAACTGCTAATATTTTTAGTTTCCTACAATAAAAATTAAAAGTGGACACCATATTAACATTATGTAGCAAATAACAAGTATTGACCTCATTGAACAAGTATAGAAAAGTATTAACATCGGACTTATTAATGGGAGTTATGTTATTATTATGTAAAAGTGTTCCATTTATAATTTTAAATTGTATACTCCCAAATATATGACTTGGGTCAAGTATCCCTATATATTGGAATACTTGACCCAAGTTGAAGGTTTTTTTAAGTTTAATATTTTACCACATTTACAATTAATACTTCAGAAAGATATTCATAAATATTGTGTAATACTTAATGAAGTATAAATAGACATCCTTTACACACCCATAAGTAATGTAAAATAAAAACTTAATACCTAAAACTAAAAATTATGTCAAGTATCCCTAGTTCCCCCTATACATAATAAATTACCGAAATAATAAACTTATAAATTAAATGTTAAATTAGAGTTAAGATTCGAAAGTAAGGTAGAACATGAACAAATCTTCTTGAATACTTCAATCAGCTGAAAGGATTACAAGTACTACTACTTAAATAGATTTCGTGTTAATTTCTTTAAAAAAAAAAAAACTGCTGATACTAACCATACTGCGCAAACCTTTATGAATAAAAAAAAAAAAAAAAAAGAACCACTGGTTATTTTCCCATCATTTTTTTAATAATCTCTTATTACATTTGTTTTATACCCATTTTAAAAAATTCATGTTTTAACACAATACTACGGCAGTTATTGTGGCCAAAAAAATTAGTAGTGGTAACTGCCGATCACTTTTAGAAGGTAAGTAGGTATGCATGTAGGAAGCTGCAATTGCATCTTCACATCTTCATAGAAAACACACCATTTTTAATTTATTATAACACCGTGGTTATTAATCAAAACCAAAACTCACTCAATCAATGGTCAACATACTATTTCACAATTCTGTTCAAAAACATATTTCATTGATAAGTATGATAAGAGTTCAAATACGCATTTTTGAATAATAATTTGTTTAAGGGCTCTGTCTACTTTGGATGCATGAAAAAAAACGCAATTTTTATTAATTTTTTTTAAAGAAAACTGTCATGTTTATTGATATAAAGCTTGTTAGGCTTAACAAAAACATTTGTAAATTATAAAAAAAAAATTACTGATTTTAACTACTTTTTAGTGTGAAAATGCCAGGTAAACAGGAGTCCTCAAAAAGGAGGCGCTGTTGAAAAAATCTCAGAAACCTGAACTGATCCTTATGAAATTTTAACCAAATATTCTATACACTTATCGCTATATCCCGTACCAGAATTATTGCAAATTTTTAATCTGTACTATTTTTTATTTTTTTTGCAAAAAAAAACTTTTTTTTTGTCCGCCATTTTGTTATTTTTACATATAAATTAATATTAGAGGCAAGGGATATAGCCACTGTCATACTAAACCTAAAACCATTCAATTTTTTTGCTTCAGATGGGCCATAGTTCAGATTCTTCAACAGCGCACATCTACCTACTTTTTGAATCAATATTTTATTTTTTTTTAATTTACGAAAGTTTTTGTTAAGCCAAACAAGTTTTTTATCAATAAAAATAACAGTATTCTTAAAAAAAATTAATAAAAATAGCGGTTTTTTTTCATGCATCCAAAGTAGACAGAGCCCTTAAGTAATTGTGAGGAGATTGATTATTGCAACGCAAAATCTGGAAATGCAGATTGAAATCAATTTCTTTTAGAATAAGTCCTCGATTTCAAATTTAGGTGGTTGCTCCTCACATAGAAGGGTTCAAGTCAAGTACGTTTGAAGATTCCCTCATCTCTTAAAGGTTAGTTGTCGATTCAATAATCGATTATTTGTAGCGAAGGCTCAAAGTGAAAATGCACTTTTACAAACATTTGGTTAGAAAAAACTGTCCTCAGGGGTTTAGTATTTCAGAAGTTTAAGATAAAATCGTGAGAAATATCAGTAGAAATATTGTCAGGCATTTCTGGGTCTACCGGGTAAAAACAAAAACGGCCTGAAATCCGGAGAGGAAATAAAACTCGTCAGTGCCCAGTGGGGATAAATACTCGTTGGTGGGTTCATTTTAGAAGAGTAAGAACTAGATAAAGGCTTTGCTATGCAGAAAAACTGCTGAAGCAGTAAATCAAAAGGCACGCTTTTCGGGAGATCTTTCTATTGAAACTGAACTTCATGACTCGAAATTGGAAAAATTACCACATTCAGACGCGAGACCTTCTCACAATCGTTATCACATCCATTCATTTCTTAAAGTAGAGCTTTCAATGCAACGACTCTAATTGGGATTCGATCCTGAGACCTTTCGCATGCTAAGCGAAGGCTCGGGACTCAAAGCCTTATTTCTCAAAAGCCAGCAAGGTCCATGCCTAAGGCCCCTGAATTTTTAGAGCCCCCAAATTTCCTCACTCTTGAATTTTTTGTAACTATCAATATTCTTTTCATTGCACTTGATTAATGTTTAAAAATTTGGTAATATATTTTAATAACTTTCCAGCTATAAAAAATAATAATATTGTGTGGTCATTAATACTTAAATTACACCAACAATTATCAATAAGGATGGGAAGAGGGGGGGGGGATCTGCTATCCCGTGCCAACAGTAATTAGTTTTCAGGTCCTGTCTGCACTCCAGTTCTTGAATCTGTGTCAAATACCAGATATACAATATTTAACAATTTTTTAGTATTAACGTTTTTACCACAAAAAAACATTAAAAAGTGATATTTAGAAAACTAAAAAAAGTTAAATGAAGCGTAAAATAAAGTTTACTCACGCTGTTAAGGCATAACTTGCCATAAAAAATTCAATCTTAAAAATACTTACATCAAGGGCGTACTGGCCATAGGGTTGTCCGGTGCAATCACCGGGCCGTTTAGTGTCTGTAAAAATAGGCCGGTCCAGAATGGAAATTATTTTAATTTTTCTTTTTTTTTAGTTTTTCACTTGTTTTTTCAATGTATTACGCTTTCCTTAACTTTTTAATAAAAGTCCAATGCAATCAAAATTGTATTTAAAAAATAGATGCCATGCCTAGTGTCTCGTCACGCCTGGCAAGCGCATGAGGCCACATGAAAATAGATGCACTAAGATTTATTTACTATCATATTACGAGTTTTTATTTAATCTATAAATTTTAAGGTAAAATATATATTATCATTTCGAATGTAATTTTCTAAAAACCGAGACATTATTTATTTTGCAATTTATATTTCTTTGATTTAGTTTTTGCAACAAATTATGAGTGGTTTATAGAAACCAAGTTCACTCAAAGGGAGAGTTTGATGTAATTAAACTACTTATTAAAATAATTCAATTAATAAAACTACTAAAATAATTAAACTATTTAAATAATAAGATATATCAATTATAAAACTATTTCATTATTAAAATTAATTAAATATTGGAATTATTTTGTTATTAACTATAGTTACTAAGCTTTGATTAATGATTATACATCGAAATTTTGGACCGGCCTAAATCTAAAATTACCGCGCCGATATTATGTCCCAATACGCCCCTGGCTTACATTCTAACGTTTTAGATGATAAATGTTTGTTTTCAAAACAATTAACACGTATTATGAATAAGCAAATAAGAGATAGTAAATTTAAATGGATACAATAATTATGTAAAAATATTTACTTAATATTCTTTCAAAAACTCCCAGTCAACTAGTTCAGCAATTCCAGAATGAATATGAACGATAGTTCAGCAATTCCAGAATGAATATAAACGATAGTTCAGCAATTCCAGAATGAATATAAACGATAGTTCAGCAATTCCAGAATGAATATGAACGATAGTTCAGCAATTCCAGAATGAATATGAACGATGTTTGAAAATTAATAATTATAAATGATGAATACATTTCATTTAAAACACCTAACGCAAAATCAGTGGTTTCTTCACTGGGAGACTCGTTTTTCACCTAATACTACAAACATTCGAAGACGTACGTTTTGGAATAGGTTGATAAGTTATTAGCTACAGTGCGTAATTTCTAATTCAGGAAACTCCGCACATCTTCATTAAAAAAACTTGTAATTAAAAAAAAAAAAAAAAAAAAAAAAAAAAAAACGATAAGAAAATGTCGACCTTAATGGGCATTTATGTCTCAGAGATTAGACTTAATTCCATATTAGGTAAATAAATACAACTTTTACATGGGTTTTTATGTTTTTACTTTCTTAAGGAATTAAAGAATAAAAATGTGATTAAAGAAACTTGGAAACTCTTTCAAATTGCAAAAGGCGGACTTTCTTTTGTGAAATATATCGCCCTAATCATATTCAACAGTGGGGCATTATATCCCACCAAAGATTAAATTACTAAATTGTTATAGTTATATATAAAGTTTCTGTTTAAGAAAAATATGGTTATTATTACAATATCCTAGACGACTGACACAAATAACCCAAGATGCCATTGGGATATATTATACCACTAAAGATTTCCTGAAAAATGGAAACCTTTAAACTCATAGTAAGTATACTTCTTTTAGTAGGTCAAAATTAAAGCAAACTACTTTTCATGATAAATTTTTATCTTGCAAAAGTCGGGTTGAAAAGGTTAAAGCATGGTAGGAAAGTTATTATATATTTGCATATATTTACAAAGCAAATGTCTGACTGAGCATCCAGAATTATGGAAGGGAAAAGAACAATATACAGAATCTCGTAAAAAACGTTGTTACGTCGTTTATTTTGCTGTGAACTTTTAGAGTTAGGAAATCAGTGTAAATTTCAAAATAAGCCTTGTATGAGTACTCTAACGTAGACCGATCGATTTCTGAACACACGGCGAGTAAGTATTCACACATGACAGGAATTTGAACATTATCTCATATACTTATCAATTTGTAATTGTGTCGTTTGAAAAAAAAATTGCAAAACAGAGACGCTATAAACAATATATAATTTCTACTTTCAAGTTATAATATATCATTTTACTGAGTTAAAGTCGATTGGCTACGAATTAAAGTCTGCATATTTAAAATTATTATGCATCATGATTTAAAATGATTCTTCAGAAAAGCAAACTTTGAAGATCCGATAAAAACTAATTTCCAAAAGCAACAAAAGATATTGTAATGAGTTGAGATTTTTGTTAGTTCATAGTAATTCAGCTTATATGAAATGAATAAATCGTCCGTTTTTCTCAATTTTGTAAAAAAAAAAATAATAATATATAGTCGGTCTCGGAGATTCGGCAGAATTTCTTTCAATATATTGTCCCCCGAATACTACTAGATAACTGCAATGTTAATACAATAAAACCCTAGCAACCTAGCCAAACAACAGATTCAATATCTAAAAACAACCCACCAGTGTAAAATCACTTATATTTTAATTTTACATTTCAGCAGACTAAAAATTTTCCGAAAATGATAGCGATTGGCATACTAACGAGCGGTCAGAATCTGGCAACAAAGTCTACATCTGAAAAGTCAATAAACTCTTTCCCATTTCATTCTACGGCGAATGTCAGTCATCCAAAAATGGGTATCTAACTATATCTACCATGACGGTAGACAACATCTGGATTGTCAAAAGCCTTCCATTTTACTAACCTAACAGTAGTCACGTTTTGCCACTTCATTCTTGTGCTTTATGTATAGCGTTTCTTTCAATTCTCTCCGCCCTCATCCGAAAAGGTCAGAGCTCAGCTAGTCGTTAAGCGGCTCAGCACACGCTTACTTATAATTGGAATATTAAGCAGCATTACGAGTTGAAACTCCATTAAATGAGTGATATTTGCCTACTGACAGTTCATCGCTTTGATATTACTCGACGATGACGAGATGCTTGACATTTAGACAATTTTCGTGATCCTATCAACTAAGTGTAATCTATATTACCTTTGGTTATTAAAATTACTCCCTGAATTTGTGAAAGCGAAGATTTTTAACATTTGAAATTCCATACTAGCACAAAACTTTTACAAGAACATTTTTACTTGAACGACTTTAATCGAGGTTTTTAGTATCTTGTATTTCAAAATAAATTTAAGCACGAAACATTTTATGGGGGAAAGGTACTTAAGAGAAAAAAATTTATTAGAGTAGGTTTTTCGATGTGCCAAAGAGAAAAACATTTTGTTTTTAGGCTGTCTAAAAGAATTTATAACTTTTAGGATACTTCATTCCAAAACCTCGAATTACATTGATGAAAATATTGGGTTTTGTCTGTACGCGCAATACAATAACGCCTACTCGGATACAATAACGATTAAAAACAGTCTGTTATAGGTAACTCTTGGATTCCAAATCATAACAAATATCTAAGTCAGAGCTTTATCAAGTACTAGCACACAACTTTAACAAGAACACTTTTACTTGAACGACTTTAATCGAGGTTTTTAGTACTTAGCATTTCAAAACAAATTTAGAGACGAAATATTTTGAGGGGAAAGGTACTTAAGGGAAAATATTCAGACCAGAGCGCTAACGTTCCAGCCATGAGATGAATTAAACTGCATTTGTATTTTATAAATGTTTTACATCAGTTTCAAACATTTTTCACCAAATTCAAAAACTAAATAAATTATGAAAGGAATAAACATACATTAATTTAGAATTTAATAATTTACTAAAAAAATCACTAACACTTTGAAACAAATTGCAAAAAAAAAAACCTCCAAAATCGGTAAAGAGTAAAAAAAAATACATACATAATATTTGTACATATAAACTACAAGTGCGAATAGAATTCTCACTATTTTAAAAAAAAATTCTTCAAAAATAAACTATATAAACAAAATAATTCATAAACAACATATCTGTAGATAATCTACGAATTTCAACTCTTTATCTTTAAGGCTGCTGATATAGAAATAACCTACAAGCTAAAATAAACTTTCCAAAGCCCTTCCATATTTGTTGACTTCTCCATTACACTTGTCAACTTCACATCATTTTCAGCCATGAGATAATTTTTAGTGACCAAAGAAATCTAGCGTAACAGATCTATGTCTGAACACCTCATCCTTTTAGGATTACGATAAGCCTTAGCAGCAACTTTTACATCAAAACACATATGTTATGAAATTGCCTGATTTTGACACTAATCTTTGTCACACTGATGCTTAGTGTTAAGAACTTTCGAGAATCCCTTAAACGAATTTAGTGTGTTGTCGCGAACATATGTTTAGAGAGACTTTTTTATGACATACTATAAGTACATAGTGTTTTCTGTTTTACAGCTTTCAAATTGTATCCAACTATAATCTGCTCCGTAATAATATTTTTATTTGTTACTCATTTTCAGAGCCGATTATCGCGATATACCCTTAACATAGACAAACGAGGAAACAAAAAGACTAAAAAGGTTAATGTTCAAACAGTTTTGCTAGTGCAATACCACGTAATGCCTATTTGTCACCGATGCTCGTTTTTAACTTTTCTGAAAAATAAAAAAAATAATGAAACACTCTATAGGTGACATTTTTGCAGACACGTTCTGTAGGATGGCTTACTGCAACACCAGGTCATTTTATATAAATTTTTAATTTACTTAACTAAGCTGTTTTACACTAGCAACTACGATTGTCGATATGTATGAAACTAATTCCTATAATTACGGTAAGAAACCTGAACAAATAAGAGTAAAAACTAAAGTAACAAAAATTGAATAATTCTACAAAGAAAGCTTAGACAAATAATGTATATACTATTGCATTAAAACTAAAGAGTGACGAGAAGCAAACGCCTAATAATCATGGTTTTTACACGTACGTTTGAGAAATAAAATAAGTTGAAATTGTAAAATAACTAAAGACGTAAATTATGTACACTTTTGCAAATATATTTTTATACATTTTGTTAAACTTGCCTACCTCCTAGAATGGACATCTAGATTTGTTGACTTATCCCTCTGTAAAGTGAGCATTCATATAAACTTATAAGCTAATCAACACAATACATCTTCTGGAAGACAGAGAGTAGATGCCTTTTAAGAATGACTTTTAGGCAGAAATATCCTGCATTTGCGTCAAATTTAGAAGAAAACTTCCACCAGATAGCCCGTCAATAGTCATGAAAACAATCATCACAATCATCGTCGTTTCTACACATTTTTAAAAGATGAAATTCAAGAATACTGCTGCATAAGTTGGAACACGTCTAAACGCATTCTGACAAGGGGTTCGGCAACGTTTGCGTTGAAACTTTCAACTAGCAATTTTATTTTAATAAGGAATATCGAAAAAAAATATTTAATTTAGGAAATAGAATAAGAGTTCCGATGCGATTTCAAGAGCTTCACTATAGAATCTGTAGCGTTATTATGCCTTGAGAGGTATTTTCGGAGAACAAAATGTAGTTTTAGTACAAAACATGGTCAAATGCGATTACTCAAAAGATCGTACACGGTCACACGATGTGCGATTATTCACAGGTACCCCTTGAATATCTTTTTTTTTTATGTGACCATTCATTCAATGGGAGATTCATGGACAAATCATTTTAAATTCTGAGAGAGGGTGTTAGATTGGAACCTGCTCCGCTTGAAAGGCTATCCAATACCATACCAACAAAGTCAGTATTCTAACCAGGAGCAGGAGGTAAATATATAGCTTATTTTTAGATACTAATAGGTATTTACGCTCAAATCGGATATTACACACATTCATAATTATTTCTTTAACGGCTTCGTTACCAGTAACGCCACAGACCAAATCTAATTTTTCTAAATTTTTATTAAACTTTAAATATACTTAGTAAACTATATTGAGAAATAAGTAATGAGTCCCTTTTTTATCACTCAAAACGTTATTTGATAATTTCTTTCGATAAAATAATCCACTGGTAAACTTTTTGACCTTTGGTATACGGTACACTAAAAAATATTTTCATTCGCTTTTATTTCACCCACAAACATTCTTATTTCATTAATTGTTTTTTTCATTGCATAACACATTAACATTACCTTCGCTAGGTTTTACCGTAATGCAATTAAAGTCCGCAGTATCCTAACAAGGATCAATGAGGGAGCTGCTCCACAGAGAAAAGCGTTTAATAAAATTGAATTGGGCTTATGCTGAAAGGGAATCAATCACAAAAAGCTCAAACGAGATAGCTCCGGATTCAATTTGATGTTTCTATTTAGAATTTTTTCATGCTAAAAAAGGATCAGTTTGATAGATGGATACAACAGTGACTAGAGAGCGAAATAGAAACAATATAATAAGTTCTTTGATGCAATGCACTTACAGAAGTGAGTTTCCTAGAAAAGTTCTAAGACGATCCTTTATAGCACTTACACTCACACTTGTTTTAGAGCTTGTGAAAGTCGGCTTTTACAGCTACCTGTCTTAAAAGCCTACCCAGAAGGTAAAGTGCCACTGAAAAGCTGAATTTGACATTTGATTATTCAAAAATGTCAGCCGTTAGCTCCCACAGAGTTTAAAGAATTCTACAGTGATGGGATATTTACAAGTGACAAACTACACAAGACATAATATGATGATTGGAAGTACCTGATAAGTATCTTTCTTCCATCCTTAAGTCATGATTTTTTTAAGTTACTTTTTAAAACTTCATAAATAAATTTAACTTAGATAGAAGTAAAAAATTTCAGTATTTTCTACATTGTATGATAAAAATGGATAAGTAATTAAAATAATTTTTTTCTCGGAGAAAAAAAATAGTGCTACTTTTTATTATTCTAAAATACTTACTAATGATCTCAAATTGTTTAAAATCGATACTCTTCCTTATTTTTAAAGTTAGGGAACACTTCTTTTACCCAATGGTGACTTATCTCTTTTCAAGAGGTACCAATTCGATCCAGTGGCCTTCATTAAATTGTACTCTTCTCGTAAATGCAAGATTAAAATCCTTCCGGAAGCGCAAAGAAAAATGCGGCCATTATTGGACACATTGGAATGATTGAATACAATATCCAAGCAGTCTGACCTTAATTAAAAAAAAAAAATTGACTGCAATAGATTTTCTTCCAGGTTTTTCCAACACGGGCATCGCCAGAGATTGTTTGCACCCCTCTGGGTTAAGAAAATAATTAAAAATAAAGAGGAGGAATGCGGTAAAATTCACAAGAAAAAAAGCAACATAATATGATTTTTAAATTATTCATTTAAACAGCAAATTAATCTTTCTGATAACAATTAATATCTCAGAAAGATATCTAAGTAAACTTTTCGATAAGCCAACGTTTTAAAAAAAAAATAAAAACTTCAGTCACCTCACATCTCCCTGTATACGATCAGCACCCCCCCCCCCCTTCTCCCCTTTAAATAATCCTGCCCGTACCCATCTTTTTTCAGCGTAGCATAAAAATTACAAATTATTAAATTGAAATGTTCGAGTGAAGTGTTACATTAAATAAGATCTACTATACTAAATAACTTACCGTTCGCACTACCTCATTAATTTTTTCTTATATTTTTAATCAAAGGTAATGAATAGTAATTACTTAAAGTATCATTACTTGGGAAAAACTTGAGCAAAAAGGCAAGGAATTAAGGAGACGATTCCCGTAGAGAAACTTTTTCAGAAACAAATGAAAAGCAAAGCTTCATAAATGATCGATATTTTAATTTTCTGTATTCACTTTATAAGTACTATAAAGAAAACTACTTTGTTTCCACTGGAAGAAGCCATGGGCGAAGCCAGATTTTTTTGGGGAGGGGATATGAAATTATAAATCGTCAAATCCTAACAACTATTTTTGTTATTAATGCTGAATGTATTTAGTAATTCAGATAACAGGTAATTTTTTTACCTATGTTTCGAAATTTATTAACATTTAAATTAACTAACGATTTTAAAGAAAAATTATTCCATGGATTTTTTGCATTCTAATATTAATTAGAAAATTTTCGGGTGAGGATATATCCCCGTATCCCTCCCCCTGGCTACGCGCCTGAAAGAAGCTAGATCCTACTTCTCATAAATCTGTTAATACAAATTACTTCATTCATGGAGTAAATATTATATTAGGCACAGGAAAGAAAAGAGTTCAAATTTAAAACAGTAGGCCATCCTTGCAACGACCCGGCGATATGAAGACGCCTTCGTTTAAAAAACCGGATTTGAAAGTCCGAAATAGTATTATCTTTCAAACAATGTTATTATCTTTATAATGAAGGACCGCTTTTCGGTTTTCCAATACAACCGTATATGTTCTCAAAAAAGCTTTCAAACGCGTCGAAACATATTTTCACTCGTTCGTGGAGGCATCAGACGCGGAAATTCGCCCTAATAAGTATTGACTTCCCCGTTTTAAACGGATATCTATTTGCCACCTAAAACGTGTCTATTTTTTTTCTAAAAAAAAACGCGATTTTTTTTTTTGTAAATATTGCCGATTATTCCCCAAAAATTCCTTAGTCTTAAAATAAAGAATTTTTTCAAATAAAATACAACATTGATTTAAAATATAACATATCTTCAATACACCTATTTGTAGCCTTTATTAAATACGGCTGTCACATACAACTAATGGTTGGTTGGTTGTTTTCAGATTATCTGGCGCCGTCAGCAACACGAGGGCTATAATGCGCCGAAACATTCGTCATTAGACAAGCCAACATACATTTACAAACACTCATGCCTAACACGGGACTCGAACCCGCAACCTCGGGGCACATACAACTAATGAAAAATACTATTTTCAACTGTCGAAGACTCTTCATTTTTATCAAATAACGAACTTTTTTATCAAGTAAATTATTAGGTACAGTACCCAAAAAAAAATCAGAACGATGGCTATATCTTGTGCTCTAATTGTTGAAATAACAAACAAAAGGTACCGTTGTAAATCGTGGAAGGTTTTTAATAATTGCATGTAGGTTTTTTTTTATCATGAGGGGTCATCTACATATTAAAACAGAACCAAACTTTAAAAAGTTCAATAGCAACCTCATAATATTATCCCATATTTGTATTCAGCATTAAAAAAAATGCGAAATACAAAAAATCGTAATTTTCTAATGAATGGTTTGTAATTTAAATGATAAAAAGAAAATGATAAATTAATGTTATTTTAAAAAGTTGGTTTTTTGGCCATAAATACTTAAATAATTAATATATTTCAGTAATTTTTGTTTCAAAAGATAGTTTGTAAATGGCCAAACATAAATAGCAATCAACTTTTGCATCAATTTCTTTTTTAATAATTAATTATTAATTAATAAAACAATTTAAAAAACATTTTTAATAGAAACATATTTTTTTTTGGCTTTCATTAGATTTACCATGGTCTAACCCCCCCCCCCTCCCCCCTTTCTCCACACACACACACACAACTTTTTTCTTTCCATTTTGACTTTTAGCTCTCGATTTTTTAGCGAAAATGTAAAAAACGCTCTTTAAGGGACCGTATAGTAGACGACTTTCGACACTGCTACCACGGATCCAGGGTGGTATTTCGATGCAAGGATGGGAAGGCAGAGCAAATCTATGCAACTTGAAAGGTTACTAAAAAGTGGTATGGCAAACTACATGACAAAGCATTTCCTGCTTATGTACAGAAATGGGAAGGAGTTCAACATTTATGTACACAATGAGACACTCTCTAGTATTGTGAACACTTGTTGAAATACAAAATGAAATACCTGGCTATAAAGATAGTATTCCCCTTTGTCATTTTATCATTTCAATCCATTTTTGTTCAAATATATCTGACAAAGTATTGCTTTAAATCTCACTTTTATCCAATTTCAGCTTTTCATCCTTTTCTTAAATTTTTAGAAGTTGTTGATGGGAGATATTTCCATCTTTACACCCTTCTGGATCCCTTCTTGAACTACTCCTAATATCACAGTGTTTGTTCTTTTGTACATTTGTTTTTAACATTTGGTCCAACTTCAATAAAGTTGGTCACTTCAATTCTGATCTATTTCAGTAGGAGCTACAATCACAACCAACTTTAGGTTCAAAAACGTTTCTTAGGAGTTTTTTAATAAGTGAATGACCTTTCTTTTATATAGACTTGAAGGAAAATCTTAAGCTTATAAAACATAAATGAAAATCAATCACAAAAGTCATGTTATAAAGGAAATTAACCAAGGTCTCACAGAAACCTATCATTGCAAGAACAAGCATATTAAGAGAGCTGTTATAGTAAGAGAGCAAAATTAAATTTTGTACAAATTGTATAAAAATGAGAAATTAACCATACATTAAAATAGATGCAAATTGAAAATTGAAATTGTTTTAAAATTAATTGGTACAAAATTATTCTGAGGGAAAATAAAATAAATCTTGCATTCTTAATCACTGCAATTTTTAAAAATTTATACATTTAATTTTAGATGGCTATAACCAAAAATTTACAAATTAATTTCAAGTTTAACCAATGACATTTAAATGTCATGCTAAATAGTATTTTGAAACATGCTTAATTTAAGTTATACCTAAGACACCTCATATTTACTTAAATACTTTTGTAATAAGCTACATGATAAATGTATACTACTACAATATTTATTTATCACATTTTCAGTTTTACATGCCAATAAATTGATATTTTGGCAGAGGAACATAATTTGAAAAACTTTTTTTTTAATTATCTAAGGAACTATTCACCAAATGACTACATGCTGTAATAAGCAAGGTATAGATTGTTGGAGGGGGGGGGGGAGGTAGAGTTTACCTCAGGTACCAATCATTAAGTTTACTTTTTACTTTTGTAACAAACAAATCTGGAAAATAAAAGACTTGGTTTACTAGACAATAAAGAAAAGGTTTGATGTAACAAAATTCAAAATTTTAAATTAAGGTAAAAAGTTTAAAATATTCAATGAACATCTGACACATAATTTAATTAAAATTTTAATCAATGACAGTCACAATTATTAATATTAAATTTTGAACTATTCAGACTGCGTCAGAAATCTAACCGATATATATAAATTGTCATAAATATGAAAATTGAGCTTTACCAATTTTACCTGAAAATTTTTCTTCAATGCACCTTATTTTACACACTAAAACATTATATGCTACATTTAACTGTTAATTCCTAGTCTATGGTACGATTGGGATTAGGCAGCATTGGTGATAATTGGCAAGTGATAAAATTAAGATTTGTATGGCAACCCTTAAAATTTAAATGGTGATTAACTTGACAACAAACTTGAAAACACATAATTTTTGCCTTGGTGCCCATTTCCAAAATCACTCCAAATCATACACTAAACAAGAAATTTACCCATATAACTTTAAAATAAAAATGTTGAGTTATTTCTTGTATGAAGCCACAATTTGATGTCCGATGCATATAGGGTACGAGATTTCCATACACTGGCTAGATTTTAAACAATAAAAAAAAATTAGTATGCGATAAATAACACAAAAAACTTGAAACTTACCTCAAAGAAAGTTATATTATTTGGGAATTCATGGAGCTGCTTCACAGAAGACTTGACCAACTTCGCCAAAGGACCATATAGAGTTGCCATCGATGACGGAAACTTCTCCCTCCTTCCAATCTCTTCACTCAAATGGAGACGTACAGTCCTTTGAGCTTTGTTGATAAGTTTCTTATCAATATCAATTCCAACAATCTTATTAGGATGATAATGGGATGCAACATGCAATGAAAGCTGTCCTGCATTGCAACCAATATCCAACACATCTTTACCATGAAAAAATTCTTCGTTAAAGAATTGTAGTCTATAATCAATGTCAGGATCAACACCAAAATTCCAATTTGATTGATTTGGTATGTGATTACCATAGCAAAATTTTTCAGCATTTGCTCGAAATTTGACAGTGTCTTGTCGAACTTTTGTCTTCCTTTGCTTTACAACTTGCTTCTGCTCTGCACTTTTAACATTCTCATCTTTCGAGACACTTCTGGGAAAAGTTTTTTTGGTTACTTTAGAAGGAGATCCTCGAAAAACCGGGGTGGATATTTTTCCAAGTTCAATTTCATCCTTCGTATCTGCGACTTGTGAAATGGTGTCATCTTTATCGCTAGGAGACTCTAGTTTTGTATCTTTATTCTTAAACTCTTTATCAATACACTCATCGTATGAAAGAAGAAAAATGCTAGAATGGTCTGTATCAGAAGTTAGACTAAATTGAGGCAATTCTTCGGTAGGGGATATATCTACACTATCATCATCTTTTCTCGCCTTGCGATGCCGTCTACGTTTGCGGGGTTTTGAAGATAAGAGATTGAATTCAATATCCTCACCTGTATTTAAATTTAAAGGATCATAAATGTTTGGCGGAATGAGAACTTGAACTTGAGTTCGTCGATTTGGCATAGGCATTGGAGATGAGGCAGGAGAAAATTCATTTAACTGTTGATTAATTTTCTCATCTTGCAAACTTCCCAAATTTAAAGGATCATTAATATTCCCACCCAACAAGAACTTGGTGGGTAAAGCAACACTTGTAAATCGACGTCTTTTCTTGTATACTACTTTCTGATCTTGATTACCTGAAAACGTAAATCTTCTTCGACCAAATGCCTTTTGTGCCTGCAAAATTATGGGTCGTTGTGCTTGCTTCCGAAGCAAAGCATGACCTTGGTTAAAGCGGCTTTTACTTACATCTTTTATTTCACTTTCAGCTTCATCATACTGCGCTGTAATACTTGTTGTACATTCAAAACTATTTTGTGTTGAGCTATCTGCCATAGAGAATCCTTGAATCGGGCTTGAAGGCATTGCAAAATCTGTATTTCTCCTTAAAGTGCCTAAGTAAATGGTAATAAACTTTCAGATTTTCTTTCATTAAAAATAAAAAAATTTGGCAAAAATAATATATAAATAATAACTAGCATTTTTAAATATAATCTCAGAAAAATCAAGATTTCGTTCATTTGTAAGAGAAAATCAGGCTCTTTCAACAACAAAATACAATTTTCAGTAACAAATCAATCGGATTGAAACAAAATTCCAAAAAAGTACAGTATTAGAAGTTCCGATCGTTTTGAATTTACCAAATCTCACGTGCTTCTATTTACTAGCTACTTCGATAAAATACTGTGTTCGAGAGTACATAGCAACAATGGCTACCGTGGCAACGCAATCCAAGGTGGGATTAAATATTATTTTCAGGAATCACCTTAGACAAACATAAAATGCAATCAACGAAAGTAAATCATTCTTGAATTGATATCACAAAATCAAAAAGCATTTTCAAACACAAAGATGCAACCTACTGACTTTCTCTCTTCATCGATCTCCTCTTGCAGAAACGCATACATCTACGTTGGCGCTACGGAACGAAGTAAATAATCTCTCTCTCCTTCCAAGCGGGCCAAAAAGAAGTTGCACAGAAATTAGAACTAAAACGGAAGTGATGTAACGGTTACGACAATATGGCTCTTGGGATGGCAACAGTTACGAAATATTTCCTTTACAAGAACATGTGAATTTTAAGGACGCGCTACATTCTAGGAAGAAAAGGAGCAACCGGAAGACTACGGAAGTACACGAGAAGTACGTCATATAAGAGAATAGTACTATCCATAACAACAAAGCAAAAGAATGCCATTAATGGAGTTGAGATGTTCCGAGACACATGAAATATGAAAAAGGGAAAGGCAAAAATAATTAAATTGTCTTATTTGACGTCATATCTTATTGTAAAGGAGATAAATAGGCCACTCTGTTATAAATTGGCAGAAAAGATAAATCAACAAATTACAAAGTAAACTAGGGGTGTGAAACATCGCACAACTTTCAGTTACACTATAATACTGACGTGAATTTGTGTTATTTACCGTTTGTATATTTTCAGCATTCATTTAGAAAAAATAGTCAGTTTGGTGATATTTTTTGTAATAATTCTTATCTGGGTCTCTAAAAAGGAAAACTTCCGCCAAAATGATGATTATGGCTATATACTTTTTGATAATTCTTAAATTATCCTTTCTTATAAGTGGAACTGAGGAGAAGAGAAAAAACGGTCGTTTATGAGCTATGCTCAAAGAAAGAGAACTCTTTTTTCAACTTTTTACGCCATTAAAGCATTTTTACTGCAATTTCAGAGATGCGGGATGTTTAGAACCCCATAAGAGGCATTACCACAGCGATTTCGATCAAAATTGTTAGAGCCTATTTTTAGCAATTATTGAAAAGCATGTTTCTTTCAATGGCAGCTACCTTATGAGCATGCGCGATTTTGACGAAAACCTTAAAGTTAGGTCCCATGGCCGCCACCAATCAATACACCAAATTTAAACATCGTTGGTCAATTTATTCGGGAGTTATGCTGACCACAGAGACAGACAATATTTCTCGATCACTTTTTTGAAATCAGGAAATTCCAAAACTTGGAAAAATGCAAAAACAAAAAAAAATCGTAATTTTTTTTTACCGAATGCTATACTTTCATTACTCCATATGTATATATATGGGTAATTGAAAGAAAAAAGACTTGATAATTTAAATCATGGAAAATCTAAATTTTTTTTAAATCTATTGAAAATCTAAAGAACACGTCTTTAAATTAAACTGATGGTGTTGTTCTATGCAATGGCGGATCCAGCCAGGGGGCGCGCGCCCTTCCCTCAGCTTGAGTATATATATATATATATATATATATATATATATATATATATATATATATATCCTTTTAAATAAGTTCACACAACAAACATATTTCGACCTTCATCTAATTTCCGGGGGGGGGGGGGAGGGAGGGGAAAAGCTTATTTTTGGATCTCTTTTTAAAGCCTTAATTCTAACTTCTCATTCAAACGGACGTTGAAAGATTGTTCAAGCATTCAAACCTCCACCCCCTTGATCTTGAAGACATTTCAATACACTTCAAAACACATCTCTTTCTGTTAAAAGTATTCTGGGATCGAATTATCAATAAATATTCTTCCCGTCCTTCAGGACCAAAGATACCTTTTTCTGTTGGCTGGGAGGAAAAGATTTTTACTCTCACATGCGTAATTTTCAACGCCAAACAGGGGGGGGGGGGCAATAACTGACTATTTGGGTTACCCTCCTTCCTCGGAAATTGTCACCTTCATTCAGCTGGACATGATGGTAATTGGCTAAACTTTAAAGTTTTGATAGAAAGGTTGTTTATAAACTGCATAAGAACTCGCCCAGTTCTAGCTCGGGCTTCTAAATAAGCGCCATGTTTGTCGCCATCAAATTAAAAATCCTCCCTTGCAACACCACAGTGGAAAGGTATGCCAAGTTTTTACAAGAAATAGACTTTCAAACAGTTTTGTAAAAAGTATTATCTGTGTAAAGTAGCAGTATTATCTGTGTAAAGTAGTTTTCCAGCATTTCTCCATCTTTTGGAACATAGATTTCAAAAAAGTGGCCTAGAAGAAATGTATGTTTTTGTGTACGTGGTCAGCATAACTCCCGATGTTCAAATTTGGAGTGCAGGTTGGTGGTGGCCATGGGATCTACCATTAAGGTTTTCATCAAAAATTGTACATGCGTATAAGATTGAAATCATAAAATATCATGTTTTTCCATAATTGCTCAAAAACGGTTTTAACAATTTTGATTAAAATCTTTGTGCCAATGCTTGTTAAGGTGTTCTAATCGAGAAATTTCAGTTGAAATGCGATAAAAAGTTGAAAACGAGTGCCTTTAATACAGAGCTCTCTGCTCTTGAGCATCATCCATCAACGATTGACTTTTTTTCTGTTTCACGCATAAGGACAATGTAATGTCTATCGAATAAACATTGAAATTTCTCCATCATGGCTGATATTTATTTGCCATTGTCAAAATTATTACCAAAAGTATCGGCAAACTGGCCATTTTTATTAAAATGAGTAAATATATGAAAATGGTATACAACACTATAAATTTTATTGCAATGACGAATTTTCTAGAGTAATTGAAAGTTGCGAGACGTTCCACACCCCTAATTTTTATGTGTGCTCGTAAAGTGAAAAAGGGATGCTTGATATTTTGGGAGACTTAATTTCACATTGTTTCACTTACAACCCCATTGAAAAAAAAATTTAATTCTTATACTTCATAACAATTTTTGAAAAATAAAAGGGGAGGGGGGGGGGGGGCATTTTTTGGCGGTGGGGCTCAAACATACATTATTTTGCCACTGACCAAAGGTACTGAAGTTCACAATATGCATCGTCACGAATGTGCCTTCCTTCTTGAAATTTACAATATTAAAAATTCACAGAATAAAACCTGTGAGGGAAACATTATCGAGAATTTACTATAAATGCATTTGAACATGAAATTAATTTCAATAATATATCTAACATTTTTACAAAATTAAAAGGAAGTAAATTTTAACCAATTAAAATTATATGAACACAAATTATTAAATTTAGAATAGCAGCTTTCCATTTATTTTGGTACAAATAACATAAAAAAAAACTTTACTGTAGGGAAAGTTTTTAATTCAGTGAGTTTGAGTTTGTATGGCACAAGAGCTAAGCTAATTGTGGCAGTGCTGCACCTACTTTAATTAGGTATTGGTTGGTGGTCTTTTTGAGTGAGATCTACACAGCCTTCTGCTGTTGCGAGATTTACTGGATCAGTGAAAGCCCCGCATTTGTTAGCCGAGTATTCTGCAAATTCCATGGGGGTATCCATATTTTCAGGTTGAACCAGTGGCAAGCAATTGAAACAAATATTGTGTTAGCCACTATGTAAAACCACCATATAGTCATCATATTTTTAATTAATAACATCATATAAAGTATATCCTTATTTAAAAGGTCCCAAATCTAAATTGCGTTTTAAAATGCACATTTTTATTCTTCTTCAAAAAATTCTCCTTTTACAATGATTGACTTTAATGGTAGTTGAATTTTGGGACATTTAATTGGATAAAATTACTTTCTAAGAAAGGATCATAAGTGTAAACAAATAGATTTCTAAAAACCTGGATGTAAACCTCTAATTTATGAAAGCTAACTATAGGCTTTAATACCAGTTTTCTCCTGAAAATTCCTGTTAATGTATATTTCAGAATTCTTGTAATTTTTACAAAAGAACAAAGTAACACTGAATTAAGCCAACCTTTTGAAAAATACATATATATAACGGATTTAGAAAAACTGTATTTACTTTAGCTTCCTGTTACATAAAAAAAAAACTGCACATTTTTCTCACTACATACATACTACTTCTATGCATTTGTACAAGTTAAAGGAAATCACTGAATTAAATTTGCTGTCATTGTAAGAAATAATTTAAATTTATGAATTATTACAGTTTAAAAATTGAATTGCACGATCAATATAATGAATAGCAAGACAAAATTAATGTATTACTTGAAATTTTTTTTTGAATAATACACAAACCTTGTGTTAAAAAAAGGTGATACAATCAATTTTGTTCCCACAAAAACAGACATGGAACAGCTGCCACCCCACCCCCCCAATAAAAAAAAAAACAGAACTTACATAAAAGCAATGAAAACCTTTAAAAAAACTCATTTTTTTAAAGAAAATGCCAGAAGTCAAACAACTTTAAACAATTAAATTATATAGGCAAACAGGTTAATCTAATTAAACCTAATTTTCTTATTACATTAAAAAAAAACTAAAATTTTGTTCTAAAGAACTGAAATTAGATTTTCTGCTGAACTGCAGCATCTCTGAAAAAAATCAAGAATCAAAAATTTAAATTTAGAACTTTCAGCATAAAAGAAGCTGACCTAAAAATCAATCAACGAATACAATTACAGAACTATAATAACTTTTAGTAAAGTCCATTTATTTCAATAAAAAACATGAATAAAATGAATGCTTTATTTACCAACAACACAAAGATTGGTATTATCATAAAATAATTCACTATTAATTAATACAATTAAAAATTTAACAGATATTGTAAATCATTCAAACATGTCAAATAGTATCGTCAGCCACAGCAGTCTATTTGAAGTTCTAGCACAGAATCTGAAAGAAATTATTAAAATTCTCACATTAAGTTACTATGAAACACAGTATACAATAAACATAGAATGGCTTAAAAAAAAAAAGTCAAAACTTTAAACAATTATACTATGTTGACAAACAGGTGAATATAATTTGATTAAGTTTCCCATTTTTTTTTTTTTTTTTTTTAAAACTACATTCAATGTACTGAAATTAGTGTTTCCACTGATCTGTATTATGTTTGACAAAAACTGATTAAATGTCATTAACTGCAATTTCAGATTATTCTATGTAACTTTAGTTTGGACACACATTAAAAAACCTGATTCTAACAGAATGTAACTATCTTTAAAAATGTAAAGTTGTAGTAAAATCCCAAAGTAAGACTAACACTCGGGATGTGAAGGATATAAATAAAATATATCTCCCCCCCCCAAAAAAAAAATTATTTTAAATTCTTTTATTTAAAAATAAAATACTTTTGTTTACTGAAATTTTTACAATGATTAGAACATATTAAGAGATTTTAAAGGAAAAAATAATGCGTTTATTTTGCTATTGACAAATAAGAATATATTTCTTTACGTCAAAAATATGGTTTTACTTGTTGGACATTTTATTATAGTTCATTTCAAACGTTTTATGATGATTCTTTAATTTTCAGTAAAGAGGTCAAGTAAAATAATTAGAGTCAAACTAAAACAATACCATAAATAACATAATATAAAAGAGCTGAGAAATCTACGATTTAGGAGAAAAAATATATGTATACCTGATCATATGCACTTTTTCTTTACACACTGTTGCACATTGAAAGCTGGAATTGATTTCAAGTTCTGTAAAAATAATTGTTTTTTAGCTAAAGTAAACAGCTTCAATACATTCAATGAGTCAAATGCTTAGCATAAAAATAAGTAAAAAAAATTACATTCCAAAAATATGAATAAAACTATTGCACTAAAATAAGTTCTTAACACACACTTCGAATGCAAAATAAACATATTTTAGTGAAATAATTACACTTCATTTATTATTCTACATGAGTGCTTAGGAAATATAAATCATTGTAACAATACTTTTATAGATATTTTTTTATTAGAATTTAGATGTAATTTTAAAGTTTATTCTTTCATACACATAAATCTTTCAATTTTTGAACCCCTGAAAAATAATTGAATTCGAATAAAATATAACTTTCCAATGTAAAATCTTACACGAATGCAAAATGTACAGAAAATTGGTAACCTGGTTATTTACAATAATTTTGGATTCCATCTACTGGATTACAAGTCACTTTTAGTTGGTGCAGCAAAATCCAAACTTATCAAAAACAATATTTCACAAATTTCTTTCACTTCTAGATGATAAACACATAGCAATATAATGTAAAATTTTAATTTAACATAAATTATTTTACAATAAATTATTTTAACAGGTTAACCCTGTGTTCCAAAGTGCCCTGGATAGGACACATAAATGCAACTGTACTACCCTTGCGCAACACTCTTTCCATATTTTTTTGGAAATTATAATTTTGCAAACCGGTAATAGTCAAAGCATTTCATTTAAGCAATTTAATACATTATGTAGGAAGTGGATAGTAATTACTTTTGATCTAGATTGATTTCTATTTGCTTGGGGCCTAGAAAAAACAGGTATTTAGGCTTTGAAGTCTATTGTCATTGAACAATAAAGTTTCAAATGGAATAAATCAGTAAAATATATTCCCTACAGATATACATATGTAGTTACAGAAATATAACCATATATACTTGCAACTTTATTCCTTTAGAATTCTAGCTGTTAAACTTGCAAATTTGTTTAACTTTTTCCTGCGATGTTTGTTTTTAACAGAGTTCAAAAGCGAAATGCTTAAATTGCAATAGCATGCATCGCAACCATAACCTAATGGTTTTGGCAGTTCACTTCAACATATCTAAACATCAACTTTCAATACTAGAGCAGGATTGATTTTCACCTCAGTTGTTGTTCACCTCAGTTGTTCAGTTCACCTCAGTTGTTGTTCGCCATACTTTTGACTCAGTGTTTTTTGCCATTTCGGATTCACTTTTGTTTAAATTTAAGTGAAAAAAAAAAATGTACCACTACATAACTTATTTTTATCATTAATACTAAAATCCAATTCAGAAATATTAATTTCTCATGATTTTCCAAAGTTGCCAGCAGTGACTTGTTTTTCCAAATGAACGATTCATTTGTAAAGAGCAATTTTTTGGTGGATAAAAATACAACGCTTTAAGTTAACATTGAATCTGAAATAACTTACAGGATCTTCTGTGTAGAGCACCAGAAATTCTTCTCACTTTAATTGCCAACTAGCTTAAGAAACACAAGCTGCAATAAAATGGAGATAAGGGGGACTGCAATGGTGAACCAAATTTTCTGCAATATAAATACATGCATTGAATATATTATTGTGGTTTTAAATTATGAAATATTTTGCCACTTTGTCAATATAAATTTTTTATTTCACAAACAATTAAATATCAACAAAATCACTTGGTAAACACTAATATTACAGCTCTACCACAATAAAAGGAAATCTATTTTCAATGCTACAATACAATAGGAGCTTTTTGAAAATTGGCATGATTTTGTTTACAAAGTTAATAGTTTAAATTATAAAATATTAGCTTCTTTTTTAAATTAATACAGAAAATTTAATCAAACACTTACTGGGTACTCTTCCGTTAGACGGGTACCAGTTGGTACCAAGTTTAAATGTTTCATGATGCATAAATGTTATAGGGTTGCTATAACAAACAATGAATATATTCATTGTTTGTTATAGCAACACTATAACTGTTTGTTATAGCAACCCTATAGCTGTTTGATATAGCAACCCTATAGCTGTTTGTTATAGCAACCCTATAACGGTTTGTTATAGGAAATATATAAATGATTCGAAGGTTACAAGTTTGAATGAGATATTGCTGCAATTTGGCGATTTTTATCCGATACCCGTCTAAAGGAAGAGTACCCACCTACTATTTACATAACTAGACATTTCTTAACAACTTAAACAATAAATTTATTTGCAAATTTTAATTAATCCCAAGCCTTCCATTTAATTAAATAGGTTTAAGCAATCAATTAATGCGTAAATTCTTAGTTTAAGTAGAAGGGTTGGTGCTATTTTGATAAGTTGGTGTCAAGGCTTAAACATGGCCAATTCAATATGGTGCCCAATTCAAAATTTATAACATGGTGGGATATTCAAAAAGGCTGTTCATACAGTCAACTCACTATAAATCGAAGTCTCATAAGTCGAATATTCGTTTATTTCGAAGTTTTCATTCGGTCCCAAGAATATGCCTTGAATATAATTAAAAAAAACATCCAAGTGAATTCCAATAACTCGAAGAATTTGGCCAGTCCTTTGAACTTCAGGTTATCACGAGTTGACTGTATTACACAACAACTGAAAACCCACAAGAAATAGGTTTGCTAATAGTACGAAACTCTATCGTCTAGGAACTGGCACCATATTCACTTGACAATATTTCCACATTAAATATGAATAGACCGATTTATGAATGAGCCAGCAACTGTGAAGCTTTAGCATTCTTACCTCATCCAGAAAAAATGTATCCTCTCTAGTTCTATACATGGGCGAGTTGGTAATCATAGAAATCATTGACGCTAATTACATTCCAACTGCCTACTCGATTGATTGAAGCTGAAATACAACTGAAAAATATGTATGGTTACTATAAATCTGTGCAGAGAGCGAGATTTATGAATTAGCATTCGAAGATAGCAAACCATGTGGCTACACCTAGAAACTACTGGTTGAAAAAACCTTCATTGACTTTAAGGTAAGAGTAGGGAATAAGTTTAAGGAATGTGTTTTTAAAATGTGGAGAGCAGTAAAATATACACATTGATTATGGGTTGTTTGAAAATATATGGTAAAATATCAAACTAGTTATTTTTCAATCAATTGTATATACACTCTGAAACTTAAGTATTAAGTGACCTAAAATTCTGTTAGATTACTATTTAAAGTTGTTATAAATCTGTTTAGAGAGTGAGATTAAAGAATTATGATACGAAGAAATTTAAAGTGAATCAGTTCCAATTCAATATAGAAGTTTCAGTTAATGTACAAACTAACAAAATTGACTACGCACTTTAAAAATCAGAACGGGACAGTTTCAATGCATTATAAACAAGATGTAATTGAATATTTCACTCACTTATATATTGTATCCAAATTGTTCTGGATGAGATGGATACGTTTCGTCAAAACAACACAACCGCCGTATACAATTCCCGCCTTTTTCTTAGCTTCTTTGTAGCAGAAACAGATATTGCTCTATGACGTACTTCTCGTGTATTTCCGTAGTCTTCCGGTTGCTCCTCAAACAAAATACTTCCTAGAATCTGTAAATTCCGAATTTTAATAATTAATAATTTTCAAAAATTCTCAGGATACGTTTCTTTTTCTTCTTTTTTTTTTGTATTTTAAGCTGACCTAGAAAAAGCCAGAATTTATCAATCCGAAACAGCAGAAACTGACCACATTGACT
This sequence comes from Linyphia triangularis, assembly GCA_963978545.1. NCBI lineage: Eukaryota > Metazoa > Arthropoda > Arachnida > Araneae > Linyphiidae > Linyphia > Linyphia triangularis. The sequence goes on along the minus strand of OZ021721.1, from coordinate 110,567,824 downwards.
TGGTTAATGTGTTTTCAATACTGATAAAAGATTAAAATGTATGAATTCGAAAAAAAAAATATATTAAAAGGATGAATGAAGTTCAATATATGATATAACATCTCATTAATAATATCTTCACTTTAAAGACTTTAAAATAATCGTTCTAGAAGTTGACGCGCGTCAACTATATGTAAAAATGTATAACGACACTAAAATTTAAACGGGTTCTAGAAATTTATCCTGGAATAAAAGGGCTGGGGTCACCAAATACCCAGTTATAGAATTTTCACTTGTAAATCTTAGTATAGCTTTGTCAAATCCCAAAACTAGTTGCCATCTGTTAGTAACAAAGGGAAACCTATTAAAAGCATTTTGGTGCCAAATCTCCAGCCCGGGGAACGCGTGCACGGAGTATGTAAAACACATCCCCTTCAATTTCGAAAGTAACCCGCTTCACCTTTTTCATTAGAATATAATAGTATAATTTATTTTATATTTTGGTACATAAATAACAATTATTATTATTATTTTGTATTTTACGTAATAAAAGATATAGAGCTTGTTTTGTTTTAAAGCCTTTTGACAAAGTTTTGAAACTCTAAAAAATCATTATCCTAAATTCAGACACTTACACAAACAAAATTTGGCCTGAATTGAACTTTTCTGCTTGAGATGCAAAATTTCAACAAATATATTAAATGAAAGTATAACGTATATAGATATTTTTTTTTTTTTTTTTTAATAAAGTTTGATTAGCGTGACTGGACAGAGGAGGTAACTGGGCCATACACCTGAGTTTTCCAATACCATTAGAATATTTCAATGTTTAACAGTTTGAAGTATGGCCGGAATGTTCTTTCTGCCTCAGACAACAATTCCCATTTCCCTTATTCCCTTGATTGCTGTAAGAAGAACATAACAAAATTGTGCTGTTTTATTTTTGAAATGTTGCGATCGAACTGATGTCATTTAAATTATATTTTTAAAGTCGCAAAGAAAGTAGTTTTGTCATGTTTGTTACTTTAGCACTACTAAACAGAACATTATTAACAATATTATACTTAGTTTAGCATATATAATCGTTTTTGAGGTTAAGATAGATGATCCCGTGAGCTTTTGCTTTTACATGGTAACTAGGCCATATATCAAGGATAACTGACCAGGGTACGTAGTAGTAACTAAATTTTAAATTTGAAAGTAAATATTTCAATGAGAAAGTGTTAGGCCTCTCAGACGATGAGGTAGAAATATCAGCAATGCAGAAGTTCTGGAAGTGGCCAGATACAGCTGATACTGTGAAGTATGACTAGGAGGACATCCTTAGTGCAATTGAACAGACAAACATGATTTTTAAAAGATAAGGCTTTTTTCACAAACTAAAGAATTGAAACATTTTTTGGGATGTCTGAGAAAAAAGTATAGGCCTCTATGTTTTAGTTGTAACTCTTTATTTTGTTAATTGGATCTGAGCTTATTTGCACTTTTATTTTTGAGACTTTATTCCTAATCTTTTAGATTTTAGAGCATTAAATAGCTAAATTATTTACGTTTATATATATATATATATATTTTCAAAAGGCAAAATTTTGTTTCATTGTTTACAAACAAATTAGCAGTTACATGTGAATTGTGTTTAATTTGTTCACAGACCTCGACTTAATCGTAGCGACCGATGCTCTTACATTGATTATAACTGCAACATTGCTACATTTAAAGTAATATTAGTGACTTTTTATAAAAGTTTAAAGGCATTTAATCAGGCCCAGGCATCCTACATTAAATTATTCAAGCTAACATGACATTCAATGCTAGATAGTCCAGTTACCCCAGTTTTAAGGGTCAACTGGACTCATTCAAAAAAAAATATATATTGTTTTATTATTACTAATAATGCCAACATCAAAATAAAGTCTCGTACATTTAAATACCATCAATTTAAGTATAAGTGTAAGGCTCATGGTTTTGAAAAACCTTGTTACGAAAACATGGCCTAGTTATCCCAACCAACCTTAATTAACCTAAATGAAGAAAACAAGAAGAAAGCGGAGCAGAAATATGATTTTGAAACTAAGCCAGCATATGCAGTGTGCCTTAAAATTCTTTAACTTTGATGAAGACAGAGTATGATGCTGGTCACTATATTTAAATTTAAAGTAGAATAGTGTTATTACCATTTTCATTCATTTGGAAAAAAAAAAAACTTTCTGGTAAAAATAAAACAGAGAAGAGGATAAAAACGACCGTTGATGAGTGGTGCTCGAGGTAAAAATTATACTTTAAAGGCATACGTTTTTCAACTTTGTACACCTTTATAGCATTCTTACGGCCGGTTGGTTGTTTTCAGATTATCTGGCGCAGTCAGCAACACGAGGGCTATAATGCTCCGAAACATTCGTCATTTGACAAGCCAACATACATTTACAAACACGGGACTCGAACCCGCAACCTCGTGGTCTAGAAGCTAGCACGCTAACCACTATACCGTTTGGTCGGCGCATTCTTACGGCAATTTTAAAGGTGGGAATATTTAGAATACTTTAATAGGCATTACCATATGTGATTTTGAGGATAATCGTTAGAATGTTTCTCGTCGTAATGTTTTTTTTATCAATTGCGGAAAAACAGGATTTTTTCATGTCTTGATAAAGTGTTTTTCAACCAAGTTTAAGCTAAAAAAATTAGTAAGAGAAGTCTGGTACAGTTCTGTTTGCATATTAATAAGAAATCCAAATTTTTCATGAATTTCCTATTTTCTATTAGTTTGAGGGATCCCTAAAACTTTTTTAAACGACTTGAATTTTTTTTTTTTGTAATATCATATTACAACAGAAAGAACATTTTTAGAGGGTGAGACCTGGCATTTTCAAAAAAAACTTTTTTTCGGCCTCCCTTGGGACACCTTAGTGTACACAGAGACAGACATTTTTTCTATTACCACTCTTTTGAAGTCAGCATATTCCAATACGTGGAAAAATGTTTTTTTAAAAAAAAAATCAATTTTTTTTTATCGAAAACAATACTTTCATTACTCTATGATAACATCTATGGATAATTGAAAGTAAAAAGCGTTCTAGAAATGTCTGCCTGATGTGTGTACATGGTCTACATAATTACCGAATGAACTTACCTACAATGTTCAAATTTTTGGCATGCAGGTTGCATATAAGCATTCCGTACATTGATTTAAGTCTTTGAAGAGGAAAAAGGTGCGCCATTGGTCAGCTTTTCTGTCAGTCAGTGACAAAAGCAAGAAGTAACGCCCACACAAAATAGTGACTGACAGCTGAATAGAGAATCTTTTTTTTTTTTTTTTTGAAAATATAATTATTAAAAAAATTAAGATATTGTTTCTTTTACAATTAACGTCAAATCATTGTATGAAAAGAATCCTACGGGGGGGGGAGGGGTGATTTTGACAATATTACGACCAACGCTAATGAAAAACAATTCTTCTCAAGCGGAGAAAATTGTGTTTACTAATATTTCTTATTATTGTAGCTTTTTAATAAAGTGTGATGATTGTATAGTCGCACTCAGTTAGTTCGTGACTTCGAATCTGTAATATACTGATCAATAATTACAAAACTAATTTTTTATAATAATGAATTTAAATTCGAATAGTCGCGCCATCTATGTGAGAATTTAACAAATCTCAATTTTTGAAATGAGTTAATATAAATTACAAAAATTTCATAAAACACCTGAAATCGGTGTTTGTTTTGTAAAGGAAACCTATTTCATTTACACTAAAATGAAATTTCGCATTTATTCAATGGAGAATCCAGCACAACCCTTTCCTTACGCCCTTGTTTGGCTGATGTGAAAAAATATTATTTCTCTTTTAATATGTATATTGAAGAGAAAAAAAACCCGGAATATATTATGTTTATATTTTACTTACAGTTAAATTATTGAATGCTAGTTAAACATCTTTATAATTTCTATAAGTTACCAACTATCATAAATAGATAAATATATATTAATTTTCAAAACTTTATTATCCAATATAATACTAGATTGTACATTAAAATATTTCTTAAGTACAGGTCAATGTTAAAAAAAACAACTCAATATTTATTAACAATTATTATTATTATCATAAAAATGGAAGAGACGTAGTATAGGACATTTGGCATTTTTTTTATTTATTATTATTTGGCAGTCACAAATAAAGGGTCAAAATCAAAATATAAATAATCATAGAATTAAGTTAAATTATTAATAATAATTAAATTAAAATATTAATAGTCATAAAATTAAAATAACACTACAATTAAATTAAAATATAAATAATCAAGAAACCGCATATATCTGGAAAGAAGCAACAGCTAAATAAAATCTTGTCGAAGAAATGTCCTATACTACATCTGTACCATAAAAATTATTATGAACATGTTTAAAAACATTAAAATTTAATAGATATGTTCTTTGTTACAAAAAGGCGATTGCATTTTTTGGGGATTTCCAAATATTTAAAAAAAACATTTTATTTACTTCCTTATTATGACAACACAAGTAAATAAGTAATTTTTAATAAAAGAAAGGTAATTGATATTTTTAGAATAGCATTCGAGTTTTCAAGTTCTTGATAAACAGTAGTTTTTCTTTACGTATATACGTTACAAAAAATACCAAACGGGAGTTATCATTGTTTCCAAAATTCATTCCAGCTACAAAAGTTTTCTTTATATGTATAACAGATATGTACTTAGTCATTCATTAGATTAAATTGGAATAAAATGTTGATTACAAACTAAATTATCATTTATAAAAAGTTCATAGTCGAAAAAGCGCATTTCATTTTCCAGTCATGTTCAAAAAGAACAAAATAACTCATTTATATGTCTTTATTCATAACTGTAAACGCTTGTTTATCGAAAAATCTGGACTAGTAGAATATTTAATTTTGTAAGAGAATATTCTTAACATATTTTAAAAAATTAAAATTTAATAGTTTTTTTTTTCTTTGCTATAAACAAGTTATTAGCAATTTTTATGAGTTCATAATTTTAGAAGTGAGCATGTAAATGTCTTGCGTAAACTATTTCATTTTAACACTAACAATCTAAATGTGACTGTATACCATACCATTAACAAAAAATTATACCACGAAAATATCATGGTTAAGCAGAAATCTGGTTAGTTAATATATTTTTAAAAATAAGTTTTAAAAATTGTTACCTTAAAAATGTATAACACAAAGACCTTAAGAAAATTATGCGACCCATTGATGCGATCCTTTATTCAGAAATATTTTAGTATCTTCCTTATAATAGCAACAAACAAATAATTATTAATAAAATAATAAGAATTGATACTTTCAGAAATAGCATTCAAGTTTCTGATTCACTCGAATTTTTTTTTTACGTCTAAATGTTTACAAAAAAAAAAAAAAAAAAAAAAAAAAAAAAATCGAACTTGGAGTTATAGTTGTTTCAAAAATATATTTCAGCCACATAATTTTCCTTGTAAATATTCAAAATTTGTACTTGGTTGTTAATAGCAGTTAATTAGATTTAATTGGAATAAAATGATTATTCATAAAACATTCACAATTTTAAAATCAGTTCCTAAAGTCAAGATTTAACTCATAGAGATGAAATTACACAGAGTACATAGAGTATCAATTTGAAACGGCAAGTTTAATTTTCTGTGTCAACAGAATAAACATTGTCACGTGTTTAGCGACTTCCATGAAAGCAACGGATCAGCCAATGGCACACTCTCATTCTCTTCAATGACTTGAATCAATGTACAGTATGCTTATATGCTTACGGGTTAGTGGTGGCCATGAGACCTGACGTTAAGATTTTCGTCAGTATTGTGCATGCGCATAAGGTATCTGCAATTGAAAAAATCGGGTTTTTCAACAATTGTTAAAAAACTCCTCAAGCGATTTTGATTGAAATCGCTGTGGCAATGCATCTCAAGGTGTTCTAAACAACCCCACTACCGAAATTCCCGTAAAAATGCAATAAAGGTGAACAAAGTTGAAAAACAAATGTCTATAACACAGAATTCTCTTCTCTTGAGCATCGCTCATCAAAGACTGTTTTTCTCCTCTTCTCTGTTTCACTTACAAGAAAGGAAAATGTTTTAAGAATTATCAAAAAGTATATCGTCAAATTGGCTACCTTTTCAAATGAATGAAAATAGTAATTTCACTATTCCACGTCAAATTTAAATGTAGTGGCAAGTATACACTGTAATTGAAAGTTGTGTGATGTTTCACACCCCTAATTTCATTCTCAATCCACAACTTTATAGCTGCGCAATCAAGTTCAAGAATTTGCAAAACACTTAAATAAACCGCACTTAGTAATATCCAAAAACAATCTAACTCATGAAATAGACTCCTCCCCCACTCCACACAAACCACTGATCATTAGAATTAGTGGATGCATTCCAGGCGTCAAATTTATATGGTTCTTCATGATTGAGGATCAGAACTCTCATACACAACTTCCCGCTAACTATATACATTTTTAAACAATAAAATTGTGGTCTGTACACGACGTGTGCAGTTTTTTGTGCCATTTTCTTGTCAAATATTTTTCCTGCTCCAATTACAGTCAAACCCCGTTGACGTGAAATCGCTTAAAATGAAATCCGGTTTAACGCGAATTAAAAGCAGTTCTCCGTACTTAAAACCTAACATTAATTTATTCGTTTAACATGAAATTCCGTTTAATGCAAACAATTTTGGCGGCCCCATCTATTTCGCATTAACTGGGTTTGACTGTATTTAAAAAAATGAAACTATTTATGAGCAAATATAATAATTAAAAAAAAAAAAAAAAATTATAACACAGACTAAATTATTTGTCTGTATGCCTTGATCGTCTCAAAGAAATGAATTCGCTCAAGAGATATAAACAAAAGACGATAGAAGATGCATTTTCTGTATAATCCTATAAAGGGAAACGTCAATCGATTACGACTGAGACTCAAGATGTTAGGTAAGTGTCAAGAATATTAATATTTTTGCTGGATTAAAACTATGTATATAACCTCGATTAAAACTCACGGATTATCAATTATGATTACAAATGCTTTGTTCTATGGTGTTACCCTAGGCTATATAACTGATGAAATGGGTTCAAATTTACAACAGTGTTGATATTTGGGTATAGCCTGCACAGTCGGGCTGCATCTAAGTTTGTAAGTTTAAAAGTAAAATGACATATTATACTATTTTTTTTTTATATAAAGATTAGAATTGAAAACTAATGTAGAATTTCTACGATAAGTGAACAAAACTTCCATAAATAGCAAACCTGTTACCTAAATGTACAATTCAGAAGAGCAAAACCCCTTCAAAATCAAATCAAACTGATTACCTCCAAGCAATCTACAGTAACGCCACCTATAGAATCTCTCTCGAACCGTTGACTACAACCAGTTCCTAAAATTATGATACGGCTGAGTCGTTGCTATAGCAACCGTTGCTACTATGAACTTTTTCCTCCAAGTTCAGAATATGGCATTAACGTGCGGCTCAGCCCGAGAATAATAATTTCGGCAGTACTTGGAAATTCGAGGAACTGATTGAATCGGCTAGAGCGGGCGACAGAGACTCTTTTAAGAATCTCTCCAAATGGAAATAGTTTTCGTGATGTCTTGTAAGACATGTGCTGTCTTGTAAGTTCTTTACTTAACTATTTTTAATCATGGAGTTCACTATGAAAAAGTGTGTGCGTCTTACTTGAACCTCTTTTTAGAAGAAAGAAAGAAGATGGCTAACGCCAACAACTTAAAGAAGATAGACTGTCATCAAAACTGTCCATTTATAAAAAAAGACGGATATGTCTCATAATGGTAGTAAGTTTCAGTTATTTTGGTATATATTTTTCTCGTGGTTATGTGGTAGATTTTACTTACAAAAATGTTTTGCTGACCATGTTTGATAGTGTTAGAATTAAAAAGGGCATTTGGAATAGTGCTGGGTATGGTGGATTTAACCACCATCACACGAGGCATTAAAGCACACGCGGGCTAATCGAAAGTTTAAAAAAATAGTTAAACTTTGAATTGATAAGAAGTGAAACACAAATAGCTGGCGTATTAAAGAAAACTTACAACTTTGTATTATTGAATTTAACAAAAAGTTAGCTCTCTGAATAGACGCTTCATCGAATTACCCATCAAAGCAGTAAAAATATTTAAATAAGCCATAAGTTACAATTAGTTTTTTGGGGGGCAAGCTGTTCGGAGTTGGTTGGTTGCGTTGCATTTTCCTGAAGTGTTAGGTGCTTTTCGGATACCAGAGTGCGGTCTCCCGTCCTTTTTCAGTCCGGTTGGGCTGCTTTAGTTTAATTTACGTCTGCTGCTGTTGACAAGTCATCATTGTTGTTTTCGTTTCTAGGAACGCTCCCCTAGAAGAAGGTGTTGCACGTCGATAATGCAGGAGTCTCTTAAGCGCTCCCACGAAGAATCTGAGGGTGATATCTTTCTTACCTTCAAAGAAGCTCGGCTCAGTGGAAGAGTTTATGCGGCGAACATTTCGAATATTGAGAAAGCGAGTTATGCTTTTTCGAATGGTTTCTCAAAAGTCCGGGTAATCTTCTCAGCGACACAAGATACAGGTCACATTCCGACCTCAAAACCACTTCTTATTCGAGATACGTTCTCGAGTGTTAAGGGAGTCAACGATGTTCTGTCAGTTACGAGGCAGAAGAAGCTGTTATTAGTAATAAAAAATCTTGAGTCTGTTCATAGGCTAAACTCAGTAGAAAAGATCAGGGAAGTGCCGGTCTCGTGGCATATCATAGAAGATATTATAGTCACAAAAATCTTGGTCATAGGGATCGACCCTGATGTACCTCTAGAAGATATCGCTACGGAACTTGAAGAGGCAGGCGTGCACTTTTCTCAAATAGTCAGATTCACGAAGAGGGGTTCCGACTCTCCTATTCCTATTGTGTTAGTCAAAGAACTGGGCCGTGTCTTCCGTCGGAATATCTCCCTTTTTGGGATAATCTACAAAACAACTCCCTTCGTGGAGTCCCCCGAAATCTGTCACAGGTGTTTACGATTAGGATATTTCCAGCGACTGTGCACAAATACGAATAGGTGCAAATATTGTGGTGACAGTCATCCGCCCACCGAGGAGTGCGTGAAAGACCTCTGTTGCTTCCGTTGTGGTAGTGCTGACCACGAGGCCACCAGCTCGTTCTGCCCAGTTTACGATAAAGAAAAATCGAAGATCAACAGTTCCAGTTTAGGAGGCCTGGTACAATACGTGAACAAAGTCTCTTTTCAAAGTGGATCACCGCCGCCAGATTGGTCCTCCTCTGAGTTTTCCCCCTTCAATAATCAAGATTCCCTTGTTAGCCTCAGGAATGAAGTGGAGGATTTAAAGAAAGTTGTTGAAGACTTAAAACAGATTGTCATATCGAATTTCATCCCGACACAAAGCCCAGATCGAGTCCCAGGGACCTCTATTCTCTTGAAATAAATCTCGGATCTTCAGAATCTGAACCTCAATCTTGCTCAACAAGTTAAGAGCCTCAGGTAAGAACTAGGTTTTATTAAATCAGGCTTCAGCCCTAGAAAAGGGATCAACGAGGTGTCCGTTAACGAACTGAACTACTTTGATAGTCCTACCCATGTTCTGGACCCGAGGTCCTTCCAAATAGGGACTTAGCCAATATTCTTTTTCAGTATCACCAGTGATGATCCTGCCCAAGGAGTAAGTTTCCGCCCTTACAGTTTTTTTAGACTCATTTTTCTCCTTTTTATTCACCCTAGTTTGGTGTTCCTTATGTCTTGGAACTGTAGGAGTATTGCTTCGAATCTCACCTCATTTTACTTTCTTGTTCAACACCTTAATCCTCAGATCATCTGCCTTCAAGAGACCTGGATGGACGACGCCAGTTCTCTCCTTCATCTGAAAGACTATATTTTTTTCAGTAAGCCTAGGGCTAACAGGATTAGAGGTGGTGGCCTTGCTATTCTGGTGAAAAATAATCTTCTGGTGTGGCTCTTACCATCCTTTGTGAGCTCTTCCACAATAGAAATAGTGTGTGTGAGGGTGGCCTTTGATAATCATATCTTTCAATTCGTTAACGTTCATAGGACATAGGGCCTCCTCTCCTCCTGTGATCTCCTACTTCTTTCCAACGCTGTTTCCAACCTCTGTTTTTTCTGTGGGGATTTTAATGCTAGGAGTCGTTGCTTCGGTGACTCCATCTCAACTCCTAGTGGCAATGCATTAGCTAAGTGGGTGGATTATAATCCACTTATTCTCCTCAATAATGGCATCATCACAAGAGAAAACTCAGCTTCCTCTGGTACCGTTTTAAACCTAATCTTTGTGTCTCCCTCTTTCTTCTTTCGACTCTCACGGGGAAAAACTCTGAAAGGAGCACAAGCGACCATTTTCCCATTTATTGCGATTTCCAAGCTAAGGGTCCTCCCAGTGTTGAGAATCTCAAAGCTTATGTAAATTGGCCGGCTTTTGCTTCTTCCATTGAAGATGCCTTTCAAGTTCTTCCCCCTGTAACACAGTAGCCTGGGACTGACATTAACATTATCGCTTCTGGAGTTCAGAAATCTATCTCGCGCGCCGTTAGGTTCAATTCTTCCCTTGTTCCTTCCCCTAAAGAACACAGTCTTCACTCTTGGTGGAATCGAGCTTGTTCTAGGGCAAAGAAGATAAAGAATATTGCTTTTAGGAGAGCACGTAGATCGCTCTGCAGAGCTGATTGGGATGAGTATAAGAAACAATCTTCTATCTTCAAAAAAGTTATTCTTGCAGCTAAGCGTTCTTTCTGAGGTGCTGAAATCTGCGCGATTTCTTGGCCTAAAAAGCTCTTTGGCTTGGTACACAGCATCAACAACTATCTCTTCCCCAACAAACCTGATAGCAACTTATTTTTCTTTGACGGCAGCAACCAGGTCACCTGTCCTTCTCTGCAAGCAAATCTGCTTGGTAAGATTTTTCTTAAAAAATCTCCTCATCTTTCTTCGAGACGTCCCGTTCCACCTGGCGGAAAGAATTCTTCCTCTTTTCCGAACTTCTCACTGTCTGAGCTTAAAAGAGCAATCCCTCTCCAAAGGCTCTCCACACCTGTTTTCGATGGTAAGGCATCCAAAATCCTCCCTTCTTCCGCTCTGCAAAAGCTGCTGGAGATATATAACTCGTGTCTCTCCTCGCTCTGTTTCCCTGCCTCTTGGAAAAGAACTATCATTGTCCCTATCCAAAAACCCATCAAACCGTCTCACTCAGTAGCAAGCTACTGTCCCATCACCCTTATTCTTGTTATAAGCAAAAATTTAGAACGCATGATTCTTTTTCGTCTCTCTTGATATGGAGGATCTCTTTTGTGGTAGAAAAATCGTTGCTTTTGGATCTGTCTTCCAAACGTGTGAAGCTTTCTTCGCCTTGTAATATCGGAGGGTCCCCCATCGCTTGGTCAGCAAAGCAAGCAAGTAAGCAAAGATTCTTGGCTTGATCCTCCAATCCAACTTCAAATGGAAGGCCCACGCGGTCTCAAGCTGCGCAAAGGCTAAAAAATTCCTTAATGTAATCAAATTCATCAGCAATTGAAGTCCAAACAGATCACCCAAGTCCTTTCCCAGGTCCCCCTTCCCCACTTGGATTATGCGAATTAAGTTCGATTCAAGGAGAGCAACTCTATCCTCCGGATGTAAGTGGTTGAGAACCAAGCCATTCGATTTGCCCTGGGTGCGTTCATTTGTACCCCAAATGATGTTGTAGATCTATCATTTCCAGGTCATCTCTCAACAGCAAAAGTCGATCTTTCTTGAAACTTGTCTGGTTGGTTGTTTGAACTCCCGGCTGGGAGTGGAAAGGAAGGACTCTCTGAACTAGCACCTGCCTCCGCGTACATATGTGAGAGAACCACCTCTCTGGAACAGGTTGAAGTAAAAAAAAAAGGGGGGGGGGGTATCAAATAATTTTGGTGCAGAAGGAATTTTGTGAAGTTGCCATTTCAATGCTTTCTCCGGGTGAGCTGAAACTTGTCTCTACAAACTCCATATTTATTCTGTGGTTACGGACACGACTAAGGCCTTTTCCCTGAAACTCAACGTGGTTCGCCAGTCTTATCCCTCATCCTTCCATCTCTCATCAACTTCAGTGACTCACAGACCTTTTTCCAAGCAGCAGGTCTAATTCCCCCAGCTTGTCTCGGCTTCTTATCTTTCTCTTCGGGAACGCTTCACAGTATGCATTTTGGGCTACAGATATGGTGGAGTGGGTTTCGGAATCTCCAATTCGGAATCGTCTGTCCCGCTCTTTCTTCTATCTTTACGGCAGAGACAGCAGCTCTGTTTTATCTTGCTAAATTTCTCTTGAAGGATGGTACAGTTGTTATCCTCATCGATAACAAGGAGGTAGTGGAAGCGGTTAGAATTGGTCTTGCAAAAAGAGGTTCCCTCATTTCTGAAACAATCAATCTCTTACATCGTCTCTCTGTGGCGTCACCCGCTATTCTCGTAAGGTGCAATGCCCATTCTGGTATCCCCCTTAACGAAATGGCAGACAGGTTAGCAGTTCAGGCAACTTCTAATCCCTCTCTGCCAGTCATCCCCATTGTAGACTTCCAAGATGTTAAACGCTAAATTAAATCCAATCTTTCGACGGAATTCAACGAGTAGTGGGCTTCTTCGACTTACTTTGGCTGCACTAACGTTTTCGACCACGGGTCGCCACTGGTTTGAAACGCACTCATCATCCAGGCTCTTAGAACCAAGTTTGGTTGAGCGCTTGGTAAGTGTGAGATCATGGGCCTGATTCTCACCTACTCTTGAATCGGAATGGCAATCAGAAGGGGGGGGGGGGGGGGTGTCACGTGACTTTCCGATTATTTGCGATTCTCACGTCAAAATCTCGTTTAACGAGATGTCCAATCTCTCGGAATGCGTCTCGATTGTTCTGGAGTTCTTGGGATACCATGACGATTATCGAGATCTCGGCGAAGTTTATTCTGATTGGTTGTTCTAGTTGTATGTTGAAGTGTTTATTGTTGCTGCTGTTTCAACCCATTAACCGCTGGCGTTGCGTTCACTCAAAGCTTAGAAAACATAACTATAAAACATATTTAATCAATTTTAAACTAATATTTGGAGGTTTATGTTCATTGGTAAGGTTACACACTTTAACCCTTTGCACTCCATGCCTTTTTCGCGCGGAGGAATCAGCAACTCGAGACATTTTAGGTTCGGCTGGTGTTTATGGATTTGCTTCATAGAAACTAAACACAGTCATTGGCCTTGTATCGAATTTCCGCATCACACCTAATGGTCCTCTCGTGGTTTGGCATCCAATTGTGTGGCTCCTGAGAAGCTCCACTGGAGTGCAAAGGGTTAATTTCGAACAATAAAAATTATTCTAAACCTGATTGTTTTCTCGTAGTAATAACTTAAACTTTTCCGAAATTCACTAAGTTAGACTGACATTGCAAAATCGATTCCGAAAAATAAAAGAAAGGGAAATAATTTGTATTAGGCATAACATTTCATATCTCCATAGTTCACTTGAAGGTCACACGCAAATAAAAAATGTTTTGATGAATTCATCTTCGAGCTACAATGTTGGAAATACTAGTGTTGAGCTTGCGCATCGTCAGCGGAAAAGAGGGTCAAAATTTTCTGAACTTTTTCTCACCGCCTGTTATTACAACTGCTTCATTTTGATTTGAAATATCTCGAAAGCACTACCTTACGCTTAGTGAAGCTCTGAATACATTTTACACCATTGATTGAGATGACAATGAAACGGACATTGTTATTATTTCACCAGAATTTGGCAAAGTAACTAACAAGGAAGAAGGGGACAATACAGTAATAAGTGACTCGAACGTTTTACCAAATGACATTTCTGGTGAGGTTGAATTACATTAAAAGAGGAAAAATAAGGACCAACATAATATGGATAATACAAATACAAAGAAAAAAAATTGAGCCTTTGAAATGGAAGAAAATAGATCCTGTTTATACATCGATACCAAAAAAATGAAGAAACGTCACCAAGTTGAAAAACTGAAAAGAGAATTAGAAAATTTAAGTTGTGAGGAAATTTTCATTAAGTTTTTTGACTCTGAAATTTATGCATTGCTCATTAATCAAACTAATATATATTCTCAGCAAAATAATCGGACTGACTTTTTTGCTTCTGAGAGTTACCTAAAAAGGTTTATTGGTTTGCTTCTTCTTACTAGATACCATACATTGCCACAAAAAGTAATGTATTGGTCATTAGATAAAGATGTATCGGTCCAGTTTGTTAGTGAGTCATTGTCACGTATTCAGAACAGGAATATAAAACAAAATTTGCATATGGCAGATACCAATTTTGACAAAAATGACAAATTGTACAAAGTGAGAGTATAAGAGTGAAATTTGTTTAATAAGAAATTTTAATAGTTCCAAATATTTGCACACGACCTAAGTATAGACGAACAAATGATTCCTTATAGAGGAAAACATTCTGCAAAAATGTTCCTAAAAGGAAAACCTGTATGATTCGGTTATAAAACTTGGACCCTTGCATCACATGATGTACAATAAAAGACTTCGCAGTAAACATTGTCACAGTCAAATTATGTATCGCTGTAATGGTTGTGAAGTGGCTTTACATCAAGAATGTAGTCAATATTTTCATATAAAATAAGTCATATTATATAAATGTATGTACTTACATAGTACGAAAAGTTTATATTTTTGAAAAGAAGCTTTAAAATATCGCAAAACGGTTAATTACAGTCGTTAAATATTCAACATTAACGGAATATGAAATTCTTGAAAACCGCCGATATTGACTCGGTTTTACGCTGACGTTGCGCCAACACAACAGTCATTTTCTCTAAAGATAAGTAAAATATTCAAACTTTTTCTTTAAATATGTTATATATGATACTAAAATCCCAAATGTTATAAATACTGACCATGTTTTTTAAGGATTTCGAGTTTTGGCGGTTAAGGGGTTAAAACAACAAACATCAAAATGGATCCTCCAAGAACATTAGTTTTTATGAATTTTACCCAGTATTTAGTGAACAGGGAATTGAGAAGACAAAGAGAATTTAGAGATAAAACAAATCCCTTTGACTTTCACGATATTAATTTTATTGAAATTTTTCGGCTTTCGAAACCTGCAGCATGGCTGGTAATCGACAAAATTAGAAGTGTACTTGCCACACAGTTCCGGAAAAAAAGAAATATGAGCCCTGAACAAAAGGTAACTACTTTATTTTTTCTGTTATTAAGACTTATTTCTCCTAAGTTTTACATAAAACTACGGAGCCAATACAGGAAGGAAAAAGTAATCATGATAAATTCTTATATGTTCACTACATTTACGAAAAAAACCTGATTTTTCCTTTGACTACTAAATAGTTTTGGTGGTACCAGGTAAGAACGTGATTCATTTAATTCAGACGGCAGCCAACTGTTTGCAAATTAGTATTTGCATGTTGTGATTCTTATCAATATTCTTATTAAAACTGTTGCATATATTTATCTCCTGTTGCGTGCCTGCTACTTACCAATAATTTTTATCACTATGTTCTAAATCATAAACAAAACATTATGTTCATCACAAAGAGTTAAAATGCACAATAAAAGGCTTACTTTTACCCAAGCTTTTACTTTTTTCATGGGTCCTGATCCATCCAAAATTTGGCAACTCGGACAATTCTGCCCATCTGGCTTGTTTCACGTGTTTAGGAAATTGAACGTCAATTTTCCCACTCAGCAGCTTTGGGTCCTGTTCCATGAAAGTCAACATCGTTTCGTACTGACTAAAAACGAAGTTTTCTTGACAACAACTTTCTTGGAAGCCATTTCTTGCAGCACCACGAGGAGAGGACGAGTTCCACAAAAAAGTATAAACATTGAATAGAAGTCAAAACAGCACATTGTTCTGAAAACTCTACTGCGCATTCCTAACCGCGCAGTTTTCAGGGGAGGAAGTGCGTCATTCTTCGATTTCGGGAAAAACTGTGGTCAGAATCACTCCTTATCTACTGAACGAGAAATGACCCGATTCCGAGAGAGCCGGTCACGATTTTTTTCCCGATTCAATCGGAGGTGAGAATCAGACTCCATTGCTAGACTGTTAGCTTTATCTCAATATTCCAGTTTTAAATCAACTCTACTAGAATCAAGTTTGGTTTATTTGAAGTATAGGATATTTTAAATATGACGTAATTTCCATTCATTTGGTGTCTAACGTCATTAGAATATATCTGATACTTTTGAGGAAGTGTTATAGCTAACAACCAGAAAGTTGACAAATTTTGTTTGGATTTTTCCAAGATACGTGTTTCTTTCCTAATACTATCCAATCCAATTTCTTTAATATAATCCAATTTCTTTAATATAATCCAATTTCTTTATCTAATTTCTTTAATATAATCCAATTTCCTTAATATAATCCAAATGTTATAATACTATTCAACAGAAGATTGTAAGATGTGGATTGGTGGTATCATGAATATGACAGTTGCATTCCCTTTCCGGGACCTTTTCCCTATGACTTCCCCATCATCTAGCACGGATCTTGGTGGATATATTCCGAAAATAAGCAATCGATGTTTTACCTGGAAGAACTGCAAAATTGCTTAAGTATTTTACAGCTTATAACCTAAAATAAGTGTTCAAATGCCAAAATTTTGCTCTGTGATAAAATGTTAAGAGTTAGAAACTAAGGCGAACTCATTGTATTTTAAAGTCTAAATGTATAAATATTCATTGTGCGTAGAAAAAATCGTTTAGAAACTACAACCTGCTTTAGGATTTGTAGAACTTGCCCTCCGATAGGGTTGAAAAACATTGCCAAAAACCTGTTACTATGAAAATGACACATGGTTGCTCCAGCTCTTTCTACAAGGTTTCAGTAAACACAAACACTTTCCACCTGCTGAGAACATCACTGATTTCTCTCCATAATTGTGGATTTTGAGTTATGAGGAGCTAGTGAATCATCCTTTTTTTTCTCTAAACATTTTGCGTTTGTGGCAAAAGTTTTGCTTCAATTTTTAGGGTACTTTTTATAAATGTTTTGCATATTAGGTTGCATATAAGATATTTTTTGGTAGGATAGGGGGCAAATTTAAGTTACTTGTCCCTATAATGCATCTGCTCTTTTTTTTTAAAATCAGTGTTTAAAAGTAAACAAATTATCAACAATAAAACTTAGTTAATGATCTGATAGTGAAAAGATGAATGATGTTAGAATTTTTTTTTTGTTGGATAACATATTGTTGGGATAATCACATATGATCAATATCCACCCACTTCCTTCATAGTAAATCAACTGTCCTGCTTGGCAGTAGCAACCTCTAGCGGAACTCTTTTTGTAACCCCTTCTGTGCATGTCATATTCAGATTGTTTGTAAGCTCGCATCTTAACGGATGTAATGTTTTTCTCTCCTAACAACTTTTAACTTAAATTCTTTGTCTTTTCTATGTTCATAATAAATGATGTTTGCTGTTATACCTGTGTCTGTCTGTGCGGTGTACCACTGCTAAGGAATATTCTAATACATATATGTAATAGAAGTTTGATTAAAAAACTTTTCAAGCAATTTTCTAAAAACTAAGGCTAAATAACTTATATGACCAGTAGCATCATTTTTGACTTGGAATGGTAGAAGATGAAACGTTTTGTCCAAAACCAAAACAATTTCTGGCACATGGGTTCTATGAAGAAGAGTTACAAAGGGGGTATTGTCTCCTTGGTGTTCATTCTTTAAAATAAATAATTTAGATTCTATTATTCTTATTTTAACCTATAACCTTTTTCACTAAGGAAGGAAAATGTCTGGTTTTTTAATACTATCATTGTGTACAGATTCACAGGAGAACAAGCATATGACTATGCTGATAACGTCCTACATATTCTTAGAATTTTCTTATTGATGCAGATTGTTAGATTTTATTTTATTTTGCTCATGAAGAGCAAATTCAAAGACAGAGAAAGCCATGTGAGTAGGTTTGAATGGAAATTGAGAGAGGTGGATGAAGTTAAAAATATATTTAAAAGAAAAAGTAAAATTTGCACTGCATTTTTTATTTAAACATACTCCTTGTTATTTATAGAATGACTTTCAATTAATCTATATGATTTAATGAATTATTATTATATTAGAATACTGATATTTAAATTTGAATTTTGATGTGATCCAAAAGTAATCCTTGATTTCAAAGACATCCTTTGGAAAATTCCAACTATAAAATATTTGTTGCTTCAAGTGTTAAATTTTTACTTTAATATTTATAATACTATAATTAATATTTCTCTTTGGAAACAAAGTGGACAAAAAGTGGGTAGATTATAACCTATCCAACACTGTTGTACTTGAAAATAGACAAATGTTTAAGAATGGAAAATCTAGTTTTATTCATAGACAGTAGCTGATTGCTACAAACCATTTAGAAGAAATTAAATACTAAAAATAAAATAAAAAGTATACATATGCTTTAAAAATATTTTTTGCCACTGCTTGAACAAAGTCTTCTGCTATCTGTAATATGTATTAAAATTTATTTTTTATATGGTTTTGGTAGTGCAAAGAGTAGCAGAGGAGTTAATCTAAATTGTGCCTTTGTGGATTATAAATAAACTCTCAAGCTATGAATACAATCTCTTAACATTAGAAGGAATCATTGATACAACCAGGCAGACCTATGAGACTAAATTTTAAAAAATGCAGATTAGCCTTTTATTGACTCCTTTTTTTTTAAGTAATGTTTATGAATCGAAAAAGTTAATTTCATGATTTTATGCATGGATATTTTCAAAATACTGCATTTGAAATAATATATATGTCTAAATTCTCGCAATTCATGTATATATGATTGAGATTTGAAATTAAAAGTTTTCTAATTTCTCTCATTATAGTTCAAATCATTGATACAACCAGGCAGACTTGTGATACTAAATTTCAAAAAAAGCAGATTAGACTTTTATTTACTCCCTTTTATTGATAATTTTTACGAATAAAAAAAGTTCATTTCATTTATGCATGGATAGTTTCAAAATACTTTATTTGAAATAAAATATATTTCTAAATGCTCAAATTCCATGTGACTGAGTCTTAAAATTAAAAAAATTTCCAATTTCTCTCATTATAGTTATCGTGCCTTCAAAAATCTGATTTCTTCTCCCGCTTGCTGATGAATTTGTAAGAATCACAAGAAAGAGCGCCATGAACCTTTTAAAGTTTGGTTATAAATTTTTTTTTTCTATTGTAGTTTAGTATTTTCTGTTTAATATAATAATCAGAATTATGCAGTTGAAATGTTGCATATTTTGTTGACTGTAAATTTCTTATATACTATTACTGAAACTTGAAATTAGAAGTTTTTCAGTTTTGCTCATAATGTTAGTATTAGCTCATAATATCAGTATTGCTCATTTGAAAAAACCTGTTATGGTTGCTTCATGTAAATTGGTCAGGAAATTTGAGTTTTTTTAATTTCATATGTTCAGCTTTATATATTAAATGGCACATAAAATATATGTGTTTTAATTTTTAAGTGTTGTCAACATCAGAGTTCTAGAAAAATAATTTTTCCCCTGCATTTACAAATGTCATTACAACAAACTTCTTGCATGTCTGCGTGCTTTAAATTACACTATGAGTGAAAAACTAAAGATGATATTTGAGAATTTACAGTTTAATTCAATATCTTCTTAGAACTTATTTTTGTTTACAATATATCGTATTCTAAGTTATTGATTATACATATATTTTTTAAGTTACTAAAGTTATTTCATTAAAACTAATGTACAGTTAGTTCAAGTAAATGAGTTTGGTAAATGAAAGCAAACATCGATGCTTGGCTAGCATTTCTCTTTTAAGAACTATTTGCTTCATTTGTTTTCAATTTGAAATGGGCAGAATAATTTTACTCCAACATTTCTTCTTTGCATATAGTGTGTAATTTTACTTTCCATGTCTTGCTTAGAAAGCTTCTTTTCATTTTAAAGATTTTTTTTCCCTAAATTACAATGAAAAATCCAAAAAATTTTGAAATCAAAAAGAATAATGAGGAAAAAAAAATAAAACCCTATTTTTTCCCCCTCGCAAAATATGAATTCTGAATTGATTTTCTATTTGCATCGTTATGCTTTAAATTTCAATAGAATTATTTTGCTCCAACGTTTCTTCTTTACACATACAGTCTTTTATTTTCCTAGTGTGGAAAGTTTCTTTTCATTCATTTTTTTTGTTGCTAATTTACATTGAAAAATCCAAAAATTCCTTCAAATCAAAAGAAGAATTAAGAAAAAAATCTAATTGTAAAATTGCCAAGGATGCAAATAGATCGAAAAAGATTAAGTAAAAGAAAATGTGAAACTATGTGTTTCTTCAGGTTCAGTATCCACAAATCCAATAGGCAATGAAGTCGAAACCCACCTCATCCCTTCTCGGTCTCTCTCTTCCTTGAGATACTGAAATTTTCCTTTCTAGAATTATCGCTTTTGCAGATTGCACATTTCTTGTATTTCTTATTCAAAAAATGAGTTGCTATTTGATTTTAATTTCCTGTAGGATCTGTTGATTTCCTCCATACATTGTATACCCATTTTATCTGACCCTGTTTCAAATTTTTTGGCCCTCATCTAATTTGGCTATCATGAAAATTGGAAAATATGTGATTGTATAATATTCCCTCTATCCAATGATATTGAATTGGACTTAATGTTTTAATAATTTATTTATTATTGATGTTGTCCAAAAGAAAAGAAATGGAGCTATACTTATTGTTTGAAAAGTAACCTATTTAATACTTAAAAATACTTTGTTCAAACAAAAGAATTGGAAAATACTGTACTCAATGTGAATTTTTTTTTCTTCAACAAACAGCATAATTGTGTATAAATCATTTTGTCAAACACTATTTTAGAACTCTTTTACACAGAAAAAGAGATTGAAGCAAACTTTCAAACACTGCCAACGGTCAGACTTGAAAAAGGAGCAAAGTTTAGAATCAAATAAAGTATTAATGATAGACTTGCATTTTGAAATGTATAATGTCCACTTCTATTTAACATATTTTTAAAATTTTATTTTTACATAAATGTGACATAATAAAATGTTTCCCATTTTTTTTGTAGATCATTACTTCTCATCCCTAATAAAGAAACGGAAATTTTGTTTGCAATTGAATACTACTTCAACTGGCAAGTTTATTAATTTTTTTTTATTGTTATCTTTAAACAAAACAATATAAGAAAAATTTGCATAAGGTTTATAATTTATGTGGTGAAAATGTACTTTAACTTCATACAAGTGTTGCAAAATATTTCTTCATGACATATGTTTTGTTAGTTTTCTTCTTGAAATCGCTTATTAATTTTCTACTAGCTTTCCAAGTAACTTCTTATTTAAAAAAGCATTCTGATGTATTTGATAAACTTTTACTTTTATGTATTTTTGCATTGTAAAACCGCTAAAATTATCTTATTTATTAACTAGCTACTCGAGAATGCATAAATGACCAATTGGATTGGTTTAAAAGTTGTAATCTCTGAAAATGACAACTGAGCATGGAAAGAAAACCATCCAATGATTATGGTCTGACATGAAAAACTTTCAATTGTAACACTTGTTATGCCCACTAATAAGATGTGGTTAATGAAAGTATTAGGGGGAATATGTATACAAGTGTGCAGACTATAGAGAAGTTTCTACGATCAAACTCTTTCTCAATATTTTAGGAAATTTTTATTTGCTTTGAAATTACAATTTATAGCTTTAAGTTTGCATTCAAACTACCATATCTGGTTTATTTAAATATCACTCATACTACAGACAAAAATAAATGAAAACATTCACCTACTTTTTTCATGTTAAATGCAATTTTCTTAAAACATTCAAGTAGAAAATAAGCAAGCTTCAACTGATGTAGGCATTAAAATGACAAATTAATGATTTGAAGGCATGTGGTTCAAAACTGACTTGCATATCCATATATTAATTTAATTTTAAAATGCGAGTGGGTGGGGTTTACTCAAATTGAAATAGATGGTTTTAGAGCTTTGATAAGCATACACTTTGTTTTGAAAAAAAAAAATTGGTACATTTTACTTATTTTTAAGTACACTATTTTAACAGTGCTGCTTAAAAGTATAAAAATCACTTGTTTACATCAATCAAAACAAGATAAATGAATTTTTCCTTCAATAATTTTCACCAATGAGAAACTCCTGAGTGGTTGTGTGGTGTTCAGAAAAATGTCAACTGAAAAAACACTGTGGTGGAACAACACAACACCACTTATATTCGTACTAGCTGAAGTTTCTGGCATTGCCCAGGCTCCAATAGCTGTGTCTAGGCATTGCCTGTTACAACCTGGTTAAATCTGGTTCATTCAATTGAAAGTTATGAGCATGCCTCCTTAACCCCTTCTGCTCAATTTTGCCCCTTTAGCAACAAAACATTAGAATAAAATTCTGTTCACGATAATCTGTAGTCAAGATACCTATTGGGAAAAGCCTGGTTAAAGTTGAATAAGTACATTTCAAATTATTATCATGCCCTCTTTCACCCCCATCCTCGATTTCACCACCTTACCTTCAAAACATCAAAATAAAATTATGTTCCTTGATAATCCGAATTAATCAATATACCTATATAAAAAATCCTGTTTCAAATAAAATTATTATCTGTAGTTATTATCATACCACTTTAAGAGATGAATCGGAGGAATAGGGTTTTTTAAAAAAAAAAAAAAAAAAAAAAATCTTACTTCAACTTGTTTCAAAGATCAAGTGTGCAAAATTTCTTGAGAATCGGAATAATGCTATAGATTTCTATAAAAGATCCCTACATGCTTATACATCCAAAGACAATCTTCTTTGAAAATTAAGTAGATTCTCCCTTATTCCGCCTAACTAGTAATAAGGATAAGCAGGTTGAGTAAATATCTGGTTAAAGTGGAGAATTGGAGAAAACAGAAAGTTAATTATGTAATGATGCATGTTTTTTAGACAATTATATTAAAAATTTCACAAATGCACCAATTATGTAAAAATTCTATATTTTATATCATTAAGAGGAATCTTTACAGAAATCAGTGACTTTTTTTCGGCTGATGGCATGAGATTTGATTGATTACTTGCAGCTTAGTTTTGCCAATTTTTTTAAAAGCATCACGTCAACAGAAGAAGCTGCTGCTATAGATAACATAGAGCAGTTACCAATGCTTTTAACCCATCCGTATGTGTTATGAGAGATGGGATATTGTCATTGTTATCATCTTGAATCACATCAGTGATGACTTTGATGATGTCATCATTCAACATATTTTACTGCTGGAGATCCTTGGGAATGCCCGGCCACTGCTTCAAGTCTTTCCCATCGTTGTCTGATGCAAAGTTGTCTGTTGAATGCTCTGAAAGGTTTGGAGAATGACTTAATAGAAAAACATGTGCAATACTGTAAAAGCATAAGAGAAAAAGTATTCCTTTTTTGAAAAATTTTCATTCATATTATTTTTTTACCTTTTGTACTTTACAATTTTTGGCTATTTAAACTTGTTATATGGTTAAATAGAGGCCAGTTAATAGGGTTCCACTTTATGTATAGAGGGAGGAAAAGAGAGGGATTTAAGAAGGTTCATTTGTTGCATATTTGGAATGCTGTTCAGAATTTTAAGCTGAGGCAAGTTGATTGATGCAAGTTTAGCAGGATTCCATATTTGACTGGATAATATGTATATATAAATTCTGTGATTATTTTTTCTGTTAAACAAAACTAAAAATAAGTTACCGAAAATTGTTTGATGCCTATATATGCAGGAAATCTTTCTATTCTCAGCATCAAGTAAATATTTGGAACAATCATTATGTGTTAATTGATATTTAGTTTCCCAGCAATACAAAACCTTTTCTTTGCTCAAATATTAAAATCCCATGCACCAGAATGTTTGTAGAGAACCAAATTCTGGCAATTGTTTCAGTTATCTTGATCTTGATATTTCAATATAACAATGCACAATAAAACTTCCTTTGTTGATTCCTTAACCTAATTGCTTGAGGAGTAGTGGAGGAAAAATGCTGTAGAACAGTGTTCCAATATCCTTTTGTTAGAGGATCAAAATTTAGTTTCTTCTAAACCAAATTTCCTTTTGAATATCGTCGATAGTGTTACAGAACTATTTTATTTTACAATACACTTGTATGAATATTCTAATGAGCTAATTGCATAATTTTCCTTAAGAAGTCTAAGAAGCTAATTGCCTATTTTTCGTGAGTTTTTATTGTAACCAAGCTGTGACAAGTTATTTAACCTCAAATTGCTTTCTAATATATTGTATTTGTTCACATCATGTGCCTTCAGTGCATCTGTATCCACATAACTTGTTGCATATTATTGCATTATTTCCACCCACTAAAAATCCTCATGTGTATTTCATCTTTACCAACCATATGTAATCATGTGTGTCTTCAGTTTTTGTGAATAATACATTAATTACTTCATATATTTATGGAATAGTAAATAATTTTTATAACTAGAAATGTGAGTATAAACCAGAAAGAATGTGCAGTTCCTTTTTGATTCACTCTGATGTAATGATTAGAGTAACCATAAATCTCCCAACTAGTAACTTAATTGTATTTAATGAAAAGTTTGGTTAATGGGCATTCCATGTGTGATTTGCACTACAACAGCAATTTTTTCTAACTTTTAAATATGGAATAAAAAAAAATATTTTGATAGTTAAGAAGATATCACATATCATTGCAACCTTAGACATATTTTAGCAACTTACAAAATTTATTTGGAACTAATTTTTTGGCTACAATTGAAATTTAAGTTTTTTTATAGTTATTCTGAGTCTTCACTAATAATTAAGTGATAAGCATTTAATTATTACAGTAATATATTATAAGGTTGAAACTTAGAAAATTCCATAAAAAATATTCTTCCCAATTTAAAAAAAAATAATTTCATTTACATGACTTCCACTATATGCGTCTTACAGGCCAATGTGGAAACAAATTAAGATTAACCCATAATATATTTATTGAAATTAAAATGAATAAAAACAAAGTTGCATCAATGATCAAAGTTGGGCTCAAGCAATATTTTAATGTTGTATCTGTATTGATATCTGAAATGGCTTCTCTAATTGGACAAACAAAATATTCTTCTTTCTTCTGAAAACTTGACTGCTCACTGTATCCCTTCCTTTGTCATTTTTTTCGCCTACAAAATGCTTAATAATTTTTTCTTTCCTTCTAAAATTACTAATACCCAATTGGTACTACATACTTATATTGTAATCTTTACTATGTTATAAACAATTTATAATTTTTTTATTTTTATTTACCCTATTATTTTGATTTATGATTAAAAACTCTTAGGAATTCATTGAAGTATTAGCCAATTTTATTACATAGTTTCCTATTTTAATAAAACAATGTTATTTTCTAGTTTTGGGAATCTGTATAAAAACTTTTCCTGATGGAGAACATAATTAATTGATTGTATATTTTTCTTTGACAACTGAACTCTCAGTAACATAGAGCATACTTACATTATGCACATATTTTTTAAAATAAATTCTACAAATTCTTCAGCAAAGTGAGGATCAGTTTTCCTTCTCGCTTCTCGCATTCTTTGCTTCAGTGTTCTTTCTGCCCTCTTAATCCATCCTTTACCATGACTGATTGCTGAAAAATTCATATATATTTGAAAGTATTCCTTGCATATATTCCTTCTATATCTTTAAGTTGTGACATAATGGAATATTTTTGTTTAAAATGTTGTGCTGTTTTATCTGATTGACTAGTTAGTTATAAGGTGCCTAGGGTATCTGTTGAAAAATGATGAATATAACAAACACTTTAATTTAATATACTCAACACATTTATTGAAAATTCAATTTATTTTAATAATGTGCAATTGAAAATTATTTCTGATATATACTCATTCAATGAGGAAAATTGTTTAATCAAGCAAACTTACCTTTGCAAAAAACAAATAAGAATATCAAAACCCTAACAACATAAACAAAAGCAATAACTTTAAAGGGCACTGTTGCCACAAAATACATAGTTTGCTGTTTAGTAAAAAATTTATAATTTTAGATATTCATAGAAAAAATATAAAAAGTTAGAAATTATATTGTTCTGATAATATTTAAAAAAATAATAAAAATAATAATTTGACATGGAATTATCCTGATAACTTTCTTCTTATATTTTTTTAAAGGATTTAGCTCATATGAATTGTTGAATTATATTGAAGGGGGTGTGATTTACTATTAAATTCTTTTTGTCAGGTCTGACAAGCAGACAAAGCACCTAATGTTTGGAGGTTGACGAGTTAGGGGTTAACTTGTCATACTATCTCTCTCTTCATAGTCGATTACCCCTTGTTCTTGGTAAAACCATATGTTAAGAGAATCAATGCCAATCGCCACTTTCCTTCCCATCCCGATTACACATCATCTTTGCTTCCTTTTCTGAAAATTTAAATATGTTTATATAGTAGATCTAAAGATAACACATAAATAATAATTATTTTTCTTATTTTTTAAATAATTATAGATGCTGCTAATAAAGTGGAAGCTTGAAAAAGAGGCATGTTTAAAAAAAATTTGAATTCCTTGCTGACCATCCCAAATTCAATATCTGAATATAGGCATTTAAGAAGTATAGGTATTTGAATATATAGATTTTTATAGAATTTTTTTTCTATATTTGATGTAATTTTTTCTTCATTAAAGTGTGTTTTAGATTTCTTAAAGCTATTTCAAAATAGAAATTTTTCTTAAAAATTTATAAATGATCACAAATACAAGTGATTGTAAAAATTATTAGTTACACGTTATTAGTTATTAAGCATTTAGGAATAAAATTGTCACATTATATACTATGCAGTCGTAATCAAAATAAATGAATTAGTTTCTGACATTAGTAAAATGATGTATAGATTGTTGAATAAGATTTGATATTTTTGATGTATGCAGATCTAATATATCTTCTAACGCTATGTGATCCCATGTATACAACTATTATAGAATTATAATTAGGAATAAAGTTAATTGCCAACTGTCAATGATTTTTATATTAGAATAATCTTCAGAACTTTCTGTTTTAATTGGATTTGAAATATTTTGTTACATTTTGTACTTTGTTTTAAAAACAAAGTGGCGAGAGATAAACAAAGAGTTTACATATTTTTAATTAGTTCCATATTTGTGTTTGGTTCTTGCTTACTCTGAACACAGTTGAAGAGTTATCATAATACACAAATCACAAAAAGAGTAACATTCAAAATATTTTCTAACAGTGAGTTTCCTCTCTTTTTGCTGCTTGTTTGTACGATAAAATTCTTTTTACTTTTTAATTTTTCTTTTAATTCTACTTATGTTATGTTCTTTAAAACTTGTTAAGGCAGGAATAACATTCTACGTTAAATTGTGCCCGTTTTCATAAAAAAAAGATTTGTTTCTGTGAATTTATGCTTTCTAAACAGTATGTATGTCGAAAGTCGTATGCTGCTTAAGTAATTTGTATGGTTAATTGTAAGCTATCTGGTTCTGTGATTTAAAATATATATAGGTACAAGGTAATGCATTTTTAATCTTAAGCATTTTTTTTTATTTTCTTATGTGTACTTTTTACAATCGTAGAAATCTGTGTTTAATATGCCCAGGGTATTTCATCTAAGCTTTATTCTAAATATCAAGCTTTTAACTCAAGTCTGCTGTTTGAGAAAGTCTGAATCAATCATATTGTGCCTGTTGGATAAAATTACTTTTTTGATGTGAGGAAAATATCTTAATCAATTATATCATGATTAAATGTTTTTGATTGTAGTAAAACCTTTGTGGGTATAGCTATTCATGAAATACTATAATCTTATATTATAACAGATAATTTTTTTTAGTCCCATTTAAAGTTTATCCAGTTCTGATTGTTATTGTCATTTTTATAGAGAATTTGTGGACAAGAATTATGGTCATGTGGCTAATGGTAACTTTGGTATTGTGAAAGATTTGCAACTTAGAAATTTTTAATTTAGGTTTAAAATTTAGATGTAGGAAATATCTAAATTGGATTTTTTTTTATCCTTTTAGTAAAGGTATCGACTATTTTATTACTAAACTTGCTGGAATTTATAATTGACCCATTGAAGATTTTCAAAAATTTAAAATAAAACTAATTAAAGATATCAAGTCAAGTAATTTTAATCCTAATTTTAACAATAACAAAGAAATTTCCTTAAATATATAGTTTTTATAACTTATAAGACATAAAAAAAAGTTATTGTAAATTTTAAAAAAAATATTGTAACAGACAAAGCGACAAATAATTTTAGTTTTATTTGTAAATTTCATTTCAAACAAATATAATTAAGGAATGTGTGGAAACAATATTTATGAAAGAATTGCTTGGTCTAAAAATACAATTAGATGATAGAGTAATCTTTTCTGATTTAATATAATTTGAATTCAAAACTATGTAAAATAATTTATTTGCAAAATTAATTAAAAAAAAAAAAAAAAAAACTTGACTGCAATGAAAATTTTAGTTTGTAAATTCAAATTTAATTCAAGACTCTTATGTGATTTTAGAAAATCACCAATATTCATGTTTACACAATCAACATTACACTTATGAAATGAGCATGTGAACTGAAACAGGCGTGGATATTTTAATAAAATATTAGTTTTATTAAAAATACTAATTTTTCCATTTATCAACATCCTGATTGACTCAAATATACAAACATGCCTCTATAGATATTAAAAAAGTATGCATAAATTGAGACATGTTTAGGCAATTAAAACTATTCAAAGTGTAACCAAATTGCTCTTCCTGCATGTGTTTAATTTTACTTACATATGCAAATAGTTAATATATTACTTTATATATGCCTTGAAATTTGAATAAAGCTGGTGTCATTTCAGTTTTGATACTCTACATGTAATTTATATCTCTAATTATAAAAAATGTAAAAAAAAAAAAAAAAAAAAATGTTTACTAAGCAAACACACACTTTTCTTTGTAAATATAATGATCATAATGAAATTATAAATACAGAAATATAATGATAAACTGTATTTCCATTTTACATTTCTAAATGTATGAAAAAAGTGTGTCATTCAGATGTATAAATGTCACAAAAATGTGTTCCCATGTAACCATGTTTTTAAACTATACTTCTTGTTTTACTGATATTGCTGCTAAAATTTTAATACTTAAGGTATCTGTACACATAATTCCTTGTTTTTCATTATGCATAAGACCTTGAAGATACCTTGAATAAAACCTTGTTACTATTTTATTATAATTAGCTGTTATGTGTACCAATTTAAAATTTGCCTTTAATTGTACCCAAGTAGTAGCATGACGTGATTTTTAGGGCATCTTTTCTCGAATGACGTTATTCAGTAAAAAATCACGTCAGTTCTGACATCATCTAATGGTCATACAAACTGACGTTTCTAAAATCACGTAACTTTTTTGGTCATCATACGACGCAAATATTTTTGGTCAGCATACGACGCAAATATTTTTGGTCATGAAATGACGTCTTTTTGTACATATTAAATGACTCAAATATTTTTGGGTCACTTTATGACATAATTTTTTAGTCATCATATGACGCGAATTTAATTTTTTTTTTTTTTTATACAGACTCACGACAGAATACACACTTCTACTTGTGAAGCCTACTTTTTTTTATAAACTTGTAGCTTGTAGTATTTCGAGTATTTACTAGAACCAGGAGCCACGAAATAAAAATAGCATAACAAATAGGTGAGTAATCTTTATGTAAGTAATTGATTCGTATTTAGTGTTTTCTGGTAAAGAAAATCTCGTGTTAATAGCTTGAAATTATTAGTAATTCTAAAGTGAATGTAAAATAATTATATTCTGTGATTTGGTAGAAATAAAAAATGCAATGCATATTTGTAATTTAATACAGTTTCAAGAAACACATATAAGAAATTATTTTACTTGAGTTTCACTTATTATGCTCTTTTGTTTACTTTTCAATTATCACACATTGTAATGTTTACAATTTAATGTTCATTTCTAGACATGGTTAGTTAAGTGTTAAAGCCTAGTGTGCTCATAATGTAAACAAACTGATTCTTCTTTAACATCCCAAACTTAATGTTAATATTTATCCGTAACTCTATCTCTATTAGTAAATACATATGCAGTCGCTTCTTTCATAACTTTTTCGAAATGATTTTGTTATGTTTTTTATCCTGGGCCTTAAGCCCAAAGGTATTGCTTCCGTTTGGTCATAAGTGTGGTCCGCATTATTCAAGGCATGGCAAAAAAAGGCTTCAAACAATGTTAGCCCCGGCCGGTTCTCGATGAAGGACATGGGATGAGCAGTTCTATCTTTATAATTAATTTATTTTTTGCTTCTAATTTTTTGTATGCAAATGAGCCAAGAAGAGATGCTTTGGTACTCTTCGGTTAGATGAATAGGTTAACAGTTTTCGCCAAATCCAAACGTTAACATGTTTAACAGATGCATAAATGTATCTCCAACCCTAAATGTTTACTGTTTGTTATAGAAATTATAAATGATTTAAAAGTTGTTAGTTTGTATAAGTTAGGTCTGGTGGTGGTTTTTATCTGGTATCTGGTTAACGGAATAGTACTGTTGCTTAGTAAACTGTATGTTGTGTGATGATCATCCATTCTGATGCTAAATTATATTCGTTTTTGATTGTATGTAATATTCAAGTTCATACTTTCAATAATGGATGTTTTTTGGTTGGAATAATCAACTTCAAAAAATACAATGTAATTTCAAAATATTATCATAAACAATTACCAAATTCACAGAAAAAAGTACTTTTATTAATAGCCATTTTTATTTTGAGCAATGAATGTGTTTGTTATAAGATTATTAGAGAATGTATACACAGAAATATCTTGAAGGTATTTCGAAACATGTTATTTCGCCTTTCCTCAATAGCTATTTTGATTGTTTACTATTGTTTCATTGTCAATAAGTTCCTTGTTTGCAAAACTATATTAACAGTAAGCGCAAACCATAAAATGACTGTCATCAAAAACAAAAATATATATTTTCAAAATTGCTATAAGAATTATGCTTATCACTGACTGTAATGCTGTAAGTGAAAGAAGTTGCCAAAATTGTGTTAATCAGAATAAATAAAAGATAATTCGATATGAATGCATACATTTATTATGCAATGTGGTTCAATCAATTCAACGTTGTGTTTCGGGATGATGACTCCAGAGACTTTATGGAAACCAAACACTATGTAAGCAAATAGTTTGTGTGAAGTGTTTGTTCAATTCATTATTTTTATATGAACGCCTTGTAATTTTCTACTTTATAATAAAGTTATTTCTCTGTAAAAATTTTCTGATCTGAATTTGCAAAATCGGTACTCTACCGTTAGCCGGATATGATTACTCACCAAGCCTTATTTTCATGCGCTATTAAATGTTTACATGTTTAAACAATGTATCACCAAGCCTATGCTATAGCATCCCTATAACAGTTTGTTATAGGAATTATAAATGATTTGAAGGTTTTTAGTTCTGCAATTGTACAGATAAATGCTATTTTTCACAACGTTTTTTATTTACAGTGTTATACTTTAATTTTATTATTTATATTTTAATTTAATTTAGTACTGTTCTGTTAGATGGGTACCAGATAAAAACTGTCCAGTTGTAGACCTAACTAATCCAAACTAACGACCTTCAAATAATTTATACTTAATATATTTAAAATTGGCAATACATTTACGTGTCATTTAACTGTTAGGCTTGGCGCCAACTGGTAAATGCCTAACGAAAGAATACCCTTAATAATTTATATTTTGACTTAATTTTATGCTTATTAATGTTTTAATTTTCTTTTAGTTACCCTGTTTTTGATTTTTGCTATTTTTCTTAACGATAAATGAAAAAAATCGCCAAATGCCTTATACTACTTCTGTTCCACTTTTTCTTAAATGTAAACTTCTATGTCTTTCAACGGGTCCCCATCAGCACAGGGCCACACTGCTAGCTATATTAATATTATAAAAAAGCCAACATTGAAAGCATTTCTTATCTTCCCTGCAAAATCATTTGAAGTTCTATTGAGCATATGATGTACATATCTTTTGTATTTGAACTAATTAAACTATTTGTGTAGTGTATTGATATTTTTTTTCTTGTGTACTTTGAGTGTTGCTATCCTGGAATAACTTGTTACTTGATGAATTTTAATAAAATATTCTTAGCTATACAATTTGTTGTTTTACTACTTTTATTTAAATCTGTTTAGTAAATATATTAAAAAATGCATATCCTTGTTTAAAATTACAAATTGGTTTTATTTTTCAAACTAATTCTTTGATGGGAATTCTGAAATTTAACTTATGATTTAATGCATGTTTTCTTGTAAACTTTGAGTGTTGTTATACTGGAATAACTTGTTACTTGATGAATTTTAATAAAATATTCTTAACTGTACAATTTGTTGTTTTAATACTTTTATTTCAATCTGTTTAGTAAATATATATATGTATAGAAATGCATATCCTTGTTAAAAATTACAAATTGATTTTATTTTTCAAACTAATACTTTGAAGTGAGTTCTGCAATTTAGCTTATGATTTAAAATAAAAGGAGTTAACGCTGAATTAAATGGGAGTCTTGTAGTACGGAAATAAGAAAAATAAAGTGAAATAATCGCCCTATAATGACAAATAATAAAATATATATAAAATAAATCTATATAATAAACAAAACAAAAAAGCGTCATTAATTGCCGTTCAGGTGACCATTTGGGTGACGTCAATAATAGGGCATTAAAAGCGTCATCTAAACAGCGGCATAGTGATTCGGGCGTCATTGAATCACGTCATTTTTAACGCCGTTAATGACGTCCAGATGTCGTTTCCAAAATGGACAAAGTGACGAATTTTATGACCTTCAGATGACTTGATTTATCACTTCATGCTACTACTTGGGTACACTTACCTTTTAAAATCCTAATACTCTAGGCATGTTGTTTGTTCATAAATTTGTATCCTAGGAATCAGCCATTGTATGGCGCCATTTCTGCTTTCAAATTCAATTCCATTGTTTTCCCACAATGGGGTTCATCTTTTATCATATAATGTAAGAAATTCTACCTATTGTGAAGATTGTAGGTGCAGAAATTTCTGCTGAATGCATTAGGAACATCTTTAACAAAGGCAGTAGCTTGTTTGCTAATCCCTACATATTCTGGGTATTGCATTTCTGAAGCAATATGAACATATGAATGAAAAACAAAAGGCACTATGTAAATACTACCATAATTTCATAAAATCATGTTTTGAGAAGGAACAGAAATGCAAAATTTTATGTACAATGAGAAGTATATGAAACATCTGTGCTAAGGCATTCCATAATTTTGTTTGAAGTAGACCTAAGTATTTGTTCTATACAGCCTGTCCAAAATAAAATGGTCTTGCATAGTCTGATGTGAGATACATAGCATTTGTGAGAGCTTTAATGACATTCAATAAGTACATTCTTGGTTAGTTATGCATTAATAGGAAAAACAATGTACCAAATCAAATTGAAAAAGCATAATCAATTATACTTTAAAAATACTTTTGGAAAGTAGAAAAAGCTGCCAGCCTCAAAAACACAATAAACTTTATTGCAATAAAAAACCCATAAACTTGAAGAAAAGTTGTAGGTTCAAAGAGAGTAATGTCAAAAAAGGCCTACCTCTGATTATGGCTCTCAGATGTGTCTCGCTCAAGAATGTTTGCTAACTCAGTTTTCGTTAAAAATTTAAGTTCCGCTCCCATAAAAATGTATACTGCTTGAGGTTGGCGCCCGTCATAAGAATTTGAACAAATATCGAAGGGAAGACCAGAAAAAGATTATATCACATCCAAAAAAAGAGAGAATGAAGGTATTAAAACTTAAACGACCAAGTAATGTGGAAAGGCAAAGAATCTATAGCTAAATTATGAAATGAAAAAAAAGTGGTTTTAAAGTAATTACAAATAAAAAGAATTATTTAATGAATTTCAAAAAAGCATAGGATTTCAAGTCAAAACATTCTGAATCATACAATTCAATCTGTTTGAAGATCCATAGCTTAGTTATTTCTGGACATTTGTCTAAAATTTTACATAAAAAACATGCTAGAACTCAATTTTATGTTCTTGGAAATTTTAATAATTTTTATCCGTTGTTTTTTTATCCTAAACACTCCATTTTTTCTTTGTTTAAAGATATCGGTGTGACATATCATTGGTATTTTTTTTTATAGTTATAAGAAGTTCCGTAAGCATGGTAAAAAATAGTCACTTTTGGCTTTTCCATAAGTTGTTCAGAGATTTGATACTTACTGTTGTTTCTGCCTTTTTAAGGTTCACTGTGAAATGACTATTTCATCTGATGCAATTGGCCCTACACTCCACTGACAGGAGTTTT
Organism: Linyphia triangularis; assembly: GCA_963978545.1. NCBI lineage: Eukaryota > Metazoa > Arthropoda > Arachnida > Araneae > Linyphiidae > Linyphia > Linyphia triangularis. Next base: position 110,533,413 of record OZ021721.1, on the reverse strand, counting down.
GGCTTTTACTAATTTTTGTGCTTCCTTATCACTAAACAATTTATTCTTACTTTCGTGGTATATATTTATGTGTGTCCTGTTATATAAAGGGTTTCACAAGTTCTTTGCTGGTAGAATATTCATACATACCTCTAAAATGAAGAATGTTTTGTAACTGTAACCTAGGCAAAAGCACCAGTAATACAAAAAGATGTATGAGTATTGAAATTCATGATGGTTTCTCTATTTTTATCTTTCATTGAAATGGCTTAATTGTCCAAGTGGAGTGGACAGGCTATAATGGTTTCAATTTTGTATACTTGGATGTATGGTATTTGCATACTCTGACCTGTATGACACATAAAATAGCCCCAAATTTGTCTATGATAATGTTTTTAAATGTAATTCAATTCTAAGCAGTTTTTAGTGAATTTTCAAAAAGAATAGGCATGAAAACAGCAAAATCATTAGTTGTGCGATTTGTATTACATAGCCAGTAGGTTTTGGTGTTATTAGTCAGATGACAGTTATATTTTGCTTGTTATGTTAAACTTAAAGTTATTATAGCATATTATTTAAATTTTTGCTGCAATTTATGTTTTGATATTAAATTAGGCTAAGATAACAATATATTTATGAGTTTAAGATAATCTTGTCTACTTAATGAAATTTAAAAAAAATATGATTAAAGCATACAAACTGCTTCCATTAGTGATATCAGTATTCTATTAATGATTTATTTGGTAATGTTTTTTAGAATTTACGGTTTTGTAATCCTGAATATATGTAGTATGATACACCTTACATATACATTACATTAAACAGATTTATTTTCCCACTTATACATAATTTTACCATTACTATTTTGTGAGTTTTTAATGCCTGAAATGCTTTTTCAGAAATATTTTATAAAACTACACTAAAAAATCTTTGAATATTCATTACAAATATTTTGCTACAGATATTTTATAGTTTATTTGATATTTTGTCTCTATATCTAACTTATCATGCAACTTTTGATACATTTTCTGTTATTAAATTATATGGAAGGTTTTAGTTTTCTGTTGTATGAATTGAAAATTATTATTCAATATATTTGTTTTTATTTTGATAGTCTTCGTCTAGAATTCCAGAGTGGGTTGGTTGGTTTTTATGCTCTACAACCTATATTTATGCACAATGACAGCTAATCAGGCTGGGACCTACAGCTTAACACGGATTCTGAACCACAACAAACATTCATTCCTGACCCAGGATTCAAACCTGGCACTTTTGTTATGCAAGACCAAAGTGTTATCCCCTCTAGAGTGGAAAAAAATATGGCCAAAAAACTTGAATACAAGCATCTCACTCAAGTTAGAAGGACAATATTCTGTGAATTACAAGTGCAAGAAAAGAAGTGTTTGTTTTGCAAAAATATTTTGAAATAAATTATTTTCTAAGTTTGCTAATTTTTTGATTTTTTTCATATAAAATAATCCAATTACAGATACCAAATTATCTAGCTAAAAATTTAATTTTTATTAAAAACTTTATTTTTTGTTCAATATAATGGGCTTTTGCCATATTTACTAAAACAAATTTGTGTAATACCTCATATTTTAGGGTTTTAATAATTTGATTGCAACTTAATAAAAAATGTTTCGATTTCTTACTAATGTCTAGAGCCTATGTTTATATGTTTTGAATTATTTAGTATACTATTTTTTTTTTTTTAAATTTTAATATAGAATAGATATCTGGATGAATAATTTTCTAGAATTATTGGTTCAATAGAAAGCTGTGATTCTGGAAATTAAAACAAAAATCAACACTTATGAAGTAAAATAGAGAATGATTTTTCTACTTCGTAAGTTGGAGGTGTAAATTATTGAACCAAGATAGCATGATAAATGTTGCATTTAAAATTTTACAATAATAACTGGTTAATATAACCCCTGGATTATATAGACATGTCTTAATATAACTGAAATTGACTTCAATCTCACTAAATATAACTGAATTGTTTCATTAGAAGATCTAGATTTAATTTTATCTAGCCATATCTAAACACATATCTGGTTATATATAGAATAATATCAAATATCATGTATGAATTTTTCAAACTCTATATGTGTAGATAAATATCTAATTCTATAATATCTAATCCTATCTATATTAGGTCTAGATATAAACTATATCTAAAAGGTTTCTCCCTCCCCCCCTCTGGGAAACGGAGTTTCAAACATGATTCTGTTCATGTAGACCTAGACTTTAAAGAGTGTACATGGATCCAATGGATATCATGGTATTTGTACGTTTCTTCCCATAGTAAAGTACAAGGAATATTAGTGCAAAGTGTGGTAATACAATTCAGTGTTTATGGGAAATTATTTCATAAATTTTAAGACAGATCCATCTTTGCAACATTAGTTCAACGATGCACTTTCAGAGACATGACGATTGGGGCAATTTCATCATGAATAAACTGGATGGCAGGATTTCTTGGTAAACATGTGAACCTAAGATTAAATATTTGATCGCAATGGTATGTTAATTAAACACAATTCATGCTATTGGACAGTGAAAAATTCTTCATGGCACCAGGGAATTTGCCATCAGGTTCAATGGTCCCTTAACGTCCGATGTAAGGATTTAAAACAACCTCATTGGACCTGTATTCTATAATGGAACCTTAATGGGACAAAAATATTTTGAGCTATTGAAAATCATAGTACTAAAAATTTCTTATTTCAATAATTTGCTATTATTTCAACTGCATTTAGTTTGTTTTGGCATGATGATACACTACCTAAATCAGATTTTCGTTGAGAAATTTTGAGTACAGGGTCATCTATGGAAATAATGTAGAGTGGCTCTTAAAGTTTCCTAATATAACTCCACAGAATTTTTCTTGTTGGGTTTCATGAAAATCCGAATTGCATTAAATTATCACATTATAAATGTTATATTATGGAAAATATACTAATCTGTGTTGCCAAAGCTATGAACAACGAAACACCTCAAATGCTGATGAATGTCTACTAAGCTGGAGTAACTGAAATGCAGTTGTGTATTTTTAATGATGGTGAGCCCTTTATCAAATCTTGACTTATCTTGATTTTCTTATTAAAATAACTTGCATATTGCTCACATGCATTATTTCTGTTAACAAATGTGAGTTCGTCTTATAATGCTACATTTCTCCGATGTGATTAATAGCGTAAATTAGCTGGCTAGCTGTTATCAAAATATTTACAATTCAAGGCTTAGATCTTGTTACATGTAAGACATACTAAATAGAGGACACTGTACACTTTTGTGATTAACTTGCACCTCTTAGAAGCTGCAGTAACTCTCAAATGATGGTGCATAATCCTTCATCTCCAGGTAGATGCTTATAAATGTAGAGTAAGAAGAAAGTCCTACAATTAAACTTATTGTATATTAAAAAACAATGTATAATTATTTAAATGTTTAGTTTGAAGTAAAATGAGGTGAATTTTTTGAAAAAAGTACAACAAATTAATTTAAACTTTCACTCATACAAATAGCACTGACTCTAATATGAGGAACATGAACTAAGACTGTTCGTACAATTATTTTGTTTTCTTGTCCTGATGATTTATGGACATAGTGCCATCAATGTAAAGAATTTTGAACTATTTTTTGTTGTTGTTCTTTTTCAACTAAAAATTCTTTACAATGTGTTGCATATTTTTGAAAACCCCACTCTTCTATGCCAATTTGTTGGCTTTATATTGATTTTTAAAATGTGTCAATATTATATTTTGTTGATTAATCATTCGTTATATCCTAAATTTGTTGAAGTTATTTACTTGAAATAATTACAACAACATAGAAATTAATGCATGGATATAATTTAATTGATTGCTTAATTTAGTTTGCTATTTCCTCGCATAATTTAAGGCTAAAATATTTTTTCACTGCTAAACAAACATTTAGTAACAACAACTGCAAATCATTACTAAGTTGTTCAGCTTCCTTGATTTTAATTAGTAATTTAAAAATCATGAAACTAATTTTTATAGAAACATTTTGCATTCGTAAAAGTAATGTCTTTTTGCTAAAAATGCGAATATTTTCATTTTAATATATGCTGATCTAAGCAAAATGTAAGCCATAAAAATGTATCTGCCATTTGCTTCTAAAAACATACAGGGTGAGCAAAATGTATTGCCTGAATAAAATCACTTACTGTGCAATAAAAATGTAATACTGATTTGTATACAGGGTGATTGTAATTAAAGTTCAACTTAAAAAAAAAAAAAAAAAAAAAAAAATTAAAAAAAAAAAAGAAAAAAAAAGAGAAGCACTTGTCAGAATTACATAAAATTTGAGCTGAATATAAACTCGAAAAAATAATTCGAAATAATATGCAACAGATTCGAACGGTTCTGCTTCTACGCGTATCTTTTCCTCTTTAATTATAATCACCCTATATGAGTTTTTTTTTTGGGGAAAAATTGAAAGTGCAGTATTAAAATTTTTATGAACACTAATAATTTTTGATAAACTTCACCATGCTCCCTCTTTTGTAGCTTGGAGTATCTCAAGTCGGTAATACAGTTCTCGCTACGTGTTAGTCAGGAAATTGTTTGAAGCTGAGTTAAATAGACGTTTTCTGAAGTGTCGCATAACGGGAATTGGATTACCGACTTGTCATCCTTCGAGCTACTAAGGAACATGTTAAAGTTTACTAATGCAATTGGCTTTCACCAAAAACTTAATTACTGCACTTTTAATTTCAAATCGACTATATATTATGGAGTATATTATTTTTCGTGTAATAGTTTTTTTTTTTTTTTTTAATACGGCCAAGACTTTTTGCTCTTCCTCTGTATGTTATACAGCATAAAAAATATTTTTATTGCTTTTAAAAAGTGTTAATTATAGTTGATAATAAAGCTCTCATCTGAGTCTAGTATGGTCAAGTTAAGTGTAAAGAATGCAATAAAAATCGATGTGGATATTTTGGAAAATTGATTTATTAGATGTCGGCTCCTTATGCAAAAATAAAAATAATAATAATAAAAAAAAAAAAAAAAAATCAGAGGCAAGAAAAAAAAAAATTGGATTTTTAAAATAATGAGTTTTGAAAGAAGAGTTCCTCACAATCTTCTTTTCAGAATATTTGACATAAAGACTTATCAAAGTAAAAAGCAATAATACAAGAAAATTAAACTTTAAATTTTACACCTTACTTCTTCATAAAAAAGTAGTTAAGTGAAACTTTAGCAGAGGGATCCGAAAGGAAAAAAAAGCATAAGATTAGCAAAAGCTGAATGTTTTCCTAATGAAAAACATGTCAAAGTAATCAGGACAGGATAAAAAAATATATATTTGACATAAAGACTTATCAAACTAATAAACAATGATAAAAGAAAATTAAACTTTAAATATTACACCGTACTACTTTATTAAAAAAGTAGTTAAGTGAAACTTAAGCAGAGGGATCCGAAAGGAAAAAAAAAAAAAAAAAAGAGTCTAAGATTAGCAAAAGCTGAATGTTTTCCTAATGAAAAACATGTCAAAGTAATCAGGACAGGATAAAAAAATATGTATTTGACATAAAGACTTATCAAACAAATAAACAATGATAAAATAAAATTAAGCATTAAATATTACACCGTACTACTTCATAAAAAAGTAGTTAAGTGAAACTTAAGCAGAGCGATCCGAAAGGAAAAAAAAGCATTAGATTAGCAAAAGCTGAATGTCTTCCTAATGAAAAACGTGTCAAAGTAATCTGGACAGGATAAAAAAATATATATTTGACATAAGACTTATCAAACTAATAAACAATGATAAAAGAAAATTAAACGTTAAATATTATACCGTACTACTTTATAAATAGTTAAGTGAAACTTAAGCAGAAGTATCCGAAAGGAAAAAAAAGCATAAGATTAGCAAAAGCCGATTGTTTTCCTAATGAAAAACATCTCAAAGTAATCAGGACAGGATAAAAAAAAAAGCTGCAAAATGAAACTTGAAGATTTGAAAGCAGTTAATCAACAGTTAAAAAGAAAGGCAAATATTTTGCATATTAATTTTCAAGAATTCTAAAATCTGATTGCTTGACACATATTTTGGTGTTATCAAACAAATTGAAAACCACTAAGGAATAATAAATGAAAAATCAGCACGTACGAAGACATATTATAAGTATGTTGTTGAAGGTTATAAGAAATTATCAATAATTTAAGAAAGCCGCATTTTAAATATTTAAAAAAAAATCTTAATATTTCTGAAAATTACTTCTGAGATTTAATTATTATACTGAATTATATACAGGGTGATTATAATTAAAGTTCAGCTTAAAAAAAAAAAAAAAAAAAAAAAAAAAAAAAAAAAAAAATTGAAAAAAAAAGTAGCAATTGTCAGAAAGATCTAAAATTTGACCTGAATATACGCTAAAAAATAATTCGAAATAATATGGAACAGATTCGAACCGTTCTGCTTCTACGCTCTTTTCCTCTTCTTTAATTATAATCACCCTTTATAATTTTTTTTTTCTGGGAAAAATTGAAGGTGCAGTAATAAAATTTTTATGAACACTAATAATTTTTAATAAACTTCACCATGCACCATCTTTTATAGCTCGGGTAATGTCAAGTCGGTAATACAGTTCTTGTTACGTGTTAGTCTGGAACTTGTTTGAAGCTGAGGAAAACAGACGTTTTCTGAAGTGTCACATAACAGGAACTGTTTACCGACTTGTCATCCTTCGAGTTACTAAGGAACATGTTAAAGTTTACTAAGTCAATTGGCGTTCGTAGAAAACTTAATTACAGCACTTTCAATTTCAAATCAACTATACAATGGAGTATATTATTTTTCGTGTAATAGCTTTTTTTTTAATACGGTCAAGATTTTTTGCACTCCCTCTGTATGTTATATAGCATAAAAACTATTTTTATTGGTTTTAAAAAGTGTTAATTATAGTTGATAATAAAGCTCTTATCTGAGTCTAGTATGGTCTAGTTAATTGTAAAGAATGCAATAAAAATCGATGAGGATATTTTGGAAAATTGATTTATTAGATGTCTGCTCCTTATGCAAAGAAAAAAAAAAATTGGATAAAGAGCTTTGAAGGGAGAGTTCCTCACAATCTTCTTTTCAGAATATTTGACATAAAGACTTATCAAACTAAAAAACAATGATAGAAAAAAATTAAACGTTTAATATTACACCGTACTACTTCATAAAAAAAATAGTTAAGTGAAACTTAAGCAGAGGGATCCGAAAGGAAAAAAAAGCATAAGATTAGCAAAAGCTGAATGTTTTCTTAATGAAAAACTTGTCAAAGTAATCAGGACAGGATAAAAAAATAGTTAATTATAGTTGATAATAAAGCTCTCATCTGAGTCTAGTATGGTCAAGTTAAGTGTAAAGAATGCAATAAAAATTGATGAGGATATTTTGCAAAATTGATTGATTAGATGTCTGCTCCTTATGACAAAAAAAAAAAAAAAAAAAAATTGGATAAAGAGCTTTGAAGGAAGAGTTCCTCACAATCTTCTTTTCAGAATATTTGACATAAAGACTTATCAAACTAAAAAACAATGATAGAAGAAAATTAAACGTTAAATTTTACACCTTACTACTTCATAAAAAAATAGTTAAGTGAAACATAAGTAGAGGGATCCGAAAGGAAAAAAAAGCATAAGATTAGCAAAAGCTGAATGTTTTCATAATGAAAAACATGTCAAAGTAATCAGGATAGGATAAAAAAAAACATATGAAAAGAAACTTGAAGATCTGGAGGCAGTTAATCAACAGTTAAAAAGAAAGGCAAATATTTTGCATATTAATTTTCAAGAATTCTAAAATCTGATTGCTATACACATATTTTGGGGTTATCAAACAAATTGAAAACCACATAGGAATAATAATTGAAAAATCAGCACGTACGAATGCATATTATAAGTATGTTGTTGAAGGTTATAAGAAATTGTCAATAATTTAAGAAAGCGGCAATTTAAATATTTAAAAAAAATTAATATTTCAGAAAATTACCTAACATGAAAACAAGATATCAATACTTTTACGAAATCAATTTTTCTCGAGCTAAATTTTTTACTGTTCTCACTTCAATAAAGTTGTAGAAAAGCTTGTAATAATTGTTGTGTTACTTCTAATGAAACTTTTATAAGACTGTTCATTTTTATAAATGATAATGTGAAAATAAAATACGAAACTGTGTCAACAAAGATTTAAATCTTAATAGGTGAGACATATTAGTAATTAAGTAATTGCTATTTAAAGATAATATTAAATCGTTTTTGATATTGTAAAGGTCATTTAAGGTACTAGTGGGTCCGTGTGCCGCCTTAAGGTCCATGTGCACATTTAAGGTTATTTAGAAGTATTACTTTTTTAGAAGTTCATTCGAGTTAGATGTAGTATTTTATTGCTGAGAGTCCTAGGTTTTCACAACGTACTTAAATTGTGGTTTTTTCTTTTCTATAGTGAAGCTATTTACTGTATATTATCTCAAATTTCCAAAATTTTTGGATAATTTCTGATTTTTTTTTTTTGTAACTTTGATTTTCAAACAAACAACGCAATTTGTAATTATAAATAATCTATTTGTTAGAGCCTTAAAATTCTTAGCTTTTCAATTAGTATTTCATTTATCCATTTTGGTTTTGTTTGAAAAGAGAAAAAAGTAGCGTCACAACGTCACAAAAAATACCGTCCAGAAATAATATATAAGATTATTTGTGTCTCTTGTTCTAAATCGAATGAATATTTTTTTTTTATAAAGTGCAAAGCTCCTTCTTGATTTTAGTATTAGTATTTAGATAGACTAATGAAAATCCATTCTAGATTCAGACAGCATTTTTTAATTTTTAAGAGCAACATTATAGAAGTCCAAATGAAGAACCACTGAGCGATTCCGTACTCGCGGGTGCAACATTTAGACTCACTCAAGGCTTCTTACTAAGAAAATAAAAACTCTTTTTAAAGAAATGACTAGTCGCAGGATTACAATGTAATCTGTTTTACAAAAATTAATATAAAAAACATTTAATAAAATGTATAAATAGACTCAGGAGAGGTTCAAAGTGCTATCGCGGGTGCAACGAAATCGGCCCACCATTAAAGGTCATGATGCTAGAATGAAAAAAGTCTGTTACTTATGGAATATTTATTAAATTATTTTTACATTCTTTAAAAGAATACAAAACAAACTAATTATTAACTTAAAATAAAATTATTAAAAGAAATAAATATTATAAATTATTCACTTTTTACCCAGTTGCGGGTGCAACGTAAAATTATCGCGGGTGCAACACGTCTCACTGTAGTGAATATAAACATTTTCATGTAACTTTAAATTAAAGATATGAGATCATAGATGCTGTATCATTAATTAGCACTTTTCTATGTAACTTAAATAAATTATTTTTTTTGGAATAGTCGGCGATTTATCAGCCTTAAGGTTCATCTTCAGAATCGCTGTAAACATCAGAAACGCGTAACTTTTTCGTAACTTTTTTTGTAACTTTTCCACGTTTTTTTTTAATAGTATTTGTCAAAACTAATTTGCTTTTCAAATTAGACTTCAACGTTCGTGCAACACAAATGCTCTTACCCTCCTCAAATTGAAAAAAATGTTTTGATTGAATGGCTGGTATATTTTTTAGTCCTTTCCACTTATCATCTAACATGGTTTTTCCTTTTTCAATTTGTTTTTGGGATACAAATATAAAATAAATTTTTGGAGAAAGGCGACCCTTTCTTGACGGAGATGGTTTGCAAGAAGTTTAGTATTTTCCTTTAGTTTTTGCCTATATTTTTGAGAAGCAGTCTCCTTTTGCTGTTGTTCTGCCATTTCATTTTATCTATTTACACAAAAAAAGTAAAAAATTGACAATAAATTCTTATTAAATAGGAATCAGTAATTATAAATAAGAAAATAAGATATGAAGTTATCAAAAACTTAATAAATGAAAAATACATAACAAATAACAATGTAATCGTAAGAGTCATAACTGTTACACCCGCGATTCTAATATTTTGATCGCGGGTGCAACTCATTTTAGTCAACGTTAATTTTAATTAAAATGACAACATACCTTCTATTACGACTGAATCAAGTTTTCCTTTTATTTCTTCTTACTTCTACAGAGTTTCAAAAAATTACCAATTTATTTCTTTAAGAAAACCAAACTTTCATTTCTTTTATATCGCGGGTGCAACTGACCAACAGCGGTTTCTTATTTAATTAATATTGTTAGAAAAATAATAATAAATATTTAATTTTTTTTATACAAGGCAATAAACAAATGTTATAACTTCAATATTTATCAGTGAAATATAACCTCAAACCACCGGTAGTAGCGATTTCGTGGAAAAATTATCAAGTGTCGATGATGGTTTGCATCAAGTCTTCAGGCACCACCATTTCTGAGCGCGCCAAAAAATTCAAATAATAACTTAAGTTCTTAAAAGTTTTTTTGTTATTAAATTTATATCTTTCTCTTTGTATTGGTATAACAAAAAGAAACAAATACTGTGATTTAAAAATTTATGTCAAAAATCGTCTCCCGTGGAATCTCCCCACTATTTAAATAAATAGTTATTTTTTTTTTTTAATTCGGACCAAAATTTATGTATAATATTTATTATATATAATTAATTAATATAATATTTATCTACAATATATTACAAATAAAAATATATTTATAAATATTTTAACAATTTAAGTAATATTTTTTTAACAATTGGGGGATTGATATAATTTATTGATTAATAAAATAGTTTCATCTTCCATTTTAGTCTGATTGTTTATATGCGTGCTTTTCTACAATTGCTTGCATCGTGCTCTTGATCTACTAGATCATACGTGTTCACCGTTTGACAAATTCAATACTCTGCTTCCATTAAGTGCTAGAATCTGTTCACAGAAATTCAAATTTCTATAATTTAGTCTGTGTTTGAAACATGAATATTCATATTTAATTAATAACTTTTAGACAGAATTAATCAATATTGTGGTTGCACGCGTCAGATGAATAATGGTTTTGTTAAAAGTGGACGAATGGTTTACAATGTATACTGTTCAAAGCCATATTTTAGGATTGCTGTGATGGTTCTTCATTCAACTAAATTTATTGTTAAAAGTTAACCAATTGCGGTTTTATGGTATGTGGGTCCAGATGCGAACTTAACATTTTAAGCGCATTAGTCACGAATGAAATTGGCTAATTTTTTTTAATACATCGAAATAGCTTAAAACACTTTAAAAAATAAATTGGATGTACATATTAAATAATTAGTAACTTTCATATAATTTCCTATTAAAAATTAGTTTTTTTAGTAGTATTTTAGTATTTTGAATAGGTAGTGTAATCAGTCCTATCGTAGTATAATCAGACTAAATTTTTTTCATTTGATGCGAATTCTAAATGAATAAAAGAAAATGTCAAGAATTCACGTGTAATGAATACTGTGCATAAATTTAGAATGGGTTTATTAAAATTCACATATAAATCATAGTTACTTTAAAATATGTTCGTTACTCTGTCAAATTCTTATTGTTTAATTCTTCCAAAGTTTGCTCATTAGTAAAAGTGTGCAAAACAAATAAAATTTAATAAATTTTTATTACAAGTAAAAAATGACAGAAGAGGCTAAACAATAAAAAAAAAATATGTTACTAATTGTTTGAAAACAGGTATCCTTTAAATTGTATTTTATTAGTTAAAGTTACATTTGTAATAAAATTACCAATTAATATCAGACTTGCAACAATTTGTGATAATTTTTGAGTTCTTGTAAAGTAAAATTTTTTCACTAAAGACTGTGATATAACACCATGCTCTAAAGCAGCGTTCGCCACTAACTTATAGAGACGGGCCGCATGACTTATGTTGGAACTTTCAGCGGGCCGTCGATTTATACCGAAAAAGCCAATAAATATATTGCTTTACTACATATGTTCAATGTTAGAAATGTGATAATTACTAAAGATTCAACAATATAAATCAATTTTGAAAACTGAAACAATAATTCAACTTTTTTATATTAATAAAATAACAATTGATATTTGATTCTTGTTTCAAATAATTAAAAAAATAATTTTCTTTACATTTTAAATCAAAGTCATAAAAGAAGTTAATCTTTAGTATGTAATCTTTTTATATTACAATGTGACTTGACATAAACTCATAACCAATAAAGATATTTAAACCATACTTCCTAAATCTTCCATTTTAGTCGATGTTATTTGCGAGATGATGACGGCAGGTCCGCTTTTCACTATCTACTTTGCGTTTAAAACTAGTGTTCGACGTCATTATTGCACTGGAGTCATAGAGATCGCGATACTTCTTTTCATGTTAAAACAAAAGAGGCCAGTATGCATTAAGACCCCCAAATCCCGCACATCACATTCAGAAAAGAAGAAATTGAAATGTGCCGTTCAGGAATCGAGGGGGTAGGGTATCATAAGTACAAAACTAAGCAATGCGAAAGTATGCGTCATTGGTAATAATTCAAACTATTGGTCTTTTTTTGTTTGTTTTTTCATTTTTTATGGCAGTCTCAGAAAAAAAAAGAGGATTTTTCAGACTTACTGACGTGGGCCACTTAATGGAATGCGCAATTTTTGGTAGTAAACACATATTATTGTAGACAAATTAAAATTATTTCCGCCAAATTTTATTTTTGCTCTTTTGTACTGCCGGCGGGCTGGAGAAAAAGCTGTCGCGGGCCGGATCCGGCCCGCGGGCCGCTTAGTGGCTGACGCTGCTCTAAAGCCTGTCTTGAAATGTTCATCAATGTCTTAAATGTTAATGTGAGAAACTGAATGTTGCAGTGTACACATTATTTTAGTGAATTGTTCTTCAACTCTTGTTTCGTATTTCCTTTTAGATAAGCTTATACTTAAAGTTAAAAATAAATAAAATTGTTAGACTTGAAGTTAATACTCGCGTAACGCTGAACAAAAAGAAATTAGCGATGCATATTTTCATTTCCGATAGTTTTTTCATGAACAATTTAGCTAGTACCAGCTTTGTAGTGTTCTTTCAAAATGAAAGTTTTTATTTTCCTACGAATGAAATTATTTTCACGTTTACTTAACGAATTTTTCAATAAGCATTGTGTTATTTTTCAATAAGCTTCATTACATTACCGCAGCTGCCTATATAAAAACTACGAGAATGTCTGTATAGGTTTGGAATTCTGGAGCTGAGTAATAAGATGATGTCAAGCTCATACCGAAACAATTTTTTTTTTGTGTGATACCAATGAACGCGTTACAATGAATGGTTAAAAAAAGAACGAATAATCTGTTATGTTTTGAATGTCGTTTAAACAAAACGAGGTTGAGGAAGAAATCTCAGTATTTTCTTAGCTTTCTTAACTCCCCAACTATCAAACAGTCACCAAAAGCGGTAAATAAAGTTTTTTTTTAAACAAAAGTAATTTTTTTATCACGTGTATTAATTAAAAAATGAAGTAAGTCACATTTACTGCCATGAAACGTTATTTTTACATACAGGGTGTCAATAATTAAAGTTCAACTTTTAAAAAGCTGTATAAAAACCACTGATCAGAAAGACGTAAAATGTGATCTGCATATGTTTGAAGAAGGTGGGAATGGTAAGGCATTAAGAGAAAAAAAATATTTTGAACTTTTTTTTCTTCTTTTGCCATGCCGTGCTTTTTCGCTTATATTTAGATCAAATTTTAGATAACTCTGACGAGTGTTTTTTTCTTCTTTCTTAACTCCCCAACTATCAAACAGTCACCAAAAGCGGTAAATAAAGTTTTTTTTTTAAACAAAAGTAATTTTTTTTTATCACTTGTATTAATTAAAAAATGAAGTAAGTCACATTTACTGCCATGAAACGTTATTTTTACACACAGGGTGTCAATAATTAAAGTTCAACTTTTAAAAAGCTGTATAAAAACCACTGGTCAGAAAGAAGTAAAATGTGATCTGCATATGTTTGAAGAAGGTGGAAATGATAAGGCATTAAGAGAAAAAAAAAATATTTTGAACTTTTTTTCTTCTTTTGCCATGCCACTTTCGTGCTTTTTCGCTTATATTTAGATCAAATTTTAGATAACTCTGACGAGTTTTTTTTTAAAAGCTTTTTGAAAGTTGGACTTTGATAATCACTCTGGGTTATTATAAGTAAAAGTTCAAATTTTGAAAGCATTATTCAAAAGTATGGCATTTTTTCTTATGCCAAATTATGGCTTTTAAGAAGAAATGGTATGGCATAAAAAAAAAAATCGAAATTTGTTTTTATACTTCTTCTTATGTCATACCATTTTCCCCTCCTTCGAGTAAATACAGGTCAAATTTCAGGTCATTCAGAACCGTGTTTTATTTTACAGGAACTTTAATTATGAACAACTTATAAAATTCCAAGTGAATATTTTGTTTAGGTGGCTAATTTAATTAGGATCCTACTGTATATATGGTAGGACGACGCAGATAACTTTTATGTGACTTATTGATAATGATTTTTGAAATAGTTTGGGGAACTACTTTAATTATATAAATAAAATATTCTCATAAAGAAAGGCGTTTAAAAATGTTTTTATACATATGTTTTATAAAATATGTTTAAAAATTTTAATCTTAAACCCGAAGATACACTCTATGATAGTATTAAAAAAACTGCATATACAAACTGCACAGTTTATAAACTTTCACAAGTATTAACTCTTTATATTAACTACCATGTATTAACTGGTTTGATATAATATATTAACTATGTGTTAACTGGTTTGGTAAAAATAAAATATACATTGGTTTGATGTACAAATATTGACTGGTTTAGAAAACATGCATCCACAATCTAAAAATTACCTACTGAATTAGACGCTGTTAATGCTAATGTTTTAAAAACTATTTAATCAACACGAAATGGAAAACGTTGCCTATAATAAAAATCGTGGAAAACTAATTTGCATATTCACAGGACATATAAAACCCAAGTTCTCTCTGTTTCTGTTCGATATATAGTATTTTAGAGGAAATATTTTATTAGGTAAGTTTCTGACTCTGTTTTCTTAAGATAGATGGCGTTGTCTGATTAAGAAATGCTGCTGTAAACAACCCATTTATTCTTTAAATTTTAGAATTTTCAGAACATTTTATAAAATATAAAGCTGATGAAACGGGGATTAAGTTTAAGCTAAAAAAATTACTGAATTTATTAATTGGAGGGAAATTTGACCCACAATTACCTTGTGTTACTCAATAACATGCACAAAATGAAAGGAATATATTCATTTACATCCTTTTGTGTAAAGAATTTTTCATCATTTATTTAATGCACACAGGAATGGGCAAAAGTTTATATAGACACTGGCCATAATAATAATATAGACACCCTTTTCAAGTCAATTATATATTTTTCTACTTAACGAAGTTGAATTTTTAAAAATTCGCAAGCTTTTTATTTTCCCACTTCGGCTTTGAAGTCTACGTTTCATTACTTACAGTGGAAAGTTAGTGGAATCATTACTTTTAGTACAAAATTTCAATGCTTTTTGTGAAAAGTCACTTTGAAATTTAATTTTTTTTTAACGTTTTACATTTTTAATTAATTTGTGCTACCTTAAGTTCGCCACGCGGGGAAAATAACTTTTGAGCACATCCCATGTTAAATTGAATTATCTAAACTATTCTAAGCACACAGTTGAGAAATATACAGTTACCTAGCATGCAAGGAGATATGAGTTCGATTCCCTATTTTAAGGGCTCTGTAAGTTTTTTCTTTTCAAAACACGGAGTTTGTGACAGATGGTCTTGCAGCGGAAATTTTTAGTGTTTCTTCCCATTCCGTAAATTAGTGTAGTTCCCTTATTAAAGGCCTCCCAGAAGGAGTCCTCTCATGACTATCTCAGTACCAGACGCCTCAATAAATTTTTAGTGTAGAATACCTATCGTGTATAGCTATTGCGCTATGAGAAATTAAATACAATACGCCGATGTGAATTAACAAAACCCTAAAATACCATTTTCATTATCAAGAATCAAGATGACTTTATCAAATATTACAATTAATCCAAATGTGTAGTTAATCCCAGCATTATACTGTTTAAAAATTGCACAGAAATTTTTTGACAAAAATAACGGGTGGTTCTTTTGATGTTTTAAGTAGTGACATTTTTAATTTTTTAAACTCTATCTCAACTCTCTCATAGAATAGCTATGCTATAAATTTTTTTAAATTTTAAAATGTGAACTTAAATGAGTCACTGTGGCATTTGTATTCTAAGTACTTCTAAAGTGCAGTGTATCGCTTCAAGAATTGAAGTTTGAGATACAGTATTAGGTTATTATTCAAAACCTTGTCAAATGTCATACTTAATCCAAATTTAGTGTAAATCCATGTAATACTTGTATTTACTTAATTGAATTTATTTAAATTGATTGAATGAATTTATTTAAACTGGGAGGAAATTTTCTTAAGAAAGTGTAGAAAAACATGCAATGAACAAGAAGTTCAAATACACGGTGTCTATAAATTAGTTGTACAATGGAGCTCAAATAGATCTGTATAACCCATAATAACTAGACATAATAAACATTTTTTTGCATACAGAATGGCATGGTGAACATAAATTAGTTGGGGAAAAATAATGGTTAATAATGCTTAGTTATTAAGAGTTATACATATTTATTTGAGCTCCATTGCCAACTAATTTATAGTCACCCTATATATGACGATTTATGTTCATATACTTCAAGATTTCATTAAAAATGTGGCATTCACCATTTAAAGTTTACACATTAGTGTTAATGATGTTGTTACGAATTTTTGTATATTTGTAAATATTTCGTAGTGTTAATTTTGTAAATAGTAAAATTTATGTACATTTCGCAAAAGGCAGTGCAATAGTTCGTCTTTAAGTTGGTTTCCCGGAAATATGGGTGTTATCGCTTGATAACGAGTTTTACAGAGGTATAACTCTGGGAAGCGAGTTTTAAGGAGCAGGGCATTTAACATTATTTTAATGGCAATAGAGCCAAGTTGGCGATGGCTAATTTTTGTCGCCAAATTTGGCAAGAAATCGCCAAATGTCGCCAAATTTGGTGACCATTTGGCGACATTTTCGGTACACGTATAGGTACATGTATAGGACTTTTCGACTACGATCTGGAAAGTTCTCAAAATTTCTCTCTCTGGAAGGTTCGTGAAGATTCACCACTCCTATATAAGGACGGCCGTGAGTAGGGTTAGTCAGTTCTTGGATTTTGAGTCACTGAGTTAGTTGACTGGAATTACTGAATCTTAGTGAACATTCCGAGTAGTTCTAAAGCGAACTGTATTGCATTGTCTTTTGCGGCGATTTAGCAGTTGTTGTCAAGTTTTTAACTGCTGTTTTGTGCTCTATTGAGGTGAAAAGAGCTGTATTGTTTCTACTAGAATGAGAAGTTCTGGAGCTGTAAGAGAACTGTGAAGAGTTATTTTGGAATAAATTTCTGCAAGTTTTGATCTGCTTTGGCTTCAAATCTTTCGAACCCATCCACGCAACAATATATATTTTTTTATTTTACGTTAAATAAATGAAAAATTTTCATTCTATCTGAGTTTTTTCTTTATAATGTCATTATTAGCAATGTAAATTTAATCTGATTTTTAATACAAGGTTTCATCAAATATAATTTAGGAAAGATGGAATAGTTTCGACCTCGAATTATCAATATTCAATAAAACACTAGAATTCAATATTTAAAGTGAGAGTGGAATTAGGTGTTGTGAGTTAGTTATAATATACAATTTTTCTTTTACATCTACCTAAGAGGAAAAGAAACGCTACTATAATTGTTTTGCTCAATTCTTCGACCTTCGGAAACAAATCTATAGAAATTATAAATGAACCTGGCGTAAGAATCTCTTTGCATTGAAATAATACAAGATTACATTTCCGCACCCGCCACATTCCTATAAACGATATTTTTCTAACAGACACAATTTTTCCAATAAATTCAACGTAAATTATCCTATTTTTAGCATCTCCTGAAAGTTTGTGGCAGTGTTCTAGTATGATATTTAGTACACTTTTCTTCGGTGTAGTTGAAGGCACCAGCGCAGTACTTCAATAAACTTTAATAGTATTGTTGCACAAATTGTCTGTATATAGTGTAAATAGTGACGTATTATTTAAAAATTCTATTGTAATTTATTTTTATCTTATTTTATTTATTAACAGCGATTATACAAGTTAGAAAAAGGTGGCAACACCTAAAGCAATCGAGAAATTTCGAGATGTTTCTTTTTCAATGAATTGGCTGGAAATTTCGGGAATGTTCTCCCGTGCCTGCTATATAAAGACCGGAGATCGGGAAAGTTTTCAGATTGACTTTGAGCTTCGATGTGAGCTGATCGCTTTGTTTACTAGAGTTAACTTGTATAATTGCTGTATTCGAAGTTGTTCTTACTGAAGCTTGTGTTGAAGCTTGAAGGTGATTAAACTGTTGTCTTTGAATAAATTTTGTGCCTTTGAAGAGTGAATAAATAGTAGTTTTTATCTTAAAAACTGTGCCGTCATTGCCTCAGCGGAAAAATTCATAACAGTATATAATATAAAATAACAAAATAATTATTCTATACATCTGTGTACCATATTTACAATTAAGTACATGAATTTATTTTTTACATGAAGCTGAGTTACTGATAGTTTTATTGTCTGCAACAGTCTGGAGAAATAAATAATGTAGTTTTATTTTGTTTGTACAATGCAATTTTGTAAACTATTTTTATATTATTAAAGAAAGATCGTTTACTATAAGTTTCATATATTTTATATCTAAGTATTAATCAAGTTCTTATCCTGTGTATCCAAATAAATATCTTATTTAGTAATATAAAATACTTTTAAATAAAATAAGTCAAGTATCACTAATCTTTTACTTTTTTAAAATTACTTGGTTTTTAAATTGATAATTTAAAATTTTTAGTATTAATCTTATAAATTTAATGGATCTAAGTATTCTGTTAGGTTAAAAAAAATACTAAGTTCTTAGAAATGTAAGCTATTTGCATTTATGGCGCTGTAGGAAAATGCTGATTTTATTTCGATTTCTTTGAAGTTACAAAGCACATTAAGGTCCAATTTAACTTTTCAGAACAATTCCCAGGATAGATCTAGCTGTCTTTTAAAACTGTTGACTCCTTTACAATTTACTATGTGGTCCTGCTGATCGTTCCAATTATTAATTACTCTATTGTAAATGTATTAAAAATAATGCTTCCTATTCTCCAAGTAAAAATGTGATTTAAATAGCTTCTATGCATGACTTCTTGTCCGGTCTCTTGTATTGAACTTTAAACCCTTGAAAACTCCCTGTTTGTTAAATTTAAACAGCTAAATCAAATCCCCTCTGGACCATCTTTTTTCCAATGTGTTCCTCATTCTGGCACCATAAATCAATGTGGAGTTTCTCTATACAGGGTGTTCAGAAACCATCGCACTTCCTATATATTTTCATAATTATGAGCAAAAATGAAAAATATTTGCAATTGGAAGTAGGGTCTAAAAATTATTATAGATTGCTACAAGAGAACTATACTGTATTGAAACATCAAAAATGGGCAATTAATTATTAGGTATTCATATTATAAGGAGGAACGCCTTCCAAGAGGTATTTCAAAAGGAAACTACAACACATTTTCGTCTTGAATGGAAGGTAATATGGAAAACTCTCATCAAGTAACACATTAATTCGAACACGATCGTAATAAAATTCAGATAATGAAATAAACCAATAATTCAGTTTATTACTGTTAGGAGTGGCTTTTGAAAAGTATTGAACTTGATTGGTTTTATGTTATGTCTTATCAACAGCTACAAGACCAGCGGACTATACTGCACCGAAAAATTGTAAAATATGGACAATTCATTTTTGGATTATCCAAATTATAATGAGGTATGCTTTCCGTGAGGACTTTTAAAAGGAAACTGAAAAGTATTTTTTATTTGATTTTGTGAATTTCGTTGGTCTTGTTCTGATTATTGTGTTACTTGACGAGAATGTATCCTATTTCCTTCCATTCAAAATAAAAATTCATTTCAGTCTCTTCTTGAAAGACCTCCTGGAAGGTGTTCTTCTTTATAATATGGCTAATCTAATAATGAGTTGCCCTTGTTTTAGGATGCTTCCATGCAGCATAGTCCTCCTGTAGCTGTCTCTAAAAAATCACATACAACCAACTGAGTTTTACAAAGTGACTATAGCGTCTCCTAACAATAGTAAATTAAACTCAGTGATTTATTTGATGTTATGATCTCATTTTAATTACTGTCCTGCTTGAAAAAAGTTTTCCATATTTTCCTCCATATAAGACAAAAATGCGTTCCAGTTTCCTCTTTAGAGATCTCCTGGAAGGCATTATATTTTGTTTTCAATTGTTCAGCTGTAACAATGTCCCAATGTCTGTAAAAAAAAAAAAAAAAAAAAAGTATAACTTTTTTTCAATTCAATGCTTTCTAAATCGACTGCAGTGTCACCTACCGGTAATAGATTAAAATAATTTTGTATTAAATTTTCATAAATTTTATTGAATATTCAATAAATGTACAAGTTGTTTCAATCCACTTTTTATAACGGTTTTCAAGATATTAATTTTTAAAGATGGGGTATCACTTTTGGAACACCTTTTTATTACGAATTGAGAATGAGGTACATTTCAGAATATTTGTAAATGCAATCAAAGAGCATTACAAAATATAAAATTCCAAATTTTTTAACACATCATTATTCGACACGCTTGGCTGATTTTGAAAACAATAAAACAATCTGAGACAGTAAACGATACTTAAAACAAATGAAATCAAAAATGCGAATTAAAAAAATATATTGGCGTCAAATCAATCGCCAATTTGATGTGGGCGGTGTTTAAGTCCTATCTTTGGAAAGGCGTGTGGGCAACTTGTATTTTATTCAATACTATTGGTAAGTTTGGAGTCAGTACTAGCGTTTTTATCCTTGCGCTGCCTGAAAAGAGTCCCAACTTTAAAAAATTTGTAGACCAATAAATTTTCATTTGCGACGCCAACAATAAATTTGAAATATGCTTTATTTTTGTTCTAGAATACGAGGGTACTAAGGAAGTGCGGTAGTTTCTAAACACCCTGTATTATTTTTGTTGCCCTACACTATCGTTTTAAATGTTATTTTCCGGGAAAAACCGCTGTATTTGGAAATTTATAAACACGTGTTGCAATTCTTTATTACAATTATTCCTCATTATAATTGTTTTACTTCGATAAGGCATTTAAATGAGTGAAGAACATAATTTTTATATACAGTCCAACCCCTCTAACGCGAAATAGTTTAACTAGAAATCCCGTTTAACGCGAAGTAAAAGCAGTTCGTCGTACTTAAACTTAACTTGAATTTTTTCGTTAAACATGAAATTCGGTTAACGCGAACAATTTCGGCAGCCCCATCGACTTCGCGTTAACGGGATTTAACTAAATAAAAAAAAAAAAAAAAATGTTTTTACAAAGTTTAATTTTTCTCTATTACTCTTTATTCTTTATAATTTTCTTTTATTTTAAACTATTTTTTGATTAAATTAGTTTTAATGCAGTCAAAACTATAAGCTCCGTTGCACACAACGTTCTATTTTATGAAAAGAAGTAGGACACTTTTCTATATTTTGGTGCATAAGAATGATAAGTAGTGTTTTATGAAGCAATTAAATATATCTCCTCAGTTAATGATTTATGCTGAATAAGTATACAATGAGTCCCCGAAATTGTTAAGAAAAATTATAATGAGATCATCATTGTTCACTCAACTGAAATTTAGCCATATTATGTGGAAAATCTTGTCTTATAATGCATTTAAGCAGCGTTAAATATTTTACAGTCATGCATTTTTATGGTCCAGCAATTTAAGATAACTCTAGTCGATCAATACCGTATATCATTGTAATACACACACCATAAAGAAAGGACTCAGTCTATAAATAATTTATAGGTTCTAGAAAACTAATAAAATAATATACGTTCTAGAAAACTAATAAAATAACAAAGAGAAATAGGTACAGTTGGATAAACAATCACTTTATAAGATGCTTTCTGAAAACATTTACACGGGAGGGGAAAGTTATCAAAAATTAATCAGAAACAAAATGCTGATCTGTTGATTAAACCGTGTACTGGTGTTGGAATTCATTATATCTATTTTTGTTTTTGTTTTTGCTTTTGTTTTGACGGGGTAGCTCAGTCAGTTTTAGGACTTAAAGGCTTTGAGCTACCTACACATGGATAAGAATAGATTGTTACGAATTTTTGTATATTTGTAAATATTTCCTAGTGTTAATTTTTGTAAATAGGAAAATTTATGTACATTTTGCATAAGGCAGTGCAATAGTTCGTCTTTAGTTTGCTTCCCCGCAATGTGTGTCTTAATGCTTGATAACGAGTTTTACAGAGATCATGCTGGGAAGCGAGTTTTACAAGGAGCAGGGCATTTAACATTATGGTAATGGCAATCTCGCCAAATTGGCGAGATAGAGCCAAGTTGGCTAGATAGAGCCAAGTTGGCGACGGTTTTGGCGACTAATTTTTGTCACCAAATTTGGCGAGAAATCGCCAAATGTCGCCAAACTTGGCGATCATTGGGTGACATTTTCGGTCCCCATGTACATGTATAGGACTTTTCTACTACGATCTGGAAAGTTCTCCAAATGTCTATCTCTGGAAGATTCACGAAGATATCGACTCCTATATAAGACCGACCAAGTGAGCGGAGAGTGGTTGTTATTGAAATGAGTTAGTTGAGTCACTGAGTTGGTTAGTCAGTTAGTTGACTGAGGTTAGTCAGTTAGTTGACTGGAATTATTGAGTTGAGATACTGAGTCTCAGTGAGCATTCAGAGAGTTCCGAAAGCGAACTGTATTGCATTGTCTTTTGCGGCGATTTAGCAGTTGTGAGTCAAGTTTAACTACTGTTTGTGCTCTATTGTTTTGTATAGAGCTATATTGAGTCTACTAGAACGAGAAGTTCTGGAGTTGTAAAGGAATCTGTGAAGAGTTGTATTGGAATAAATTTATGCAAGTTTTGATCTGCTTTGGCTTCAAATCTTTCTAACCCGTCCACGCAACAATATAGTTGCTTATTATCAGGGATAGGATATTATGAATAAAAAAGTTTCAGACCGTATTTAATAATCAAGTGCAATTGTGACAATACTGTCACTAAAGGTAAGGTTCTACACACTTTTCTGCTGTGTGTCTACTTTTCTATTGTGATTCTACACCTTTCTCTTGTGCGTCACTAAAGCTAAGGCTCTACACACTTTTCTATTGGGATACATTAGGTGCATATTCCAAGCTACAGCAGTTTGGCTACATTCAATGGGTAGAATCTCATTCTGTTAGTTTGGAGATTTTTTTAAATAAAAATATCGCCAAGTTAGCAAGATTCAGAGGCGTATAGGTTTGTCCGGTGCAATCACCGGACAGGTCAGTATCTGTAAAAATGGGCCGATCTGGAAGGAAGTTTTTTTAGTGTTTTAATTATTTTTCAATTAAATTAGAGTTGCTTTCCCTAAGTTTTTTTTTTTTTTTTTTAAATCCCAATACTTTCAAATACAGATTACTCCCCCCCCCCCTCCTTCACACCCACATTTATAACCTTTAAGGTTAAATATATATTATCATTTCGGATGCCCTTTTCTAATAAACTTACTAGTTAAGTTCCTGGACATTTTTTTATTTTACAATTTAGATTCCTCACTTTAAATTTTACAATAAATAATCTATGATTTATGGAAACCAAGTTCATTCCAAGAAGATATAATAGAAGAACAGGGAAAATTTGATTTAATTAAACTAATTTTTATAACAATAAAATTATAAAAATTTATAAATTAAATTAATTATTGAAATTAATTATTAAATATGAATATTAAAATATATTATTTTAAATAATAAAATACATTAGTTATTAAAACTATTATAAAAATTAATTATTTAATTATAGGAATTATTTTATTAAAAATAAAATTTTATTAATGAGGATATTGAAAATTTGGGCCGGCATAAATCAAAAATCACAGGGCCGATTTAATGTCCCAATTCGCTCCTGTTAAGATTGGCTTCTAACTTGGCGAGAAAACCTTTGTCCGAATTCTTAAGCTCTAATTCAAATACATCTATTTAAGTTTCCCATAATGTTACTATAGAACCACACTTTCAGTTTTATTGTATGCTATCTCACTAATATTATCGAGACCCTCAAACTGATATACAGCATATTCCTGTAGCACTTATAGTTGACACTTAACGCATAAAAACAGACATCCGTTCACCATTTCCGGTACTTCCGGTTAAATTCGTTATGGTTGTTCATCTCGACAACTTCAAACAGAAGAAGAGGGAAGGGGGGGGGGGGGGTGGCAGAACCATTGTATAAGCACCTCACTGCATTATTTTAGTACTTAAACTCTATTTATCGTACAATATAATAATTTCGAGCTTCAAAAAGGTGATTATTGTTAACCAATGTAACGAATGTTTTGTATTAAATGAAAGCTCTCTATGAATAGTGTTTGTTCGTGAAGTCAATAAAAACGACACGCCATGTTGAGTGATCTTCCAACATCTAATTTTAATAACAGAAAAATGGTTACATTTGAATATTCAAGCATGCGGTACCTCTAACGCCATCTATCGGTACAGGACTATACACAATCATGACTCACCATCCTCCCCCCCCATGAACCCATTAGGGTTCTTAACTTTAAAATAACAATACAATATTTCAAAATGCTAATGAGGAAGAGAACTAGACTTTAACAGACGATGTAAATTACATATACTATAAAATTCAAAATAATAATCACTAAGATTACTTAAATATACAAGAATATCAATAAGCACTTTAGCAATAACATTTCACATTCATGAATTTAGAATTAATACAGAACAAGAAATTTTTAAGAAGAATGTAGATTGAACAAGTTAAATTCTGCATGAAATAATTTGAGATATTACTGCTTTAAGAACACCATATAACAAAGGTACCAAAATGAACTAAACTTAATTATTAGCACAGTATTATAAACATTCACTCATAAATGGGCAATTTAGAAATTTTTACAATTGGTCGAATCAATTCACCAGTTGCAGTTTTAAGTTTTACAACTCTGATTCTGTTGTCCCTTCCTGGAAGCAGTTCAGTCACTCTACCTAACTTCCAACGCAGGGGTGGAAGATTGTCTTCCTTCACGTGCACCAACTGACCAATCTCGATATTAGGGTTAGATTTGGTCCATTTCCTACGCTGTTGAAGACTACTTAAATATTCATTAGACCAACGCTTCCAAAATCGTTGCACTAGTTGCTGAGTGAGTTTCCAGCGTCGCAAAATGGGAATTTTCTCGTCGACCAAATCATTTTCAGGTAAAGAAGTTAGTGGAGCACCAATCAGAAAGTGCCCTGGAGTCAAAGGCTGCAAATCTTCAGTGTCTGTAGACATAGGAGTGAGGGGGCGCGAGTTGAGGCACGCCTCCACTTGTGTGATCAGAGTCATGAATTCTTCGATAGTTAGCACCTGATCACCTACAGTTTTCTTCAGATGTAGTTTCATGGATCTAACCGTAGTTTCCCACAGTCCTCCGTGGTGAGGTCCTCCAGGAGGGTTGAAACGCCACACTATGTTTTCTTTCAAAAGATGGTTTTGGAGTTCTTCGTTGGATGAGAAAGAGGAAACAAACCTTCTCAATTCTCTTTCAGCGCCTACGTAGTTCGTGCCGCAGTCGCTCCAAATCTGTGCTGGTTTGCCTCGGCGAGCTGTAAACCTTCTTAAGCATGCCAGGAATGCTTCAGAAGAAAGATCACTAACAATTTCCAGATGCACAGCCTTCGTAACGAAGCAGACGAAGATGCAGACATAGCTTTTACTAGACTTAACGCCTCGTCCTCTTCTTGGTGTCACGAGAAAAGGTCCAGCAAAGTCAGTACCTACACTCGAAAATACTCTTGATGGTGTGATTCTTGAAGATGGTAAATCAGACATAAACTGTGTCTCAGTGCTGGCTCTTTGTTTGTAACACTTCATACACTTGAATATCACGTTCCGCACTAGTTTCTTGACGTTGATGATCCAGAACCTCTGCATGAGGGCTGAAGATGTCAGTTGTATTCCACCATGTAGGTTCATTTCGTGGTAGTGCTTCACGATGATTGTGCACACATGATGATTCTTAGGCAGAAGAATGGGATGTTTTCTGGAGTCGGACAAACTTGAGTGCCGCAGTCGACCACCGACTCGAAGTACCCCCGACGAATCCAAGAACGGAGCTAGTGGTAAAATGTTGCTGCTAGCCTTCAATGATTTCCCTTTCTGCAGGCGATCAATGTCTTCCTTAAACGCTGCCAACTGAATCCTCTTCACAATCACCCTTGAGGCATTTTGTATCTCTTCGGTTGTTAGAAAGGTTTTCCTTTTCTGAGCAACCTTGCAATTTTCTATGAATCGAAAACACCATGCGACAACTCTCTGTAACTTGTTCCAAGAAGAATACTTGTTAAGGATTTCATCAATAGAATTTGCTTGCTGATGTTCACTTGAGACGAGGCTCACATTCACTGCCTTAGATCTTGTTTCAACGATCACTTCAGGCTCTCTGGAACTGTTGCTCATCTCCATCGAACACCCTTTGATCCATTGCGATTCGGGCAGACCTAACCAGGAATTCGCCTTCCACCAGTTCGTGGTATCACTTATAAGATCATCTGCCGAACAACCTCTTGTAAGTAGATCCGCTGGGTTGTCGTTCCCTCTGCAATGTCTCCAGTTACTTGGTTCAGTTAGTCCTTGGATTTCATTCACTCTATTGCTGACGTAAGGTTTCCAATTCTTGGCATTACCCTTTATCCAGTGTAAGGCAACGGTAGAGTCGCTCCACAGGGTGTAGTTGGTTCCAATCTTGAATATTTCCTTCAAAGAGTTGAGAACTCTTGCGCCAATGGTGGCTGCTGAAAGCTCAAGCCGCGGTAAAGTTATTTTCTTAACGGGTGCAACTCGGTCTTTAGCAGTGATGAAACTTACTATAAAACTGTCTGCAGCAGGATAGCGGATGTATGCAACGCAACCGTAGGCAGCTTCACTCGCGTCACAAAACACGTGTATTTCGTATCCAGAGTCAAGGTATGGAAATTTGGAGAAATATGACCGTGAAATAGACAAATTCGAAAGTTTTGCAATTTCCAAATTCCATTTCTTCCATTTTTCTTTCAAATCCTTTGGCAGTTCTTCATCCCAGGTTAAACCTCTTTGCCATGTCTCTTGGAGCAGGATCTTTGCTCTGATGGTGAATGCAGCTATCAAACCCATTGGGTCGAACAACTTGCAAGACATCTGCAAAATGCTTCTTTTAGTGCATTTACCCATTTCTAGGGCACGAAGAACGGAAGCCAAGTCGTACTTGAGTTCATCGGTAACCGTGTCCCATATGATGCCGAGTACCTTAATTGCAATTAGATTATCCTTGGGTTTCTTTTCAAAGTTATTGTTTTGCCAAATAGCAGAGAGTTCAGTGGAATTAGTTCTCCATTCACGTAAGTTCATATTGGCAGAAGCAAGAATGGTTTTAGCATTTTCACATGTTTCAATAGCTTCATTCATGTCGTTCAAGCTGATTATAAAATCGTCGACGTAAAGACAATCATTTAACGCCTTGTAGGTTGACGGATGGGAAATTTCAAATTTCTTAATGTGATGCTTAATAGTGGCAGCCAAAAGAAATGGAGACGATTTAACTCCGAACGAAACGGTAGTGTTTCGGTAGACCTTAATTTCGGTGGGCGGCATTTTATCAATCCAAATAAAACGCTGACAATTTCGATCCGTTTCGTTAAGACCTACACGCAAGAAAGCCTTCTCTATGTCCGCTATTAAGCCTATTCTATTCATCCTAAATTTCAGTAAAAGTGTCCATAAATTAGGATTTAAATTTGGCCCAGAATGGAGATTGTCATTTAATGAAAGACACCCTTTTTCTTTCGAAGACATATCAAACACAATCCTTAATCGTGTACGATTGCTCTCCTTTTGTTCTCTTATAACCGGATGGTGGGGTGCGTAATAGATACGGCCCATTGAATCATCCTTGGTTATATCGACTTCTTCAATTACACCGGATCTCAACTGTTCTTCAAATACTGACTTGTAAGTTTCATACAAAGCTGGATCCCTTTTAAAACGTGATACCAAGCTAGTCAATCTCCCTTTAGAAACCTCAAGATTGTCGGGTAAATCCACTTCCCTTTTAAAAGGTAAATTTACTTCGTAGCGCCCATTTTCATACTTCAAATTATTTTCAAAATCCCTTAGAACTTCTATTTCACAATTCAAAAGGCTACTCTCGTTTTCATTAGAAATAAACAAGTTATCTAATTCCCATAATTTCTTAAGTTCAAGATTTAAATTCTCATCTGATTCCCTTTCGTTCAAGATTTGTGCTTTACAATCTCCTTCAATCTCATTTTTGCCCAACACGCAAAGATTAACAAATGATTTCAAATTATTACTCGATCTCGCGGTTCCACTTACAAAGAATCCAAATAACGTCTCAATACAGTAAAGACCTCTTTCTAATTCAATCCTATTCCCCGTTTGAAACCTCCACATTACGTCACATCCCAACAAAATATCAATTTTTCTTTTCCCCTCTACCAAAGCGATCTCATTTACAGGAATTGAAGCATTCGCCAACATCTGCTGAATATCATTTTTTGGAATTCCTATTTTAGCATGAGAAATTTTGTCCGTAATGAAAACCTCAATTTTCGCCAAACGACTAGGATCATTAATGTGACATATTAAAATAGTTGCCACGTCAAAAGCAGTTTTTGTTGGAGCATTTCCAAAAGTGCATATATCTAAAATTTCCTTACGAGTAACCACTAAATTTAATTCACTTGCAATATCCTTAGTCACGAAACTGCACGAGCTAGCAGAATCAAATAGAACAGAAACAATTTTTGACCTTGAACCTTGACCGGGATTACGAACTTTTACTGCACACGTCGGCAAAATGGAATCACTTCCCTCTTTTCCTGAATGTGTTACACTTGAAATAATTGATTCAGAATTTTGAGGGGTTTCGACCTCAGTCGAAATATTTTTCTTTTCAAGACAAAACAATTCATTGTGGGCCACACTTTTACACGTTTTGCAAGGAGGAATTTGTTCCTTGCAACTAGAACTTAAATGAGAACCCTTTTCAAAACATCGATAACATCTTCCCTCCTTCTTTAATTTTGATCTTTTTTCGATAGCAGAAAGTGTTTTACAATTTAAAGAAGGATGGAATTTATCACAGAACAAACAAGTATTTCTTTTAGCACAAGTAGCAAAGGAAACTTCATTTTTTACAAATCTTTTATTATCTCTATTATTATCATACCCTCTACCCCTTGTGTAACTATCGTTTCGCACATTTGCATGTTCCAAAAGATTTTGACATTCCCTTGTCTCCAATTCTGATTTGAAAAACTCCATTAATTCAAGAATGTTAAATTCAGATTTTGATTTCCTTACCCTATTATATTCTAAACTCAAATCATTAGGCAACAACTTCATGACAATTGGACACAAGAGTTGACCATAACTTCCCGCAACCACATTTAAACTTTCTAAAGACCTAATGTTTACTTCTAACTGATCATACAACATTCGAAGTGCCTTTATGTTCGAAGAATTTCGAATTGGTTCTAAATTCAAAAGTTTGGTCATATGACTGTTAGTTATTATATCATGTCGCCCAAACCTCGACTTTAACAATTGAATACACTTCTCATAATTTTGTTCTGTTAACGCAAGACCTTTTATAGCATTCAATGCCGAACCGCCTAACGAACACTTAAGATAGTGAAACCGTTCTACATTTGTTAAAGATTTGTTTTTATGTATCGCGTCTTCAAATTGGCCCCAATATTCCAACCATTGACATGTATCGCCAAAAAATCTAGGTAATGCGAGCTTAGGCAAGGACATTCGCATGGATAAATTACTTGAATTTTCATCGTAATTTAAAGTATCAGGTCTGTCATTTTGCATCGAAACACTTCCGTTTGCGTTCAAAGTCGAACTATCAAAAGTTCTGGTTTCATTTTCAAGTTTGAGAAACCGTCCTATTTTCCCTTCCCATCTCACAATTTTTTCGGAATATTCCTCTGCGGAAATGATTTCCTTTTCAAAGTCATCAGCGGAAACAAAAGTTTCGATTTTGTTGTCCAAGTCCTTAAGTGTTGACCTTTTTTCACGTAATTGATCAAGTAGAAAGCTCAACTCTTCGCGTTTCTCGATTTTGTCAAAATTTTCATCATTATAAATCAATTCAATTTTCGAAAGGAGTTTTGTAGTTAGCTGACGAGCAACGCTTCGTTTTTTGTTTGATCTCTCAAATTCTTCCTTCTCAGATTTATTTTGTTCGTCACCGGCCATATTTATATTAAATTACGTTAACTGGGTTCAATAGTTTCAAATTCAAAGTTCACGAAAGGTTTCCACTTATTAAAACAATAAAGGAAAGATCTTACTTGCAAAGGTATCCGTCATTCCTTTCACGATATATCCTTCAGTTCAGCAACAACGATGCGTCATTCAAGAATTCCAAGTCATTAATTCAAGGCCATTATTCAAGAGTTCATGTTTCGACCGTTGAACAAAACCAATTGTAGTTTAAATTTTCCAAGATTATAGTTTCACTTTCACTCATTCAAATAGCGCAGATTCCTATTTCAAGTAATTTCAGGTCCATTTCAAACATATGTTCACCTTCCGAAATACGTAAGAATTTTTCAAGAAGAATCAAGTTTCAATTTCGAAGGCCGCGGGCCCCACGTTGTAGCGCCAAACAATGTTTGTTCGTGAAGTCAATAAAAACGACACGCCATGTTGAGTGATCTTCCAACATCTAATTTTAATAACAGAAAAATGGTTACATTTGAATATTCAAGCATGCGGTACCTCTAACGCCATCTATCGGTACAGGACTATACACAATCATGACTCACCAAATAGAAACTTTATCCTAATGACTATGAACCATTCGCTCGTATGCACCATTATTGAAGCTTAATTAAATGACTCCAGGCATCTTGTTTCTTACCTGAATATAAGCTCCTTATCTATTGGAAGCGGTTGTTAATAACCATTAGACACTGAGGAATCCCGATTATAAATTGAGGCATGTCAAGAAATCTGTACAAAGCCCCAGAATTATTTGTAGCTGGATTTTAAATAGCGTAACAACAGCTAAATAATAAATTCAAATCATTAAGTACTTCCTATAATTGAAAATGAGAATTTCAAAAGTTATTTACATGGAAATGAAACTACTTGCATGTTTATGGTACAGTCACATGAGTTTCTGGATTCATTTACCAACAAACATACAAATATTTTCGATTTGCTTTGAACAATGGATCCATAGGTGTTCATTTTAAAGGATTGTTCATTTTCGGAACACCTGTAAATGTTGTCTTTCAAATTCAATAAGTAAAAATTTTACTGTAATACTCAATTTGTGTATATGATTTTAATGATTTATGGTCATATCATATAATTGCTTCTTTGAACTCTCTTTCTCGATTACAACTCTTCATTATTTACCTTATCATGAAGATATCTTCATCAAGTGAATGTCATAAAATAATTAAAAAATCATATTTGGGATAGCTGAAAATTTAGTTTATCAAAGCCGGAAATTAAAAAAAAAATATATTAGATTTACTCAAATATTCAATTAGTGAATATGATATTAATGATCTATGGTCATACCATATGATTGGTTCTTTGAACTTTTTCGGACGAATTTCTTATCGGAGCATTCTTTGCTTAACGGAATTCTTTATAATTTACCTAAATATGAAATTCGCTATTATTATCAATTGAATGTTATAAAAAGTAAAAAATCAGTTTTTTGGGACACCTTTATATATGATGCTTATCAAAGCAAGAGATTAAAACTATTATTTTCTTTACTTAAATTAGTGTACATGGTATTAATGATTTATGGTGATATCATACAATTGGTTCTTTGAACATTTTTTCCGAATAATTTCTTATCAAAGTATGTTTGTTGATCACAACTCTCCTAACATATTTGATCATAATTAATCTAATTATGATCTCTTCAAAAATGAAGGAAAATTTGAAACTAAATAATAATCATTAGATGGACCTTAATTTAGATGTGATATTTCACAATTTTATTTGAAATTGCGACTCATATTTCACCATTCAAATCCAAGGTTTATTTTTCAAAATAATTTTAATTATGTAGTATTCAAAGAATTTCTCGATAATGTTTAGAAATATGTTTCAATAAAGTAATTAATATAAATCAGATAAAACGATTAAACTTATCCTTCCCATTAAAATATTACTTGATTGAAAAGTTTGAGTGGTTGATTTCCTATTTTATGGAGCCAAAGTGAAATTTATATCCAACTTTCCTTCATTAACCTTCAAATTAAAATTTTTCCAATGACGGAAAAACTTAATTAAGTGAAAATGGGTCAAGCTGATTTTAAGAACACTGGGATGCGAAATCAATTGAAGATTATTCGAAGATGAGTTCGACATTCAAATACAAATAAGAAGGAAAAAACCAATCTGTTCAAA
This sequence comes from Linyphia triangularis, assembly GCA_963978545.1. Lineage (NCBI taxonomy): Eukaryota > Metazoa > Arthropoda > Arachnida > Araneae > Linyphiidae > Linyphia > Linyphia triangularis. The sequence goes on along the minus strand of OZ021721.1, from coordinate 110,500,800 downwards.
AAACTCATTTACTTCACGCAAGGTTCTATTGAAGAAGTAATTACAAGTTTTTCAATGCATCTCGTTTAGGTTTTAAAGAAGAGAAGCAAGCACAATGTCAGGAGACTAGTTTTAAACATATTTTATTTTGCTTCTTATGTTTATAAAACACACAACCGGGATTTATAAACCTTACATCTTCAAAATCTCTTTTACGTTGTAAAGTTTGAAAAGCCTCTAATTAATTTATTCTTTTAAAAGATTCATCATATCCTATTCTCTAGAGCTATCAGAATGAATTCTTTTTACCCGCAAGGAAAATGTAAAACGTTTTTTTGTTGTTGTTATAACTTTTGCTATCAATTTCGAAACAGCTTATAATATTTAAAAAAAAAAATTGGTGTGGGCCTCATGCATGCTTTAATATGGATGAATCTTAAACGGACACGTATTTGAACAGTGTAGTTATAACTGCACGTGCACTTAGGACTGTACGTGTAGTTCTTCGTAGGCAGATATTGATTAAAGAAAAAGATAACTGTAACTTTATCATAATCAGTATCGTATTAAAAAACAGTACAGTTGTACTAGAATTAACTTAATTTGCAAAAAAAAAAACACCTTTGAAATTCTTGGTGATTACTTGGTGATTTTTTTATCGAAAATTGTATGCATACGGAAAAGAAAGTTGAGTATCAACACAAGTGGTTGATTTTTATGTAGATATGTAATCTTTATTTTATATAAGAATGGCTAATTTCCATTAAGAGTGATCATCAGTTTGTTCCTGTCCCATAGTCATAATTCTTCATATTTTCAACCACAATTTCGCCGAACAAACGGTATAGTAGTTAGCGTGCTAGCTTCTAGACCGCGAGGTTGCGGGTTCGAGTCCCGTGTTGGCATGGGTGTTTGTAAATGTATGTTGGCTTGTCTAATGACGAATGTTTCGGCGCATTATAGCCCTCGTGTTGCTGACGGCGCCAGATAATCTGAATGCAGCCAATCAACCACAATATCTGCTGAAGTATTGCTTTAAATCATATGAATTTTTATATCAGGTCTAACAATAGTAATAAAAGCTCATTAACAAATATTAATCAAATATAATGAATGGTTTTTATTATTAATTATTTAATGTTTTTATGAGCTAGCTTAAAAAACTTTTTAAAGTGTAAAAAATATACTTTTTCTCTAAATTTTGTTAATGAGTTAATATCACTGTTGTGAGATCTGATATAAAATTTTATATTTTTTAAAGCATTTTTTATGTACATTTTGGGGCCAAAAAAATTAAACATCTATGTGGTCTTTGGAGCATGGACAGGTTGACGTTCCCTCTTAACCTAAACCATGTACGTAAAGTCGATGACGCTGTTGCTGTTATTCAAAAAAAATTTCAGTTTGGTTTTTTATTATTATTTTTTTTAAATGCTTTTATAAGCTGGCTTAATTTTTTTTAAGTGCAAAAAAACTATACTTTCTCTTTAAATTTTGTTAATGAGTTGATATTATAGTTGTTAGTACTGGTACAAATTTTTATATGTTTGAAAGCATTATTTAGGCAGGTATTGTGGCCGAAAAAATTGAGCTTTAGGTCTGTGGTGCATTAACAGGTTGACGTTTCCTCTTAACCTAAACCATGTTTTTAAAATAGACTGTTCCTGTTATTCAACTAATTTAAGTATTTTTACAACTTATTTAGAAAGACTCATTCTCAAAATATAACTAGAGTTATTTTCATGCTTTCAAGAAATCATTATTAGAAGTGTATATTACTCTGACTTGCAAAAGAAAAATCGATACTGGTAATTAAAAATACAATTTCTTAAGAATATACAAATCATGATTGTAACCTTTCTCAAGAGTTTTAATTTCTCAGTTTTAATTTTGTAATTTCAACAGCCCTATCACAACTTAAAGTTGTTAGCTCTGACAGACAAAACGTGACAATTTTATCTTTACTTTTGGACTCTTCTTCATAACTTATTTTATTATCTTTAACTCTCAAACAAATTTCCGAACTCTTCTTATTTATTTACTTGACATTTCTTGAAGTGTAAGATGGGAGGACGGTATTAGAGACGACAAACCATACTGTTCCGATCCATTTAAGTTCTTTGTCATAATGATGAATTAGAAGAAATGTCACCCTATTCTGTTGAAGTAATAAGAAACTTCGGTGGAAATAAATACCCTATACGTGTGAATAGTCATTAGCAGAGGATTAACTCTGTTATTCATTCTCAGAAAAGAAGAAGAGGCAGACAATATTGCTGTTGGTTGACATAGAAATATTCTTTCCTAATTGGTCCTTATGTTAACTCAGAAGTTTTTTTTTTTTTTTACGAATAAAGTGGTATTGATTATGCTTTGAAAACAGGTTTAATTGATTCGTTGAGCAATCTGTCTTTTTTAAAAAAAAGGAAAAGTATTTGGGTATTTTTTTTAATCGAAAGTGAAGATATCATTAAAATGATTAAGATGTCATATATATATATATGTATCAGTAGCTCATCACTTTGTATTGTGAAGATCTGTAATGTGAGTAAAAAGTATTAATGGCCTAGGTTCTTTCATATTTGTAAAGTAGGGAAGTAATGGCTTTTAAATGAGTATCAAAAGAAAAATATGATTTAACTTTTTTTGTTAATAATAAGTTTAAAATTTTTTTTTTTTATTTTTTGGTTGCTTTTTCATACTTTAAAATAATTTTAAAGGAAAATGCTCTTATCAGTTAAATATTCGAAGAATATAATTCTTCATGAAATATTATAGGTATATGATTGTTTATAATTTCGGAAGAATCCTAACATAATTTGTTTACGTTGTGGGGAAAGCAATTACTTTTGTGAGGGATAATTAAAATTTACGTAATGTAGACAAATTACTCTACAGAAAACTTCTGCAATAATTGTGAAATTAATTTGTCCTGATAATCATTCCTGATAGTACATGCAAAGCTATAAAATAAATAATCGTTAATAGTTTGATAACGTAGTTGATTAGTACACTGTTTATAAGGATACATAAAATTGAATTATATGAAATAATTATATAGAAAAGTCACATTGGAAGGTAATATCAGTTATTAAATAAAGAAAAAAGCCAACAAATTGCTTGTATTAAAATTTAGGTATAGGAAAAATTATATTATTAAAAATATAAATTATAATAAAAATGGAAACGTGGATTTTGACATTGTACTGCTAAATATGAATTAAAAATATGCAAAATACGATATGAAAATGATTTTTAATTGGTCGATGAATTGTTAACCATTGAAGTGATTAGAAATACGTATTAAACCTGCTGATTTTGCAACAAAAACTCGTTCTTTTATCCCTTATTTCTATAAATTTCGGTATCGACAATTTTTAAACTTCACGGTTTTGCAACATATACTATTTTTAAACAACTGAAATGCAGTTTCTCTTTAGGCTTCGGGTTATTCTGTGTTATAGGACAATTTAATCGATCCTATTAAGAAGAGTTATAAAATGTTTTATATTTTAGGAGGAGTCCTTATAACCATACATAATGAGGAACTTTCACGTTTTTTGGTTTTATTTTTAAATAAAAGTAGAGAAAAAAATCACGAAAAACAATACCATTCTTTCAAAAATTTGAGCTCGGATAGATAGTTAAAAAAATATTTAGTTTTTCACTTTGTGATTTGGCGGGAAAAAGCCACTTTTGCGTGTACGTCAACGCGCAGATAATGAACCAGTCTAAAACCTGTTTTAGACGAGGTTTCTCCTTCGTTTTGCGACTTTATCTCTGCGTAACCACGTCACTTTTTTTTATGCGTTTTTGGTCACGTGACCTTTGCTTTGATTTCTGCTAATTTCAAACTCGATTTTTGATTAATTGAAAGAATAATGATAAAAAATAATTGCACTGCTCAAATATATTCGTTGGATAACACTAGAAAATACAAAAAATATTCATTTTCCTCACTTGTGCAAGTTCCTCATTGTCATGTTTTCATTTTACTCTCTCTCCAATTGTATGATAAGATAAGAATGAAGCGGGAGGAAAGTTTATGTTTCTTATGAGCTTTTAACTGATGCAATATTTTTTTTTTTCGTCTTAGAACCTGTAAATGATACCTGTTGTCCAAAATTAAAAAATAAATAAATTTGGATATTACACCTCTATCAGTCAAGGAGAGTGAGAAAAGTGAGATATATAGATAGATGAATCATAATTTGACTCTACCCTTAACTGTAAGAACCTGTCGTATGCAAAATAAGTCATTCATAAAGATAAATTATGAATCATCCAAATATGCGCAGCTTAAATAAGATTTTTTTAAAGCATTAATTTTAAATTGTAATTGAAATAATTTTTCTTGAAATGGGGAAATAACTAGAAATAACTAGACTAGTTATTTTACAAGTAAGAATAATTTTTTTTTAATTGCTAAGTGTAGGGAAAGGTTAACTTCACATTATCTTGCTTGATCAGATAATCTTTGCAGCATTATTATATTATTATTAAAATCAACATATTTTCAATTTTTGAAAACATCAAAGCAAATTCACAGCAATAACATAAACTCAAATGGCATCTTTTTTTTATTTTTTACTTATGTAATTAAATTATTATTACAATTATTAGCTATTAGGTTCGTTTACTTTTATAAGCTACGTATATTAATTCACACAACTCTGGAATTTTTTGTAAGGAAAACCTATGTATTTTTAAGAATACAAAATCCTGTATTTGGAACTCCAACCAAAATGATACATTTGGTAGAAACTCAATGATCTTTGCTCCAAAATTGTATAACAGTCTACCTCTAACTCTACAGAATATCAAAACCAATTTTTTCAAAAATAAATTGAAAGAATACATTTATAATTCTGAAGATATCTCTTATTTAACTAAATAAAGGACAGGCAATTTTATTTCTGTTGTAACCGCCTCCATCTCCTCCTCCTTTGAAACTGGCTATTTTGTCATGCTACGGATTTTTCCCCTTTGCTTTTTCTTCAGGTTGTCCCTGTATTATTTATTTACTTACGTTTCTTTTATTTATTTAATTATTTAGTAACTTACTTACTTCCTTTATTCATTTGTTCAATTATTCATTTATTTATGCATTTGTCATTTGTATCCTGTTGTTAAGTGTTTGGTGTTGGTACTAAAAAAATACTATGTAATGGAATATTTGTATTCCTCAGCAATGACTCTGGCCTGCTGTTGGTATTCTTTTTTTATTATTGGTAATTTTTTGTACCTAAAGTTTGAAATAGATAAAATTGGACAAAAATCTGTACTAAAGTAAATTTTATTTGAGACAAGTTAATTTGAATTGAAAGGAAAGATCCAACATCCACATTAAAGGATGATTTTGAGTACACCTTAATAAGTTTTCTAATGCAATCCATAGTTAAAAGAAAACTCAACCTGCAGATAACTATTGATTTGTCAAGGAATAATAAATTCATAGTTTCAAATAAAACACATGATTTGATATACATTTGGTTTACATTGATGGTTTAAAAATAACGCTTAAATCGACACAAGGGTTTATTTTTTATATCTGTTCCTAGCTTGGTAATGTTTTTCTTTAATTGTGTATGCCAAGTATTTGTTACTCAAAGAAAGCTATAGATGAGAGAATTTCAAAAATAGATCACATGTGTGGATTATTTTGAATTTTTAAAGCAAAATATTTAACTGTATAAAGCTCTTTATGGTTAGAAAAAAAACCGCATTGAATTGAGACGTAACTGTTATTAAAAGACAGATTCTATATTCTTTATTGCGGTACATCATACCCAGATACCAAGCATGTAATATTTGACGACTCATTCAAATCTCGCTCTCTCTCTCTCTCTGAGGCTTGATGATGTATAATGAAGTTTCTGTCAATCAAAAGTTATTTCATGAATAAAATTCTTGACTAGTTAGCTAGTTTGGCAACAAATTTGATGAGAAAACTTACACAAAATAAATTAGTTCTAATTCACTATTTCTATTGGTAGCTAATACCTGAGTTCCCACTATATCTTTCCCTTAACGCATAGCACTGGTCCAAAACATTTGAAGTTTTATTTGGGAACGTAGTCCTCAGACAGATGAAAGTTCAGATCCTACGTTCTACATAATGTAGTAAAAAGCTTAAACGTAGGTTCTGAACTTTCATCAGAGTTGTGTAGAAGCTAAAATATATGAAAAAAAAAGAGACTACGAATAGTTTACCGAAAAATTGGTTTATCAAAATATTTTAGGTCCAAGGAAATAAATTTAAACGTGTTTAATATCGCAGACTATTATTATTTTTTTTTATATTTTTTCATTCTTGGATTTCTTTATTCCTTAATATAAATGTCTTCCTAAAAAATTACTTCTGTCAAAAATTACGCAAATGAAAACGTTAAACAATTGGCAATTGTTTGACGTTTTCATTTGCGTCTATAGTTTTTAGATGCCATTTAAAGAGTTGCTATTCTTCATTTAACTGTTAACTCAGTCCAACATTTAATTCAGTCAAAATGTATTTATATGAGAGGAAATTGCAGTATCCTCACATACGCACTTTCACATATGCACAAATTAGTCATAAAATTTAGGCTAGTATATGAATATTGGGATTCAACATTCCAGAATGTCTACAGCTTAAAATGTTGAACATCTTCCATTTATATAAATATACGTAAAAGTAACCACACGTATGATCCAAAGATCATAAATTGCGTTCTTGATATCTAGTTACTCTATTTTTTCCTTCTTCATCTTTCACGATGTGTGATCCATCACTCTTAGATAAATACCTAATCAACCGAAACAAGGTCAGTGCTATCATATGCTTATATTTGATTCAAATGTTACCATTTCCGAAATTACTAAAGTAAAAATTAAACACAAATAAAATAGTACTGACTGTATAATATTATTTTAAAATTATTTTTGAATCTTTTCAAATTAAAGGCTGTGACACAGCTAAAATTAAACTTTGGAAATAAATAAATTATTTGCAAAGCGGCATTTTGCATAAAGTCAACGCCGTTTATTATGGCTTCTTGTTTCAACATGGTGTTTTTCAAATATATAAGCAAAGGGAAGATATATTCTACAGAAAACAATAGCATATTTGATTGTATCAAATTTACGAGATATATTTTAATGAAACACCGAGCACTTTGATCAAAAGCACTTTTAGTCCAGTTCTTTAAAGAATTAAAATAATTGATACTGTTTGTGTGGATAAAATATATTTTATACTTGTGCATTTATATCGACTTATAAGTTTAATATAATGTCCGCAGTACAAAGGTTCGTTCTACTTTTAGAATTAAACTATCTGCGTGGCCCTTGCCCCCTTAAATACAATATTACAAACTTTGCCAATGAAGTTGCATTAAACCCCAAAAAGAAAAAAAAAAAAATAATGTTTAATGCAATAATACAATCTATGTGAACTTTTCTATTTATCTTTTACCCTTTAATACAACAAGGCTCAAGATTGTAGGGCGACCATATGGCTTGAGTATTGAGAGCTGATGGTAAAAAATGGTTGTTTTTACTGCATAAAAACTTGAAAAACTAATTAAAACTTAATTAAAATTTTAGTATTATGACTGTTAGAATGGAAATTAGAGATAAAAAACTACTTACGTTTAAAGTTCCAAAGTTCTCCGAATACTGGAAGTTACTTTCACAGACTCACTACGACAGACTGAGTTACATATTTACAAACAGACTTACACACTTTTTGTTTTATTAGTACAGATAAATATATGTAGTTGCCCAACTTTGGCAGTATAATCTATACTAGGGCGCAACCTGAAAATTTCTGAGGGACTGTTTTTCAATGTAGCACTAAGTTTGCTTTTGTATTTCTCTGCATATAGCAACCGCCATTGAAGGACTTTCTTATTCAATATATCACAGGCGATCAATATTAGTGTTTGATCTGTGACATACGCATGCCAAAATAATTGAATGATTTTGGTCAGTTTTCAAGCTATACAAAATACTCCAACATGAGACTCATTATTAACAATACGGAAAATATGATTTTTTTTTATTTTTTTATTTTCGAGATTACAGATTAACAAGTTTTTTTTTTATTTATTTCATTTCAATTAGAGTAGGAGTAATATTTTTGGACTGATGGACAAACAATCCCATTTATCCCCAAACAGGCCCATTTTATTAAGAATTTATGGCTTATATGGGGTAAGAAATACAAGCACCATGGAGAACTAGTGCCACTGCTATCATGCACTTAAACACTATAACATTTAGAAAATGGAAATATTCATATTTTTTTTTTTATTTTTTTTTTAAACTATAATTTATTCAGACCAAAAATAACATAGAATTTTTTTTTGATGCTATGAGAGCACATTATTTATGGGGAGTTGGCACCCTCTATACTGGTAATGTTAATTTAGCATATTTCATGTACCCTTTTCTCAGAAAGTAATTAACATAGAAGTCTAATTCTTTCTTCAGTGCATTTTTCAGATACTTGAAGTTAGCTTTTGATTGTGATTCATTTACTTTTTTTAAATGAATTTTCTTGAAAGTCACTCAAATTTGTTAAAAATCAGAAGTTTTTTGCCGAAATGAGCCAAAACAAAAAATATTTTTAAAATGACAACAAAATCTCTCTTCAGTATGTGCAGATACATAAAAGGAATATGTGTTAACAATTTTAAGAAGATAGTTTTTGCAGTTTCTGAAAAAAACCGAATAATGAAAAATGTAGTTTTGAGAAAAACGCATTTTAAAGAAAACTTTATTTGCACTAATAGTTACCAATTTTGTCTTCGAAAAATTATTATAAAACGTCTAGGTGAGGTATTATTACAAATGAGGTATCTTTTTAAAGGAGATAATTTAAATTTTGAAGAACAATCATAAACTCAAAATCGATGATTTATAAATTTTAGGGTACCAACTCCCGTTAATTCAAAGTTTTGGACCTATCAGCTACTATAGTGCGATACAATAGGCTTACTGAATGTAGGTAAATTAAATACGTATTCTTTTGAAATTAATTACAATTACTAAGTAATTATTCATTCATAACAAAACATCAAATTATTAAGGATCCTGGGCGAGATGTGGCTGGTTCATTACCTAAAACCCTCTTTATGGTTGAGGTCCTGACTGTATTTCATTTTTATAAGGCTAACCTTTAAAAGCTTAATATAAAAACTAGATTCCTCCCATACATAAAGAATTTTAAGTTGTGTCTGAGTGTGAGTTCTAACAGCATTGTAAAAGCAAAAATAATTACAATCTAGAATGATCTAGAATTACTATTTTTAGAGATAAATTTTTTATGATGAATGTATAGTAAAGAATATTTATAAATTTCTTGTTTTATAAAAACCAATACTAATACCAATTTTAAGACGAGCAACAGGCTCAAGGCCCAACACGGTTGGTCAAGTAAATATATATATACACGTAAATAGAAATAGAAAATAATTTGCATACAATAGTTACAGGATCATACATACAATATAGAATAGTTACAGGATCATACACACAATATACAATAGTTAGAGGATTATACAATATAATATACATAATACAATATACAAGTTGAGACAGCGTTTGACAATCATACAAGAAAAATGCAATACATAATGCAAGCTGACAAATTTTATAAAAACCAACATTACGCAATCATAAGTAACCAAATATAGCAATAAACTAACCTAAATTAAATATATACAAAGTACAAAATATAAGTTACTTACCTAGCCAGTGTAATCCAATTATTGCCCATTGATGATCCTCCAGTGCATATCTAACTGTTTCTTAAAATTCTTTACGATCACTGAATTTACAACATTTGCTGGCAAATCATTCCAATCCTTGATTATCCTATTGTAAAAATAGTGTTTTCGCCCTTCCCTATTAAATTGAGATTTGAACAATTTGCACCCATTTCCCCGTTTCACTATTGAAGTCAAGTAAGTTTGGATTATTTGAAATTATTGTTTTTTCAATGTTACTTTAAAGTTGAGTATGTTTTATTAACTATTTTAAAAATAGTAAAAAGAAATATCGAACTAAGGTTTGACCAAATTGTTCCTTCAAACTAAACTTTTAAATAAAGCTCTCATACAAAAATTATATAAAAAAGATAAAAATTATCTGTAAAATGAAGGAGAAAAACAAAACGCCAAAGTAGAGTGGAATGCGCTATTTTTTATTTATAAGAATGAGTTTCATTGTATATTGATAGTAATACCATCATTTAGGTTCTTAAATTTAAAAGTATTCAATATCAAATTTAAGAACAAAGCAAATTTAAGATCAGTTGCAAAATATTTCGATGTGGTACAGCGAATTGAAATATAAAGTTTGAATTTCACATATTCACTTTCATTTTGTGTTGCAACAATAAGCTCTTTTTAATGATGTTTGTAAGAAAATTTTCACTTTTAAAAAAAAATCCCCTTCCTATACTTTATTGTTTCGTGAAAGCTTTCAACATTTAATACTTCCTGAAGTTGAGTAATTCTACAAAATGCATTTTTAATATATGTGCTCTTAAAAACTAACTATGACGTGAAAGAAAATAAAGAAAAAAAACCCCTTTTTTAATAAATTTTTGTTTATTTAAAAAAATAAGAAGAAAAGGAGTACCAATCGAACATGAAACTATTTTTATTTTGATCTTCTTTAAACTTTATAAAAGATGAATTTATATTCGTCATTAGTACTTTAAAGGAATAACCTCAGTAGCACAAATAAGCTGGCCAATATCGCTTGACATAGGCCAATCCCGATGTAGACCGTTGTAGACTGGCTGTTGTAATGGATCTTGCCCAATCACATCCAATGCTGGATACAGAATACTGAAAGTTTTGAAATGTCGATGCACAGTATTAAAATTGAAATTTATATTTTTTTAAGAAAGAAAGAAAGAAAGCTTGAAGGGTTAAACAAGTTTGTTTTGTGATATTCGTGACATGTTTATATTTAAAAAATCGTGTATTTTCGTAGAAAATTTTGTTTCGTTTGGAACGATGCGCGAGTTTCGGCCATGATAGGCAACCTTCCAATACTCTTATTTCAATACTGCTGTGCTGCTTGGGAAATTTACTTTGGTAACAAATTCAACATAATTTTATCAGCAAGTTAATTTTCCAAAACTTAACTTGCTAAGTGACTGTAGGTAAATAGACTAAAATGGTAAAAAGTCCTTTAAATCATACAGGAAAAATGCGATACATAATGCAAGCTGACAAATTTTATTAAATCCAACAGTACGCAAACATAAGTAACCAAATATAGTAACTAAATAACCTAAGTTAAATATATACAAGGTTTGTAGCACAAAATATAAGTTACTTACCTAGCCAGTGTAATTCAATTATTTCCCAGTACATATCTAACTGTTTCTTAAAACTCTTTAAGCTTGTGGAATTTACTACATTTGCAGGCAAATCATTGATTATCCTATTGTAAAAATGGTGATTTCACCCTTAACTATTAAATTGAAATTTGAACAATTTGCACTCATTTCCTCGTGTCCTATTGTCAGTGACAAATTCTAAACCCCAAACTTCACAATGTGCAATAAATTTAAATAACTGGATCAGAATCGAAGATACAGCCATCGTTCAGATTTTTGCTTTTTACGTACTATTTATGTTAAAAAATTGGTATGCTTATAGTAATACTTCGTTAGATACGGCTATAAAATAAGCATTCGGTCTGTTATATAGGGACGAATTGACAATTTCTTTTAATGAAAAAATTGACTAAATCATGATAAGCATATTTTAGTTTTTAACTAAAATAGGATGGTTAATGTATAACATTTAATAATTTTATTCCATGCCTGTCAAATCTGTAGAATGTTTTTTACTGGAATTAAAGTTATGAAGAAAATGATTATAAAATTACTACTTCAGGGTAATTAATTTTCACAAAATAGATATTGCTTTCTTTTTTGAAGGCAATGTTCCTGACAAAAGTAAAACACTTCAGAATCATCTGTCATAATAGAAGAAAATTTACACGGAATGCAAAGATGGTAAAATTTTTATGTGTTTTACAGTAAATGAAAATAAATTAAACAGAAAATAGTTGAAATATGTGAGAAATAATTAAGACTTATCCACAATCAGATGCAATTTATTTTGAAATGAAATACTTAAGGCCAGAATTGTTTATGCAATTAACAATCAAAATGAGAGTTGATGATGAAATGAAGTTCTAAGAAGCAGAATAAATTCTAATGGAGTAAATGCTTTTTTCTAAAGCTAAACGGAGTAAAAATTACTTTAACTTCATCAAAATTTCTATCGACTTTATTCTACTTAAATTATCTGTATCGTTTTCCTTTAAAAAGTAAATTGCTTTTCTTCCTCCATGAGCTTTATATCCCTACAGGGAAGGGAAAAACAAATCCCTTAAAAGCGAGAATATCTTGTGAAATTGAACATTCCTCCAAAATAATCTATTTTGCAATAACTTTCATTTTATCTTATTTAGATGGTGGACAATAGCTGAATTTAAAAAAGCCCACTGAGTCATCATTTTAAAAAGAAATATTCAGTTAGGTCATACACCTTCTTATTATCAGTTGGATCATGGCACAGGCAGTTTGACTTTTTTAAAGTTAATTTATTTTCTCAAAAACTAACATATGACAACGAAGTAGTTACTATAAATCTTTTATATGCAATATATGCATTTTATGCGCAATTGCAACTTAATTAAGTTACTTTGAACTAGATCAAGATTTCAAAGTGTTAGGCCACTAGAGGTCGGCGATATATCGATACGACGATATTTTATCGATATTAAAAAAAAAATATCGATACTAAAAATATCGATACAAGTCACAGATATATCGATACTAAAAATATCGATACAAGTCACAGATATATCGATATTTTCAAACATTTTTAGTTTTTTGATGACCGTTTTGTAGTTCCATGTGTTTTTTCAATTTTCTTTATTCCCTTTTCAAAAACTTCAAAACTAAAGTTTGGACTTACTTGGCTGAGAGACAGTTAAAATGGCACCCTAATCAAAAAGAAAACATAATGTACTTGAAAGATAAGATCATTAATTAGTAGTCATTAACATAGTACAGTTTCTGTTGCCAATGTGTGCCTGGAATTTGCATCTAATTTTGAATATTAAAATCATCTCTATTAGCAAAATATGCGGCAAACAACATTTCAAAATTTCTTCTTCAAAATTAAATGTGAATTTATGCATTGACATTCAAATGTATTTTATTTATTCTGATTGATAACATAATTTATTTATAAAAACAGTTTTTATAATTTATTTAATAAAACAATTTTGGCATGAATTCATGAACAGTAGAAATTTGCCCCGAAAAACTTCGTTTCTGGCAAAATTAAAAATCAAACAATTTTTTTTTTAAATTCATGTATCAATATATCGATATTTTATCGATATTTTTTCCTATTCAACGATATATTATCGATATTTATTTTGATCGATATTTCCAACCTCTATAGACTACTGAGAAGAATACATCTATTTTTAATGACATTAAAAATATTCTCCCCCCAAAAAATTTGATAGAATGCATTGTCGTAGACAACTAGTCTATCTGCCAAGTTTCGGCCTGATTGAACGACGACTGGTTGGTTAATTAGCCTTCTGAATACTTTTCTCACCACAAATACATGAACAAGTAAAATAGCAGTTAATATAAGGGATTTTTTAAAAAAATACTTACCCATAAAAACAAAGATTTTACCATAAATCCTCTATATGCTTTGCCAACTTATACGTGAAATTGTAACTTATTTAAGCGATTTTGAGCTCAGATCGAGTTTTTATAGAGTTTGACCACCATCAATAAAACGTCATTCTGTGCCATTGATTTTTTTTTGTTCCTAAGGCCTGAATGAATGCATTGACATCGACAACGACTGTATCTACCAAGTTTCAGATCGATTGGATGACGCCTAGTAGGATAATTCTGAAGATTTTGCCCTCCTCAATCAAAATCGAAGTTAATAAATAGGATTGAAAAACATCAAAATGGCAGGTTTCTTTTATCATTTGGCATCAACCTAAATAAGGAAAAGTTTCAGACATTAATACCGTAAAATTGTACGTACTTGAATATAGCTTGTTATCTGGATCTGACGTACAACTATATAGAAACGTGTAAAATCGGTCTTTTAGTGACAATCCCTAAAACTTGATAGAATGCATTATGCTAATAAGTCAATTTGCCAAGATTCAATGTCAATTGCCTGAATGAATGCATTGACATCGACAACGACTGTATCTACCAAGTTTCAGATCGATTGGATGACGCCAAGTAGGATAATTCTGAAGATTTTTCCCGCCTCAATCAAAATCGAAGTTAATAAATAGGATTGAAAAACATCAAAATGGCAGATTTCTTTTATCATTTGGCATCAACCTAAATAAGGAAAAGTTTCAGACATTAATACCGTAAAATTGTACGTACTTGAATATAGCTTGTTATCTTTATCTGACGTACAACTATAGAAACGTGTAAAATCGGTCTTTTAGTGACAATCCCTAAAACTTGATAGAATGCATCATGCTAATAAGTCAATTTGCCAAGATTCAGTTGGATTGGATGACGGCAAATGGGATAATTTGCCATTTGAAGATTTTGTTCGCTACAAACACACAAACGAAATGGAAGTTAATATAAAGGATTTAAAAACAATTATAGTTTGTATTACTCAGTCAGAAAACTCAATGATCAAAATGTCTAAAATTTTGAATACAGTTTATTAGCAATGTTTATTACTTTCAATAGATACTTAACATTTGATATTACTATGCCTTGGTTTGAAAGAAGGTTGAAATTTAATTTATTAAGGAACAGACCCAGAAATTGTATCTTTTTGTTTTATCCTTAATGTGTTTTTAAATACTACGTTTAACTAACTATAGTATTAAATAATTTTTTTTCATAATAAACATTAAAGGTTGTTAAAACTTTTATACATATGAATTATAATTTTGTGACGTATAAGTTCTGTGGCGTGTGCTTCATTTACTCATATTTTTGTTTAAAGTTTTCTGATGTTCATAAAAATTTTCAGTAAACTTTTTATCTGATTAAATTGTAGTGCTAGGTTTAAAAGCGTGTAATAAAGAAAACCGTGTTGAGTTTTTTAAAGAACATATTCTAGTGTTAACAGAAACTTCTTCTACATACTTAGAAGGCTCTATGATTTCATTAGGTGCAATAGAATTTTAGTAAAAGGGTTAACAAAAAGTAAAATTAACATTGGTGTCTAAAGATAAAGAAGACGAAGAACAATGGGATCATATGACTGAATGTTATCGTTAAAAAGCGAGTTTATAATACCATGGATGGTTAATGACTGAATCATATTTGTAACAGAAAAAAAAACCTTAAAAGCGATTTTAATACATTCTCAGTTTTTTTTTATATAATATGTAATGTTTAATTTTACGTATTACATTTGTTAAAGACGTAACGATACAAGATACAAGCACTAGTCTTTAGCTGAAATTTTTAGATAGTGTATACTTTGCTAATGACTTGAAGCCTAAGATGGCTTAACCAACTCCATAGAGATCAATATCACCAACTCTTCCCAAAATAAGTTTGTGTTAGTTGGTAACCAAGGGCCTCTTCTTACGCAGCATAAGAAGAAGGAAAGTTTGGCAGATATTTAGTTGGGATAATCTGCTTGCTTAGTAAATCCTTTATGAGCTATTCAGAAGTAACAGTTGCAGACCAGTGGATCCAATGTATTTGTACAACCTGTCTGGAATTACGGCCAGCATTGCCAACAGGGCTATGTGAAGGTTTCAGTGTTAGTTTTTGCTTTTATCTACAGATGCCACTACTATCTTACAAATTAATCTTAAAAAAGCCTTACCAAGAGAAATTTGTTGATTAATTTTTCCTATAACCGATGTTATATGTATATTTATTGTCTTGGTTTCCAAGCAGATTTTGAACTGGTAAGTTATAGAATTTGAAATATGTAACTGGTATAATTATTGAATTGGAAATATGTAATTTGTGTGGTTATTGAATTAGAAATATGTAAATGGTACAGTTATTGAATTTCAAATATGTAACTGGCTGGTTGGTTGTATTCAGATTATCTGGCGCCGTCAGCAACACGAGGGCTATAATGCGCCGAAACATTCGTCATTAGACAAGCCATCATACATTTACAAACAGCCATGCCTAACATGGGACTCGAACCCGCAACCTCGCGGTTTAGAAGCTAGCCCGCTAACAACTATACCGTTTGGTTGGCAATATGTAACTGGCATATTATTGAATTGGAAATATGTAATGTACTGATCTCGAACCTGAACTTTGGATGGGTAATACATACAATTTAGTGACTTGAAGCCGGAGAAGGCTTACTTAACAATCTTCATCATTGATTTCTATATTAGCTGCTTGCCAAATTAGTAGGCATTTGTTGGAAACAAAGAGGAACCTACTACCGAGCTTTATTTGTTGTACAGTAAGGGTACATTGGCTTCATTTGCTTGCAGAATAGAAACGACTCATGAGCAATCCAGAAGATGCAATTAGATATCAGTGATGAAACGTATTGTTGAATCTGTTGAAACTAGCAATGCTGTTCTCTCTCACTCAACGCTATTTGAAGATTTTTTGTTAACTGTAAGAGTTTTTATAAATCTAGTAGCAGAGAAATATGACCGCTAGCATTTGTGGGTTTTACGAATCAACACAAACCCATATTTCCCCCATTATCATGTATTTCATAATGAAACACATTACCTTATTGTGATGCCATGTGTTTCATTACTGTGAAGTTTGAATGGCCATGGCACTTTTATTGGGAATTCAGGAGGTGGTTGGTAACTTTTTCCCCCATTATCATGTATTTCATAATAAAACACATTACCTTATTGTGATGCCATGTGTTTCATTATTGACCATGTGTTTCATTACTGTGAAGTTTGAATGGCCATGGCACTTTTATTGGGAATTCAGGAGGTGGTTGGTAACTTTTTCCCCCATTATCATGTATTTCATAATGAAACACATTACCTTATTGTGATGCCATGTGTTTCATTATTGACCATGTGTTTCATTACTGTGAAGTTTGAATGGCCATGGCACTTTTATTGGGAATTCAGGAGGTGGTTGGTAACTTTTTCCCCCATTATCATGTATTTCATAATGAAACACATTACCTTATTGTGATGCCATGTGTTTCATTATTGACCATGTGTTTCATTACTGTGAAGTTTGAATGGCCATGGCACTTTTATTGGGAATTCAGGAGGTGGTTGGTAACTTTTTCCCCCATTATCATGTATTTCATAATGAAACACATTACCTTATTGTGATGCCATGTGTTTCATTATTGACCATGTGTTTCATTACTGTGAAGTTTGAATGGCCATGGCACTTTTATTGGGAATTCAGGAGGTGGTTGGTAACTTTTTCCCCCATTATCATGTATTTCATAATGAAACACATTACCTTATTGTGATGCCATGTGTTTCATTATTGACCATGTGTTTCATTACTGTGAAGTTTGAATGGCCATGACACTTTTATTGGGAATTCAGGAGGTGGTTGGTAACTTTTTGATCATTAAACTTTGTCAATATTCTTAAGTGTTTCTCTTTTTGATTTTGATGAACCATCAATGAGTGGTGCAGCTCAAACTGACAATATGAACCCTCAGTGTAGCAGTTCAGATCTATCCTATCACTTATTATTGTTACACCTGAAGCTGCGAGGTCTCATTCAAATAGGGGCTGGTCTAAAAGGAAATCTCGTATTCTGACTGGAACACTTAAAAAGCTTATTATTAAAGCTTAAAAAGAAACGCAACACCTTTAACGCAAGACATCCCACACCCTTCCCAAAAAAGTAATTAAAAAACTTTTTCTCCTTGGAGACAGTTCTGAATCTGATAGCGATACCAAAATTTTTAAGGAGAAAGTGACTTTAATCTGTCAGATGAATGTCATGAAATAGATGACCAGCTACAATTTAAAAAAGATGACTTAGAAAAAGGAAATTTTATTCCTATTAAAATTTCAAATAAAAAAACTGATAAGTATTTTGTTGTAAATATCTGTGAGTATTAGTTATTATCCAATGTTTCAGATCCAATATTTGTAAAAATAAACTTTAAGAGGCAAATTTAAAAGAGTAGATGAAAAGTTGTATGATATTGGTATCGAAGACATTGTGGCTAAATTTCCAAGTTCTATTACTACTAGTGGATCTGCTCAACAGTTAGAATATTTGTCATTTGGAGTGAAATTTTCATGATATAAAGTCGGATAAAAAATAAATACAAAACTTTTAAAATATTTTGATTAACAATATTCTAATGACCTTTATACATTTAACTTACATTGATTATTTATACTGAATTAAATACTTTTTTCTTTAATGTTGTATCGTTTAATTAACTGGTCAGAGATGTAACAATCTATGGTCAAAGGTACAACTATATTTTGTATCTTTGACAACAATATTATTATTATTATTTTTTTAAAATTAAATTAAAATAATAAAAGTAAAACTAGAAACTTGATAAAATAAGAAAAGTGAATTAAGTTTTGATATTCAAATTAAGAAAATTGATACTTTACAAAGTGGTCAAAGGTGCAATACCTTCCCTTATTTATTGAAAAAAAAACACAAAAAAAACATCAATTTGAGCAAAACAAAATTAATGACTTGTAATGTCATAGCCTATTCCATTCACGCCTCTACAAATGTTTTGTAAAATTTAGATTAGATGGAGAGATCAATAGTTAAACCAAACTTTTAACAGCATTCTTTTTTTAAGATATTTAAAATATATTTGTTCCATTGATTATTCCATGTATTTATTATAGAATGACTTGGGTGAAATATATGCTATAGTAGTCAAAATACTAACATTCTTACTTTTGTAGTTAAAAGAAGCAACCAAACAGAAAATTTGACTGGATAAATGAAAAATTATGGGTCTTATTTATAGAATCTATACAATAACGCAGGTCCCCAAGAAGATCATATTTATAAATACGTATTAGCAATACCAGTTTATCAACGGTTGTTGAAAGTTTGAATTAACCCTTTGCACTCCAGTGGCGCCTCTCAGGCGCCACACGATTGGATGCCAAACCACGAGAGGACAATTAGGTGTGATGCGGAAATTCGATGCAAGGCCAATGACTGTGTTTAGTTTCTATGAAGCAAATCCATAAACACCAACCGAACCTAAAATGTCTCGAGTCGCTGATTCCTCCGCGCGAAAAAGGCCTGGAGTGCAAAGAGTTAAAATAAATATATCTGTCGTGCTGCTGCATTAAAAAAAAAATAGAAGACAGCATGTTCAAAGAGTAAATGAGAACTTATATGAATGTTTTGAAAGGTGAAATGCTTGATGATATGTTTAAATAAAGAATAAGCCTAGTGTTGTTGTTGAAGAACACGATACAGTTCTATGCGGGAAGTTTTTCCTTTCTGCTGAGAAAGAAAGAACATTTTCAAAGAAAATAATTCTGAGAAATGTACGAAAATTGTGTGCGCATAGAGTTTGAGGAAATTAAATTTTTGTAGTTTTCTATTATGACACAAACTTATTATTTTATAGACATTATTTATAGAACAAATTCTGAAGATACCTATTCTTTTATCGAGCACAAAAATATTCAATTAAGTTAATGAGAAACAGATAGTGCCCCATTCATCCCTTTTCTTCATCGCTTTTCTTCACTTTTTGTAGCAAATTCCTGGAATATTTCGCGTTTGAAATGATCTTCTAAATGAAATTTCTTAGTGTTTCTCAAATAGGCAGCACGTAAACAAGTATCTGAGAATTTTTCATACATCAGGAGTAACATTACGAAAATTTATCGTATGCCTTTTGCCAACTAGAAATGAATGGAAGCCATTTCGATTTTATTTCCCGTAATATTTAAAAAATATAGAAGCAATGAAATCTAAAATACTCTTGGGAGGTAAAGGATTTGAACACTCTTTTGTTGAAATACTTTTGACTTTGTAGTACATTGAATCAGTGTATCTAAATAAGTTCATATATTTTAATTCCGTGATCTTGTTTACGAAATTTTTTTTCAACGCGTAACAAATGGTAAAAAAACTCAAACCGATGCGTTGGAATAGTTGATTCTTTTATTATTTAGATTTTAATGTTAGTTTTTTCTATTTTAATTAAATGATTACTTATTATAGAAATATATATCATTGCCTTTTAAATTCAATAGAGTATATTAAATACTTTTCTAAGGTATTTATTCAACTTTTATAGATGAATAGATTTTCATTTCATTATTTCTTGATGATATAAAATTATCTTTACAAAATCAAAGTATGCGGTAAACTGCAATACGTATGATTCTTAGTTTTTTTTTTAATCTATTTTAATTCAATGATTACTTTTCTTAGGTGGACATATATTATGACCTTTTAATTTAAATAGACTATTTTAAATACTTAACTTTTTCATTTTTTAGATGAAGCGATTTTTATCTCATTATTTCATAATAACATACAATTAGATCAACGCCTTCAAAGTGTACTAAAAACTGTAAGATATATGTAATTCTATTATTAGTTTTTTCGTCTATTTTAATCCAAGGATTGTTTTTATCACATAAATATGTTATTACCTTTTATATTAAAAGGAATATTTTAAATGTTTCACTTTTGCATTTCTTTAATTTTTCTAGATGTAAAGATTTTCATCTCTCTCTTTTTTTTTGATGATATAAAATTACATTCACAAAGTCAAAATATTGATGATAAAATATTGAATTTTGGAGAGGCTTCATCTTGGTGCTATTAGTTCTATAGAATCCCTGTATCTCTTTTCAAACTAAACATGTGTTATTTATATTTTATATTCTAGATGTTTTCGTTTGGCTTAGACAAGAAAGGTTCCGTTCATTAAGCGAAACAAAAACTAATACACTTTAACTATATTTTTAGAAATTCTGTTCTTTATATTAAGTTGTTTTCCACAACAGCAAATAATATCGGCTGTATATTATTTGTTATTGTATTGTATTTAAATAACCAATAATCATGAAACTACAATGAAGAAATGACCCGGCATGCCCTGAAAGAAAATGGAGAATAAAGAAACAGCGCAATGCTGTCCTAGGTCCTATATCCGTCCAAAAATGAAAAATCTAATCAAATTTAATCTTAACAAAATATAATAAAAGTACACAAAATACAATAAATCTGTGGTATCAAATAGAGGAACCATTATCTGTAAAATGATGCGTATAATAAGAGGGAAAATAAGAAAAGTAAATCTTGTATGTTATTTCTAGACAGTTTTTGTGTGTGTGCGTGTGAACCCTCTTTTCTCCATTTATTCAAAACCAAAATTGATGACTGATGTACCAATTTAATGTCAGAGACTACCGCTCCGGACGAATAATTTAAATGCAATTGCCTATTGTGTTATTTGTTCGAAAATCGAAGTTAAAAAGGAACCATAAATAGTCTAAAATGTTTGGAAAGTTTTGATAGTATACAGTAGATAACATAACAGCATTTAAAAAAAAGCGAAAGTAAAATTTAATCATCTTAAGAAAACCTAATGAAATTTATATTTCATTGCAATCGAACACCGTATCTAACTCTGATTAACTTCCGAAACAGTAATTCTTTTGATCATTCTAAAGTATACAGGTTGCGCACGGGCTCATTAGTAATCATGAAGAAGGAGGTTAAGCACAACTTAGATAAATTAAACGAGTTTTCAAGCAAAAATATTTAATTTGACTATTTCATTTAATTTAACAAACAAATAGTCTTAGCCGCATTTCTAATATTTTTATAATAAAAAAATTTACAGCGTGTTGATTATAAGGTTATTACTTTTAAATACTGCCAAGTAAATTTTGATAAACTAGGGGGCTCCGCCCCCTGCTCGCTGACGCTCTCCAACCCCCTGGATTGCTATGCAAACCCCTTAGCTCGCTTTGCTCGCCTCAAAGGGAAACATTTAAAATAGGCCCTATCAAAAAGCTATTTCAGCTACATAATGCCAAGAAACTGAAAACGTTTTGTTATTTATGAAGAGCCAGAATACTTGCCACGTCATTATCCTGCTGCTGTCGAGACGCGTTAAGCAGGGACAGTGTGACAACGTAGTAGAAAGTTATTGGAAAACAACGAAAATAAACAGTATCGTACATATAATTAAAAAAAAATGGTTATTTCATTGAACAATTTGAACAATTAAAATTTACGGGCTGGTTTCGTATGAAGCGCCAAAATAATTAAAGTTGATCATCGAAATTTCTTAACGAAGCAATCATTTGTTTGCATAATCTTTATTGTGATACTTAGAAAATAAAATGAAACAGTGAAAGGCCAATTACCCGGCAATTCATCTTGGCTGCAAAATTGTCAAAAAAAGTGGGAACTGTAAAGAAAATTCTACTAAAACCTCCGGAACATGTTCCAGCAGATAACTTTTCTGTTTGTCTGTTAATCCGGAATTCTAATCCAAAAGAAATATACACATTTTGGATCTACTTATTCATGCATCATCGTAACTATTAAATCGATAAGTTTTAAATAGGCAATAATTTCCATCTGTAAAGTTGAAAAACAAAATATAGCGAATCCAAGTTGTTGCTGTTGCCAGTTATATTAGCCAAATTTAAACAATATATTGTGATTGGCTGGATTGCTGAATTTGGAAATTCGTGCATAAAGTACATTTAGAAGATTTGTGATTGAATGTTTGAAGTCGTTGCCATTCTGCTCACAGAAATACAGCCGAATTTGGACGTTACGCAAGAGAATTATATTTTGATAAATGAGAGACCGATAGTACGAATAAAGTCAATTTTTATGATATTTTTGGATACAGCTTTACGAGAATTATCCTATCATAAATAGGCAATGACAATTATGATTCTATAGTATTATCAAAAGAAAAAAATATGAAGTGCCACTAGGTTGATCTATGAGAAACGTAAAATGAGGTCGTCTTGTGAAAAACAAGCATAGTGGTTAATGATTTGTTAGTATTTTCAGCCTTCCATATGCAGTCTGTCTGACATAAGAATAGCTCCTGCTACGAAGTCTAGCGTTGTCTGTTGCCATGTAAACAAAGCTAGTCTCTAGGTTTCAAGAGAAAGACATCGATATGCATTTGCCATATTATCGCCTTTTTGGACACTTAATTTTTTGCATGCATTACCCTCATTGTACATCGATGACTCTTGTTTCTATAGAAACTACTAATAAGCAGACTAGCCGGTGGGAGCCATTTTCCTATTATTTCTACAATCAAACATCAGACAAATAAACATTATGAAATCCATTGTTCATACCAATTCATCATACAGTATTACTTACTTGAGAACAATTTAATCACAGCACCATAGACACGAGAAAAAAATCTAATCACTATTCATTTTTCTGACATTATTAACTTGTAATAAATGTAAAAGAGCTTTTCAATAAGCAACTTTTAAAAGGTGGGGGATTAAAGACGCAATTTAAAATGTTGACAAAAGCAAAACAAAGTACTCAATATTCTATTGAAACAAATTCCTAAAAAATACTTAAAATGTTGACACCAGACAAACAAAATACTCAATATTCTTTTGAAACTAATTCCTAAAAAATTCTTAAAAATTACTCGAGACCCGGAAAAGCAATATTAAGCCTCGATGAAAACATTTATGTTGCTCCTCGTACGAAAGCACATTACGAGCACATTGAGAAATGCTGTGTCATTAAGTTCCGAAGCTTTGGATAGAAACGTTTTCGGAAAAAATAAAAAAAATAAAAATACTGTAAAAGCTACAAGAAACCTTTTAATAAAAGTAAGCGATAAGAAAGAAATCCGTGTACCCCATTAAATGTTAGAAAATGCTTCTATTCCGGGTACCATCAAAGGACATGCCGTTTGAAGAGTCATTAATTTTCGCGTATTGAATTAAATGAGCCTCTACATTGAAGAATCAATTACTTAGCTAATACCTCAAGAAAGAGCCGCGCTTTTTCCCGACCTCTATAGACTTTCTTTATTGTAGATAAATGATGCATCTATTTTCTTAGGTATTCTGACAATATAGAAGAGTTCTTCAAGAGTGGTATTCTGTATTGTAAGAAAAATTATAATTGTTTGCTGTTTAAATCCCTTATATTAATTTCGATTTTGTTGGTGTGTGATTGGATGGTTGGTTGGCTAAGTGGGTGTGTATGCTTGTCGATGGCTGATAAATCTGTGGAGTTCAAGTTAACCCCCTTGCCGTCCCAATCAGACTTTAACTTGGCAGATAGATTCGATGTCAATGACAATACATTCTGTTAGATTTTGGGGGCTGTCACTGTCACTAAAAGGTTGTTTTTATGGAATGTTAATAAACCAACTTGCCGCCATCCAATCGCGCTGAAATACCATTTAACCGTTCATTGAAGAAACTATTTCCTGTTGCCAATTTTTTTTACAAACAAACAAACAAACAAAAAAACAAAAAAAAACCCCAAATAAATAAATAAATAAATAAATAAATAAATAAATAAATAAATAAATAAATAAATAAATAAATAAATAAATGAATAAATGAATAAACAAACAAACAAACAAACAAACAAACAAACAAACAAACAAACAAACAAACAAACAAACAAACAAACAAACAAACAAACAAACAAACAAACAAACAAACAAATGTTAATAAACCAACTTGCCGTCATCCAATCGAGCTGAAATACCATTTAACCGTTTATTGAAGAAACTATTTCCAAACTATTTTATTTACAAACAAACAAACAAACAAACAAACAAACAAACAAACAAACAAACAAACAAACAAACAAACAAACAAACAAACAAACAAACAAACAAACAAACAAACAAACAAACAAACAAACAAACAAACAAACAAACAAACAAACAAACAAACAAACAAACAAACAAACAAACAAACAAACAAACAAACAAACAAACAAACAAGCAAACAAACAAACAAACAAACAAACAAACAAACAAATAAAACAAACAAAACAAACAAAAAAACAAACAAACAAATAAATAAATAAATAAATAAATAAATAAATAAATAAATAAATAAATAAATAAATAAATAAATAAATAAATAAATAAATAAGTGGTTTTAATCAGAATAAATAAAAGATATTTAAAAATTGGCCATGCATATAAAGGATTTATATTAAACACTTTATTTTTATTTGTACATTAATTAGGTATTAAATGGAAGTTATTTATAGGTATAGTTTATCACAAGAAACTATTTTCATAGGGATTCCTACCATTTAGAAGAACGATGAAAGAGCGGTATTCTGTACTGTAAGAAAATTATCATCATTGTTTGCTTTTTTAAGTATTAAAAGGAAGTTATTTATGGTAGAGTTTATCAGAAGAAACTATTTTCATAGGTATTTGGATAATATCAAATAGGGTAATTCTATGCTAGAGGATTATTCTATATTGTAAGAAAATTATCATTTTTGCATTTTAGGTATAAAAGGAAGTTATTCATAGATATAGTTTATAAAAAGAAACTATTTTCATAGGTATTTAGATAATATCAAATAGGGTAATTCTATGCTAGAGGATTATTCTATATGGTAAGAAAATTATCATTTTTGCGTTTTAGGTATAAAAGGAAGTTATTCATAGACATAGTTTATAAAAGAAACTATTTTCATAGGTATTTAGACAAATTTGAAGAGTTTTACATGACTTGCATTCTGTGTTGAAGTTTGAATTATATAAAAACAAATTTAGGTAAGAAAATGATAATTATTTGGGTTTACTTATTATTGGAAACTTATTATTAGAAAACTTATTACTGGTATAGTTTACAAGAAAAACTAATTTCATAGTTATTCGGGCAATTTAAAAGAGTTCTTCGAAAGTTGTATTCTGTTTAGAAATAAAAATTAATACAAGTATTGTTTATTCTAATTTGTGAAAACATTTCTTGTAAATTTGTAAAACCGAGTTGTATTCTGTATTGAAATTTAAATTTTACAAATACAAATTTGAGTTAGAACATTATTAGTGTTTGTGTTTCTAGGCATTAAAAATAATTATATTTATAGTTTATTAGAAATAAATATTTTCATAGTTACTCAGACTACAACCCCTGGCAAAAAGTATCCGATCACCGAAAGCAGTACCCACGATACATTAACATCAGTGGTCATTTTTCCACAATTTCAAAATTTTTTTTACAAACCTTTGAGTTTTCTTGTGAAATATGACTAATTTATTCAAAGAATATTAAATAATAACATAAATTACAATTACCGTTATCAATTTACACTAGAAAATACATTGAATCGTGAAGGAAAAAAGTTTCAGATCATCACTTTATGGAGAAAAAAGTATTCGATCGCAAATAAAAGCAAAGCATTTTTAGTGATACATGCAATTTTTTTTTACTCGGCGCATGTGTTCAAGATCTAAGAAGACAATATAAAAGGTCGAATAGTGGTTTGAAAGTTAAAAACTAGTTTCGCATCTGTGGAAGTATGGCTCGAAAGTAAGAATTATCTAAAGATCTAAAACTTTTAACTGTTAAACACTTAAAAAGCGGAATTTCTCAAAGAAAGGTTGCTCAGACCTTTGCATGTGCTCAAAGTACTGTTTGCGAATTTTGGAAAAAATATCGCTCGAGTAATGATTTAACAAATCTTCCTCGAAGCGGTCGCCCACGTGTAACATCAAGTAGGCAAGACAGGAAATTGGTTAATCTTGCCAAACTTATGCGAAGTTTTCCAAACAACTTCATGCCGAATGGTGTCAAAATATAAAGAAAAGGTATGTGCACGTACAGTGTGAAATCGTTTAAATGACAAAGGATATCATTTCTGTAAAGCCTGAACGAAACCATATATGACTAAAAAACATAAGAAAAGTCGTCTTCAATGGAGCAAGAAACATAACAGATGGTCTTTTGATGATTGGAAGAAGGTTATTTTTAGTGACGAATCTCGTATTTGCCTAGGAACTGGGGATGGCACTGGAATCTTTGTGTGGAGGAGAGCTGATGAAAAGTTCAAAGAAGATTGACTCAACACTAAAACTAAATATCAGAGTTCATTTATAGTGTGGAGTTGCATGACATCTCAAGGAGTGGGTAAATTGTGTATAGTGTTGCGAACAATTAATTCTGAAGTATATAATGACGTTTCAGAGCATTATTTGATTCCTAGCATCGAGGAAGCTTTTGGTGACTCCTCCGATTTCATTTTTCAATATGAAAAAGCATCTTGTCATCATGTAAATAGGTCAAGAATTTTTTAAAATCGAAATGGAAATTCTCCAATTAAGACTATGAACTGGCCTGCAAATAGTCCGTATCTCAATCCAATTGAAAATGTTTAGAATGTTTTGAAAAGAAACATTGATAAGAGAAGATCTACCAATATGGAAGAGCTAAGCCTTGTCATCAAAGAAATCTGGGGTGAAATTCCATCAAATTTATGTCACGAGTACGTCGAATCCATGCCTCGACGCTTAAATGAAGTAATCAAGGCAAAAGGAGGATCAACAAAATATTAAATTGAGTTGATCGAACACTGTTTTTTCACTAATATGATGATCGAAAACTTTTTTCTTTGAAGACTCTATTTAATTTCCTATTTGCATTGTTCAAGTTAACTGTAATGTATGGTATTATTATTGATTATATCACAAAATGAGCTAAATTTTGTAATAAAATACTTTAATTTGAAAAATACATATATTGAATTTGTAGAAAAATAACCTTTTATGTTAACGTATCGTGGGCACTGCTTTCGGTGATCGGATACTTTTTACCAGGGGTTGTATTAAGATGAGTTTTCATGAATGGTATTTCTATTGAAATTTAAACAATATAAATCTAATTTAGGTAAGAAAATTATCACTGTTTGTGTTTCTAGGTTTTAACAGAATATTAGTTATAGACATAGTTTACAAGAAGAAATTATTTTCCTAGGTATTCGGACAAATTTGAAGAGTTCTCTAAGAGTGGTATACTGTATTGAAATTTAAACTATATAAAAGTAAATTTAACTGAGAGATGTAAAATATTAAAATAAATTTCTTTTGGATAGTGAAACTTAAAAAAGTAAAAAGTGCGAATAAAAGTTGGCAATATATTTAAAGGATAGATTTTAAAAACTTTGTTTTTATGGGTTTATTTTTTTCATGAAAATCCTCATTAGTAAAATATTTAGCATAATGATATTTGTAAATTAATCACAATTCATTGAAATGAATGCTTCCTAGTAATTATTTTCAAAATTTATATTTTTTGCTGTACCATTATGTCTATACCACAATCTGCAACCATTCTATATACCACATTTTTTTATACCACATTCTGCAACCATTCTATATACCACATTTTTTTATACCACATTCTGCAACTGTATAATCAGAAAAGAATGCAAATTTATAATAAGGTTTTGTAAGGACTCACCAGCACACATACTATGTAGTTTTTATAGGCACCTCCACAGAATTGGAATTAAAAAAAAATGCTCTTTATATGGTTTTATGATATTTTGTTCTTTAACACATTCGATGTTTTTAAGACATTAATAAATTATTTTTGTAAGAAAATCATTATTTGTCAGTTACTTACTTCTATAATTCATAAATACTGTTATGATATCAATGGACATTAATATTTTCAGCTGTTTAAATACGTTAATACACGTTATTTGTTTTACTGTTTAGTATTTGTCCTATCTATCTCTTTTATTTTTAGTCAAAGTAATAACATGGATCACACAAACTTTGTAAATTTCACTTTTCTATATTTTAAAAACACCTGGCTAGATGAAATCCAACATTTTAAGTAGTTCTAAAGATAATGTTTTTATTTATTTCATAAAAATGTGGAAAAAAAAAAGGATGATGTATTCAAAAGCTGCAGTCTTTCTTGATCTAATAGAAATATTTGCATTAAATTGGCGCAAAGATTTTTCATTGCGATTAGTACACTGATGACTAAGTACCTTAGATAATGAAATTTTAGATAACATGGTTTGCATTTGTATATAAGAAAGATGAGATATAAATTTTCAACACAGTATTCTATTATCTATCAATAGAATAGTGTTCTATGTATTATGTAAAGCAGGAAGAGTGCTTTATTTCGTAGAGAAGGATTAGTGCTTTATTACGTAGATAAGGAATAGTGTTTTATTACGTACGTAGAGTAGGAACAGAGCTTTATTACGTAGGCAAGGAACAATGCTTTATTACGTAGAGAAGGAACAATGCTTTATTACGTAGAGAAGGAACAATGCTTTATTACGTAGAGAAGGAACAATGCTTTATTACGTAGATAAAGAACAGGGCTTTATTACGTAGATAAAGAACAATGCTTTATTATGTAGATAAGGAACAGTGCTCTATTACGTAGAGAAGGAATAACACTTTATTACGTAGAGAAGGAAGGGTGCTTTATTACGTAGAGAAGCAACAGGCAGTGCTAGAAGTGTGGGTAGACGAGGGGTGACGCGTCCCCCCACTTTTCAAGAAAATACCCATGCGTCCCCCCACTTCTAAAACCACTGAATTCCATCCCCTCACTTTTAAAATCACTTAGTCAGCCTAAGAAAAACTAATGAAAAATAACTTTAACCTTCATATGCAGTGACACTAAGAAAAGTGATTTTTTTTTACGCTTGAAAACTTCAAAATTATTTATGGTATACATATATATCATACTGTTACAAAAATGTATTATACTACTTTGAATGAAGATATAAGTATTTTCATCAACAAATACTGTTACTTGGTAAACTTTTAACTTTGGAGGAACTTTCTAAGTTAAATTTCTATTCTTGTTTCATATAAATACAAGCTATTAGAAAGAAAAAAAAAGAAAAAAAATATATAATTCTCTTTTAATTTAATTTTATGAAAGTATGCACATTAATAAGCACTATTTAAATCGTAATATACAGTTATGTATATAACGTTGAATTATTACTTAACTTTATCTCTTACTTCCAAGTAAAAAAAAACTAAGTAGCAGAATATTCATTAATTTTTGGACCCTTGTTCCATGTTGTGTTAGGAAGTATCAATTAATTCCTTTACTAATTAATATTTTTACTATAAGTTACGAAATTATAAAATTTATCTTTGAATAAGGGGGGGGGGGGGGGTTGCCAACTTTCGAGCATTCCACCACTTTTTTTTCTTCACCACTTCTACCACTGGGAACAGGACTTTATTACGTAGGTAAGGAACAATGCTTTATTTCGTAGATAAGGAATAGTGCTTTATTACATTGAGAAGGAACCGTGATTTATTATGTAGAGAAGAAAGGATCTTTGAGAAAGGAATCCCTAACTTTGAAGTGACTTTAATTAGAAACAGTGAAGGACAGAAGTAAGGGACAAGTGATAATGTCGCATAGACAGGTATGCAATTTTAAACACAGTAGTTTGGAAAATTGAGTGATGGGAGTTAATTTGATGACAGTTGCATATAGTTTAACGAGTTGGGCCCTTTTTTTTTGAACGGATAAACAAATCTGGTGAATAAGGCGTACTGACAACCCATCTGTATGTCCCATCAGCATTACTAAGTTTCATTAACACATTACAACTTCTTACACTTCCCCAAACAAGTTTGCGCCAGTTGGTAACCAATGGTAACTTATTACACGGCATAAGATGGAGTATAGTTTGGCAGCAATCACTAGTTTAATCTTTTGCATTGCAAAAAGTCACTTATGAGCTATCAAGAAGTTAGTTATCAGAATGGTAATGCTGCTAAATGTTTTGATCAATATTTTCAGGTTATGTGTATTTAATAAATTATTATATATTTGCAACGTTTTATTAAACGTATCTGACTTCTTTTGAACGCATTTCCCTCAAACATAATACTGATTATCAGCCTGATCATGTCACATGTGTTCCTACATTTAAGGAACTTTATCGAGTCACTAAACTTCCACTGAGATAATTTACTAGGTTTCAGCATTACTAAGTTTCATTAACACATTACAGCTTCTTACACTTCCCCAAACAAGTTTGCGCCAGTTGGTAACCAATGGTAATTTATTACACGGCATAAGATGAAGTATAGTTTGGCAGAAATCACTAGTTTAATCTTTTGCATTGCAAAAAGTCACTTATGAGCTATCAAGAAGTTAGTTATCAGAATGGAAATGCTGCTAAACGTTTTGATCAATATTTTCAGGTTATGTGTATTTAATAAATTATTATATATTTGCAACGTTTTATTAAACGTATCTGACTTCTTTTGAACGCATTTCCCTCAAACATAATACTGATTATCAGCCTGATCATGTCACATGTGTTCCTACATTTAAGGAACTTTATCGAGTCACTAAACTTCCACTGAGATAATTTACTAGGTTTCAGTATTACTAAGTTTCATTAACACATTACAGCTTCTTACACTTCCCCAAACAAGTTTGCGCCAGTTGGTAACCAATGGTAATTTATTACACGGCATAAGATGAAGTATAGTTTGGCAGAAATCGCTAGTTTAATCTTTTGCATTGCAAAAAGTCACTTATGAGCAATCAAGAAGTTAGTTATCAGAATGGCAATGCTGCTAAATGTTTTGATCAATATTTTCAGGTTATGTGTATTTAATAAATTATTATATATTTGCAACGTTTTATTAAACGTATCTGACTTCTTTTGAACGCATTTCCCTCAAACATAATACTGATTATCAGCCTGATCATGTCACATGTGTTCCTACATTTAAGGAACTTTATCGAGTCACTAAACTTCCACTGAGATAATTTACTAGGTTTCAGCATTACTAAGTTTCATTAACACATTACAGCTTCTTACACTTCCCCAAACAAGTTTGCGCCAGTTGGTAACCAATGGTAATTTATTACACGGCATAAGATGAAGTATAGTTTGGCAGAAATCGCTAGTTTAATCTTTTGCATTGCAAAAAGTCACTTATGAGCAATCAAGAAGTTAGTTATCAGAATGGTAATGCTGCTAAATGTTTTGATCAATATTTTCAGGTTATGTGTATTTAATAAATTATTATATATTTGCAACGTTTTATTAAACGTATCTGACTTCTTTTGAACGCATTTCCCTCAAACATAATACTGATTATCAGCCTGATCATGTCACATGTGTTCCTACATTTAAGGAACTTTATCGAGTCACTAAACTTCCAGTGAGATAATTTACTAGGTTTCAGCATTACTAAGTTTCATTAACACATATGCGGATTCTCCTATGGAGTACCAAATCCTGTTTTAAGGGAATTAAGTTAGTGACTTGAAACACAGTTGCATGCGATGGTTCAATATCCTAAACCACGTTTTCTCAGATTTGTACGGATCACATTACACTTCATAAAGCCCTTTCTACAGCCCTTTGAACACAATGAATCCATTGCAATCTCAAACATCCTTGATTATCCTGTCCCTAATCAGAACTTGGTTATACATCTATCCAATTATTGGAAAGTGTCCATTCGGTGAATCACATTGAATATAGAAATCCACTGTCAGGATGGATTATGAGTAGAGATGGATCGATGTTTGTGTGCCATGTTTCTTGGACTTCAAACAAAGCTGGCATTTTCTAGTATAAGTTTGCAAAAACAGGGCGTCCATAATTTAACTGATACTTTTTAGAGCCTTTGGTAAACAATATAAATCAAACTATCTTGATAAAGTTTTATACGTATACTGCTGAGACCATAGGGAAATTTATAACGAAAAATATATTTTTTAAATTTAAAAACTTTGAAAATTTGAAATATTGAGAAAAATTTTAATCAATTCAAATTAAGTGATGAGCCTAATTCTTAAAAAGTAATTTATGAAGACACACAGTGTTAAAAGATCACTACCGTAAATTTTTAACTTTATTTATGAGGAACTAATTTTTGTCAATGTTGGCATTTTTGTCTACCAGAGAGAATTTCAATTTGAATCAACTAATTAAAAAACAAAAAATCTTAATGCGATTTAAAGTGTGTCATAAAGGGCAGGGAAACTACTAAGATAAAATATGTGCATGGTTAAAATAGGTGCAAAGCTAATTAATTTTAACTTTATTTTGAATTGGGACGTTTTTATAAAAAATTAGTATTTAAATGCTTTAAGGAAAGCTAATTAAATTATATTTACTATTCTAGTAGTTTCCAGTAAACAATATTTGTAAATAAGATTATAAATACACTACAAATTGATTTATGATTGGTGCCATTAGACCCACATAAGGTAATAATCAATTAATTTATTAAAAATCATAAAATAAAAAATTATTTGAATTCAAATATGTTAGCTTTCGAACACTTTTTGAGTGAAAAAAGTATTGTCTAGATAAAAAACTATTCCAATGAATAACTGGTATGTTAAAAAAAATTTATTAATATTTTTACAATGTCTATTCATCCTAATTTTCAAGAGAACCTGAGTTCTCTAGCCTCACTTAATTTTCCCGGTGTCTGCCTGTTATGTTTCAAAAGGCAACATCCTATTCTCATCTTGTATACTTGTGAGCGCATAAGACCGATTATTCCACCAAAGAATATTTGAATCTAGATACCTTACACTCTTTCATAATAAAAGTTCCATCTCTATTTGTCGATGAAATATCGTCTTTTATCTTTTAAATGGTGAAAACATGGATGTTCAATGATCATCTTTTATACTTTAGGCATGAACGTGTATCTGCACT
This sequence comes from Linyphia triangularis, assembly GCA_963978545.1. Classification (NCBI taxonomy): domain Eukaryota; kingdom Metazoa; phylum Arthropoda; class Arachnida; order Araneae; family Linyphiidae; genus Linyphia; species Linyphia triangularis. The sequence continues at coordinate 110,467,139 of OZ021721.1, read as the reverse complement.
GCATAGTTAACTTGTTCAGCGTAATGTGCATGGTAGCCAGATTTTGTAGTAGAATTATGAAATACTTTATTTTTTCAGAATTTTTTCTTTTTACCTCCTGACGTAATGGTTGTGTGTTTCGGATTTTTCTGTTTTTAACGGCTACACGAGGACCATATTGCCCAGTAATATTGTTATAGCAACATCTATATTTACGCTTCATAATATTGAATTTTGTTAGAAGACAAGACATCAACACCTGAGCTAGCACCTCCCTCCACATCCACACCAGTGAGAGAACATTGAGATCTAGACGAATTTAACGCTCAACAAACACCATTAATTTTATTCTCTGTTGTTATGCCATCTCGCTGCTTTCACTATATTCTTGGTGTTACTATATTGTATTCTACAAATTCTCTATCTATCTATCTATCTATCTATCTATCTATCTATCTATCTATCTATCTATCTATCTATCTATCTATCTATCTATCTATCTATCTATCTATCTATCTATCTATCTATCTATCTATCTATCTATCTATCTATCTATCTATCTATCTATCTATCTATCTATCTATTTTAATATAATATCTCTAAAAGAATTTAGAAGATGGACATCACGATTTGTTTAAATCTATATAGCATGAAAAACCTAAGATTGGTTGGATTATATATTTTTGGGCCGACCAAACGGTATAGTGGTTAGCGTGCTGGCCTCTAGACCGCGAGGTTGCGGGTTCGAGTCCAGTGTTAGGCATGGGTGTTTGTAAATGTATGTTGGTTTGTTAAATGACGAAATGTTTCGGCGCATTACAGCCCTCGTGTTGCTGATGGCGCCAGATAATCTGAATACAACCAACCAATATATTTTTGGATAAAAGAGATACAAGGGAACTGTTACGTCGTCACTTAAAGCACTTGATTATAGAGAATTGTCTTTGGTGTCAAGGAAGGTACATTCGAGAGGAAGAAGACTAACATTTGTGTCTTGAATCATAGAAACCCAGGATAACTCCTATCATGCAAACGGCATTCGACGTGAGAGTATCTGTCACAATCGTCATCCTGCCTACTCGAACTCGTCGTCGAAATGGAGAATCGAATTTGAAATTTTTCGAAAGTTAGTTGACCATTTTATCTCTAAACTTTGAGTAACTTTAAAATACTTGTCACTAAGTGGAATGTAACTTAAAATTATTCATTTCAATTAAAACATTTGGCATATTGTTTTATTAGATGGCAAAATAATATACTTGTCTTCAATTACGTGTGAAAGTAATGTTTTGCCTTTATTTGAATTTGGGCTATTTTTTAGTACTGGTTAGTAATATTTTAAACCAGATTATGTTTATTGATATTTTTCAAAGCATGTTTTTTGGTTGAGTTTTTTTTTCATGATAAATTTTGTACGAATATTGAATTCCCTTCACTTAACTCGGCAATACTTATATCACTATAAACTTCCGAAATTAAATCTAATAGCAGAGATGGATATCAGATCTCACTTAATTTTGTTCGAGTTATCAGTTGTTTGATTTTGCATAAACTACTTAAAACTTACTGATCAATAGGTAATTTGCATCAAGGAATTATTTGCATTCTGCAAATAAATTTATATTATTAAATACAATACATTTAATTATGAAATGCATTACATTAGGAAATACATTACATTATGGAATGCATTACATTACGAAATACATTATATTACATTATAAAATACATTACATTACGAAATGCATTATTTTACATTATAAAATATATTACATTACGAAATACATTATATCACGTTACAAAATACATTATATTAAATCATGGAATACTTTTTACATTATATTATAGAACACATCACATTATATTAAATTATGGAATATTTTTTGCATTATATTATAAAATACATTACATTGCATTGTAAAATACATTACATTAAGATATAAAACTCATTACTTTAAGCAATAAAATGCATTATATTAAATTATAAATTGCCTTACATTACAAAATGCACTATACATTCAATTATAAAGTACACTTCACTAAATTACCTGATACATTACATTGTATTAATTTGAATACATAATATATTAAATTTCACGTTAAGTTTCATTATACATTAGATTACATTAAACATTACACTATTCATTGCATACACTTAATTATGCATTACATTACATTACTCATTATACACTTAATTAAGCATTACATTACATTAAAATTAAAAAGTAATCAGTAGTAAGTACTTAAAATATCATTAGTAATTGACGATTAAGATATTGAAAACTCGTTTATATGTATTATAAACTTGACAAATTACTATTGCGACCATACTCCTCATTTTGAACGTATTCATCCAGATTTGAGGTATCTTTTATTGAAAATATATATTATACCGTATCAATTTTTTTTCCTTAATAAATAACAATTATGACGAAAAATGAGTTTTTCTGAATACACTAAAAATCAGTAGATGTCACTTTTTGAGGTAACAAATTAATGGTCATGTTGTACAAGACGCATGCATAGTATTTATTGTTTTATTGCCTTTTTAATTTATCAACCACTATCAGAAAGTGAACCTCATAAATTTTTTAAATGACACTAGTCTGCTTCGAAATTATCTTGTTTATGGTAACGAATATATTAATTATAAAAAATAATAAGAAAGTTGAAGCAATATTCTCTGAAAATTCAGCAGAAAAGGCTGTTCAAAGGAAATATAATCTCAAAACAGATTCAGGTCTATTGGGAGCATTTCTTAGATTAAAAAAAAATATATTAAGCGAGCTTTAAAAAAGTAGTTTAATTAAAAGCGATAAAAAAAGAAAGTAAAGCTCTTCAGTGATCTAGATTTTGAAATTAATTTAATTGGGTACTTCGATAAAAAACTAATTAGCTGTCAAAATATGAATAGTATGACAACTAATTTACTGATTTTTATTTAATGATAAATATTAGAAGCAAACTTAAGCTTGAGTGTTTAACGTATATGAATGATACGTAAATTGATATACTTAATTAATTACTTTCCTTATTTTTCCAATGAAGATGACGAAGAAATTCCTTTGCTATTGTTTAGTTGAATGGTGATGCTATCACCAATTGAGTAAGTGTGTCGTGTTTAATAGCTTATTCTTTCCCTCCCCTTCTCGGATAAGATGAAAAACCATTTGTATTGAATGTTGACTGAATGGTGATACTATAACCAATTGAGTATGTATGTCGTGTTTAATAGCTTATTCTCTCTCCTCCCCTTCTCGGATAAGATGAAAAATCATTTGTATTGAATGATGACTGAATGGTGATACTATCACCAATTGAGTAGGTATGTCGTGTTTAATAGCTTATTCTCTCCATCCCCTTCTCGGATAAGATGAAAAACAATTTGTATTGAATGATGACTGAATGGTGATACTATCACCAATTGAGTAGGTATGTCGTGTTTAATAGCTTATTCTCTCCCCATCCCTTCTCGGATAAGATGAAAACCCATTTGTATTGAATGATGACTGAATGGTGATACTATCACCAATTGAGTAGGTGTGTCGTGTTTAATAGCTTATTCTCTCCCCATCCCTTCTCGGATAAGATGAAAACACATTTGTATTGAATGATGACTGAATGGTGATACTATCACCAATTGAGTAGGTGTGTCGTGTTTAATAGTTTATTCTCTCCCCTCCCCTTCTCGGATAAGATGAAAAACCATTTGTATTGAATGATGACTGAATAGTGATACTATCACCAATTGAGTAAGTGTGTTGTGTTTAATAGCTTATTTTTTCCCCTCCCCTTCTCGGATAAGATGAAAAACCATTTGTATTGAATGAAGACTGAATGGTGATACTATCACCAATTGAGTAGGTGTGTCGTGTTTAATAGTTTATTCTCTCCCCTCCCCTTCTCGGATAAGATGAAAAACCATTTGTATTGAATGATGACTGAATAGTGATACTATCACCAATTGAATAGGAGTGTCGTGTTTAATAGCTTATTCTCTCTCTTTCTCGGATAAGATGAAAAACCATTTGTATTGAATGATGACTGAATCATGATACTATCACCAATTGAGTAGTTGTGTTTGTGTTTAATAGCTTACTCTCACCTCCCTCCGTCGTATAAAATGAAAGACCATTTGTATGTTGGATACAGTAAGAAAGGGTTTTTTTCCCTTTGTAATTAGAGATAATAGTCTTAAAATAGATTTTTAACCGAATACAACAGCCTATTTCTATCACATTTGAGTACTTAATACAGCTAATAAACCCCTCTTGTTTTTGAACTCAGCCAAATAATGCAGCCTGAAGTGAGCACTTCTATTTTCAGATGGAATTGTTGTACCAAACTATAGATATAAATCTAACAATAAAATAATCTTTGGCTTGACACATGGAGTTTATATTTGAGCACTAGTTCCCACAATTGCAGGTGAACTGATGTTTTGAAACGTACAATAAATTGAAAAGTTCAGAAGATGAACAATGGCAGCATAATATATACCAAGTTATACGAATCTTAATTATTGCTGTATCTGAAGTTGTACGCACAGAATCTTTTGTTAAAGCTTGATAAAGGGTTCAGTCTTGTTTAAAAAAGTTTTGTAAGCATCTGAGACAAAGAATAAATTACCAATTTTTATTTTGTAAAAGCTGAGTCACCATTTCCTTCAAAAAAAATAAATATATATATACGGCAACATAATATGTACAAAGTTATATGAATCTTAATTATTGCTCTATCTGAAGTTGTACTCACAGAATCTTTTGTGAAAGCTTGATAGCGAGTTCACTCTTGTTTAAAGAAGTTTTGTAAGCATCCGAGACGAATAATAAATTACCAATTTTTATTTTGTAAAAGCTGTGTCATCAATTCTTCTTCTAAAAAAAAAAAAAAAAAAAAAAAAATGAAAATAAATAAATTATAACAATATATTATACCAATACTTTAAGGGGAATTGTCATCCTTTACCTGCCTCCTAGACCCAAAGCTTTATTTTTGGGCCACATAATCTGAAGAAGCATTTCTTTAAAACATTAATTTTCTACCAAGTTTAACAACAATAATAAAAGATCATTGATAAAATTCCAATAGAAAATAATGATTTTTTTTATTTTTATTTTTATTGTGGTTCTTTATTTTTAAATCCTTTATATTAAATTTGATTTTGTGTGTGTCTGGGTATGTCGATGGCAGGCAAATCTGTGGCGGCTTAACTAACCCTCTTTACATTCAATCGGGTTGAAACTTGGCAGATAGATTCGATGTCGATGACAGTGCATTCCATTAAATTTCGGCAGCTTTCACTGTCACTAAAAGGTCGCTTTTACAGAATACTAGTAAACCAACTTGCCGTCAACTAATCAGGCTGAAATTGCATTTAACCGATCATTAAAGAAACTCTTTTCTATTGTCAAAATTGCTTTAATAAATAAGTAATAAAATTGTTTGAATCAGAATAACTAAAAGATATTTGGATGTGAGTGCATTAATTCACATTCATTTTTAATGAATAAAGTTTGAAAATCAGTTTGCCGCATATTTTGGTGATAGAGCTATTTTTAATATTTAAAATTAGATGCTAACATCAAGTACACGCTGTCAGCAAAAACATCGCTTTGTTAATGAATACAAAAATTAGCAATGCATAAAAAGGATTTATATTAAAAACTTTTTTATGGGTTTTATTATTTATTTTTATACTCAAACGTGGGAGATGGTTAGTCACACAGCCAAATTACCCATAATTTCATGTTTAAAAAGTAATTCTGCCAAGAGAAAATCTCGAATACTTTAGGAAGGATCATCAATCAACCCTTGCCCCATAGACTTAATGCTTAATTATTTTGGTCACAATATCTAACGAAATATTGATTTAAAATACATGAATTTTTTACTAGAAGATAATCAAACAAGTTTGAAGGTAATATTACTCAGTGTTGTTTTATACTTTAAAATGTTTTTAAAATTTAACTTAAAAACTTTAATAAAAATAATAATAATAAAAAAAAATCATTATTTTCAATTGGAATTTTGTCAATGATCTTTTATTATTGTTATTAGAAAATTAATATGTTTTAAAGAAATGCTTCTTCAGATTATGTGGCCCAAAAATAAAGCGTTGGGTCTAGGAGGCAGGTAAAGGATGACATTTCCCCTTAAAGTATTGGTATAATATATTGTTATAATTTTTTTTTTTGTGAAGGAAATGATGACACAGCTTTTACAAAATAAAAATTGGTAATTTATTCTTCTTCTCAGATGCTTACAAAACTTCTTTAAACAAGAGTGAACTCACTATCAAGCTTTAACAAAAGATTCTGTGCGTACAACTTCAGATACAACAATAATTAAGATTCATTCAAATTAGTGCAGAGCTTCTTCCAAAACGTCTCTAACAATCCTGTTCTCTGAGATTCCACATGTTGGTGGTTTTTATATCCTTGAGTTTGAACTTTCTCGAAAAATCCAATGCAATCGATCTGGAGATCAGCCCGCTCTGGAAAACCTCTGAACATTTCTCGATTCCCTCGGATGCTGTCAATTGTTTAAGCCTGTATTATCGTTATTAACATATAATTTTATAAGAAAATATAACTTTTAAAAGAAATATATACTCTATTTGCAATTATATACAGACAATTTTTATAAAAATATAAAGTTTTTTTTTTTAATTTTTTTTTTATAATAATTATTTGATAGAGAAAATTAAAAATAAATTTGAAACATTGATTTATTTCAGCCAAACATAAACTGAAAGATCATACTGTATATTTCCTTTATCAAAATTTAATTATTTACAAAAAAATATAAATAAGGATAGTGTAAATACGAAAATTACGCCACACTTGAAAAACTGTTTATTTAACTCATGATTAATTTTTAAAAATGAGCTTCACAAACTGTATTCATAAAACATAACACACAATTAAGTGTAAAAAACCCATTTCTTTAAGGTATACGTATAGGTTTCAAATCGCAAAAATCGGTGAAGATTTGTGAGACCTCAAAAAAAAAAAAAATAACACAAACGAAGGAAAGTTCTATGATGGAGGAGCATACTAAAGTGTAAATATATAATAATAAATATAATAATAGCAGTTTTTTAGATCAAAAATGTTCTTTTAAAGGTTTTTTTCAAAATGCAGTTTCTTCAGTTTTGCATTTCATTCAATCACTAATAACTCCAGTTTAAATAATATATATATTTTTTTTTGCTATAAAATTCGCATAAATTGTTGAATGTTTTGACCCTAAATACTAAATAATTGGTAAATAAATATATTTTTAATGGAATTTTAAAGATTAGATTTTATATAAAAAACATTGATTTTTCTCACACTTAGTTAAAGCAAGATATCACAAAATAAACACACTGCATAATTCTACTAATAGGGTCAAAACATAGAGCGGAGTATTCCGCATTATTGAACACCAATATTGTATCTGTGAGTGAATTCGATTTTTTGTAATTACCTTTCAAAATTAGACTGATTAATTGATTAAATGTTAATTATTAAAATTGATGATATTTAAAAAAAATAAAAAAAATATTGGAAACAGTTTAACAAATAATGTACTTTTCAACTTGCTAAGGTTTCATTTTTAAATTGAAAATTAAAAGAAAAAAAATTTCGAAATCTATACGTATACCTTAATATACAAATAGTGGGCGAGGCAACAAGATCACCTGCGCTTGTCAAATACGCCTAATGGAAGGTTAAGTGTAAATCTTTTACAATAGTGATAGTAAAATAAAGGAATTTGTTTTATTCATTGACATTTAGAATTTTCCTCCTCTCCAAAAAACCTAGCTAGTGATTAGAATATTCTGTTATTAAGGTGCTGATTTAAAACATTATCTGCACGTACTATTGTTACACTTAGCAAACAAAGGATTACGAACAATGCGTGACTTCCAAGTTATCGATTCCTGTAATAAGCTCTATTCTTGAATTGAGCTCTATAAATCCTTTGGCTTGTACATTTTAATGAATCCATTGAATTGAATGAATGGTTCTTAGGGGCTCATCAGTTACACGCTTCTTGAAACCTAGAGAGTTTACTGATTAGCTAGAGAGAATGTAGCATTCAATCTGTAAAATCAGTTTCTTGTGAAATAAACCAGAAAATTTAATGGTTTAGATTGCAATTGAGGAGTTTAAAGTCAGAGTGGTGTAGGTCTATTTTCAATAATTCTGACTAAGTTCAGAAATACTATCTAGAAGGGCTAAACTGTTGACAGAAAATGTGATCTAAGTCACAACCGCAATGCACTCAAACCCAACGAAATCGCTTAACATGAAATCACGTTTAACGCAAAGTAAAAGCAGCACTCCGTATGTGAAACGCTTAACGTTAATTTATTTGTTTAACACGAAATTCGGTTGGCGCGAACAATTTCAGTGACCCTATCGACTTCGCCTTAACTGGGTTTGACTGTACTTCGCCACATGTTTGCATCACAATACGGAAATGTTAATAAAACAGGTGGTTTGTTAAAACAATAAAACCTGGACTGTTTCTTAAAATAAAGATTAATCAACTTACACACATTGATATCTAACTGTAACTTCTGGATAGCTTACAAGGGGTTTTTGCTCTGCATGCAGATGAATCCAATTCAATACTTTACCTCATCTATGCTACATAATAGGTTGCTCATGATTACAAATATATTCCAACTAGTTTGGGGGGGGGGGGGGCTAATGCAGATCTACATGGTAATTGGGGGAGGGGGATGCTAATGTCGATCTACATGGTGATTGTTAAGTATTATCCAGAAGTTGTAGTTAGAAACCAGTGCCTACACCACTTTGACTACTGTAATTATACTTAAGAATTGATCAGAATACTTTATACTGGTTCGTAGCTAATGTTTATGGGAAAGTTTGTTTTTTGAATTTGCTATAAGGCACTCAAAGTTTTAAATGATTTTTTCTTGAAGCTTGTGATTAAAAAAAGTGTGATTCAAAAAAAGGTATGTGTAAATTTATTATGGTCTTCTGGGCTTGTATCCGGGTTGAGGGGTTACGCAATTTTTTTTTCAAAAACGAGCACAATACCTTGGATCCTTTGTCGAAACACTCTCGTGAAAATTATCCTGATGAGGATTTTTGAATGAATGAAATCATCTAATCCATTTACATATAACGTCATGGTTAGCGTGAATAATTTTGTATTTGATTTGGTATTAATTTTTTAAACTAATAAATGTTCAAAGTACATATGTTTTTTATTAATTTTAATGCCAATTCAAACTTTTTTTTCCAATAGCGGGCCCAAGTACTTACAGTCACTTGCAAGTGTTCGCAGTCATTTGGCCACTATAAGGCCAGTAACGATGGCCACTTGTGAAGGGGCTCGCAGTGGTAGGACCACTGTTGCCCCTAACCTAGGTTGGTTGGTTGTTTTCAGATTATATGGCGCCGTCAGCAACACGAGGGCTATAATACGCTGAAACATTCGTCATTAGACAAGACAACATACATTTACAAACACCCATGCCTAACACGGGACTCGAACCCGCAACCTCGCGGTCTAGAAGCTAGCACGCTAACCACCATACCATTTGGTCGGCTCCCCAAACTTAGGACATCCATGTCTTACATTAATGTTTTGCCCCGGATTCAAACCGAGTTCACCAGCGTGGTAGTCTGATGCGCTAAGTACTATATTGAATGGGCGACCCAATTCAAACAACTTAATAGTTTTTTTTTTCTTTTTCAGGAAAGTTAAAAACAACATTTGTCTTATCTTTTGGTTGATTGTTTCATTACATTTTATAACTGATGCATTCTAAAAAAGAAAATGATCGTATATATTTAAAACTTTTCAGACCAGTGATTAAAAATAGCAACATCTACATTTTTAAGTTTATATTTCTTTTTTCCCTGTTTTACTTTTTAATAATATATTTTCTTTATAGTGTTTCAAAAGATATTAGTTAAGTATAAGTTTCTATGAATAGTAACGTCTTTGGAATTCCCTGAAAAATATTTTTTGAAGAACAACAATGCATATAAATATCCTAGTTCACGGAAAGGTTAAATTAAAATGTCTCCGATAATTTATTTTAAACGAATTTATGTTTTATTTATGTTATAATTTTATTTATTTAAATAAAATATAGAAACCGAAACTTCTCTTATTTTTAAAATGGTTAAGAAATAACTTATAATATAGGATGAAAACACAGATTTTATAAATCCCACTGATTACTTTTTATAATCAGTGGAAATTTATTACTTTTTCTAATCAGAGGGGTTATTATGCCTTTTGAAAAGGGACCTGGCGTTTTCTCGACTTGGTAATAAGAAAAGTAAAACTTAATTGTAATATTTTTGAATTATAGGCCGTGAAAAAAAAGTGTTGGCTCTTGAAGTGTCTTCTTACATTTTAATGAGATTGAAAAAATAACAAGCTCCAATTAAAACACGATATTCCAAAATTTAATTAAAGAGGATCAAAATAAGCTAATTTTTTTTCCATAAAAAATATTGACATGTTGTTTTTGTATAAAGTTGAAGTAGCTCATTTTGATTAAATTATTCACCTCTTAAATGACGTCAGGAATCTATAAAATTGCAAAAATTACAAAATCTGTAACTAGTCTATTGGTAGAAGCAGGTGAAAAACAAATTTAGAAGCTTTTGAAGTACGTAAAGTCTCTTCCTTTTAATCAACATCATGTGCTGTAGATAAGCATTAAAAAGACTTTAAAAGCAATTTATGAAATTTGCGTAAAAATATTTTTTTTTTAGTGTGAGTTGTTAAAAATGTTTGTAATAGCTTTTTAATGGTTACAAACTTTTGAAAGAAAGTTTAAAGGGGCCTAACTGAGATTAAAAATTATATTTTATTAAGTAAAAGAATTTTATTTAATGTCGTGAGTGCTTCTTTTGGTAGTGAATTTTGTAACTGGCCCAATTTCTTTGAATGTGGTTGCTTAAGAAACATTAATTTTGCCTTTTTTAGTAAAGTGTAGCACTTTAAGTGTTACTCGAAGTTGAAAGTGTTTTCGAAGGGTTTTGAGATAAAGTAAAGGTATGAGGTAAAGTAATGCCGATAACAAAATATAAATATATAAAGAAGAATATTTTTTTGTATGTATGTTTGAAGGTAAGGTATATATGCATGGAAAGTTCCCTAGTAAAATCTCCGGGAAAATAATAATAACAAATACTAATATTATAGTTTCAGTTAAGCTGTAAACTAATATGCAAGTTTGTAAAGACGATGCGCCCATTTAATTATGAAAGAGTGGAAATTTCACTATATAAGCCGCAATTAAATCAACTATTGTGTAAAAGGCTCAACTCAGAAAACTAAAATATCAACTTTATACGTCCGAAATATTTAATTAAATTTTACTTGTTATACTGCTGAAGTAAGGTATATTGCTTAGAGAGTCTTGTTTTGTTCAATAGTGGATGAAAGATCGTGTTTTGTTCTGTCATCAAAGTATTCATTTTTGTCATGTTCATTGTCTTTCAAAGCTTGAGCCCTTTTTTCAATACTTGATTAGATTGCAAGTCTTAAAATCTATACTGTATATAATATTAAGTTATAAAATATGTATAAAATAAAAATATTCATATAAAATAAGTTCTATTTATTTTGAATCATTAGAAATTGATTCTTTAAGTTCTCCGCATTCTCTAATGTAAAAATAAATGAATTTAAATATTTAAATCCAATACAAAGTAAACTAAAATTACCTTTAACCTAAGTATTGTGATGCTAGGAAATTGTATTTACTAACTTTGTAAGAGGGAGGTTTTATTTTAAGGGGATACGGCACCTCCATAGGAGCCCATGTTAAATTCAACAACTTTGGGGGCATCTCATTTAATAACCGATTCTTCAATCATTATGAAACTTTCACAGTATAATATTTAGATACTTTTGAAAACTTTTACACGAGATTTTTGTTATTTTTTAAAAATTATAATAATTATGGTTTTCTAAAAATATGTTTAAGAAATTTTTTAAAATTTTAGACTAATTATTTTTAAAAAAAGAAAGTATGCTACTTATTAATAATTCCTCGTGTTAAAGTACTTAAATACATAAGAGAAACATATATAAAAAATTTCAAGCATTTATGTGATATATATTTTAAGCTATGTGCCCCCAAACACGAAAAAATGGCATTTTGAGATATTCGACTTCGAAGTTAAAAAACATACATTAAATACCTACATTTTGTTTACTTCAAAAAATTATTAAAAATACTTTAAAATAAGATATAAATACAAATGTGGCATCATTTTAAAGAGAAAAATGCATATTTTGATAAACAATAATAAGCTCAAAATTAATAACCTGAAAATTTTTCATGTGCCGGACCCTCTTAAACTTTTACTTAGGAGAAACTCATAACATAAATGCAATAAGAATAATTGAAACATAAAACAAATTTGTATTAAAAATAAATTAAACATAAAATAAATGTATTAATATAATTATTAAAATTAAACTCCACATCTTTTATAAATTAATTGTAGAGGACAAATTATATTTCTAAAACCAAAATCTCTATTTTAAGAAATAAATGATTCCAAATAATATATTAATGTAAATAAATGTTTAGTGAAATAATGATTCAGTAAAAATAGTTTGAAAAGAGCATTTTGTAATTTCCCTTTAAATTACATTCATTTGACAAGCAAAATCATTCTACTACTATTTTAAGCCATCATTAAACATTTAATATAACTTTTATACATTGATAAACAATTTAATGTATTTAAATTTTTAGGTCTGTTGTTGTGAAGCATTTTTAAAAATAGTTATACTTAAGCTTTGAGCAAAAGGCATTGATATTTAAAACAGTATAAAAATTACTCAGCAATAGAGTATAAGCGAACTGCTCTTGCTTTTCTAAAAAGTTAACATCGAACTTTAACATAATTGTATAGTTATAACAATATTAACTTTGGTAACAAGTTAAGTTCTATAATGATTTTCCGTGAAAACTTATTTATCAGATGAGCTTGTTTATAGGTTGACGCTATAAAAGTAACATTAACTTTGTGGCAGAAAATCATTTCACTAATCGTAGTCCAAGCGGTCACCCGGAAAGACCGAAATCACATTAAGTGCTAATGCGAGGTGCTCCAAGAAGGTACCTTTTACTAGTTATTTCAAAAATTATCTTTCCAAAGTGATTGGGTGATTTTATCAACTTTGCTTATTAGTGTTGATCTAGTAAAAATAGGAAATTGAGATTAAAAGTATACAAAATTTAGTAATTTATCTTTATTTCTAGACGGTGATTTTATGTGATGATCCTTTTTTTCTCTTCATGTCAAACCAAAATTGATTAACGATTTGCTAATTTAAAGGTTAAGACCGTCGCTTCCGACAAACAGTCTATTTTAAAGTGCACATTGTGTAATTATAAATACACTATTCATAAATAGTAAAATTATAAATAGTTCAAATAGTTTGGGAAGTTGTGATAGTACTCAATAAATGTACTATATATAAGCAGCACTATTGGAAAGGAAAATCAATATTTAAGCACTATGAGGGATAACGAGGTACTATACGAGAGGGAATTCCATGTAAAGGGAATTTTGGAGAAACTATATGAGAAAGGATTTTATGTAAAGGCCTTTGGTATTCTATGAGTGGGACTCTATGTCGAGGATATTTTGGCACTGTATGAGTGGGACTCTATGTCGAGGATATTTTGGCACTGTATGAGTGGGACTCTATGTCGAGGATATTTTGGCACAGTATGAAAGGGAATATGTCGACTATCTTTAGAAGATACTCTATGTTGGAGTAAATCCCTCTTCTCCTGTCGTACTTTAAATAACAATAAATCATTGTATTACTGTTTTAGGATTGTAATTCTATGCTTTAAACAAATCCCTTTATTATTAGTTGATAAATTGAACTACAAAGTTTCATTGGATACTCTATGATTAGATGTATGGTGTACGATTTATCACTAGATCATCCTGTCGCACAAGCCGTGCCGTGAAAATTTTGCTTTCTTTAGTCCTCAACAATAGAATACAATACCTAACTTTGAGAAACTTTCAAAAAGTAATTCCTCTAAGTAATCTTAATGTATACGGTTCACATGGTTCTACTTAGTTTAAATATGTTTTCAACCTTTAGACCTACTGCTTGTGAAATTGTTTTTAAATTAATTTAAATTAATTATTTTTAAAAGTAATTAGGGATGTTATTTTTCTTAGGTTTAACAATTTTACAAATTAAATAGATTACTAACGATATTATTTAATGGATAGTTTTCATTCTTTTTGCTTCAATTTCCCTCCCCCCCCCCTTTGGATTGAAAAAAAAAAAAAAAAAAGGTTTATAAATAATTAAAAGAGTTCTGTTATGTTGTGTGTGTGTAATAGGTTTAGAATTAGTTCCTTTAACTCCTTAAAAATGCTAATTAAAAAAGTTTATTCAACATTCATTTAATAAACTTGAGGTAAAATACAGTGAAACTAATGTTAATTAATAGGTAAATTTGTTATAATTAATTGATTACATGGAATTTTAATATACTTATTTATTTAATTCAAACTATCTAGCATTGGCTCTGTCACTTTAATATACCTTTCACACGCACCAGCATATCTTACCTACACGTAATTGAAGAACCTAAAAGATTTGGGAATGAAACTATAAAATAGACCTGGATATTCACTTTCACCACACAAGAGCAGTATCTATTCTCGAAGAAAAGTGAAACACAATATCCTAAACATTTTGACCCCACCACTTAAAGAATGAATTTTGATTTTTATTCTAGCCGAAAAGAATTCTAGCCGAATAGAAGGAATTCAGTGTGCGTCGGATTTTCTTTCGTGCCAAATATCACGAAAGAAAGGAGAGTAATAGTTCCTTCCTGTATTCCAGAACTTATTTCGTGAGGCAACATGCATGTTCTTCTGTTTGATGATAGGAATAAAAGAGTTGGCGGAATAGTTGTAGTGAAATCACACAATGAGCTCCTGCAGAGCAGAAAACACTGTCAAGAAGGATGGACTCTGCAATCCAAGAATTATGAAGAGGCCATTCTAGCTGAGGATTTGCTTTCTGGGCCAGTTTTATATTATTGTAGTTCTTAGATAAGGCTTCTCTAAACATTTTCTGAACATAGCATATATTTGTCTCTCTTTTTTTTGTTTTGTTTATACAGTAAATGTTTTTGTTTTACTGTAAATAGAATGTTTGTTTTACTGTAAATAGAATGTTTGTTTTACTGTAAATAGAATGTTTGTTTTACTGTAAATAGAATGTTTGTTTTACTGTAAATAGAATGTTTGTTTCACTGTAAATAGAATGCTTGTTTTATTGTAAATAGAATGTTTGTTTTACTGTAAATAGAATGTTTGTTTTACTGTAAATAGAATGTTTGTTTTACTGTAAATAGAATGTTTGTTTTATTGTAAATAGAATGTTTGTTTTATTGTAAATAGAATGTTTGTTTTACTGTAAATAGAATGTTTGTTTTACTGTAAATAGAATGTTTGTTTTACTGTAAATATAATGTTTGTTTTACTGTAAATATAATGTTTGTTTTACTGGTTTTCGTTTATATTTAGTCTTTTAATGCGATTTTTTTAATTATTTTTAATGTTTTTCCAATTAAAGGAATAAAATATAACATAGTGACTCTTACAAGATTGATGAGCTGTGAGGTTGCTTGCATTTTGAAGTTCATTCGCCAATGATAGAAGTATATTTAAATACTTTTTATATAAGAAGCAATTGTTTATGCACATATTAAGTACATATTACTGAGTTTACACTGTAAAATTTTAATTGGTTTACAATATTATTTCTATAAACATCTGTAATAAGCTTATAATGAAACTGATTTATTTAAAAACATTTACAGTCTTCACATAAATCAATAGTTTTACTCTAATTTTAATAAAAATTTTCACACTTGGAAAACCCCCATCGAAACAAGATGAAAATCGCTGTCTTGAAAATCTCTTTCGAAACAAAGTGAAGATCGCTGCATGAGAGTTGCAAAACCACTAATAATTCCCTATCAACCCATAGAGAGGTTTTGGTTATAGCAAATTGGTATAGGTTTAGCCAATTAGAACTGTTTTCTTTCAAATACTTACAAGCATTGAGCTGATTTCATTTACTTTGAAGCATGAATAAATGATTCTTTGGGTTGACTGCACTCTCAATCAAAAACTAGGGGTGTGAAATATCGCACAACTTTCAATTACGCTAAATATTGATTATTGCATTAAAACTTATGATGTTACTTAATGTTATGATGTTACCGATGTTACTTTTGATGTTACTTAATAATTTCACTCATTTAAATAGAAATGGCCAGGTTTCATGGTCACCTCTAATATGCTCACCAAATTTAAACATCCTAGGCCAATTTGTTCCGGAGTGACCAATGACAAACAGACATATTTTTCTAGGCAACTTTTTTGAAATCAAGATGTTCCAAAACGTAAGGAGATGGAAAAAAAAAAAAAAAAAAAAAAAAAAAAAAAAAAAATTGACTAAATGCAATACTTTTATTACCCTATATATCCATATGGTGTAATTGCCGTGAGTATAGTGGTTAATTAACAAACGTCAGAATTAATCTAAAGGAACTTAATTTCGTGCATAAGTAAAAGCGTTGCAATAACTCAAATTCGTAACTTGAAATGATATTTATTCATGAACAATAGGTATTTAGACAAAACATTTCCTCAAAGCACGCTTAGTTAAGTCAGTGCTGACATCCATATATTAAAAGCAAAATATAATATATCATAAAGATATCATAGAACAACTAATAAATCATATTGACACTTTTGATTACTATACAGTATAAAAACTGGCTGAGCATTCGAATCAAGAAATTTCACTTACTGGCATATCAGGGTCAGGAAAATGGCAAACTCATGTGCACGTCATTGCGTCCGATAAAAATGCATCTCTCTCTCAGGAATCACCGCTTGACCGACTTGCTATCTCCCCAATTTCCTTCTGTCTCTTACGATCCCCCTCATAATTACATCAAAACTTCTCTCTCTACGCCATTGGAGCGGCTCGAATCCTTTATGGAATCGCCAACTCTTATTTGACCAATTGGCCAAACCCCTGTTTAAATATTCCCCCAAAAGCTTCGGACAGAAACTTAAGGGGCTATGCACTTGTTGCAGTTTTAAACAGACCCCTTAATACAATTTGTAAAATGTCTGTGGATATACAGCATGACATTTATCACCCTTTTCACCAACAAAAATTTTAAAGAAATTCCACTCAGCCAGCTAAAAATTAAAAAATAAAACACTCACAGCATTCCATAAAGTAACTGCAAAAAAATACACAAGAATGAAAGATGATGTGTAAAAGCATGAAATTACAAGCAGATAGTTGCACACTGAAATATGACCAATCACAATTTTTTGTAACATTGTTAAAGAGCAAAAATAAATAAATAAAAAACAACATGAAGATGTAACCAGGAAAACACAAGGTATAATTTAGAAGGGAAAGAAAAAGAAGTTGGTTCATGAACAACGTTCTCAATCGTCATTGTGTAAGTTTTTTTAGCTTCATAGTTTGTAAATCTCCATAGTCAAAGAGTTCAGTTTATTGTGACCATCTAACACAGTATTGTTGTTCTGTGTTATCCTAAAGGTGTTGAACATTCCTAGCAAAAAGTTTGTGCATCGGAAAGAAAACAGTTTATTGTTCACACTTGCAATGTCACTAGAATGTCTGTCTTCTCTCGTTCCCTGAAGATCGAGTTACCCAGGAGCAAAAAAAGAATAGTTTTACCTGGATGTCGTGTGGCCCTCAATCAAAGTGGATGGCCAGGGGAAAATGTGTTCAGTTGCCATTGCATTGGTGATGAGGAGTCAAAGGAAAACTGAGAGGGGTGTGGCCTGCTTTGCTACCTGTTCCTTTCTCCAACTTCGCGGACTTGGGTGAGTGACGGCCTCCTACTGTATGGCCAGGTCAAGCTTGCTGATCTCTGTAACCGGAACATCGGAACATTCTCTGTGTGTCGTCTGCTGTGATGATGCCGGAAGGTAGCTCCGCCCTGTCCCACAGGTGTCGAATGGGGCATGTTGGGTCCTCCCATCAATTTGTATGTCCACGGTCCACGTCTCTCGGACTCCGCTGCTTGGAATTTCGCAGTCGTTCGGTGTAGCTTGTTGAGGACTGCCATCTGGTGGTGTGGTATGGAAACATCTGTTGGACCTGTTGCTGCGTTGTCGTGGTCTGATTGAAATCGCTGAGTAGTCTGGAAAGCGAGTACTGTATCTCTGACGAAATCTGACCATTCTGAAGAACTATTTCTGCTTCACTGTAAATCTCTGGCCAGCGGTGATATTCAGCTGTAGCAAAAATTTAGGAATGCTACTTTGCGCAAGGCAACACGCCATTCTACTTCATTGTAAATGCAGATCTGTTTAGATTTTTTGATACAGAAAAATGACAATTCCAAGACTCATAAATACTCAGCCAGTCCTAAACTTTTAACCTAATCAACTATTATTAGTAATCCTCACATGAAAGACTGCTCAAAATCAAAATAGAAAAAAGAAAAAAAAAAATTACCATTTAACTTTCATTAACCAAAGTAGAAAAATACAAATATACTTAGTCTTATCTCCCTTTTATATCATTTTTTTCTTAAACTTCCCTTGATTTTTTATTACATAACCAGAACAAAGCATTAAGTTTCCATCCAAAAATTAATTGACACCACCAATTGCCAAACATAATTAACATCCTTAATCACCAATTCCAATCATGAATTAATTACTAATATCGTAGACAACACACTCGTATAATCAGAGCTACGATCCAAAATCAACAGCGTGAACGCGTTCTGTTGATCAAATCAATCCAGAGCACATAAAAGCAAGACACCCGACACTAAATCCGCTCCTTTTGCCTGCCTAACAGCAGATTCCTATCAGTTTCAGTGTTCAAAAACGCCTTATCTAACCCATTAAAAAAAACAATGCCATACATTAATCGAAAAGAGACCCAATGTCTCATTAATTCCAGTGCAACAAATCGCTACCAAAAAAAGAATTTCGACGACCCCCTCGTTGGCCCTAAAAAAAAAAAACAAAAACCGACTTCCGCTACCTCTGTTAAAGTGGGGAGAGAAAAAAACGAAAAATCGCCCCTCTGAACTCTCCAAAAAGAAAAACAACACAAAAACACAAACTTCGTTCTCCTTGGCAAGTCACGTGACAGAAGCGGTCAGACTTCTCCCCGTCTGATGACGTCACACACCCTTTCTGAGACCGGAGAACTATATGTTCCCCACAGAAAAAATAAATAAAAACCTGTTCTGAAAGTGACCAACATTCGCCCTTTTTCCCGCCAAAATGCAGACAGTCATTTGCCGACGCGTCCCTCGCCATTAGTGTCAACAAGACTCTACGCGACAATATTTATGACCAATTCATGCGTGCTGAATACTCCCGTAGCAAAGATTGACAAAAGCTAAGACTTTTAAATTTACGAGTTCCCTCGTCTAGCCAGAGAATGACAGCGCTTTTTTTTTTATTGTTTGTCAATCCAAGTCTTGTCCTAGGAATCGTGAGAAGTTATCGCTGAACGCGATCTTTACTTCTAAGATCGTACCGGTGTGGTAAAGATGCCTGAAGGTCAGAATTATTTTTGTGATCTATTCCCTTTTCCAAGATAAATTTATCGTATCTCTTTTCTGCTAGTTTTAAACTACAGATGTGGATGCGTGTCTTAACGATTTGGGGGGATGTTAACAATTGAATGTCAAAGAGGTTTTTTGTGTGTATCTTTGTAATCTTGTAGGGTCCTGTGAAATACTTTTTAAACCTGCCTGGGGTTTTGTAGTACACAATACTGTCAACTGTGAAATGTCTCTTGTGTGATTTACTGATAGCATAATTTTGCTGTGTCAACTGTGCATTTTCAATGTGTTTAAAAGCCTGTTTCCTACATTCTTCTATTTGTAGCATTGTTTTCTCAACGTAATTAGGATATCCCAACCAATCTAAATTTGATTTTTTACAAACCTTCATTGTGCTGAATATAGGTTCTATTTTACGACCAAAAAATAGCTCTGAAGGGGAAAAGCTTGTCGTAGAGTGAATTGAACTGTTATACATTGCCTTATGAATATCTAATGCTGATTGTAGATCAATTTTTTGCTCTTTTAAAGCTAAGATGGTGTTCTTAATCTCTAAATTCGTGGACTCGACTTTACCGTTGCACCAAGGAGCGTAAACAGGTGTGTGTATAAGGTGTACCCCTAATAATCTGTTTAATTCGATAAAGCCCTTAGAAATGAAGTTACTACAATTGTCTGATAAAATGGTTTCTGGTACGCCGTATCTAGAAATGTACTGCATGAGACACTTAGCTATTTGTTGTGATCCAATTGATTCTAATTTATATAGATCTAAGTATCTACTAAAATTTTCTATGATACTTAATACGTAAGCGCCACACTTGAGCGGTCCCAAAATATCCATAGATAACTGTGCTCCAATTCTATTTGGAATATGTGCAAAACCTTGCGGTTTGAACTTTTGATAGCTTCGCTTCACTCTATTGCAAGTTTCACAACTCTTAATGTAATTTGTGACATCCGAATATAACCCTTTCCAGTGAAACTTTTGCATTAAAAATTGAAACGTCTTAGCTATGCCAAAATGTGTAAAATGTGCGTTTTGAATTGCGTGAATTTGTAATGTGTCCGGTAGAACCACATTAAACATGTAGCTATCTACATCGTTTTCTGTAATTTTTCTCTTGAACATAAGTAATCCAGAATCTTCATCCACAAAATAATTTTTAAATTTTGCCTTCAATTTGCCATTATCTTTGTGTAAAGCTTCCTTAATTTCCAGAATGTTAAGATCCCTATTTTGTTCCATAAGAATATTAGTATCATCTAATTTATGACCCTTGTTATCAGATAAATGATGTATGATGTTTGAGCTTTTCAGCTGATTGACTACACAATCCTCCCAAGCCTGCTCTTCTTTGTTGATGTGAACGGAACCTTCGGATTGTGAAACTGTTCCAATGTTTTGGTTATACAGAGCCTGTGGTGTACTGAGTATGGTATTTACAGAAGTAAGGTTTGTTTTAGGTATAGTATCATCTACATTTTTAGAACCTTCTGAAAGAATTTCTTTAATTCTCGTAGTATCTGTGTCCAATGTGACCTCAATATTTGGTATATTGACCATACGTGACAAATAGTCCGGTAAAACGTTGTCAATACCTCTGATGTACTGTATGTCGAAAGAGTAATAAGCCAATTCATTTAAAATCCTTGTAATTTTATTTGACTTGTTTTGAAGTTTGGAGAAATACTGTAGTGGTCTGTGGTCAGAAAAAACAGTAAATGTGCCCCCATACAAATACTCACAGAAGTGTAAGATTGATTTATGTAAAGCAATAAGCTCAAGATAAATCGCTGGCTGCTTTTCCTCAAATTGTGAGTTCTTTTTAGAGAAATACGCAACAGGACAAAGTTTGTCACCATGATACTGAAAAAGACTGGCTCCAACTGACATTTTCGAAGCGTCACATGCGAGATAAAATTTCTCTTTAATATTGACCTGTTTTAAAAAGGGTTTGGTAAAAAATTGCCTTTGTAGATTTTGAAAAGCCACATTATGCCTTTCTGTCCAAACAAACGGTGTGTTTTTTTTTGTTAATTCCTCCAAAATACTTGTGTAGTTAGCATAGTTCTTAATACTATCACGATAAAAATTAGTCAAACCATTGAATCGACGTAATTCCTTGATGTTTTTAGGAGTTTGGAAGCAGGTGATTTTTTGAGTGTTATATTCTGTTGGAGTGATTCCTGTTTGTGAAATTTCGTATCCCAAATATGTGATTTTCTCCCTAAAGAAATTGCATTTCTCAGCACTTAAAGTTAAGTTGTTAGCCCTTAATCTCTCGAATACTAACTGCAGCTTATGTATCATTTCTTCAAAGCAGTTTGAAGGAATTATTACGTCATCAATAAAGAAACGAATTCCATAACTTATCAAATCTCCCAATATCTCATGTATCAAATTTTGGAATATAGATGACGCTGTGACAAAACCATAAGGTAGACGGACAAATTTATATGTACCCCACATTGAGGCAAATCCAAACTTTTCAGAATGTTCCTCCATGCTTAACTGTAAGAATGCGCTATTAAAATCAATAATGCTGTAAAATCGGTACCCACTTAAATCTGTGACTAAATCTTTGATTTTTGGTAAGATCTGTGGTGCTTTAACAATTAAAGAATTCAAAAGACGCATATCCAAACATAAGCGAAAGCGTTTCTTATCGTCATTATTTTCTGCCTTTTTTTTGACCATAAGCACAGGTGCCAAAAAATTCGTGTTTGACTTTCGAATGATGTTGGCTTCCAAAAGAGTGTCAATTTGAATTTTTGCCTCTTCTCTTAGAAGATGGGGGATGGGATAAGGCTTACACCCAATTGCAGAATCATATTTTAAGATTATATTAGGTTTTATAGCATCACAATGGCCTAAAGTTTTCATGGATTTTGAAAACACCATGTAGTTTTCCTGTAATAATTGACTCAGAATTTTGCAGTTGTTATCGTTGAGGTGACTCAAATCAAAATCGATGATGCTAAATTCCCGTTCTCGCAAATGCTTAACTTCCTCAGTAGCCGTAATCAAGTCAATCATTTGTGTGTTTGATTTTTGCGAATCATCAATTTGAAAATCTTTTTCAAAATACCCAACTTTCATCGATTTATTTAAGTGAAGAGTGTCTGGTGATTTGTTTTGAACCAATGTACTAAATTCATTATTCTTCATGTAGTTAATGGACATGCTACACTCTAGTCGATTATTAAGTTGCATAGGTGTGAAACAAATGTCCCCCTCAAAATTTTTATTTGTGTAATCCTTGCTTCTCAATTTAATGAAACTCGCTTCACCAGGCTCTAAGATGACTGCATGTGTCAAGAAAACAGAATTTGACTCCCCTTTTATGCAAAGGGTAGAGTCACAGAAATTGACTGTTGTCTTGTCTAGAAACTCCAGTTTACCCTCACGTAAGTTTACAATTACCCTATTTTCACTCAGAAACTGCATGCCTAAAATAATCTGAAATTGCTCTTGAAACCTTTCGCTTGAGACGAAAAACGTAACCTTTAGCCTTTTATTTCCCACTTTTAAAATCGTCTCAATGCAATTTGTGTATTTTAATACTGACCCTGTTATGGTCGTAATTACCACATTTGAAGCGACACATTTAGTTTTGATTTTCTGTTTTATTAACATGTAAACTTCCTTTGAGCATAAGCAGATATTTGCTCCTGTATCAAGAAGTGCTTTAAATTGTATTCCTGCGATTTCCGTTTGAATAATAGGTAAATTTGAAACATTGTAACTGTTAAAATTGTTTAAATTCTCGATTTTCAAATTTCCCACCTGTAATTGTCTGGGTATACCTGCACTTCTGGTTTGATCTGAGCAACTGTTTAAGTGTTCTCCATGTCCCCCTGTGCTATGTCTAAAAAATGATTTGAAGCTTGTGAATTATTGTTACCATGTGAATTATATCTACCTCTGCTTTGATTATTGTAGTAATAATTACCACGATTTTGTCTGTTCTGTCCCCTGACGTGCTGATTCGGATTTCTGAAGTAACTGTTTTGTGATATGTTACCTCTAATACCACCCCGTTGACCGGAATAACCGCCTCTCGCATTTTGGGTGTTCGGATATTGCTGGTTATGTCTATTTTGTTGTGGTATGTTAATCATACTCTTAAATGCCTCACATTCCTTTGAAAAATGATCCCCCGACACTCCACATAAATAACACTGCATAGCTTGTACTTGCCCAGGAGGGTTTTGAGTAGTTGTTTGCATGCGATTGATTTGTTGTAACTGCTGCTCTTCTGATTGTGAGAAGGAGTTTTCCACCTTTAATGCATTAATTTTACATCTCGCAACCGTGTCAAGCGCCATTTGAGAATTTTTTGCTATTTCAATAGCTTGTTCGAATGATTTCGGGTTCAATTTTAGTACGTCTCGTTGAATTTCTGGTAGAAGCGCCCCTACGAATTTTGAGAGTCTAAGCTTGTCAATTACCGCTTTCGTATCTTGCGAGATTTCCGTTTGCGAGGTCCCCAAATATTTATTCGAAGCCACGACAAGTCTATGTGCAAACATTTTGACTGATTCATTTTCTCTCATGTGACAGTTGGAGAAATCTAATTGGCACTGTCCCACATCTAATTCGTCCCGGAAAAAGTCCATGATTTTATCCCTAACCAGATCATAATTTTGGGAATTCATCAATTCTCTGTCTGACATAAGGTAGCGAAGCGCGTTCCCCCGTAATTTCGATTTCAATATCGTGAGTTTCTCGGAGTCTTTCCACTTTGCCAGTAAAGCCACTTCGTCAAATTGTCGAAAAAAAAATTTCGTCTCATCTTTATTACCCTCATAATTTGCGGTTAATAAAGCTAAACCATTTATTCTGCTGGCGCTCTCCATTTCAATGTTTTCCTGTGCCATTTTTTTATTAATTTGACTTCCGCTCGCACGCTGTTTAATTGTCTCGGCTCTGACTATATTAGCTGTAGTTGACCTCGTTTTGAAATTTGAAAGCGTCCTATTTCCACGAACCATATTCAATTATAAAAACAATTTCGCAAATCACTATCATTCTAATTTTACTTTCCATCAAATACCACTTATTCACTGAACAATATGCATTTCAAACTGAGTCCAAGGCACCATTTATATGCCGTGAGTATAGTGGTTAATTAACAAACGTCAGAATTAATCTAAAGGAACTTAATTTCGTGCATAAGTAAAAGCGTTGCAATAACTCAAATTCGTAACTTGAAATGATATTTATTCATGAACAATAGGTATTTAGACAAAACATTTCCTCAAAGCACGCTTAGTTAAGTCAGTGCTGACATCCATATATTAAAAGCAAAATATAATATATCATAAAGATATCATAGAACAACTAATAAATCATATTGACACTTTTGATTACTATACAGTATAAAAACTGGCTGAGCATTCGAATCAAGAAATTTCACTTACTGGCATATCAGGGTCAGGAAAATGGCAAACTCATGTGCACGTCATTGCGTCCGATAAAAATGCATCTCTCTCTCAGGAATCACCGCTTGACCGACTTGCTATCTCCCCAATTTCCTTCTGTCTCTTACGATCCCCCTCATAATTACATCAAAACTTCTCTCTCTACGCCATTGGAGCGGCTCGAATCCTTTATGGAATCGCCAACTCTTATTTGACCAATTGGCCAAACCCCTGTTTAAATATTCCCCCAAAAGCTTCGGACAGAAACTTAAGGGGCTATGCACTTGTTGCAGTTTTAAACAGACCCCTTAATACAATTTGTAAAATGTCTGTGGATATACAGCATGACAGTAATTGAAAGTAATAAATGAAATTTAAATCCCATACAAATGAAACTACAAATACCTTCACGCTAAATATTGTAAAACTAGAAAATTGTATTTATATCATAAAATATAGGCTTTAATTTTATAAAAACCTGATAAAAATAAATGTTGGGTGGTTGTTTTCCGATTATCTGGCGCCGTCAGCAACACGAGGGCTATAATGCGCCGAAACATTCATCATTAGACAAGCCAACATACTTTTACAAACACTCATGCCTAACACGGGACTCGAACCAGCAACCTCGCGGTCTAGAAGTTAGCACGCTAATCACTATACTGTAAAAATAAATGTAATGAAACTATTATTAAAACTAAAGATCTTATAAAAATAATTTTAAAAAAAGTTCATTTCATTCAATGAAAATACTCATGTCTCTACTTTTTCAATCAAACATAATATAGTTGGATATTTTTAGTATTTTTTTTTTTATATTGTGATTAATTTGTTACTTTCTTTGGGTGATTCCATATTAAAAAAGCATTTTCAACCAGACTTTTCCAGAATTTAATGAAGTCTTGTTGATTTGTTTCATTTATAGCGAAAAAATTGCCCAATATTATAGCTGAATCACTAATTTGGTTTTTGATATACATGGTTGAAAAAAGTTATTCAAATATGTAGAATTTGGCATTTCTTTCATTAAAAATTGAGCCATAATTTTATTTCTAATTATAATAGAGCTAAATTTGGGTTAGCTGCATTTGTTTGATTCGGATTTTCCTTAATTGCATCGCATGTGAAAATGTTTCTGAACTTTTTATTCAAAAAAGTAATTTGCTTTTCTATCTTTATTATTAAAAAAAGGTATTTTAATTATTAATATCTACAACAATTGTCAATGTTATTTTGAGACATGGGATGTTTAGTTTTTAGTTTGATGGTTCAAAACTCCCTCGTTGTCCCAACTGTACACGTTAGGATTTTGATTTTAAGAACAGGAAATAATTATTTACCGCCAAAACGGTACTGATTTTTAGGAAGATTGGGATGGATTTTAAAAAAAAAAGGCCAAATGAGAATTTATAATTTAAAATAAAAAATTAAGATAATTACTTATCTAATGATAAAATCTGTTACATGGTTAAACCTGGAATAATATTTCACTAGATTTGGAGTTGTATTTTTATAGTAATATATTTATTAAAACATTTTTTTTATATAAAAATTATAAGAAACTATCATTTGGGTGACACTACTTGATTTACTGTTTAGAAGCCACATTATCATTTTTTTCTCAGTTAGTATGAAAGCATAGATAAAATATATGAAAGAAATAATATTTGTACATTTTAAATAGAAAAGTAACAAACAAAGAGACAGACAGACGTCGATTTTAGTCGGGAAAAAGTGCAATGTTTTAAATAAAAAAAAAAAACTTTGTAAATTTGGCAAAACAAAAAATAAATGATAATCTGGTACTCTATTTATAAACTTGCTATAAAAAAAAAGGGCTTCTGACAAATGATGCGTCGGTCAAATGATAAAACGTAAACATAATCTTATTTCAGGTTACCAACAATTTGAACAAGTTTTTTTCTTTGATTTATACTTAGTTAGCACCACGAGGATAATACGAATGAAAAATAGAAAACGATCTATTAATATTTTTTGAAAACGAGGCGTCGGTTGAATCATAGGTCTTGCTTGAATTTTTCACTATTTTCCTTTCAATGCCAATTTGCAGCGAAACGGATTTGAGCTTGAGAATAACATTATCAACTATTAATTAGCAGTTCAAAAGTCTACTAAAATATCGTCTATGAGTCAACAGCGCATTCTGTGGCCATTTTGGATGTTCAGCAATCGGTGTCACTTTATTTACAGAAAATTCGGCGACACCCATAAAACGGCCAAATAAAAAATATTTTAACAAAAAAAAATTTACAAAATACAATAAAAAAAAGTTTCTAACTGTATAACTATGCTAAAGTAATATTTTCTAAATTCTAGACGGCATCAAACTATTTGAAAGTGTAGCTCAAAAAGTAGTTTTTTATACACTGTTAAAAATTTTGTTCCCAGTTGCATAAAAAATTGCCTCAAATTTAGCTGCAACCAACATTTGGATAATATCTATCTATCTATCTATCTATCTATCTATCTATCTATCTATCTATCTATCTATCTATCTATCTATCTATCTGTCTGTCTGTCTGATATATATATATATATATATATATATATATATATATATATATATAGTTATATATATATATATATATATATATATATATATATATATATATATATATATATATATAGTTATATATATAGTTATATATATATATATATATATATATATATATATATATATATAGTTATATATATATAGTTATATATATATATATATATATATATATATATATATATATATATATATATATATATAGTTATATATATATAGTTATATATATATAGTTATATATATATAGTTATATATATATAGTTATATATATATAGTTATATATATATAGTTATATATATAGTTATATATATATATATATATATATATATATATATATATATATATATATATATATATATATATATATATATATATATATATATATATATATATATATAGATAGATATATAGATATAGATATATGTACAAAATTTCCAAACTTTTTTTTTTACTATTTCAAAGTTTACGATTCAATTATATAAATACAAAAAGAGGGACACCTGGTTTTCTTCCCAATAAAATGTTATCTGCCCACAAATACAGCATCATTTTCACGACTATTTGGAATTTTGAAAAGAGTAATATTTTTTTGTCACTAGGTGTAAGCTTCCAGGGAACAAAAACCTAAATTCACACCTTTGTCTGCTATCAATCTTTTCCCGAATAGAAACCACCTTTCAAGTTCTAAAAAATTCAGTACCCGATCTCTTTTAGTTGGAAATAAATTTAATTTTTGCTTGTGATAAATTGATCTTAAACACACCAGATAAATGTCGGAGGAATGTTGAGTTAAGTCGGGCCAGACCTTAAGTCAAGTCTCAAAGAATGATTAATTTCGTCTTAATGACGACATGTGACCTCATTAACTATACTAAGAGAGACTGCAACCTTGGCAAATATCTTCGTCATTTGATATGGGATCGAGGCTAATTAAGTCAAAGCATGATTTCGGCATTTACGATTGTTGTAGGTTAGGAAATTTAAGTCAATTGATGGTTTTTTCTTTCACATTTAAGGCAAAACTTTTGAAAAAAAAATAGTTATTTAGATTAATAATTATGCATAGTAATAACTAAACATAAATATAATTAACTATAGATACGAAATATTTTCTAATATAATATTAGTATTTATATGAACAACTTTTATTTCCTTTTTAATTAATTATAAGTTTTATTCCGATTTTGAGGAAATTTTGCATGCTTTACCTTTGGAACAAGAAGGTCAATGTTTTGATGAGATTTAAAAAAACAACAACATCCCTACTCCTTTTCCAAACCCTAAAGGGTCATAAATTTATATCTACTGAACCAGTTTGAACCGGGTTTGGTTCAAATTAAGGTTTCTTGTCTTATCCAGGTAAACGGGGTTACAATTTCATTATATTGTGAAAGTTGTTTAGATTAATGACAATACTTTCCTAATACAATAACAATATTATTATAAATATCTTTTATTTTCTGCTAACATAATAATAATAGTAATTTTACCAGGAATAGCTATTTAAAAATAATTAGTTTTTACTTATGTATGATTTAGTAACCAATAAGTTCAATGATTTAAGTTTTCAATTCCTTTTAGTTGCTATTAAATTAATACGAATTAGAAACCTAATTTCAAAACTTATTAAGGTATACGTATATGTTTCAACATTTTTTTTAAAATTTTCAATTTAAAAATTAGACTTTTGCACCTTGAAAAGTACATTATTTGTTAAACTGTTTCCAATAAAAAAAATTTAAAATTTCTTCAATTTTAATAATTAATTAACATTTAATCAACTTATTAGGCTAATTTCGAACGGTAATGACAAAAATTCTAATTCACCCTCAGATACAATTTTGGTGTTCAATAATGTGGAATACCCTGCTCTATGTTTTGACCCTATTAACAGAATTTTACAGTGTGTATATTTTGTGATATCTTGCTTTAACTAAATGTATTAGAAAAATCCAAGTTTTTTTTATACAGAATATTATCTTTAAAATTCAATTAAAAAATATTTATTTAGAAATCACTTAGTATTTATGGTCAAAACATTCAACAATGTATGCAGATTATATAGCAAAAAAACAAATTTAAAAAAATATTAGTTAAACTGGAGTTAATACTGTTTGAATGAAATGCAAAATAGAAAAAAAAACCTACAATCTGAGAATAACTTTTAAAAAAGTATTTTTATATAAAAAACTGTTATTAATATACTAATTATTATATATTTCCTTTTTAGTATGCTCTTCCATCATAGGGTTTAATTCTTGTGTGTTGTTTTTATTTTGCTTTTGTTTTTTACTGCCTTACAAATATTCCTCGATTTTTGCGATTTGAAGCCTATACGTATACCTTAATAGGTCTAAAAATACGGTTGAAAAATATACTTCAATGCAGAAAATAGAGTGAAAAACGTTATCATTACATCATTGAAACTTTTGCTTTGTCCCTTCTTACATCCCTGTATTTATGGTATTACGACTAATCTTTTTTGTGTGTTATATAAAGGGAACGTTTTAATAAAAGAACTGCTGGTCCGTGCTACACTTCGAAAGTAAACACCTTACTTTTTCTGATATTTAATTTAGTTCAATTTAATTCAAATTTGGCAAGCGCATTAATTAGAGTTCCTTTTGTAACAGATTTTCAAGTTTTACATTTTTTACTTAATGGAAAAAATACCCAAATCATTTTTTTGAAAGTTTTTTTTGAAAACATAATTTGTAATTAGTTCGTGTTTTTCTTTACAGGGATTTTATTTTTATTTATATTTTTACCCGTAATGATGAAATAAACTTTTAAAAACTTTGATTCTTTTTCTTTACTTTTTATCATAACTTGCTTTAAGTTTTTTCATTACTAGTAATTATTTATAGATAACTTTGATTTTTCCATTGCTTATTCTATTTTAATGGGGTATTGTGCTTTTGAAAGACTGTAAATAGAAAGATTGGGCATTATATCATGTACTGATTATGTAAATTAAAATGTTTACACATTGTGTTCAAGAAACTGATACTCTTGACCACGTCTGCATTAGAATAATCTTTTTATAGCCAAGTTTGAAAAAAACTTCAATCTTGAATTGTGGAGAAATGTCTTGTATGGTCGCACGTAAATAATTTAAGTAATATAAATGCAAATACTTTTCATATATTTTTTGGAATATGGTAAGAGTTGGATCTTGATTACTACAAAATTCTTCATCTGTGTTTTGTTATGATTTTTTTTTTAAACTAAGACGCAAAGAGAATGCAACAGCTGTAAGATTCAAACTTTGAAATCATCTTTTTCTTATACTTTAAGAAAATTTAATTTTCTTTGAGTATAAAAATAACTATGTTATGCTCATTTCTATATTTTTGTCTTTATGATATTAAGTACAGAAAAATTTTTAGTAGTTAGATATTGATATTTTGGTAACTGATAAAACTGATCTATTTATGTTTTAAAATGTAATCGCCATTTTAAACGATGACAACGATGTGTTTCTCGGATCAACTTATGTATGAAGTGCTGATTGATTAGGGAGTTCTCTGAATACAAAAGACTAAACGATATAATAGGATTACTTGGAATTATCGGTTAATATTCACCATTACTATTTTACTTACTATTCAATTAGCTAATACATAAAACATTTCCTTTTCAAACACTGAAAAATTATTATGATACTAATTAGATTTACTTGAAAAATTTGTGCGGCAAAAAGTACTGGCTGAAGAAAAGTAGGATACGTTTTTTGTATTCCAAAAAGATACTAAATAGATTTCAGTGATAAATTGTTGGGTTACTTTATATTTAATTCGTTAATAGATAAAACATTTTCTTTTCAAATACTGAAAAATTATTATGATACTAAATAGATTTACTTGAAAAATTGGTGGGCCAAGAATGACTGATTGAGGAAAAGTTGGATAGATTTTTGTGTACTAAAAAGATACTAAATAGATATACCTGACAGATTGGTGGATTACTTACTATTCAATTCGTTAATAAATAAAATATTTTGTTTTCAAAAATTCTGAAGAATTATCATGATATTAGATAGATTTACTTGAAAAATTAGTTGGCCAAGAGCGGCCGACTGAGGAAAAGTAGGATATATATTTTGATATAAAAAGATATTAAATAGATTTACCTGACAAATTGGTGGGCTAAGGAGGATTGACTGGCTGAGGAAAAGTATACTAAACTTCAACTTAACTAGACATCACTTAGACGGTAGATCGTGACAATGCTCATAGGTATTTAATCCATTTTGGCGGAGTGAAAGCATAATGCTCGCCAAACAACAACCCTGTAGAGAACAATTGGCTATAAGGTTTAGCGAGAATTATGTCTTCACTCCGCCAAAATGGATTAAATACCTATGAGCACTGTCACTATCTACCGTCTAAGTGATGTCTAGTTAAGTTGAAGTTTAGTATAGAATCTATTATTTTCCCCTACTAAATAGAGTTACCTAAGGAGGATTGACTAACTGAAGAAAAATAGGATCTATTTTTTATGCTAAAAAGAACTAAATAGATTTTCCTGGAAAATTGATAAGATCAATATACTGGCTGAAGAACAATAGGATCTATTTTATTTTTTCACGCCCAATAAATTACAGTGTCGGTCCTGGATTCGTCAAATACTGGTGAGTACGATAATGGGGGTTGTTGCACATTAAATATAATAGGTCGTATTCTCAATGCCCTCTCGGTGGTGTGGTGAGGTGATAGAGAGATGTATGCGCGATAAGGTTTCGACCTAGTAATATTATTGTAGTTGCAAATTACGAGGCGTATTTAGCAGTGATAAACATTTCATAGTGGTAGAAATAGACAGCTAAACGTGCAAACTAAACTAACTTATAGTGGGAATTCAAAGAACGCATAAAACAAAGAAAAATAAGTAATTTTTTTGCCTTATAAAAAGCTGTTATCACAAACGTTCCCGAAAGTTTACCTTCTAAATAGTTTTAGTAGTACTAGTACTTATTTTGTCATTTTCATACATCACAAGCTTTACTAAATTAATTTTGTTTTTGACATTGTTTTGTACAGTACCCAAAAAAAAATAATCAGAACGATGGCTATATCTTGTGCTATAATTGTTGAAATAACAAACAAAAGATACCGTTGTAAATCGTGGAAGGTTTTTAATAATTGCATGTAGTTTTTTTTTATCATGAGGGGTCATCTACATATTTAAACAGAACCAAACTTTAAAAAGTTCAATAGCAACCTCATAATATTATCCCATATTTGGATTCAGCATTAAAAAAAATGCGAAATACTAAAATTTGTAATTTTCTAATGAATGGTTTGTAATTAAAATGATAAAAAGAAAATGAAAAATTAATGTTAAATAAAAAAGTTGTTTTTTTGGCCATAAATGCTTAAATAATTAATATATTTCAGTAAATGCCCAAACATAAATAGCAATCAACTTTTGCATTAATTTCTTTTTTAATAATTAATCAGACGAAACGGTCGTTTCGCCGCCAACCTTAAAAAGGCGAAAACGACAGTAAGTATCAATTCTCTGCACAACTTCCAACGAAAAAGCCGAAATTGACTATTTTCTAGCATGCTTCCGGAACTTCGCATAATTATACAAAAAATACCATTGATTCATCTTGGTATAACTTTTAAAGAAAAAAAAATCGAGTACCTAGGATAAAAAGCAACTAAGAAAAAAAATATTGAAATTTCCAAAATGAAATAAAAAAACGAGTTCTAGCCCGTTTTTGATGTAAAAATTTAGACAAACGTCCAGACCTAACTAAGCTACAGATCTTCAATCGGATTAAATTATATGATTCAGAATGTTTCGACTTAAAATCCTACCTTGGTTTGAACTTCATTAAATAATTCTTTCTATTTTTAATTAATTTAAAACCATTTTTTTTCATTTCAAAATTTGGCGATAGATACGGGCGATCAGACTGTAATTGTGGTTCAGGTTAAATGCCAAGTCGCCAAACAGGTTTGTCATTAATTCGATGTTAGTTTGGCCGCCACGTTAGGGCTAATTGAGAATGACCGTAAAGAGGAATAAGTTTTCTATAAATTGGATGTGTTATTTGAACTGTGTGAAAATTTAGAGTGCGTAACTTTCAAACACATTCTATTTTCGGGAAATCTCCGTTGAAATGAAAAATAAATGAAGAATATAAATAATCATATTTAGTTGCCAGATACTGGAATAAATTCGTAGTATAATAAAAGATGACGTCACAGTCAATACATTAGAACCGGACTTAGTGAAACACTCATTGCGATTGGTTTTTGGTTGGAATTGGAAAAATATTTTGTTATTCACATTGCGATTGGTTCTTGGTTGGAATTGGAAAAAGATTTTCTTTAAACTTAATAATTATCAAAGTACTTGACAATAATATTCATTCAGTTTCTAATTGATGATATATGTGTTTTCACAACGTATTTTTGATTTTACTAGAGTATAAGATTTACTAATTTGGTGTAACTCTGGTTTTCACTGTAACTGAACGAACTGCTTCTTGAAAAGTGTTTTAAAACTATTATGCTAGGTAAGAGTTCATTACAACTTGATTTTGTTTCATCAAATTAGATTAATATGCCTTCAAAAGCGCAGCAAAATAAGCTAAAAAAACCGTCAGATTTAAGCAAAAAGGAAAGCTTCCGAATCAATCGCCAATTGCAAAGAAGAAAAAGTAACAATCAAAAGACGTCTGTTTGAAGGTGTTGCTTCATTACAAAACGAAAGGGAATCGACATTACACAGGATTCCACTGTTTCTAATTTTGAAAGTTCTTTGAACTTAAATGATACTTATGTTCCTACAGAAGTTTCTTGTTCAGCTTCTTGTAAGATAGTCGACCAAAAAAACTTGTCATACATTATAGAGACTGAAAAGTTTAAGGCGCCTTTCGTCACAAAATTAATAGATAACGGATAAACTTGACTTACAAAATGCACAATTGACTGTAGATAAGCTAATTAAATGGGCGATAGCGTCTCGTAAAGAGCACGTAAAACATTGCGATCCAACTTGCATTTGATTAGGTCTAAATTTAAGATACTGCTCACAAAATCTGCAATGTGCACTAATGCGGAAGATAAGTATAAGTCTTTGACTGGCGTATCTTTGCACACTTCTAGCACTGAACCGTTTTTCGCTGAGTCGACCTACAGGGATTTCGCTGATTGCATATTCTCGATACAAGTAAGCGTAGACGGAAAATGCTAGAACTTATTTGAATCTGCTATTGAGGGTGGTATACCTAACAAGAAGTGGAAATGTAATCCACAACTATGCAACATTAATAAATATGATACTTTGTTATTGAAATTAACCAGTATCATGCACAATATATCCTCGAAAACCCTATATCAATCAAATCACTTAAGTTTATCGCAAAGTTAAGTTTGGCTGCATCATTTCGCCAAATGCTACGATGCAGTGAAGAACTTGAAAAGTACATGATAAATCAAGGACAGAGAGAAAAAAAATATGATGAAACGGAAAAAAAGGGGAAGGGGGGGGGGGGAGGGAGGGAGAAAAGGAGAAAAAAAAAAAGATGTTACCACTGTCTTAAAAAAAGCTCTGATATCCCCCAAAAAAACTTTTGAAAAGTAGAAAAACCGCCAACCTCAAAAACACAAAAAACTTTCTAGCAAGAAAAAAAAAATCATACACATAATCAAAATTTGCAGCTACAAACACAGTGATATAAAAAAAAGGCCAACCTCTGAATACAGCTCTTGGTTGGGACTCACTTAACAATGTACGTTTACTTAGTTTATTTTTAAAATTTAAGTTCCGCTCCCATAAAAATTTACGCTGCTTGAGGTTGGTGCGCGTCTTAATCACTAAACTTTGCAATTCACCACACAGTAAAAACTTTCCGAAATGTATGTATGAATCAAACAAAAGCTTACCACAAACACATCTGTTTTCTACAATTTAAAAATCCTTCATAGAGATTCCAATACGAGCTTTTCAGCACAATTTCTCTATACCATTTTGAAAATTACATTTACGTGAACTGGAAAATTTACACTACATTGAAATTTCCTACTCATCCAAATAAAATCATACCTCCTCCAATATTCGTCCATGAATTAGTTTAGATGCAAACATTGTCAAAATTTCGACGACGGGCACCAACCTCAAGCAGCGTAAATTTTTATGGGAGCGGAACTTAAATTTTAAAAATAAACTAAGTAAACGTACATTGTTAAGTGAGTCACAACCAAGAGCTGTAATCAGAGGTTGGCCTTTTTTTTATATCACTGTGTTTGTAGCTGCAAATTTTGATTATGTGTATGATTTTTTTTTCTTGCTAGAAAGTTTTTTGTGTTTTTGAGGTTGGCGGTTTTTCTACTTTTCAAAAGTTTTTTTGGGGTTATTAATTAATAAAACAATTTAAAATTTTTTTTAATAGAAACATATATTTTTTTTGCTTTCATTAGATTTACCATGGTTTAACCCCCCCCCCCACAATATTTTTCTTTCCATTTTGACTTTTAGTTCTCGATTTTTTAGCGAAAATGTAAAAAACGTTCACTTTAAGGGACCATATAGTAGACGACTTTTGAAAACAATCAAAGATTAATTCAAGGTAAACTAGAGGTGTGGAAAATCGCACAACGTTCAATTACACTATAATATTGGTCATTGTATTAGAATTTTGGTATGGTGTTATTTACCGTGTTTAGTAAAATTTTTTACAAAGGCAAAAAAAGAAGAAAAAAAAAAAAGGGGGGGGGGGGGGGAACAAAAATGGTGATTGTATTTACTCATTACAATATCTTTTCTTGGGCATGAAACAAGAAAAAAAATTCAATATTTGTTGGGTGATGCTCAAGGACAGAGAGCTCTGTGTTAAACGCTCTCGTTTTTCAACTTCATACGCTTGTATCGCATTTCTAAGGGAATTTCAGAGTGGGAATGACCTTAAGAGGCTAGCAAGAAAATTTTAATCAAAATCGTTAAAGCCGTTTTTGTAGCAATAGTTGAAAAACATGATTTTTTCATGATTTCAATCTTAGGCGCATGCCCGATTTTAACGAAAACCAGTTCCCATGGTCACCACCACCCCATACATCAAATTTGAACATCGCAAGTCATTTAATCGGGAATTACGCTCATGGAAAATTTGTGGGCATTATGGAAAGCCAGGATTGATATTTCCGGTGTGTAATCAGCTGCAGAAGTATGGAGAGCTGATGAAAACTCTTGGAAATCCTTACGGGCTGATCCGGACATCAAATTCAGTTTGATCTATTCATTGCCCCGATGGATGCAAAAAGTTACCGATCACGATGGGACACTATACAGCCTGCTGATTAAAAAAAAATACTTTCATTAAATTCCATTGATTTAAAACAACATTTTTTAAGCAATTTCAATAAGTCATCCTTTAAAAATGTTACTGAATTATGTGATTTTTTCATTTTATAAATAATTTCAACGATCATTTTACATTTGTGTTTACAGTGAAATGTGTCTGTAAAATAAATAATCACGCTTTGCTGAATGCTGTTTACTAATGCCTACATTTTATATTTATTAATTGTCTAATTATCAGTAGTATACGTTATACTTCTGTAATTACAGTTTCCGATATTTTATTTATTTCGCGTGAAGAATACACATCTTTAATGTTGTAAATAAATTATGTTACTTTTGCGTTTACTTGCTATTTTTGTATTAATCTTAAACATGACACTATAAATCCAAGTAGTTTCTAGGCAACTTTAGACTATTATTTGTATTTTTTAACTTCGTGAAACGCCGCACTGACCGTTTCGATTTCTCCTGCTGTGAAGTAGAACCTTAACAATACCTTTCGTTTTATGGAAATTCTCCCTGAAGATCTGTCAAAAAATGGTCGAAACATTTTCGCTCGTAAGACGTGTTATTCAACATAATGCATTGAAATTTGGTTTACAGAGTAAATGATGTATTCTAAATCGAATGAAATGATAAAAAATAAGGGTTCGTATTGAAATTTTCGAAGATAGCGTTACTTTTACTTAGTAAACGGTCCCTTAAGAAAAAGAAATTGCATTAGATATATAGAAAATCGTCAGCAAAACATTTTGATGTAAACCGTAAGATTCTGCGATAATTAGAACCGAAGATACAGCCATAGTTCTGATTTTTTTTTGCGTACTGTACATTTGTGAAATTAGGCATAAATACGAAATTTCGTAAATAAAGATTACGAAAAATATGCAGTTTTTCTAATATTTACTCATTTAGAAAATTTTAAATGTCAATAATTTTTAAGTATGAAACTATATATTAAAAAAATAATTAAATTTAACAGAACAATTTTTTATATAGTGCACGGCAAAGCGTTCTTCTTCATTGTATAGTCACAAATAGATTGAAGTTTGTTTCAGCTATCTTAATTCAAAGAAATGATTTGAAGTATTTTGATTATTACAAAGAAGTATTTAAAATTTTTTTAATGTTAAATTGGTAAACTTTTGGGAAAAGTGTTCAATTTAGATTTTTTTGAAATCGCCGAATCTGAAAATGTAATAATTGTATACAGGGTAATATGACAAAGTTTGCATTGTTGAAAGATATCTGAGATACTTAAACGTAAATATTAACTGCAAACAATTGAGATTTTTAGCATAACAGGGAATGCCAATTTAATATTAAAAATTTAATATCACTTACAAAATTTTAAAGACTTATATTGGCTTAAGATTATTTTCAAGCCTTTTAAATGCTTTTAGAATCTGTCTAGTTTTATTTATTTAAGTATGCAAGTTATTTTCAGGTAGTGGAAAAGTATACATTGGAAAATAAAGCACTGATACCTTAAAAACTTTGTAAAACTATCATTGAGCTTACAACCGTTGTTGAAATGTCCAGTAAGTATTTATTAATGTTATCATTAAGTTATATCTAGAAGGTATTTTTTCAATTAGTTTTTTAAATTTTGTATTGTCGAGTAGGTATTTTTCAGTTTTTCAATTAGTGTTACTATGTTTGTAATGGCTAGTAGTTATTTCTCAGATTATTTTAACTTTATGGTTACTAAATCTTCTTTTCACCTGTTATAATTGTCACTCTATACACTCACTCAAAGAATACCAAATAAACATTACTTAGGATATTAATCAAAAAACTAAACCCTGAAACTAAGCATTCATGTTTTTTTTTTTTTTTTTTTTTGTGAACGTAACCACATCGAATCGTTCCTTTAATTTTCGCCTGATTCTGAAACATTCCTTAACACTAGATTGCCTAAGAAAGTCATTTTGACTGCTTTTGAATTTCAATTAAAAAAATAATTATTTAAATAATGACACAGCTTCTTATAATTTTGTGACTTTTTCTACAACATATAAATGGGTTAATTAATCATTGTTGTTGCCCCCCCCCTCCTTCACTTCCGGTATATATATGTGTGTTGCACCTATATTGCCGAAAAGCAGTCATTTTGACTGCTTGGAAAAGACCAGTTCGGCTCTGGATTGGAATTAGGGATGAGCTTAACAGTTATTGTTAAATAACTGCAGTTACATTAAAATTATTAGGAAATAACGAAATATTATAACCGTTATCCGTTATTTTTAAAGTAAAAGGTAAATCAAAATAAATACATGGAATAAATAAAACATACCTGTTTTTCTACAACATTCTCTTTAGATATCAGTTAATCGATTTTAAATTAGAACATCTTTCAATATAAATTTGTAAAAATATCAAAATAAAAGAAATCATTTATAGTTTTGAGGTTATTTTATAAGAATTTATTTTTTTATTTTTTTATTTTTATGATTTAACAAAAAATTGGAGAAAGAATTTACAATACAACATAATTCATAACTGATACATATAAAATAAAAGTGATTTTTAAATGAAAACACATTTTGAAACATTTTACGTGCACAGGCTTTAAAATTATTACTTACATATAAATTTTATGTAATATTGTGAGAAAAATGTACATTTTCAGAGGAATCTTTGAAGTATAAAAAATATATGTTTTAAATATAGGGATATTATTATTATTTCAATAACTATATTTTTGAAATTATTGTAAATTAATTATGGAGCGTTAAAACTATTTATAGAAATTATGTATTTTATAAATAATTGTGCCGTCACGACCACATATATGTATACATAAATTCATGAAATAAAAATTTATAAACAAAAATTATAAATTTAAGTTACGATATTAAACCCGAATAAAAATATTTTTAATAAAAAATTTGAAGTAAAATTCAAATATTATAAAGTTAATCAAACTAAAAAAGATGAATGTCATGTTTATTTAAAAAATTCAATTCATAATTAATCAAGAAAAGCAATTTTAAAAATAATAAATTCCCTTTATTTAGTTCAAATTGAAAAATGATCATAAAAAAATTAAAAACCTCTCAGGTAATGCGTTAAATATAAAAAATATATGTATAAACAAATTTTTGTTTAACATTAAAACCTATTTAACTACGCTCCAAATTTACTACACAATCTTTTGATTATATCGATTTGAAATTAGAAGCTTGCTTTACAAGGAAAAGAACATAATTTATTTTCCATCAAAAGGAAAATCTCAAATCCTACGCTCTCTTTATTTTTTATATATAGTATCATTTTCTTATTCCAAAACAATAACGAAAAATTTTCTTACCTCCAACCAATACGAAAGAAACACGGCGAGTCTTTAAAAGTCTCATAAGAAGACTGAAATGAAATGCGAACGAACGTTCAAAACCTCTCCCACCAAAGGAATTCTTGTAACATAAAAAAAAGAGCCTTCCGCAAAAACACGCATGCATTTCTTCCTAAATCCTTAATCCTAATCCCCCACCTTCTTTCCCCCATCTCTGTCATTTAAACCCAAAGAATGTTGCGTCAGATACTCCCCCCCCCACGCACATTCCTCTTCACCCCACCACTCATTAAGTGCATCCAAATAAAACTGAAACATCTATTCTGAAACCGAGATATAAACTATAACAAGAAATTGGTGTAGAATTCGAATTAATTTGAATAAACATGAAAATCGTAACGAACTAACAAAAATCAACGAAAAAAAAAAAAAAAAAAATCGAAACGAAATTTAAAATACCATCTTGAAAAGCAGCGCTAATAAAGAATGGTCCAAAAGTTATTCCAATACAAAAACTTCTGTCAATATCTTATAACAGTTATATCTACTTTTATTGAAAATTATGTCAATATCAAATGATACCAATCGGACACGTTAATCCATTCAGACAAGTTATTTCGATGGATACAGTTAGTTATTCCAGGAATAACGACCAGGATCCTAATATCAGAATCACGATAAAAAAATATATTTTTCCCGTTCACCGTTATTAGAAAAATATATTTTTCCGAATCACTGTTATTAGAAAAATATATTTTTATTTCGTGATTCTGATATTATGATCTTCAATAACAGAAATATATGGACATACTAGCGCCATCTATTGCATTTATAATAAATGAATAACTGTTACTTAGAAAATTAGGTAACTGTTAGTTCGCGTGAGTTTAAGTATCAATAACTTTTAACTGTTATTAAAATATGGCTCATCCCTAATTGGAATAACATGATAACATACAAGTTCATGATAAATTGTCGATTTCGACATATACTTGATAAGTTGCAGTTGTTCAATAACTAAAGTTATTGTTATTGTTATTCGTACTTATTATTCGAATCTTTATGCCAGGCCTGGCCACGCGCTTTGTTCCCTTTGAACGCGCTGTAACGTAATTCAGATGGGAAGGAGGATCACTGAGAGTATGATCTCATACTGTAATCGATACGGCTAAAATGTCCAGATAATGTATAAATTATTTTTTTTCGAACTGAAATACATTTTTTTACTGTTAATACTTATTAATAACTTGTTATATGACTGTAAGTGATATAAAATATATTAAAAATTACTGTTAAACAAATTTCTTTGCGCATTAGTTATTTTTTCACAATGCAGTCATTTTGACTGCTTTCAGGATATATAGGTATATACTAAGCTCCCGTCTTCTAGTGTTAACTGTGCCAGTTTGTTATAGATTACCAACGAGGAAAATCTCGAAGAAATAACGCAGATTCAAACGTCCCGGGGAAAGTGGTTGACAGCATTCTATTTTCACACCACCTTTGTTTCTTCAGTTCAGTTCAGAAAATGTCATCGCCAGCACGCGAAAACAAAGACGGAAATGCGCAGGCTGCTGTCGCGCGTCGTTATTATCATATCGTTTGAAAACGGGAAATGAACTGAAGAGGCGATGAAAGAATATCAAAAAGAGAAAAGTATAGACGGCTCGATTGGATTGTTGAGGGAAAGAATTGGAGAAAAAGTCGTCTAAAAGTGTCATTTCTAGGATATATATATATTTTTTTACTTTTAGTGACGTCTAACTTGATACGTTGTGAATGCCTTTGAGACGCATACCAGAATTGGATGTTATAAATAGTATATAGTTGGCGTCTATTTTTCTTTTATTTATGTGTCAATTTCAGTTGTTTTTAAGTTTTAATATTTGCCTTCAAATAATTGGTTCCAAGAATATATTTCTTTATGAAGTCTT
Organism: Linyphia triangularis; assembly: GCA_963978545.1. Taxonomy (NCBI): domain Eukaryota; kingdom Metazoa; phylum Arthropoda; class Arachnida; order Araneae; family Linyphiidae; genus Linyphia; species Linyphia triangularis. The sequence continues at coordinate 110,424,969 of OZ021721.1, read as the reverse complement.
GAGCTGAATATCGGAATCTGGCTCAATTTCTGTGTCTAAGCCCCCCGTGGGTGGATAAGGGCTGTTTAGAGGGATATTAAATTTTTAAAATACGCAATTTTACTTTTATTCCATTTAAAATTTATACTCCAAAAAATTAAGTTTCCGTCTATTATCAAATATATTAAATATTCATTTATAATTTTTATTATTATATATTTAGTTTATATTTGGATTGAAATGATTTAGTTTATATTTGGATTGAAATGATTTAGTTTATATTTGGATTGAAATGATTTAGTTTATATTTGGATTGAAATGATTTAGTTTATATTTGGATTGAAATGATTTAGTTTATATTTGGATTGAAATGATTTAGTTTATATTTGGATTGAAATGATTTAGTTTATATTTGGATTGAAATGATTTAGTTTATATTTGGATTGAAATGATTTAGTTTATATTTGGATTGAAATGATTTAGTTTATATTTGGATTGAAATGATTTAGTTTATATTTGGATTGAAATGATTTAGTTTATATTTGGATTGAAATGATTTAGTTTATATTTGGATTGAAATGATTTAGTTTATATTTGGATTGAAATGATTTAGTTTATATTTGGATTGAAATGATTTAGTTTATATTTGGATTGAAATGATTTAGTTTATATTTGGATTGAAATGATTTAGTTTATATTTGGATTGAAATGATTTAGTTTATATTTGGATTGAAATGATTTAGTTTATATTTGGATTGAAATGATTTAGTTTATATTTGGATTGAAATGATTTCGTTTAAGGGAGTGTATTATTTTATATATTTAAACATTTAGCTTTGTACAGAAATAGCAATTATGAAATAATGTTGAGTGCAAATTCTGCCACTTAACTGAATAGTTTTATTTCCCTCAATTATGTGAAGAAGCAACATTTTACAAGTGTTCTTTTCACAAGCTGGGTACACAAAATTTAACTTTTGGTTCCAGTTTGAAAGCTTAAGGAGGTATAGGACACTAAATTTGCCAAATGTTATTTTTTTTACTGATTTAAAAAACAATATTGATCGAATCTGAGTTAAAAGAAATCGAAAGTTCAACTGCACATGAATTACAAATTTTAATATTGAATACTTAACACCATGATAGTTCTTTCTCAACCATGTTGTTCCCAAAATTTATATCCATTTCTTTTGCTGACGAAATTTTCTCTATGTTTTGGAGTTAGAATCGGTGAGAGAACTGAAAATTACAAATGCGTTAAATTTTTTATAAGTATATTTTGAATACATACTTTTAATTTGCATTTTTTAATTATTTACATACTAGCTGCGTGGCCCCACGTTTCTGAGACCCGTCATTGGTGCATTGGTCCCAGCTTTTCGTTTTTATGTAAAAAAAAGATCACTTCGCTCGCTAAAAGTTTCATTGTTACAAAAACACAGCTCACTTCACTCGCTGAAAAGTTCATTGATAGATGAGCACAGGCTCGTTACGCTCGCTGAAAGTTTCATTGCTACTCAGCAGCACAAACTTTCTTGGCTAACTGAAAAATTTATTGCAATGCAATCACAGGCTCGCTTCGCTCGCTTGAAGGTCTATTGCTACTCAAGCATAAGCTCGCTTCATTCTCTAAAAGATTAATTGATACTTAAACATTTAATATTAGAACAACCACCCCTGTCGAGAAGATTTTTTTTGTCTTTTAATACAATAACATAATAACCTCCCCTCACCCCTCTGAGAATAGTTAATATTTTAACATTGTGTTCGTAAAAAGTCCAATTAGAAGGCTAAAACTACTTATGTTGAAAATTTCAGAGCTATACCTTTATTTAAAGTCGCTTTGTAAAAAAAAAAATACTTAAAATGTTAACATTATGTTTTCAAATGTGCAATTACAAGCCCAAAACTACTTATGTTGAAAATTTTAGAGCTGTAGCCCTATTAGAAGTTGTTTCATAAATAAAATCAAAATTAATTAAACAATTAATTAAAAAAAAACTAAAATTTTTATATTATGTTTTTCAAACGAACAATTAGGAGCTCAAAACTATTTATGTTGTAAATTTCAGAGCTGTAGCCCTATTAGAATTCGTTTTGTAAAAAAAAAAAAAAAAAAAAAAAAAAAAAATTACAATTTTAACATTATTATTTTTAAATGTAAAATTGGAAGGTCAACACTACTTATTTTGAAATTTTCAGAAGTCTAAGCCTATTTTAAGTAACTTTCTATAGAGAGGCAGGTAGGCAGACTCTTTGCTTTATTATTATGGATGAATTAAAAATAATTCTAAAAATTTGTAAAAAAATATTTGGGAGAATTAAGCTTTTTTTTAACCAAAATTCTAAACATGATTTAGAAAATTTAAAGAGATTTATTTTATGAATTTTTTTGAATTATTTAGTATGAAAATTTGTAAATTTTGAATGATAAATTTTGGACTTAAATAACCAATACATTTTTTATCAAAAATTAAATTTTAAAAATACAAAAGCGCATTTTTAATATAAAATAGTTTATCCAAATACAATATTCAAAATACATTTACCAAAAAAATAAAAAGGATTTAATGAAAATGATCTCCCTTTAAAACTGGAGATTTTCACTTTTTGTATCCAATTCTATCTTAACTATAGATTTTGCGATACTTAATCTCAACGTTATTTCTTGACTGGTATTAGTCTAGTACAGTGTATCCTTAACTAAACTAATTTTTTATAGAGAAGTCTAAAACTTGTAGATATAAACAGATGATCACAAAACTTTGTATCTGTACTGGAATCATTACTGGGAAATAATTTCTAAAAATACAAAAAGAGGTAGCTCAAATTTTCTGAAATGAGGCTTTATAGCACTGTTAAAGTTTTGTTCCACCTTGCACCAAAAATTGGTTCCTATATAGCTGCAACCAACATTTGGTGCTTAGTTTCAAGATTTAATGGTACTTACGGTCCAAGGAAGCACCATTAAATCGTGAAACTAAGCACCAAATGTTGGTTGCAGCTGTATGGGAACCAATTTTTGGTGCTAGGTGCATTCAGATTTCTAACTGTGAGCAATAACTTTTTGATGAATGTTCAAATTTTATTGGATTGTTTTCGTTTTGGGTTAAAATGTCATTCACAACTTTAACTATAAGATTCAGCCCGTAAAAATGACTTCCATAAAATAAATTAAAGTGCCGAATTTCCATATGGAGGCAAACATTTAATCCGATGTTTATTATTTCCTTCAAATATCATATTCCTATGATTTAAATATTATGAATTCGGAACTCATTAAGGTTGGTTGTATTCAGATTATCTGGCGCCGTCAGCAACACGAGGGCTATAATGCGCCGAAACATTCATCATTAGACAAGCCAACATACATTTACAAACACCCATGCCTAACACGGGACTCGAACCCGCAACCTCGCGGTCTAGAAGCTAGCACGCTAACCACTTTACCGTTTGGTCGGCGGAACTCATTAAGGATATCTTAATTTGAATAAGATCTAAAAGGCTTTAAATATGTGCAGTTCAATTTTGATCTCATAAGTTCAAAAGCTCTAAATCCAAAAATATGCTAATGTATATTCGTCATTTGAAATAACATATTTATTGTTGTATAGGCTTGTATGACCCTAAGAACTTGAATCATTTAATGAAATATTTTTTTTTTCTAATGACTTTTAAGAAAGTGACAAGGTATGCAATTGGAGTTTTTTTTTTTTGTAATTTTTTTCATTTGATTTAGGGCCTTTTAACAATTGACGCAGAATTAACGTTATGTGTTAATGAGTTTAATTACAATTTGAAGTTCTATGAACAACTAAATAGTTTATTAAACTTCGAGGAATTCATCAATGTGGTATTGACAATTAAGGTATTGAGGTTACTTATCAGAAAGTATTATCTATAACATTACTTCATTCAAATATGAAGAAGTCAAATAATTTCAGAATATTGCCACTAAGGCATTTACTCAGCTTTTTATCTGTTTAAAGTCTTGAAAGAATTATTGATACCATTTTGGAAAGTGAAATAGTTCAGTTTAAATAAACAAAGGAAAGTATAAATAAATATAGGAAAGTTTAAATATACTTTTTTTACAGGGTAAAAGTTTTCATCAAATATTTAACACCAAACCTATTTTTCTACTTATACAGAGTGTTGTTCATATTCGATGGATTCACACTCTGGAAAAGTATCAACTGTAAAATCTTCGTGCGAAAAATAGCCAGTAGCAAGTGAACAAAAACCCTACTTAAGAAAATATATCGGCGTATTTATTCAACAGTAACAGCCAACTAAATAAATCCCATGAACGCTAAGCCTTGCTGAGAAAACCAAGTTTTGTTTTATCCAAGGTGTTTGTTTATCTAAAATATTTTTTCGGAAACTTTTAGATAGCTCACCGGAAACTTTTCTTTATTCATTTAACCGTTGGAACTCTTTCTTTTGTTGATAGCGCTAATGCACAAACAACCAGCATCACCAGAAAAGCGGATGTTTTTATTGGAACTTTTTTTGTAATTCGCATCTAAATTTTTTTGGTTTGGTATCGGATTTTTATTTCAGTTAGATACGCGAGCGTATATTTGAATTATTTTGTGTTGAACTGGATGCTAATCTTATATATTATTTCTGGACTGTGTGTTTTTGTGACAATCCTTTTTATCTCTTTTGATACAAAATCAAAATTGATAAATGGTACAATAATTTAAAAGCTAAGTCATCCTCTATTGGCGAATAGTTTATTTACAATTTTCTATTGTGTTATTTGTTTGAGAATTGAAGTTAAAAAATCGGGAATAGTTAAGACAAATTTGGGAAGATCTAATAGTGTACAGTAAATGATAGCACTACAGAAAAATAATAATAATTTTAGCTCGTTGATTAAACCTAACTAATCTTATACCTCTCAGAAAATACCTCTTACAAATTGTAATATATATGATAAACTATTGATTGGTTAGAGTAACATAGGTTGTTCCCAATTGCAAAGTATCTGTCCATGAAATGTTTTTGATACTTAACAACTACACTGTTAAAAATTTTGTTCCAACTTACACCAAAAATTTGTTCCCATTTAGTTTCAACCAACATTTTATGCTTAGTTTCACGATTTATTGGTGTTACCTCGGACTGTAAGCACCATTAAATCGTGAAACTAATCACCAATAGTTAGTTGTAACTAAATGGGAACCAATTTTTGATGTAAGGTGGAACAAAGTTTTTAACAGTGTATTAATCTAATAAAAACTCTCAAATATTAGAATGCAAAAAATTACTACCTAAGTGAGGTTTTGTTTTCCTTTAATTTTGTCAATTTCCACCAAATTTTGTCTCCAAGTGAAGTGAAATGTGGATATCTTGGGAAAATATAAATGACACATTGTTCAAATGATTTTAAGAACTTAAAATGACTAAATATAATACCTCTTGACTCAATTAAGTCCAACTTTTAAATAGCTTCAGAAATACCGAACCCAGTAGCTATATTGAGAATTACCACAATATATTATTATTTAACATATTAGGAATATACTCGCATTAGAAACCCTCTTTGCAGATAAAAATGTATCTCTTTATTTTATTTCCTTTACCTAATAATCTAGGATATTATGATTTATCTAGAATAAAAATGCACCTTCTTTTAGGTACCAGTACACGTTGGAACTTTTTTTTTTTTTTTAATTTTGAAGCCACGATAACATAATTTTGCACACTTCCCAAGTATTATAAAGCTAACATATATGCATCAGAATTTTTTTTAAACAATCATATTTAATTAATTAATTAAATTTTAAGGAAATGATTGGGGTCTAATGACACCGGTCATAACTTTAATTGTAATTAATAAAAATTTCAATATTTGTTGCAAATCAAAAGCACTGATCTTCCCCAGGGAGCCTACTAGAATTACGACTCTAACTTAATTAGTTTTTCAATTACAGACTTTTGTTTTGTAAACACTAAAAAAGGCAAATTTTTTTCAAAAAACGAGAGATTAAAAATTAAATTAAAAATTAAATTAAAAATTAATTACTTCAGATATACATATGAATGTAGTAGGATCTTTGCTCTGCAATATACCCTTTAAAATGCCATAAAAATTATTAAAATCGGTCACCTTAAACTGAAGCTAACATTGGGGGAATAAAGACTTATAGTGACGAAAACAAGTTCTTCAGAAAGTTTTTAATTGAGTTTTTTCAGATACTAAAAGCCTTTACTAAAATAAACGTAACTTCAATTTTTTTTGAATTTCTTAAATAAAATGGTGTCATTTTAAAGCTACTGATTTAGAGAACATTTTAAAATAATAATAAAAAAAAAAAATACGTATTTTCACTGAAATTCTATTTTCCAACGTGTACTGGTACCACATCATTAAGTGGTGAATGCACTATTGAAAAAAAGTCCCCTACATACGTTAAAGATCTACTAAGGAGCCATAACAATCAAATATGAGTGAAAAACTAAAAAAAATATTATTAATATTTAGTTAAGACCAGTGACCATCAGCATACATATATTTTTAATGCAACATTGTAAAAAGATCAGAGTAATTTTATCTGCTCAAAATTTATAATCTTTATCCATTGGAAAAGTGGGAATAAGAATACTACCATTTACTTTCCCTGCTATCTATGGGTCTAGAACTTCTGGTGTTTTGTTTGTACCATTAAAAGAATTGGATATCTCTCCGATAACAAGGTCACATGAAGTGAGTCTTGCTTTTTCTAACAAATGATGTTCTTCAGAATCGTATGACTGATTCAATATTCTCTAGAGGGAAAATTGCAAAGACGTATCAAATTCTGTGAAAATTACTTTACAAAATAATCTTTACGAAAAATGTATGAATCATCACTGTATGAAGTACATCTATGTTTTTCATATAAGATCAGAACACGTATAATTGTGCTTAATTTTTTACCTTTTGATATATTAGGATATTTAACTTATAGCAAATTAGTCTTTAGTAGCAATAATTTTACACTGTTGGAAAGTAAGCCACGATGAAATTTAAAAAAAAAAAATAATAATTACCGTATTCCGTAGTTTATGGGATGATAATTACTGGTTGGTTGTTTTCAGATTATCTGGCGCCGTCAGCAACACGAGGGCTATAATGCGCCGAAACTTTTGTCATTAGACAAGCCAACATACATTTACAAACACCCATGCCTAATACGGGACTCTAAACAGCAACCTCGCGGTCTAGAAGCCAGCACACTAACCACTATACCGTTTGGTCGGCTGATAATTACTGAAAAACGGGTTTAAAAACTCGATTGCGTAAAGTTTAATTAAAAAAAATTGCACATGTATATAGGGTGGCTTATTAGGGACACCCTGTCAATGATATAAGGTTACAGTTTATCTATGTATTATTCAGTTCTATCACTAATGGTTTGGTTGGTAAGAGTTTAACGGCGCAAGGGCAACACATGGGCCATACTGCGCCAATCTATCACTAATGTAACTTACATCTGGTATTGAAATTTACTTTTCTGCTTATTTCGGTGCCTGCAAATCATGACTTAACTTTAGTTATTTATGTCCGGGAACTTTGTACGAGAGTTGGCTGAAATTAACAAACATTATTTTCCTGATAGTAAGGACTAAATATACTTTTTCAAAATTTGACACTTTTTGATTAAAAAGAGACATTTAAAAATTTCTCTTTAGAATTTATTTAATATATATTGAAATATCTCACAACCTTGTTGGTAGCATTGGGGACAGGTTGGTCATAATAAGGTAAATTGGAATATTTCGTTAAAATTGGATTGTAAGTATCTTGAAATGAATATGCTAAAGCAAATCCTTTCCCTGTAGTTTAATTGTCTACCTTACGTGTATCAAGATCGAAGCAGATTGATTGATCCGGTTCCAAAATAAAATATTCTAAAACATTCGCTCGACCTTATTAGGTTCATTTACATAGTAAAAATTACATCCAGACTGATTTTAAAATGATTAAATGCCTATTTAGAGTCTATATATTAGGGGACATGCTATCAAACTTTAAATTTTAGAAGAAACTTTTCAAAAAGTGGATCTACTTTTATCCACTTTTTCTATGGCCAACTCATCGTTGTATGTTGAATTTTTTACTTACTTATAGTTTAGCTGTAACAAAAATTTACTTAAAAATTTTACAATTTATGACAAGCAAATTTTTAATAAAAAACGGTATGGTAAATAAACGAGTCACACGCCTAGTATTCCGTCCCGAACTCTGAGCAGGGTTATTTTCCAATAGCTAATTATACGTTTTCTTTAACATCTAAATCTATAAATGTTTAAACTCCAAAATTAATAAATTTCACGGAGAAACACACAAAAATACCATATCGCTCAGAAAACGAAAAATATTCACCAAATCAACTTCTTAAAATTATCCATCACATTTCTTACCAACTTTCTTGGTATCAAAATCTACACAGCAAATGGAAATGTCTTAAAATAAGACACAAAATTGTCTTAAACAAGTGGCACTGTTTTAAGACGAAAAATGGTGTCTTAAACTTTAAGACACTTGAAGTGTCTTAAAATGGGGTATTTTCAGACGTTTAGACTGTCTGAATTGGGGATATTTTCAGACAGTTGATGTGTCTGAAAGGGTTGTTTATGTTACCTTTCAGATGTTGGGAAGCTAAAAATACATTTATTTAAATTAAAATGCAATAAATGAGCTTGTGTTAAATTACAAATTTTTATTAAAATAAAAGTCAAAATAACTTTCTGTTGACTATGTTTCACTTTCCTGGTAAATTTAAGCATGGGATTGCAAAACTGCAACACAACTGTTAATAATAGGCACACAACTATTAATATATCCAAGCAAGGGATTTGGGACTTAATGTAAATATATGTATTGAGATAATGGACATTGTATTGTGGCTGAATCTTAAATAGAAAAGGTTTGACTTCCAAGATTGTCTCACAGTTTTAAGTTGCTTTTTACAAGTCGAACTTTAACATCAAATAACAAGCTTGATGTAAACACTTATAGTAGTTGGCAAGTCTAAGATACATTATGTGGCAACATAAACTTATTTTAATGATGAATCAAGCAGTAATAATCTAATTATTCCCCATCTGGGAATTTAACTTGTTTATAACATTTCCCTATAATAACACTACATAATAAACACTACAATGCTTCAATTATTGTCGAATAGTTGAAGCAGATATAGGACTTTTAAAAAAAAAACATTAAAAGGTGCATAAAAGATAAACAATTAAAACAGAAGGCATTAGAAGTATCTGTAAGGAGACATTTCAGAATATGGAGGTAGAGTATATTAAATTTGAAAAGTATGCAAGTTGTGCAAAAAATTTTGCGTTTCTGAAAACGTCAGTTTCCCAAATTTTTGTATGCTTGTAAAAAAAATATGCCAGATATACAGTTGAAATTTTTTATTATGATTAAATAACATATTAAGTGCATACTAAAACTAAAATAATATTAAAATTCCAGTAATTTGGGGATGGGACCTTTTTACAACTATTTTCCCTATCGCTGCGACTTTTCGTTAATCGTTGAGAAGCTAAAGAAGAGAGGGCATTTAAAAAACCTAAAAAAATGTAAGAAAAGGGAGAGGGGGGGAATTAAAAAAGGAATTTGAAATATCTGTAAAGATGGCTGCTTCAAAATACAGAGTTGAAGCACATTAAACTTGGAAAACATGCAAGTTATTAAAACTTTTATAGTTCTTTCACGTTTTCTCAAAACGTTGATTTTCCAACTTTTGGTATGCTCATATAAAAGACTATGCAAGATATAGAATTGAAATTTTTTATGGCAATTATATAACATCTGAAGTACATATTAAACAAAAATATTATTCAAATCTATACAATTTAGTTTTTAATTATTATTACTTAAAAAATTGCAAATTTTCATACGCTCAACAAATTACCACATAAAAAAACTTTTTATTATTATTTTGAGAAAGCTGATATTTAATGTAGTATATAGACATTTCTAAGAAATAAAAAGCAAAAAAACTTTTTATTAGTTTTAAGAAGATTCCTCTACGAACGTAACCAAATTCAACTCATTGCAAAAAAAATTTTTAATCGAGTTTTTAAATAAGTGATTATTAATAAATTATTAGCCTATTATTATAAACTTTTTTCTAAAATATAATTTAAAAAAGGTTTGAACAACATATGTAAAAAAAATTTCTTCATTTTGACCAATATTCAATTTATTTCAAATGCGTTGATTTTTCTGATTTTAATGCTGTCATCGAGTACCCAGTCCTCATAATATGCAGGTCATATAATAAATATCCTCAGATGTAATAATAATATGGAACATACAAGATCATTCATAAACTAAAATTCAAGGACACAATAAATTTTATCCAAATTACATCAAATCATGCTAAATATATTTTCAAAATCATTAGTACTTGTAATATGCAACAAAACCAACAAAAATTTAATTGAATGTTAAAAACAGAAAATTTAGAATTCTATGAGGGTCATTTAGAAATCGATCAATTAAAATTTACTGTAATAAAAGCACTGAAAATAAAATAAATAATATTACATAAACCAACTTTTTCACTAGGAATGAAGCCGTTGTGGGGACCGTTGTGCATATCAAAATAATCATTTCTGAGTTTGAGCAATTGATTGCCAAGTCACTTAAATACTATTCTACTTGTACATGTATATATTATTGTGAACAAATGCTTTTTAATGCTGATCAAAACATTTGACTACTTCAAGCACATAATTATTTCAAGTTTGAATACTGTTGTCATTAATATCCCTCGGCGTTCAATTTATGTTTTTTGTGACATAGTACTTACTCTCATATCATGCAATCAAAGAGTACTGCTCCAACAGCTTGGCAACGATGCTCAGTTTGGATATGTTGCTAAGTGCTATTGAGTATGAAGTAATAGTATTAAAGGGCAATTAGAACATAGTGTATACCGTTCGTCCATGATTCAGCAGTGGCAGCAGTTCTAGAAGAGGCAAGCGATACCAAAACTTCTGATCACACTTTTATTGCATCAGATTAATGAGGAATATTTTTCCTATAACCCCCAATTAAATATTAAAAAAAAAAAAAACACTCAAGACACATTTGGGTACGTGAGAAAACTCTGGCAACAATATTTGATACTTTTCCGTTAGACGGGTACCAAAAACCGTTAAGTCGGAAAGTTGGCGTAGTTATCGCCAAGCTGAAATGTTTACGCGAAAATAATATTTTGATCTAGTGAACTTTTATTTTTATTCATTAGTTTGGGAGACTGCCAAACCAAACCTTATCATAGATTGGAAGTTATTAGTTTGAATAAGTTATCGCTGCAAATTGGCTATTTTTATCTGGTACCCGTCAAATGGAAGAATTCAAATGATGTTGTAATCATTGATCAGGAATAGGTTAATATTGGCCTATAACTCATGATCTACAGAACCAATTTGGACAAAGTTTGCTTTAATAGATAGAATTTTTGCTGAGAATACACTTTAAATACAAAAAAACCCCGCAATTACATATGAAAATTAATGTCGTATTGCTGTCTATGCTGGAGCGAATGTGCGCCAACGGGATTCGAACCCAGGACTCCTAGGTCAGTAGATAGGCATGCTTACCGCTAGGCAAAAAAAACCACTAGTGCTTGGATGTTGTATCTGTCATTTGTACACGAGACCACCACATAGACCCTTCGCAGTGAGTCGCGAAGGGATCGAACGATTGAGTTGCTTGTGTGCGAGTTGAGTTTGTTACATGAGAGTTGAGTGGTTGTGTGAGAGAAAAAGTTTCTTGCCGAGTTGGTAGTGTGGAGGTCGTGCAGTAAATTTTTCTGAAGGCGTCGATAGAACTCCTCTTTGGCAATCTGTTTTTGGTTTTCTGTTTTTGCGGAGATCGATGTCCAGTTACAGGGTAATTGATCCATAAGTTCTAATAGTGGAGTCGTTAGCAGCACTGAGTTCGTAGTTATCTACAGGTTGTAGCCCAGGGACACGTGAACGAGGAAACACGCACACATTGGATCCGGTGTCAATAAGAAACCTCACTTTTGAAGAGTTATCCGTGACGAGTAGGCGACTTCCTACAGCGAGGCAGCTAGCCGTCACCGCTAATAGCTGCCATTGGGGTTTTCCGAGAAAGAGCAGGGTGGTTCGCAATGCCTAGCGTCTACGATGATAAAAACATATGTTTTCAGAGAACTCACGAATTGGTTCGGGGCTATTGGTGCGACGACTCGGTGCTGAATCATCAGTGGAGCGGCGTTGACGAGAAGGGCTTCGCGCGAAACGACTTCTTGTTGTTGGGGGAATCGCCATCTTTAACGCTGCAACTTAGTTTGAGAGTTCCAACACTTGTTTTTCAAGTCGACTCGCTGTTTCCTCAGTCAACGGTGGCTGCGTTACCGAATTAACTCCCCCAGGTTGAGGAGGTGAGACTTGCACTTCTAAGATTCGGTCAGCGACCTTGGCCATTTCCTCAGGTGATAAAGATCTCTGCACCTGCAGAATTGCCTGGACGTGCGTGGGTAATCGCTGCAGCCACAGAGAACGCAATAGAGGCTCCGCCACTCCACTGATCCGGCGGCGAGTGATTTTAAATGACGCAGAAAGTGGGAAGGTTTGCGATCACCGAGTTCCTCTCGATCTAGTAGCTGCCAAATTCGTTGTTCTGCTGATGAGGACAATCTCTGCACAAGTTCACCCTTGAGATGACCATAAGCGTCTTCTGTAGGTGGCGACGTGATGATGTCTTCCACCTCCGAAGCATATCGTGCCTCCAGATTCGCTACAACGTGGTGGAACTTCGTTTTATCCTGCGTTATTCCAGATAAAATGAATTGCGATTCTACTTGAGCGAACCAGAGTCCCGGTTTCTCTGCCCAGAACGGTGGCAATTTGGCAGCGACACGGAAAACCGACTGCTCGTTCCCAGTCGACGCCGAGCTTTCGTTTCTCGTCGCGGTGGCGGCCATGTTTCCTTCCTCCGGAATCAAAGTTGTGGGGGTTTGTAGAGCTTGTTGTTGTTCCACTTGAGCTTTTAGATCAGCTATCTGCTTCAGAAGATCTTGCTGTTGACGTTCATCCATTCTATCACCTATCCGGTTCACCAATATAGGAATATATTTATTTCAACTTTGTACAGCGATATATTATGTCAACAAGGCATCTGTTCTCATTCTCCTTTCGTCCTCTGGTTCTTCGCTCCTCGCGCATGCGTTCTGACTCTCTCGGGGAACTTGCACTCCTCTTCGGAGCGGGCGGTCACAGGCCCATGGTCGTAATGTCTGAAAGCGAGAAGCGTCTGAATTTGGAAATGTCTTAATTTGGTGAGAAGTGTCTTATTTTCAGTTACTTGTTGTGACTGAAAGCAATTTAAGACCCGTGTAATGTCTGAAATTTGAAGAAGTAAACCACCTTTGTGCAAAATAAGTCACCTAATGTGTCTGAAATGAATTTTTAAGACATTTTGTGTCTAAATTTAAGACACCAGCATTTACAGTGTATGATAAAAAAAAATTATCATGACTTTGAAATTTGAAAACTTCAGTATTTTGATTCTTGCCTTGATTCTCAAGACCAACGTAATATTATTTTAAACCAAACAAATCAAATTAAAAATTTGGTCAGCAAAAAGGAAAGCAAACTAAACCTTTTGAAAAATCAAAAAGTTACGCCAGTAAGAGCGGTTACCCTTCACATTTTATTAACGCTTTATTACGGAAAAATATAGCGACAGCTATGTAAAATGAAACACTGAATTAAGGGTTATTTTTTGTTTGCTTTCAATGGTTTCTGAGCATTAGATTAGAAAACACGAGAAGAGAGGTAAGTGTAAATGATTTGCCTTTAGAGATGGTACTTTTTTAATTTTTGTGATTCACAAATTATTGGACTATATTTAATTATATATGGTTGTTTTAACGCAGGCAGCCTATACAGGACTAGTATTGTTTTGTTGGTTTTCTCTAATTTTCTCTTTGCGAGTTTGGTCTGCTATTCGCTCACTGCAATTTTAACTCGTGGCTTGTATTTGTTGTTTGAGGAGTGTGCATGCGGAATAGTACTTTAACACAGCTTTATTGTCCCAAGCTAATTCGAAACATTAATACATAACCTTAATTTTCTCTCTTTTTGCGACATTTCTCTGTTCCGAGTACAAGAGAAGATTCTTCTTTTTTGACTGGCCTAAATTTAAAAAGTAAAAAAAAGAAGAAATAAATCACAATAAGCCAGAGCAAAAGCTCAATGAAAAACGAAGAATAATACATATATAAAACAAAAGAAAGAAAGGCGAAGAGTGAAGTTAGGTAAAGTAAATCCAAAGATCATCAAAAACAAAAGAAACACAACAGATTACTTGTACAAATTTCGCTAGGATAAAAAGTGACGAATCATAATTAAAAACAATAAGAAGTAAAGGCTTGAATATGAAGCGTCTTCAAGAGGATAGTTCACATTTCATATGTCTGCAAAACCAGGGCATTTTCTGTAGAAATTCGTTCAAATTTGAACGTAAAATCTTTCCATCTCCTAATGCTAAAAAAATGGTAACAAAAAAATAAAGCAATAGAAAATGCTGAACTTATGAAACAAAATATAGAAGAAAACAGTTGAAGTTTGTGACATGACTAGCATTAGAGTGGGTGTTCAAAAAAGGCGTTACAGTAGTATTTCAATATGAAACCTGAAGGTTTGTGTTGGAGGGAATAAGACAGGGAATGACGTCATATATAGTCAAAAAGAGTTTAAAAATCAAAGCTGAGATTGGGTTCTTTTGAAGGAGTGTGTACAGGGCTGGCGCTAGCAGATTCGCGGCCCCTTGGCAAAAAGGTAAAATGACGCCCCTCCATAACAAAAATTAAAAGAGATAACCTAAACACTTTCCGCACTTAGTAGTAAAATAAAACGGGAGCAAAAAATTGCTATTAAAAATGTTGAAGTTTTGATTTGTCAAAATACAAATTTTTCAATTTATGATTTTGGCACTAAATTGAAATTGTAAAAAAATCTTTTATACCACTTTGAATGTGTGCATATTTATGTTGGAGGGAATAAGACAGGGAATGACGTCATATATAGTCAAAAAGAGTTTAAAAATCAAAGCTGAGATTGGGTTCTTTTGAAGGAGTATATACAGGGCTGGCGCTAGCAGATTCGCGGCCCCTTGGCAAAAAGGTAAAATGACGCCTCTCCATAACAAAAATTAAAAGAGATAACCTAAACACTTTCCGCACTTAGTAGTAAAATAAAACGGGAGCAAAAAATTGCTATTAAAAATGTTGAAGTTTTGATTTGTCAAAATACAAATTTTTCAATTTATGATTTTGGCACTAAATTGAAATTGTAAAAAAATCTTTTATACCACTTTGAATGTGTGCACATTTATTTAAATAATAATTAAAAGGGTAATTTTTTATTTTATTCATTTTTAGGTTTGAGTTTATTATGCTTGTGAGCGGTTTCCTTGGAATATTTTTATCTATATTACTCTGTATTTTGGTTCGGTTTTGGATTTGGTGTTTAATACACGAAAACTCTACTCATCTTTCAAAACGTGTTTTTATTTATAAACTACATGCCTCAACCTTCTTACGTCGTCCTCATGCTTGAGGGTTTTTGAAGTGAGTGGGTACCTATACTTAAAAGTTCATAAAACATATTAAAAGCAAATTTTATTAAATTTCCCCTCACTAATTTTTCATAAGTATTCAAACGAATCTTGGTTTTATCATTCTCTTCATAAACTAGTTAATTTTATAGACCATTTGCCGCCTCCTAAGGTTGACGCCCTGGGCCGGGGCCCGGCTTGCTACCCCCAAAGCCGGCCTTGGGGGGGGGGGGTAAAGTTAGCTAAACGTGCCTTAATAATGCAAGTTAGTTGTTTCAAGTATTTGTCTTTTTTGTTTGCAGATATATTTTGATCAAAGGACTTGTGAACGAATTACATTATATTGGGATTCTGAAAAATAAGTTTGTTGAATAATCTAATGAATAAATCAAGAAAATCAGCTGAGTTATGGGAATTGTTGGTTTTCAGTAGTGGAAGTTCATTTGAATAAATTGGTGGGAAAATATTATTGAAGTTATTGACTTTACAAATAATAAAATCATCTATGTACAGAAAAGCATTTGGAATTTGGTGAGAGTAGTTTTTTCGTAGGAGTGAAAGGAAAGTTTTGTGTGCAGACTTTAAAAATAACTTTCTTATTTATAGCTGTGGCTTGTAAAATACGTTTTTATCATTGAAAGTGTAATTATTAAACAGACAGCAGTTAACAATGTTTTCCCAGAAAGTAAAATCAAATTAAAAAATATTCTGGTAATCCTTAAATATGATAATAAAACATCAGGGATTTTGTCAAGAGAAATTATAGTGAATAAATCTTTCAAATCAAAGGATTCAATGACGGAAATTATATATTTTTTTGATAAATTCAACTATCGGTTTGTTTTTGCAAATGATCTAAGCAAAACCTTCTCTTTTGATCAATTTATTATTTTGATGATTTTATTATTTTTAACTTGAATAAAAAACTTCAATAAAATATTTTTAACTCAAACTACCTGAAAATAACTAAATATCTTCATTAAGTGACTTTTGGGCTATTGGATACCCACTAAATTTATTAAGTATCATTAACTCCTTCAAAATTACGCAATTTTAGCTTGTATTTTAAACCTCTTTTGGCCATATATGATGTCATTTTCTATTCCATTTTCATCCCTCCCACATAAATCTTAAGGTTTTATAAAGCAACGCTGCTGTAATTGGTTTTTTGAACACCCACGCTAACGCGAGTCTTGTCACAAAGCCAACTGTTTTCACGTGTATTTCGTACATTTTGCCTTTTTAATTATTTCATCTTTTTTGTTTTAACTTTTCCGTAAGCATTATGGGTTGAAGAAGCTTCAAGTTCTATTTTGAACGTGTTTCTAAGGAAAATGCTCTAGTTTTGTAAAAGTAAGGAAGGTGAACTATCCCCTGAAATCATTTCACATTCAGTATTTTACATCTTATTGTTTTTTATTATTTTTCGACACTTAAAACCTAGCAGCTTTGTGCTAGTAATCTGCTGTGCTTTCCTTTGTTTTCTTTTTTTTATTCAAGTAAATGGATTTATAGTCAGCAGTTTTTATACAGGTTGTTTAAAAGTATCAAAATCTCTAAAAATATAGCAACTTTCTATTTTTACTGTAAAAAGATAGAAATCCTTCCAGAAACATACTTTATTTTCATTTGTAGTCGGAATTCCGTCATTGAGTTATGGATTTTTATTTTTTATGAGCTAGAATATCACATTTCGTCAATATGATATAGATATTTATGAGAATATATTTTAACCATATTTGTGAAATGGAGTTGGATAATATAACTAAATTTTAGCTGAACAAATTAAACATTTTCATATATTTGTTGATGTGCTTAATGACAGTTTTATAGTTTTATTTATAATTGCATTTGATTAAATCTATTACATAAAAAACTTAATAGAAAAATTTAGTTTCTTATTATTTACAAAAGTGAGTAATTAACTACATAAAGTTGAATCCGTTACGTTTTACACTTAAGAAAAACATATCAACTCATTGAAATGCTTAATATTATTTTTAATTTTTTCATTAGCAGGACAAAACATTTTTGTTACTATATTAAAAATATTAATAAATAGTTTAGTTACTCTGATGTATATTAGTTTTGTGATAATAACTTAATTGTAGCCCTAAGGTTACGTAAGCGATTCATCAGTAAGGGACAACCTATTTGAAAGGATATTACTTTAAAGGATTTAGAATTAAATTTATAATAAGATGGATTGTTGGTTCACTCATTTATTATGAGTCAAACATACTTAGTACTAGGCAGTAGAAGTTTTACTTAATATTTACTAATGCAGTAACACATAAGAGTTCTCTTAAACTTAAGGATAATTTCAAACTTTTAAAATAATTTTTACGTAACTAGTTCCACATTCATATAATATAAACTATCTTTGTCTAGATATTTAAGGACATGTCAATATTTTTTTTTTTTTTTATATTTTTTTTAATCAAAGGATATTATCAAAACTAAACTTATTGGAGGTCATAATGTAATTCATGACTGGATATCTTGGTTTAAAATTATATTTTCAATTGTAGCTCTCTACTTTCTAGTTTCTACCCCTTATTAACAAAACTGCCAGCGCCGTCTAGTGAACATTTTAGTCTGTTTTGAGATTCCTTAGGGAATGGTTGTATCCTATTCATGTACAGAATGCAAAAAAAAAAAAAAATCAGAACGATGGCTATATCTTGTATTCTAATTGATGAAATAAAAAAAAGTCAAGTACAGTTGCATATTGTAGAAGGTCTCTATTAATTGTTATATTTTTTTTTTGTCATGAGGGGTCATTTCTAGTTTCTACCCCTTATTAACAAAACTGCCAGGGCCGTCTAGTGAACATTTTAGTCTGTTTTGAGATTCCTTAGGTAATGGTTGTATCCAATTCATGTACAGAATGCAAAAAAAAAAAAAAAAAAAAAAAAAATCAGAACGATGGCTATATCTTGTATTCTAATATTGATGAAATAAAAAAAAGTCAAGTACAGTTGCATATTGTAGAAGGTCTCTATTAATTGTTATATATTTTTTTTTTGTCATGAGGGGTCATCTACTTATTAAAACTGATCCAAACTTTAAAAAGTTCAATAGCAATCGCATAATATTATACCATATTTAGATTTAGAATAAAAAAAAAAAAAAAGTCTAGATACTAAATTTCATAATTTTCCAATGATTGGTTAGTAATTTAAATGATGTAAAAAAAAAAAAAAAATTATAAATTAATGTTAAAAAGAATTTTTTTTTTTGCCATAAATTCGTATAAAGTTAATGTATTTTAGCAATTTTTATTTAAAATGATAGTTTGCTTAAGGACAAACATAAATAACATGCAATTTTTGTACTAAACAGTTTTTAAATAATTAATTATTAATTAATAAAACAAGTTTTAAAATGTTTTAAATAGAAACATATATATATACATTTTTTGCTTCCATTAGAATTATCATGATCGAAAATCCTTCCAGGATTTCTTTCATTCCATTTTGACTTTTGGTTCTCGATATTTTAGCAAAAATGTAAAAAAAGCTCACTTTAAAGGACGGCGTAATAGATTACGTCTTGAAGCATGCAAAACGTTCGATTCTTCCATGCGATAAAGAAACTTACCCTCAAGATCTTCCAAAACATTTTCCCGCATAAGTGACGTGTTTTTCAACACAATGAGCTGAAATTTGGTATCTAAGGCAAACAATGTAATCTAAATCGAATGAAAACATAAAAAATAGGGGTTCGTATTTATATTTTTCAAGTTAGAGTTGAATCTACTAAGTATACAGCCCCCTAAGAATTTTTTTTTGCATCAGACATATAGAAAATTGTAAAAAAAAAGAAGACATTTTTGTGCAAACAGCAAAATCCCACGATAATTAGAACCGAATATATAGCCATCATTTGGATTTTTTTTTGCGTACTATACCACACTAAAATTTAACGATTTATTTACATGCGACATCAAGTGAACATAAAAATCATTTTTTACTTTCAACTTAACGTTAAAGTAAATATAATCTAAAGTATATTCAAATCTAATTCTATACACATATCTTACTGAAATATCAATCAACTAACGCATATTTTTTTGATTCCTGTACATATAACATAATGCTATTTTATTGCTACCATACCCATCAGGCACCATACAGCACTACATATACCCACCAGGCACCATAAAACTCTATATAAACCCACAAGTTAACATGCCACACTACATACGTACCACCTGTTTTGTGAATTCGGGATATTTGGACACGCTTAGAAGAATCAACGAGGATGAAATGTTTTGTTAAAGTATACATATACAATTGAGATGATTTTCTTTAATTTTTATGTCATAATTTCAAACTTTTTGGCAGTATATCAGAATTGAAAATGATGCATTTTTACATATAAGCTTTTTTTCCCGTTAATTTTTTGATTAGCTAATTGCAATTAAAGGGACTAATTAAGACATTATTAGAACATACATAAATAAACTTGTAATTAACTTAGAGGTATTATTTTTATTGTAAATAAGAGATATTATATTGACGCATGTTCCTATGGAGAATTTTGAATTTGGCTTCAATATTTATTTAATTATAAGTTTTTAAATAAAAAGTTTACAAAAATACATAGTTTTTAACAAAAAATTAAGATAAAAAATATATAAAAAATTTGTTTATGACAATATATATTTTCAAATAGTAGGATACACATTCACAACTAATGTCTGCAAAACAAAATTAGAATTTTGTAAATAAGACCATTTATAATGAAGTTATGACCGTTGGCGTAAAGTCATATAACACCAAAATGTCATTCTTCAGAAAACTCGTTTAAAGTTTACTACAAAACAGGTTCGCAAAACCCACTATAATTTAAAAAGTAATTTGAGTCTGAAAAAGAAAATGGTATCATTTTAAAGGTAAGGAATTCGGGACTATTTTAAAATAAAAAATTAAAAACGTAAACTTGTGTCAAATTCCGCAATTCCTAATTTATATATGTACCTTAAGGTATTAAGTGCTGTTGCTTTGTTGGGATAATTCTTAAATGTGTTTTTAAACGACTTTATTAAATGTATAAGAATTATAAAACAAAAAAAGTCTTAAAAATTTTATTCTTTATTTCTGAATTGTAAATTATACCTTATAGTTGTTTTAAAATAGTTGTTTTTACTAGCATATTTTTTTTTTATTTCTGTACATATAATCTCTAACCTAACGCTACTTTATTTCTAGTATACCCACCAGGTACCATATTACACTACATATACCCTCCAGGCACCATACTACATTACATATACCCACCAGGCACCATAAAACACTACATAAACCTATCAGTTAACATGCCACACTACATACATCCTCCAGGCACCATACTACACTACATATACCCACCAGGCACCATACTACACTTTATATACCCACCAGGCACCATAAAACACTACATAAACCTAACAGTTAACATGCCACACTACATAAACCTATCAGTTAACATGCCACACTACATACACCCTCCAGGTACCATACTACACTACATATACCCACCAGGCACCATACTACACTTTATATACCCACCAGACACCATGAAACACTACAATAAACCTATCAATTAACATGCCGCAATACATATACCCACCATGTATTTAGTGCGTATAAAAGAACATCGACTGAAATTCTTAGGAAATAAGTGTCAAGAAAATAAAATAATTCAAAAGCAATAAAATGGCAACTAATCTTCCATTTAGGCAATTTATTAAAAACTTAAATCTAATTAATTTCTCTCAATCCTCGATGAACAAGGCTTTTAAAAATGTATTTTGAAAGTAGTAGCAACTCTCGAATATCCTAAGCTTGTTGGAGATGGAGAGAAGGGAGTGTCAATCAAACTGAGTGATTGAGCGATCTTCTCCACCTGGACTGATCCGTTTTTCTCCATCAAGAATGAAGGATACGCAAGAGCAAAAACTCATGATAGAACGGGTTGCCCTTGAGGCGGGGATACCTTCGGATTTCGTACCACCTGTTTTGAGAATTCGGGATATTTGGACACGCTTAGAACAATAAGCGAGGATGAAATGTTTTGTTAAGGTTTTAAGATTTGTTTCTTTGGTAGGATAATTCTGAAATGTTTTTTCAAGCGAGTTTATTAAATTTGTTCGAATTATGAAACACAATAAGTCTTAAACATTTAATTCTTTCTTTCTGAATTTTAAAGTATATCTTATAGTTGATTTAAAATAATTGTTTGATAATATATAATTGATTTGAATTATTATATTTGATTTGAATTTGAGTTTGAAGATGCTTTATTCTGAAAATAGTAATAATACAGCAAAGATATTTTGATCTGGACCAATGAGGATAGTCAAGAATATATGATTTATTCTATCAGTAGTAAAATTTAATGCTTTTGTATGATTATTCTGAAATGATTTTTCAAGCGAGTTTATTAAATTTGTATGAATTATGAATCAAAATAAGTCTTAAACATTTAATTCTTTCTTTCTGAATTTTAAATTATATCTTATAGTTGATTTAAAATAATTGTTTGATAATATACAATTGATTTGTATTATTATATTTCATTTGAATTTGAGTTTGAAGATGCTTTATCCTGAAAATAGTTTAAATACGCCAAAGCTATTTTAATCTGAGCCAACTGAGGATAGTCAGGAATATATAAGATATTCTATCAGTAGAATGGGATAATGTGTAACTAAACATTATATAGATTCTTAAGTATAATTTGAATCTTAGATCTTTATGAAAGTAATGAAACCCTACTTAAATAATACACTTATTATTCCCGAATATGTTTTTCAAGGCACGGATTTTAATTGATATTTATTTAAAATTCATATTATAAGCCAGAAATTTGCTATCTTTATTAAACAACTTTCGAATTCACCTGGTTAAGTTTACTGCATAATGCTTAAAATATAATATAGATTATACGGAAATTATAATCTAAAAGAAATACAGTTTTGTTAGTTCTGTTACATTAAAAGTAACTCAAGTTAAATGCATAGTTTAAATTTTATAAAAATGTGAAACAAAATTTGTATTTTCTTTTACTACGAATTTTTATCATTTGATTATGCAAGAGGAGGATGTGGTATTTTAAAGGATTTTGAGGTAAAATATTAAACAGGTTTTCTTTCATAGTAGGATATGAAAAACTCATAAATTATACAAGTTTAAATTATTTAATAAGTTTTTGATTAGATCATACAATGAAAATAATAGCAGTGATTCAAACATCAGAACATCTTATTAAATAAGCTTAAAAGAAGAAAATTCGCTTTCAAGGGAGTAGTCACTTTTTAAATTCATGATCATTGTGTTGCTGGATTTAGAGCATAAAAGGTATAAATATTAGTGTAATTAACAAGTTTGATAAGTATTGGTATACAACCAATAACTGGAAATTTCCAATGATTGCAACTTTTCTTTTTTAGGGCTCATAACTCATTTTATATTAACACATTTCCAAACTTAGCGATTACAAACAACACAAAAGTATTTCCAATCTATATTTCCATACTCCACACTTTTTTACTTAATATTTTTCATTAATATCAAATAGTTATTTTTGCATAATCTGGTTGTTTCTAAATACAAGTCTTACATTATCAACTCTAAAGTTTCAGAAATCAGTGAGTTGCAAAAAAAATTACGTATGTTTGAGAAAGTTTACTTTCAAATAGAAAAACTCAAATTAATTGTGGATACATGAAATAAAATAAGTACAATTCTTTATTACGTTGGATACATTTCAAAGGAATTTTATAAAGCAAAAAAAGAATATAACGTTTAGTAAAAAAAAAAAAAAAAAAATAATAATAATAATAATAATAATAATAATAATAATAATAATAATCTAAAGGAAAAAATATTGAATTAAAAGTTTCATTAATCAAAACATATATGTAATATCTTGATAATAATAAAAAATTATTCTATTTATTCAAAAAAGCTTGTTGTGTATAAAACCATCATTTAAGAGAAAAGGCTAGACAAAATTCTTAAACATTTTAACTTCAGATAAAATTGAATAGAACATTGACTTATATTATTTATAATGTTAAACTAATAAATACTGTAATGTTATAATATATACAATTCTACATTACATTGGATACATTTCAAAGGAATTTTATAAAACAAAAAAAGAATATAATGTTAAGTAAAAAAAATAAATAATAATAATCTATAGAAAAAATATTGAATTAAAAATTTCATTAATCAAAACATATATGTAATATCTTGATAATAATAAAACATTATTTTATTTATTCAAAAAAGCTTGTTGTGTATAAAACCACCATTTAAGAGAAAAGGTTAGAAAAAATTCTTAAACATTTTAACTTCAGATAAAATTGAATAAAACATTAACTTATATTATTTATAATGTCAAGTGTAATATTACAAACAACTATAACATTTCATTTTTATCAAAAATCAGGTAGTTGAACCTCATTTCAAACACATCTTAAAAATACTTCTTGTTTTAACCTTTAGATCCCTGAATAGTCTAGTTTACGAATTGTTTACGCGATTTAGAGTCCGAAAGAAGTAACTGCTGTAACATGGAGCTTTCAAAATGAATTGCTACGATTTGCATTAAAAGCCACTTTAACCATACAAAGAATGTTGTTGAAAGAGTTTCTTTATTTTAAAGTATCCAGTTTTATTTGAAAAAGTACTTACATACAGTTGAGTGGTAACCTTAACACAAGAATTTTATTCGAGACATTTGAGTAACGGGGGTACGTGAAAGAAATGTTTGAAATGTTGAGTTACATTTTTATAGTTTTGTTTTTGCTATATTATTTAATGGAAAGTAAAACTTACTGAAGTTGAGGTGGTAGGTGGTTATAAGAAAATTTTTAATGAATATATTTTTAATTTGTTTCACATTTTGTAAATAAGTGGCATTTTTAAATTAAGTGTTCGTCACTAATAAATTTAGTAAGTCTCAACATTTATTTAAATTACACAACACATCATATAAACACGCTTTTTAATATAATTTGGACCAGCTAAAATTTCCCTCTTTTCCTGTTATATATTGGTTGATTCAGTAGATAAAAAGTAATGAGTATTCTCCCTCTTAAACCTCTATCTTTGATTTCACGACATGAACTACAAAACATTGGAATGAAATTGTATTCCTGATAATCTGGAATAGTCAAGATACCTATAATAAACCTTGTTCAAATTGGTTTCATAGATCTCAAATTTTATTCACTCTTCACAACTTTTCCTCACTTTCATCACCTCAACAACAGAACTTAGGAAAGGGTTTGTGATCCTGATAATCTGGATTTGTCAAGAAACTTACAGAAAAATCAATTTAAATGAGTTAAATAGATTCCAAGCTATTATCATACTCCGCCAGGGCTTGAAAAAGGGGAAAAAGGAGTGTTTTCAAAATCTCAAGTAACCAATTACCTTCCACTTATTTCGATGGGCAATTGTGCAAAATTTCATCAAGATTGGAATAAAACTGTAACTTCCTATAAAAAATACACATAAAAACACTCTTCTTTGTTGCATGTGTAGATTTCAGGGAACGTCCCAAATAGCGCAACAAAGCTGGCTAATATCGCTCGGCCAATTTTGGCCAACCCCGATGTGGCATGTTATAAACCAGTCATTATAACAGATATTGGCCAATATCATGGGTATACTTGAAGAGTATTCTAGAAATTTTGAAATGTTGATGTACATTTTTAGATTTGAAATACTTTATTTATAAGAAAGGACAAATGACATAGAATAAGTTATACGATGTTTTTGACCAGTTTATTTTTAAAAAATCGTGTATTTTGGGACAATGTTTGAGTTTGGGTCAAAATTGGCCAATCTTTCAGATCTCCTTTTTCCGACATTGGCCAATACTACTGTGCTATTTTCGGATACTTAGGGTTATACTTATGAATAAAGCTCAAATTACAAAAGTCAAATATTTGTACATTTAAATGCCAACAAGGTAACAATGATATTTAGTCCGTTACCGTAAAATATACTGAGGTTTTGTGCTTAGTGTCACATTGAGTATAAATTGGTTTAAGATTTCTTGTATATCAAAATATTTATTTTTGTTTCAAAGTGTGATGAGTCTGACCGAAAATGTAAAAATAGATTTTTTTGATCCACAGCTACATTTTGCTTTCAATGGTGAGCATATTACCGCTTCTTATAAAATTTACACAGTTCAATTGCAAGTGGAAAACCAGTAAAACATAAATATGATACTACTTACATTTTTAATCGTCTTTTTAATAATGATTTCAAGAGAGAAGAGGTTTAAACCATGGTATAGTAACATTTTAGATCTTATTCATAAATACATTAAGTAATTTCTATAAAATACTTTATTTTGCTTTTAAAAGGGTTGCATTGCAGTAAAATGTAGTTACTTTAAAATTGTACACAAAACAAATAATGGTCATATATGTTGACAACAAGACTGTAAACAAAATATGCATTGTTTATTTGTAAGCAACAAATTAAAAGCAGTTGGAATCAGTTATAAAAATAACACTTAGGTATAAGTCGATTTAAGTGATTGCTATTTTTTTTAATAATGGATTTGTCTACTCAACTTAATATCGGATTCTTAAAATGGGTTCTATACTTTTAATGAGATAATTATTCCCCTATATATTTGAAAAAAATAAAAAAAAGCTGTAACTACTATTAAATCTGTTGTGTATACTTTTTGTCCATAAAATTTTTCAAAATTCTTACATGTATGTAATATGTAGTTAGAAAACTTGAAGAAAACTAAGCAGAAAAATTATCAAGCGTAAACTTAATAAACAAAAATGGGTTTAGAGAATTATAATTATATGTTCGATAATCTATATAATTCAATTATAATATAAAAAAGTCCTTCACTTAAGCTTTTAGAATGTACCGAAAATTGAAACGCTTTTAAGAATTTTCGGTGATGATATTTTAAAACTATATTTTAATTTTATTATTTATCTTCCATCCACACAAACTGTAAGAATTATCTATCAAAAACTGCGTTAACCATTTTCGTTTCTATGATAACATAAATGTGATTAATGTTAATGAAATAATAAACCACTAAATGAAAGTTGCTGGTGGAAACTAAGTGCTATTAGAAAATAACTTTGAAGATTTATTATACATCCTTTAACTTATTAGTCAGTTGCCATGGAAAATATTTATGTAATCTTCATCAGGAAATTTAGCCTTTTTGTTATGTGAACATAGGAATTATTATAAAACTAATTTTGTATTTTAAGCAACCGTTGTATTAAATGTCAGAGTATTTCATTTGTAATCATTCTTTTCATTTTGTATAGTGTAGTTTGAATTTAGATTGATCGTTGTGTCTTTCAAATTTCAAGAATTGTTTTTAATTATTAATAACACTTAGTAAAAATATAATTATACTATATTTTATTGATAAATATTGGAATTTTCTCCAAGAATTTGAAAATTTATAATAAAACTTGTTTTTTCCCCCTTGGAGTATTTTGTAGATTCATATATTTTTACTGTTCTAAAAACAATTTTTTTAATCCCTTAAAAATGGAGTTTCAAACTTTACCATAGATTAATTATTTATAAATAGTATCTTGAAGCAAAATACAAATATCTGTATTAAAATATATTCAGAGCATCTTGAAACAATTCTCTACTTATTCCATTATCGGATAGCCTATATTTCGTGCTTAAAATATTTATTTATGATACACAATTTATATGATGCGAAGATTTCGTCTCAATTTTTCCAGAATATATCCCGTTATATTCCGATATTTATGAGTTACAAAGTAGGATATGTCCTAGAGGATCTTGCATAAAATCTAAAAATGGAATCTCGCTTTGCAATTCAAATATTAAGAAAACTTTTTATTTTAAATTCCTTCAATTCGAACGGCAGTTATAGTTTTGATGCAGATATCTTTCTTTAACTAGATTTCCTGAGAAGGCGAGGCAGTAAAACCAGAAGTATACTTTTACATTCTTCTAGATTTTTCTATTGCTTACAGAAATTCCGTTGTAATTTTGCTTCAATTTGAATTTATTTGACTACATAATTTTATATTTTTTTATTTGATCAACTGATTGATTACATTACTAAATAAATTCAACTTCTAACGTGTTATACTGTATCTAAGTAGACTACTATTTCGTACTGGGATTTCCGAACAAGCAAACAGAATATGGGGATGGCGAAAGAAAATATACGTACAACTTTTACAGCTTACATAAGAATTTCAATACAAAAATCGCACTATTTTGAACGACAGCTTGACTATGATGTTGGTAACATAGAAACTTGTATTTACTTATAGTATCAAAGGAAAATAACTATTTATGAATACACAAAGTCACTGTTAAACAAGTTAAAATTATACTTTTACTGCAGTCATAAGTTAAAAAGACTTAAATCTGAAAAAATACAAATACATATTTCAACGCTTTTGCATTTATCCTTTGAAATTATATATATATATATATATATATATATATATATATATATATATATATATATATATATATATATATATATATATATATATATATATATATATATATATATATATATATATATATATATATATATATATATATATATATATATTATTGTTGTATAGGTGTGTATGACCTAACAACTTGAACCATTCAATGAAATAAAAAGATTATTTTCTAATTAATTATAAAAAAGTGTCAAAACATGCATTTAATTTTTTTTGAATTTATGGCTTTTTAACTTATGACGGCAGTATATTTACCTACACCTATACAATTATGGTCGTATACCAAATACTTTTAACATAAACTTGTAAACTATAAATCTCTTAACCCTTTCACGCTCAAGGGAAATTTTTTCCCCTTCTACAAAAATCGTTATCGATTGTTCAATTATTATTGAATCGATATTTTTTTTACTGAATGTCAAAATAAAACGTATGTCCAAGGCGGCAAATGTGTTTCTGAACGAATAAAAAAAACGTATAGAAAATAGGACACATAATAAATGTGTTATGTGCAATGTCCACTTGTGCTTCACAAGTAAACGAAATTGTTTCGTAGAATATCATAACTAACTATTTATTTTACTTTTCTGATAATTTTTATTATGTTTTTTGTATTACAAAGCAATAAATAAAATACCGATATAATAAACCTAACTCTTCGTTTATTTACTTTTATGGTCCATAGGGAAAAATATTTCCCATCAAATTATAGGAAACCTATACACCCTGCTATGTTTTTCTGGTGATATTCTCTTACTTTACACCCACAATAGCTAAAATATTGTGTTGTATTGGCATATTTAGTCTTGGACATCTTATGGTCCTGTAAGGGTTAAAAAACGAACTTGAGAGTAAACTTGAATTAAAATTAAGCATAACACAATTCAACTCACACATCACACTTTTCAGTCAGTGGAAAAATTATTTTTATTTCGACCAGTGCCACTAAACACCGAGGAATGGGAAACTTTGAAATTTTATCATTTGTTTCAACATCGTTTGCATCCATGTTGCTTTCTACACAGTTTGGGTAGTTCCAATTTGATCAACTAATGCTCCATTCTAGGACACCTTGTATATCTCTTGGTTTGTCTTCTAGTCATTTTGAGTTGCGTACATTTTCGATGATAACAATTGATAAAATGCTTATTTTTATTTCGACCAGTGCCACTAAACACTGAGGAATGGGAAACTTTGAAATTTTATCATTTGCTTCAGCATCGTTTGCATCCATGTTGCTTTCTACACAGTTTGTGTAGTTCCAATTTGATCAACTAATGCTCCATTCTAGGACACCTTGTATATCTCTTGGTTTGTCTTCTAGTCATTTTGAGTTGCGTACATTTTCGATGATAACAATTGATAAAATGCTTATTTTTATTTCGACCAGTGCCACTAAACACCGAGGAATGGGAAACTTTGAAATTTTATCATTTGCTTCAACATCGTTTGCATCCATGTTGCTTTCTACACAGTTTGGGTAGTTCCAATTTGATCAACTAATGCTCCATTCTAGGACACCTTGTAAATCTCTTGGTTTGTCTTCTAGTCATTTTGAGTTGCGTACTATTTCGACGATATTAATTGATAAAATGCTAGAAGAAAATAGTGTAATGTTGGCCAATATAGAAACTAATTTTGTCTCTATTAACTTTAAAAAAAGTGGAAAACCGAAAAATTCAACCACAAAATTTTATTTTAAATATAAATAATTTAAAAAATGCCCCTCCTCACTTCTTATTTAAACGCAATTACGTTGAAAACATAGGCATAATTAAAAGGTCATGTGTTGCCAACATGTCTCACTGAAATCTAATAATTTCTCCATTTTTAAATCCTTTATATTTATACAGATTTTGTACGATAATATGATTGCTTGTAGCAACTCAATCTTTGGTGGGCTAATTATCCACTCTCAATCATTCAATGGAGCTGAAACTTGGCAAATAGACCGGTTGTAGATTTCAATGCATTCTGTGTAGTTTCAGGGTCTGCTTCTAAAAGACCGCTTTTAAACACGTTTCTATTGTCACTTCGGAGGACTAATGATCCGTATTTGCTTCGGTCAATCCAACTGAAACTTGTAGATAGATTCATTGTCGATGACAGTGCCTTTTATTAACCCTTTGCACTCCAGTGACGCCTCTCAGGTGCCACACGATTGGATGCCAAACCACGAGAGGACCATTAGGTGTGATGCGGAAATTCGATGCAAGGCCAATGACTGTGTTTAGTTTCTATGAAGCAAATCCATAAACACCAACCGAACCTAAAATGTCTCGAGTTGCTGAAAAGGCCTGGAGTACAAAGGGTTAAGTTTTGGGGCAAAAAAAATTAGTCAATGGCATGGAACCAATACTTTTCTTCGTAGTGGTTAAACACTATGAAAACTTGATCTGAGCACAAAATCACTTAAACAAGTTGTAATTGCACATCATAGTTGACCATTGGAAAAAGAATCCCCCCCCCCCAAAATAGACTTTGTATAAAAACTGTCAAATGATCAGCCAGAAAAAGATAGGAAATCTTATGGTTCCCGCCAAGCGGTAACGTTTAATTTATTTGGGGTACACTTACGCACTGGAACAAATCGTAAATATTGGGGGAAATCCCTATATGCAATCAGTACTAGGTATTCTAATGTTGTATCGAAAAAATCTCATTTCATATGAGCAATCTGATGGCTGTGTAATTAGCATTCTGGCTTTTACTGCCAAAGATGCCGGGTTCGAGCACCGGGTTAAGCACAGGTGTTCGTTGTGGTTCGGAAACCTCGTTAAGATGTAGGTCTCGGTCTGATTAGCCGTTATTGTGCACAAGTATAAGTCGTTGAGAGCACAAACAAACAAACCACGTCTGACAAATATTGAATGATTGTGAAGGTTTTTCCTAAAAATCCCAATTAAGTTCTTTGAATAAGAGTACCCTAACAAAATTAAAAACGCTGGCGTGGCGGCTACCATTAGGTTTCATAACTTTTTCTGGCTGACCATTTTACTTGCAGATTTTTTTTTTACAACGTCTAGTTACTTTTTGGGAAATATAATTTTTTTTTGGGGGGGGGGGGGTTCTAAATGAGTCGGCCTAATTGAGATACGGTCAATGGATGTTTTAGCATGAGTAATAATATCTTTGTTTAAAATTCAATTTGGCGTAAGCAGCAACAACGTTAGATTCACATCCGATTTTTTTTATTGAAAGTTACAGTAAATAACAAAATGCAATATTGTAGAGAAACTTAGGTTTGCAATCAAAACCCTATTCGTTTTCTTCTTGTAGAAATCATCCATACTACACCAAGAAAAATTCTTTATTCATAATTAAAAATTCGTACATACTAGTTTTAACTTGAGTACAAAAATATGCAAGTACATAGTTAAAAAAAATAAGTAATAATAAAAAGTAAGTATGCAATATTAAAAAAAAAAAGTACTTGCTTTATATATAAAATAACTGAGGATTACCAGCTTAACATACGAATAGGTATAAAAAATGTGTTTGTAAAACAACTTTCGTTTAAAGTTTCAAAAATAACATTTGTATCACTTTGAGAGAAATGTAATTGAAGGTTCAATTATTAGGGTGATAGAATAGTAGTGAGGAGGTACGAGGTACAAAACCAACTAAGCACTTTGTTGAGTCAAAACTGTATTTTAAAATAAAAGTGGTTGTTTAATTCAACTTTATAACTCGCACAGTAGCACAAATACGCTGGTCAATATTGTTCACCACTGTCCGATGTAGACCGTTGTAGACTGTCCGTTGTTGCGGTTCTTGGCCAATCTCATTCAGTGCTAGAAAAAATATACTGGAAGTTTTAAAATGTTAATGCAGAGTTTTAAAATTAAAATATATATTTTTCAAGAAAGGAAAAAGGCATCCAAGGGAATTGGAATTCAATGACGGGAAATCATCAATCATTCATGTGAAGACTGTGGAATAGGGTGCAACGACAAATTAAAAAGTCGGAAAAACGATTCGGCAGGGGGTGAAAAAGTTGTATTTTGCATTTATAAATAGACACAGTACAGACTTATTTTAGTTTTAAATGATATCTTCCGGTGCCCCAAGGCACTTAAAGTCTCAGAAAATGGAAATTTGTCAGCAAATTTTATTTAAAAGTTTAAAAAGTAACTAGCAATAATAAAATCTAGGAGGAAGTGTAAAACATATGTAACAGTGTAAAACATATAATTTAAGTTTGTTAATATACAAGGTAAATTATTTAAATTTTAAATGATATCTTCCAGTGCCCCAAAACACCTGAAAACTGTCCAAAAGTCAAATTTTATGCAAATTTTGCTGCTAAATAAACAGACCATATAGTGTAAAAAAAAAGGTAACAATATAGGCATTTTATACGTTACGACTTTCCTAAATATAATTTTAATTCACTGCATGTATATAAAGTGACACTTGGAGGTTAAGTTATTAAGCATATTTAATTTTTCCAAAAACGTGAGTTTCATTCTAAACCATTCAAATGAAATACTATCACCCCTGTTTCTCCAAGTCAGATATTCCCATCAATTGACCTTGAACACTGGATCAAAAATATGTACTACATTCAAGAAGGGATTGAAATAGTATCCAGGTACTGAAAAAAGAAGAGCATTTTACAATTCTTCAGGAACCAGGCTTGCAATATATCAGCCATGTTACTGTGAAAACTGTAGTAGCAAAAACTAAAAGAGTCCATTGTACAATTTCTGGAAGTGGAATAGATATGAATGAACTTAGTGTAATTGAATGCGATGAGACAAACGTCATTGACGTTTGTTTCATCACAAAGGAGGAGTAATTCGTTTGCTGGAGCTTGGGAGACAATTACAATGGGGAATTTGCTTGCTCCATACCAATGAACTGCCCGTACGAAACTTCTTATGTGCATTGGATGGTTGCCACAGTTGATCCCAAAGCATTTTACATGCCTATTGGCAAAGCCATTAAAAACTGCAAGAATCTCACTATAACAAAATTTGTCTCGATAAGTTTAGAGAATATGCCGAATATAGATAGTTTGATTCTCAGAGTAATGACCAGAAATATTTATATGATATTTTTTAACTGTATCACTTGGTGCATGTTCTTCCAATCTATCATTGAAAAAACCTGGTCTTGTTGAACTCTCAAGGCTAACAACTGTATTTTGAGATTGTATGCAGGTACAGAAACTCTATCAGAAAATGTGTTATTGCTTACCATGTATATTATGAAATTATATGCACCTTTATGATTTCATGTAAAAAGAAATAGCTCTCTTACAGAAGGAGCAAGTCATATATGGAGACTTACATCATTTTCTCGAAATATGGCACCGGATATCAGAGCTATAGTTGGTGATGTTTTTCAACGAAACAGTTTTTTTTCTTTTCTTGTCATCCCAAAAATTAATTGCTTGAATGTAAATGAAAGAAACCATAAACATTAGAATTTTTAAAGTGCCAATACTTAACTTCGAATCAGAGGATTACACTGAATTTATTAATTGGCAAACAGTTGTCCCGTATGATCCTCCTATAATGAATAATATCCCAACAGATGAAATTGAGAGTGCAGTGAATAGCTGGAAAGCAGTAAATATCTTTCACAGATGGATTATTATAATAAAATCTAGTAAGTTTACTTTTATATAAACTTAGATTTTAATATTATATTCTTCGAACTTGGAAATACTTTTTTTTTTAAAAAGAAATTGATTTTTTACTAGATTTCAGAAGGCTTGGGGTCCATCAAAATATGAAGCAAATGCAAATTTAAAATGCTTTTTTCTATATTTAAGTACATCTAAATTATAATATTAAATTACTATGCCAATTCTGTATTTTTTTTTTTTTTTACAAAATGTTTCCTTTATGGTACTATTTGCTAAAAAATCTCTTTTCAGCAAATTTTCAGGGTGCTTGGGGCACGGAAAGATATTAATGGATTTTGATCAAACTTTTACGATACTATAAGGTATCCAAAATACAACTTTTGCATTCCCTGCCGATTGGAATTTCAAAAAAAGGTTTTTTCGCTCCACCCTACTGTGGAACGTTTTCACCACGATACGTAATTTAGGATATGATGGTCAACTCTATTAGCCCTGATAATAATTGGCGTATTACAGTATCTTAGTAGTTTTGCAGTGTATATTGTATATATTGCAGTGAAGCTGTGGTCGTACAAGGCACCGTAGCTCAGTTTTAAAACGCGGGACATAAGTAGTCTTTATAAATTCATCTCGATGAATGTCAGAATATGTATGGAAATGTCTGAATAAGAAGAAATATATGTTTCTTATTGGTACAAATGCATTACCATTTTCTCCACATTTATACTGCTTGATGTTTTCTAAACCATTTGAACTGTCCTTTAAAACATAAAATTTGCATTGATGCAGAAAAATATGCACCTTAAATTTGATATTAGAAAACGGGTTAATATAGATTTCTAGGCTAACCCAAGAAAATTGTGTTTTTTAACATATATTTTATTTATGTATACTTCAAAAGAAAGCGTTTTTATTTCACATCACGTAGAGTTAAAATGATCTAAATATGGAATGAAATATCTAAAAAAGTGTTGATTATTTCAGGCCAATCATTGCACAAGCCTATCATTGGATCTATTATTCTTCCTTCCATATATCATGTATGTCATGGATTGTATAAGTAATAAAGACAAACTACTAGAAATCGATGACTATGTTTAATAATAAGATATGTTTCTTCTGTTTATACCATCATTTTTCCATTGAATGAAACATCCTGGTCGAGTATATAATTGAAATGACAATGCCACTGACCGAAAAGATTATGATTTATTACAACATTTTTTTTTGACGTATTTTTACTTTCAATTGCTCAGATGTTTACATAGGGTAATAAAAGTATAACACTCGATCAATTTTTTTTTAATTATTATTATTATTATTATTATTATTATTATTATTATTATTATTATTATTATTATTATTATTATTATTATTATTATTATTATTATTATTATTATTATTATTATTATTATTATTATTATTACTATTATTACTATTATTATTATTACTATTATTATTATTATTATTACTATTATTATTATTATTATTATTATTATTATTATTATTATTATTATTATTATTATTATTATTATTATTATTTTGCGTTCTGGATTTGGACCACCCTGATTTCCAAAAAGAGGTCTAGAAAAATATGTCTCTCTGTGCGTCTGTACGACTGCGTGTTCGTGGCTAGCATAGCTCTCGAACAAATTGATATAAGATTTTAAAATTTTGTGTGTGGTTAGTGGTGGCCCTGGGACCTACCATTAAAGTTTTCGTCAAAATCGAGCTTGCGCATAAGGTTGAAATCATAAAAAATCATGTTCTCAGCGATTGCTAAAAAAAACAGCTCTAACGATTTTGATTAAAATCTCTATGCTAATGCTTCTTAAGGTGTTCTAATCCTCACCTTCGAAATTCCCTTAGAAATGCAATAAAAGTGTAAAAATTAAAAAACGAGTGCCTTTAACACATAGCTCTCTGCCCTTGAGCATCGCCCATCAACGATTATTTTTTTTGTTTCTCGCACAAGAAAGGACAATGTAATGTTTATCGAATAGCATCGCCAATTTCACCAACCTATTTTTTTTTTTTTTAGCCCCGGTAAAAATATTGCCAAACTGGCCATTTTTAACTAAATGACCAAAAATATGACGGTAAACTATAACGGAAAATAACACCATAAATTTAATGCAATGACCATTATTATAATGTAATTGAAAGTTGTGAAATATTGCACACCCCTATTTTATAAAAGTTTTCGCAAACGAAATCTTTAATAAAAAAAAAAAAAAAAAAAAAAAAGACGCGTCTACATGTAATTTTTTATTTTTCAGGTCATTGGACAGGTTTAAAATAAAAGGTTTACGAAATTAAAAACTTAATATCATTTTTTTCAACTGAACACGTACAATTTTGAGCTTAATCATCATTTTTAACTTTTAATCATAAGAATAGTTTGTAGATACCAGTGGAAGAGTGTGCAATCTACGCATTTAAGATTGCTCTAAGGAATGACTTTTTCGGAAGTTCATCTGAGTTAAATACTGTATTATCTTGCTGAGAGGTACAACATTCTTCAGATTTCTTCAACATACAGTAGAGTCCTGATTATCCGAGTTAATTTAGACCAAGACTAACTCGGATAACCGAAAAACTCGGTTAAAATAAAAATTAAAAATAAAATAAATCGTATCGGTTTAAATGTATGTTTTGACAAGTACAAATGTTATACTATAGGTAAACCACATGATATTAATAATATATAGTAATGCTTAAAGAGTTCTCTTACTTAAGTCTTAAGACCTTGAGCGACGCGATAGGAGGAGCAGTGTCATACAATGAAAAGGAATGTAAACATTTTGTTTTCTTGAGTGTTTGAGAGATCAAGTACCAATTTTTTTCGGTACTAGTTTTGACAAAGGAAAATATCAGGGGTAAAAAAAATAAAGAAATATTATCTGGCTCGGTTAAAGCGGAAACTCGGATAACCGGGGCTCGGATACTGTACTTCAATTGCGATTTTCTCTTTTCTAAAAAAGCTGCTCTCTACTATACATTATCACAACTCCCCCAAATTTTGGACTTATTATGTTTTTTTAAACTTTAATTTTTAAACAAAAGGAATGACTTTTTCGGAAATTCATCTTAGTTTAATACTGTATTATATTTCTGAGCGATATAAGATTCTTTAGGTTTCTTCAACGTGCTTAAATAGCTGTTTTCTCTTTTCTATGTGTTGCTCTCTACTGTATATTATCACAACTTCCCAAAAATTTTGGACTATTTATGTTTTTTTTAACTGAATTTTTAAACAAATAACACAATGAGCAATTGTTAGAATGTCCATCAGAAGCGAAGGCCTTAGACTTTAAATTGGTGTACCATTTATCAATTTTGGTTTTGTTTAAAAGGGTTATCACAAAAAATAAACCACTGTCAATAAATAATATATAAGATAGTTTGTTGGAATATTTTTTATTAAAGTTGTTGCATACGGAAACTGAGATAAAAAATAAAAAACTTAGTGTTGGCACGTATTTTTTATAATTGTTTGGCAATTGAACGGGTTTGGGAATACTAGGTTGAACTGGACAAATAAAAATAGATTTTTTCTATTGAATATGCTCGTTTTTTCTTTAAAGCTTAATCAAAATTTTAAAATTTTATTCATAAGAAAAATGTCTAGATACTAAATTCTTTTTAAAACTTGCGCTATTGCGTACAATTCTTACTTTTTTTTTTTTTCATCTGATGATTTTTCATAATAATGCGTGTGATTAAATGATTGAAAAAAAATATATATATTTCTGTTAGAAACATAATATTCGTAACTTTCCAATCATGGATATATTTTTTTGTTGATGCGGTTTACGTTTTCAGATTGTTATTAATTTATAAATTAATAAAAGATCATCAATCCTTTGTGTGTTTGTGTGTGAACTTGATTATTATATTCTTAATTTTCATAAACATATAAAAATGCATTTATTATATATAGATATAAAAGCCTTCATGTCTCTGAAAGAAAGAGGAGACTGTCATCTATTTAATTCATTGGACTTAGATAAACGGTCTGTAATTAATGTTACCAGATGTTTTTTTTTTAATACAAGTAATCTCAATTTATTTAAATTTTGATCAAGAAATTAAACATTTTATGATTAATGGTTCAGATATTTTAGTTTGTCGGAAATAAAGAATACTGGACTGAGTTGTGAAGTAGAAACTGCAATTCCCTATTATCATACTTTTTCTTATCATTCAATTACTTCAAAGTTTTATGTCAGCTTGCCAGTAAAAGTTGCAAAGTAACACCATGCATTACATTAAATATGAGAAACATTTATCAAATACTTTTAAGGTAAAATTTCTACAAATTTTTTTCTTTAAGTTTTCTCAAATGTCTTTAATTCATTATACTGGATATTAATGATTTAAAATATAAATCATTAAAAGAAAAAAAAGTGTGTTCTAATTTTTGTATTTAATATTAAACTATTATGACAATTGAAGAAATGATGTCTAATAATGTATTGATTGAAATATATACTTACAAGCTATGAATTGAGAAAAAAAATAGCATTTTTCTATTTATTCTTTTGAGTGTAGTAGTAAACTAACAATATGTGATTTAATATCTACTATTATGTTCTGCTATATACTGTTTTACTATATTCTGCTATATACTATTTTTACTATATTTAATACCTAATACATACTTTTTACTATATTTAACATTTATTATATACTTCTTGACTATCGCAAGAATAACTCACATCAAGTAATCTAGTGTTGTCTGTTACCACATAAACAAGACTAGTCCCATTTTCCACGGGAGATCACAGGAGAAAACACTAACATTGTCTTGATTAATGCCTTGATAGAATATTGGCAATATTTCATAGATTACATAAATAAATTTTCAAGTAAGCAATATCTCATCATCAAGACGAATGACGTAGTGTAACCTTTTATGCCAATAGTATTCTGCATTAAGCACCCCTGTTCGAAATCGAATAAGTCTTGTTTCAATAAAGACTGCCACCATCTAGACTATCTGTTGGGAGCTATTTTGATAGACAGTAACATTTTCTCTTTCACCGTAAATCGAGAAGTTATTTATGATATCACAATTTGAATAGTTTGAGCTAAACACGGTAATATTTGTCTGTAACCTTATTGTATGCATTCATACAATAATCTAAAGTGTGTGTAACAAAATATTTATTATTTTTATGATTTATTTTAAATATGTATTTGGTTAATTTTGATGGCAAGATTTTCATTTGAAAAAGGATTTTAATTTCATTCGATATTAATTAATTTAAGGAAAAGCCCACATTAAGAATTTGAATTGGTTATCTGGCTATGACATACAGTTACAGATGAATCTTAATAGGAAACTTCAATGTAACAAAAGTTAAAGGTTAAAGTTTGGCCTCGCATGGAAGAGGTGCCGAGTTCGAATCCTAGATTAGACTTGGATGCTCACTGTCCGTCCTGATTACCCATTATTGTGCATAAAATTAGGTAATTTAGCGTTTGTACCAACCAATAAATGCAGCAAAGTGGTAAATACAGTAGAACAATGAAATTAATTAACTTTCAAAATACATCAAATAGTAAAAGATATTTGTCCGAAAAACTAAATTTTTTTATTCTTTAGCATAGGTATCACTTTAATTAAAAATTTTAAGACACTACACGTATTACTTGCATAGTCAGTACCTTAACACAAAACATCGGAACAAAATTGTATTACTGATAATCTGGACCAATAAAGATAGATACCGATAGAAAAAAAACTGGGTCAAAATTTTTCAGTAAATACCAAATTATATCGTATTTGTATAGACCAAAAAATAAATTATTTTTTACTTCTTAGCATACTTTGAAGTCAATTGAACATTTAAAAAAGTTTATTTGTTTAGTGTACAAAAGCCCTTTACTCTTTTGAGTTCAGCACCACTATGAATTAAATTGGTTAACACTTAATTAAAATCGATCAAACCTGCTTCCAACATTTTCTTAAAAGATTTAAACAACACATGTTATCTTATTTTTCAGCACTTGGTCGATTCTACTAACTCCTTGAAATAATAATTTGTTCAGGTTTTCAAATTTTTGATTTTCTTACACATTAGTTTTCCATCTCAACTTCGTATGCATTTGATACATAGAGGAAAAACTAAATTACTTTCCAAATCCAACATCCACATAAATATTCATTAATATTACGATTAGGATGCATGTGTTACAACGCCAGTTTTGGAGGCAGGGATTACTGGAAATGTGCCAAGAATATGTTACGAAAATTTGTTTATTCTACGAGGGTATTTTCATTGCTGCGTTTTTTTACTTCACTGATCCAAAATGCTTCAATAATTTACTTCGTCCTTATAAAAATAAGTGCGTTTTACTAATTTCAAATTATTTGAACATCATAATTTTACTGTTTATTCGTGTTTAAAAATTTAAGTAACATTTTGAGTGAGGTAAAATACTTTCAAATAGCATTGTGTATTTCATATGGTAATGTGTATTATAATTAACAAATAAAAAACAAACATAATTATTAGCCTACAATCTAAACCATCTTAACTATAAGCACATGTCTTTGATCTGTTACAATTTGTATTGTTGCAATTTGATCTGTTACAATTATATGAGAGATTGTAATAGGTTAAAAATGACTTATTGGATAGGATATCAAGTTATTAATATGTAATAAATAGGAAATTTAAACGTAGTAAAAAAAGTTTTTAATTTTATTATCTTATTTTTTTTATGAACTGTTTGATATACTAGTTGTTACAATTTATAACATTACATTGTTTTGGTATAAAACAAGATGTTTCTAACATGTACTATCACTTTAGTTGTTTTTAGTAAATAAATCGAATAATTGGCTCTTTGTTAAACACATTGTTAAGTTAAGTAAGTACCAGACTTAATTATTTATGTTTCCTGATTAAGTTTCAGTATATGGGAAATCTAGTAATCGAAGCAATATCTGGATATTTAATGAATTAATATTTTTTCAGAATCAATATTAATGTAACTGTTAAGTATTAGCAAATGACGTTTACCCTACTTTATGGTTGGAAGGCCTGAATTTTGTATGGTATTAAAATGTTATGTTTCGATGGTTTTGGAAGAAATTCAACAATTAGAAAATCTTATTTAACAAGTAATAAAAAAATTTAACAATTAATTTAATGATTGAACTAATAATGTAATAATTAAAGTAATTAATTAAAAATAGTTATTAAAAAAGTTAGTAATTACAAAAATATTAATTAATTAGAAATTACTTATTAAAAATTGATAGGAAGTAAAAATAATCATAAATTAAAAAACTCAAATAATTACGAGATAATGAATTAAATAATAATGAATTAAATAATAACTAATTAAACAGTTAATTAAAAATTAAAAATCTCATAAAATTACAATTGATTAAATAATTGAAAAAAAAATGAATAATTAAAATACTAAAAATAAATTACAAAATTAATAATTAATTTAAAATCAATTATTAATTAATTTAATAATTAACTAAAACACTTTCAACTAATAAAAAAATATTTATTTAAAAGCTAAACATTATTTAAAAATAACTCATTATTAAAAAATTAATTAAAAAATAATAGTTAACTAAAATTTAGTAACTCTTGTAATAATTAATTCAATAAATATTTTGATAATTTAATATTTAATCTAATAATTTAATAACAATTGTTGGTAGTCTCAAACAAGTGCAAAAGCATAAGTTGGAAATGAATTTGGTATACTTTCCTTAATCTCCGCCCATTTGCATTGAAAGGATTGAAAATGAATAAGCTTTGTCTATTGTCAAAAAATTCCATATAATTCTATTAAACTTTTAAGTAGTTGATGAAGCGTAATTCTCAATGTCAGCGGAAAACTGCTGTTAAATTTAGATTACTTATTTTAAAAGATCACTTTCTTTTTTGTTCGCTGTAAAATCTTCTTAACAAAGGAATCGCGTAAAACGATGCATAAAACAATATTAACCATTATCTTTTCCATTGCCTTCGCAATGGTTTTCATTGTTGTTATGGGATCCCGGCTTCAAAAAGAGATGTTAGTTTATTTTCAGGGAGAGTGGATAAATTTTATCACCTCCTACTGCACATCAGTTTCACATATTATCGTTTCACCTCGCAAATTACATGTCATCTTCAAAATAATTCATTTAATGAATAGTATCTACATCTGGAAGAGATCAATCTTTTCATTCATTCTCATTTCATCTTGAAACAATGAATAATTTTAAAGCAATCTTTTTCTCATCAGTATATTCTTGGATGATAGTTGAAAAGAAACCGATGAATGGAGTGTTTCTTAATAATTCTTTTTTCTACTACTTTACATTAATTGAAAATACCGATCCAAATATTGAGATTGGAATACTTAGAATTTAGTTTAAACCCTTTAAATTTTTGGTAAGGGTCTTTACACTCACAAGGCATGTAAAAATGTGTACATTTCAGGTAATTTCTTTAAGAGAGAGAACTAAATAACAAAAATTAAAGAGAAATTTTTATTTCATTTAATCTTTAAAGTATCTGTAGTGTTGCATTGAATTAGAAAAAAAATATCAGTTTGGCAATTCTATTTTGCTTACTTTTTCGAGAGAAATACAAAACAATTGTTTTTCTTTGAGAACGTTTAAATAAACTGAGTGACTATTTTATTCTGCCATTTATTCTTACCTGGTAGTTTTAAGCAGATGCGCTATTGTGTCAGTATTGTCGCTAGAAGGCTAGAAAAGTCAAATAAAAGAAAGCTAAGTTTTGAGACAGGAATTGTTTGTGAATAAATGGAGGAGAATGTGATTTGACGGATTTTGAATATTGGTTGATAGGAGGAGCTCGGAGTCATAGAGCAAGTTAGAAAAACCGTGAGAAGATCTAGTTAAAATGTATCAAAACTGAAATCTCAGGCAAAAAAAATAGGTCTGAGTGGGCTATTTGTGTTCTTCCTTGAGTGATGAATGATCAGGAGGAACTAAAAATCTCTCGAATTGTGAAGGTGAACTGAACGGTAACAGTGCAGAAAATTGTAACAGGTGTTAAACAAGTATGGTCCCAGTGCTGAAACATTATTAAAAAATGCAAGTGAAAACTCATAAAAACACTAAGAACAGAAGCTTAAAATTCAGCAACTTCAAACAATATACATGAGTAAAAATACAAGGCTAAAATATGGAAAAAGGAGCTAACAAAGAGAAATACAATTGTTACATTATTTTTTGAAATCTGACCTCAAAATACCAAACGAATAAACACTATCAGAAATTCTATCATACAAGTTATAAAAAGTACATAAGGGTGCATTTATAGTATAGCATTACTTCTGTAAGGTAAATAAAAAAATTCCTTTACGTAAATTGCGATTAACGACATGAAATGCAATGGTTGATATTACAAAAGATTTATATTTCAATTGAGTATATACTCATCGAATTGAAATCGAAATACAACCACCATAAAACGCAACCCAATCTTGAGACAAAAATTAAAATACACTTAATTGTAAGGAGTGTTTGTCTCGTTCTCGTGTCCAAGGGAAGGATTCTTCCTCCTAATTTATCACCCTGGACTGAAAGAAGACTTAACAAGCCATCGAAAGAATCTCCCCAACAAGCCACCCACTGTTTGCATGTCTTGTTAAGCTAGCACTACAAGTAAAAGTTGTCGTTTCTAATTCTAGTCTCTGAAGTAGTAAAGGTTCTTTGTGACTAATTGGATCAATATTCCTCAGGAAAGAATGCCGAGTGGTATGGAGAGAAGAGTTATTTAAGTAATACTCCTCTTTTACGCGCTGGCCCAATCTACAATCTATCAGCAAGAATGCGTTGATGAGAAAAAGATTGCCTCAAAATTCTTTCTTGGTCAGAGTAGGAAATGAAAAGATTTATCTCTTCGAGTTGAATGTATTATTCATTGAAAAAGGACAATTTGTAAAGAAACCGTTTAATTCAGAAACTCTATGGCGAAGATGAGAATAAAGGTGGTAACTTTTTATTTCAATATTTGGTGAATTGGGGGCTGTTTATTGCTGTGTTTGTTTGGATTTTTGAGTAACTGACTTTGGAAATAGGTCGAGGGAATCGCTATCTTCTTCAAAAGTGTGAACTCGAGAATGGGAATCAATTGGGATGGAAGAAGTTCCTTTGTTGTTGTTTTCGATTAGCTTGAGGCTTTTCTTAGGCAATTTTCTGGTTAGAATGCATTGAAAATAGAAACATAGTTAAGTAACGGACAATGCTTTTAATTTTCAGCTGTTGTAGTATACATTGTACTTTCGCAAATTGATTTATTTTCAACTTTTCCATCATGTGTTGTTTAAAACGTCCATAACTGTGATTTTTAATTTGAAAATGTTTTAGTTTTAATAAAGAAAGGCATATTGAGAGTAATAAAAAAATATTTTTTTAACACTTGTTACTTTCAACTGGCTCTACTTAAATACATTCTTTTGTTTTTTAGCATTATATGAAGAGCTGTATGTAATATAAATAATGTAAA
The DNA here is from genome assembly GCA_963978545.1 of Linyphia triangularis. Classification (NCBI taxonomy): domain Eukaryota; kingdom Metazoa; phylum Arthropoda; class Arachnida; order Araneae; family Linyphiidae; genus Linyphia; species Linyphia triangularis. The sequence continues at coordinate 110,380,774 of OZ021721.1, read as the reverse complement.
TATTGTTTTTATATTTTTTAAATATTCCGTTTTTGAGTTCTGAAAATAACAGTGAAGCAGATTAGTAATAATTTATGGATGCAATGATTCGAGTATTTTATGAATGGTTTATTAATACAGGAATAAATTAAGTTATTTAAATTATTTCAATAAATTAGAGATAAATGAAACTTAACTTTAGATATTTCATTAAAAATAAAACAGTCTAGTTATACCATGAAAAATAAATTAATTTTTAACGTACACACATTATATAAATCGTTTCATTACATATGAATACTCCTTAAAATCACTTTCAATTTATTATTTTATTTACAACTTATTGATTGCAGTTTAATACAAAATACAAGGTGCATTTTTAAATTTATAGTTAAAATGTTGAATGAAATTTTGTAAAAGTTTTATAATTCATAAAATTAAAATTTACTTTATTATTATTCTTTATGTTTTCATTGAATTAATAATATTTTTAAAATTTTTGTATTTTAATAAATATATATTGCAATGAAGGGAGTATAGAGTTATAAAATAATTAGGTTCTGTAAAATACACTACATCACGTATATACCATAAATAAGCACAAATGGTTTTAATGTAAATATTATCAAACATTTTATATTTGCATATTATATCATAAATTTAAATTTTTCTTTTGGTATATGGCACCTTTCAATTTTTATTAAGTGTATCAGGTATGTGCTTTTTGTAATGATGTTGTTCTATTAAAAATTAAAAGTTTAAAATTGAAGAATATTGTCTGGAGGGGTCGTATAAAAATTTAAAAAGTATATCTTTTTGAAAATTAAATTTGATTTCTTTTATTAACATGGTCTTTATTTCATACTTTATTTTGGTCACTTTTGCTATACACAGTGCTACTTATCTTCAAAATATAAAGAAATAAACCATGTTTAAATTTTTTGGAACACCCTATATATATATATATATATATATATATATATATATATATATATATATATATCCAAGGATATTAAAATTTCCTTGGATATGTATGTGTGTTTGTATTTTATAGAAATTAACTGTTATATTTCAGTTTTTATGAAATTTTACATACTTAACCTTTCAAACAATTTGAAGATATACAATGGTTATATTAGATTATGAAAAATCACTCTATTACCTCTTTCGAATCCTTGAAGGGGTATGCTAATAACTTGAGATCTACTGACTTTTGAAATGTTTTTTTTTTTCTGTAAGTTTATTGAGTGATAAAAATGCAAGAAACACAATTCCATTCCATTTTTTTTTTTCATTTTTTCCCCCACCCTTCTTTTTTTTTTTTTTCTTCTCTTTTTTTTTTCTTTCTAAAGTGATGAAAACGATGATGAGGAGTTAAGGAAAAGCATACTCATAAATTGACATCTAATATATCGGATTGCACAGGGTAACAACGAGTCGCAGCTATTTGAGACTGGGCTGGTTATAATTAGATACTGGCTTTAGATAAAAAAAATATTTTTCCTCAATATTTTATTTTTAGAATCTTTTTAATTACAACGTTTAGACGCTTAAACTCTTATATAATGATTTATGAAAAATGGAAATGATAGCATTTTTATATCGGAATACTTTTCAACCAAAACAATTTATCCAGTTTTTTTCTAAAAATCTTTCGTGAAAAAAGTTATCCTCTTCGTGGGCGAAATCATATGAAAACAAAAATTCAATTTTTCGAAGTCACTTTCTTGTTGACGTACCTACTTATGAATTCTAACCCCGACAGGCAAAACCATGTCGTGTATAACCCAATACCTCTTCTTCCAATTTTCGCTACAACAAGCTGATAGACAAAGCGACAGAAATGATCTCTATATTTCGCTGTACATTTTTGTAGTTTAATATAGCTGCTTTTGAAGGAAAGTGGTGTACTTCACATAAAATTGTGTCTGTTATTTAAACCTTTTCTATTAGCAACCAATACAATCGTGTATAAGGGTCATTTTTATTTTAAATTAACTGAAGTGCCTAGCGTTGCTCAGGCTTAAATAGCTGTTTCGCGAAGTTGAACGGTATAACCCTGTTCAAATTGGTTCAGTCGATCGAAAGTTATCAGTATGTTCCCTCATAAAACTCAATCATTGATTTTACAGCATAAACTAAAAAAGATCTGAATGAAACTGTGTTTCCAAATACCTAGATTAGTCTACAAGCATATAGAAAAATTCTTCAAATTTGTTCAGAAGATCTCAAGTAATTATTATTATACCCCTTTAAGGGTTGGAAAGAGGTAATAAAATGGTTTTTCAAACTCAAACGCAAATTATTACTTTTCACTTGTTTCGAAGTGTGCAAAATGTCATCAAAATTTTAATAATTCATCTGGGGTTGTTCCAAATTTCCCAAATTTAATGGTTTTGGAAATTTGGATCAACCCCCTGATGTAATTCCAAATTTCTGCCATGTTCTTTTCTTTTCATTTTGTTTGTGTTATTATTGTTATATGCAACTTTTTAACCTAGAAGCTTATGCTCTGGTAATTTGTTGTATATATTTTGTTTACATGCTTTTGATTTTACATTTGTAACTTCATTTTTTGCCTTGGTCATATATATATATATATATATATATATATATATATATATATATATATATATATATAATCTTTGATAATTTTATCTATTTTGTAGTCATTTAATTAAAATCTTATACTCTAGTTTGTAGGAATATATTATAAGCGATGTTATTTTTAGTTTTGAGAAACCAATTATTGTTATTAAAAACATTATAGATATAGCATTGAAATTTTTTGCTTACTAAATAAACATGAATTGAAGGAACGCTTTTAGCTCATTAGCTTTCTTGAAAATCTTATAAGTGAGACAGCTAAAAACTCATTTATTCATATTTAAACGATTTTACTTGCGATATACATTTCAAACAAATTCATAAAGATATATTAAGATTGGAAGTTATCAAAGAAATCTATTCAACAAAATGTTAATACTTAGGAAAGGATCTTGGATGCAATTACTGATTGCGCAGAAATAATTCTTGGAAAAGAATATTGAATGGAGACACCGCATCGTATTGCTGATTGCTAAATGGTCAGGAAACGCCGTCGACATCAGTAAAGAGTTTTTTTTTGTTTGTTTTTATGTTATTTCAATAAGAGTTGTATTCGTTCACACGTTCCTTCTATGTCACGATATTGCCTTTACTTTGAGTTTCGAAATTGCTTCATCAAAGCATGTGGTGGTTAATGGGTCAATATGTAATCATTTGGCTGCACATAATAACCATCATTCATTCTAGATAAAAAAAAAAAAGGGGGCATGTTAGTGCTCAATTCAAAACTGTTATTTTTCAGTAATTTACTTCTAAAATTCACAATACAAACTATTAAAACTCAATATCAAATTAAACTAGATTGAAATATTTTCTATTATTCACTTTTGAAAATTGATATGAAAACTTTAAAATTAGTTTCTTAGTTACGAAACACTTAATTAACTCTTTCTGCTAGTGATATATAACCGAGAAAAACAAATTATTTTAGATTATTATCGAAAACCCTCAATATTTCAATCAAGCTAAACAAATTATCCTTAATAAAGTCAAACAATATTAGGTCTAAAAGAGAAAATTGACCTTTTTTAGTCACTCTAATAATATAAACTGCTATTTATTCTCTTGTCTTGTGTATACACTATAATTGAATGTGTTTTGTTTTATATTTATTGCATAATAATGAGGGAACATCTAAATATAAAATATTGTCAAAGCCACAACATATTAAGGTTAAACCAATATACAAGATGTCCTGACAAAGTTGATAGATTTGTTTATTTACAAGTATTAGCGGTAGAGAATCGATGATTTATGTCACTTTAGAAGAGCTATGCTATGAGGTAAATTAGGTACTTTAGCAAACTGATTATTAGTTTGATTTCGAATTATAAGGTATTATAAAGATTGGGAAAGATTTCCTAGAAAGCATATATGTTGGAAGCAAAATCTTTTAAAACAGAAAGTTTTAATGAAATGTTTAAAACAAATTGTTCTGATACAGATTGTTTATTTTTATCAGCAATATATAAACTTATGCATAAGGTAAATTATTTGTAAGTCTTTGAACGTGCAGTGTTTTTTTTTTTTTATCTTGATCTTTTTTAAATGATCCTTATCTATAATATTTGAAATAATTATACTATAATTGTAGTATTTTTATGTTTCAATATTTATAAAATATATGTGTGCCATATTTCATTTGAATTGTCAAACCTATTTTCTTTATTAAAATATTAATGTTTTGGTCTGAAAATATTAGTCTTTGGTCTGAAGTAGTATTTGGTCTATAAGTGTATAAGTATTTGGTCTATAGTTTGATTCTATAAGTGTTCCGTATTCGACCCAGTAAGAAACAACTAAAATACGATTCAATATTTATAAAATATCTGTGTGCCAAATTTCATTTAAATCTTCAAACCTATTTTGCTCTATCGAAATATTACTGTTTCGGGGGAAAAATATGCGAGTGATTTTATAGGTGTTCTGTATTTGACCCTGTAAGAAACAAGAAAAATATGATTCTCAGTAACTAATTTTTTTTAAATGTTTCAAATAATAATTATTATTTAAACTATACAACCAAAAACAAGCATGTATAATTATATTTCAAATAAAAAAGCTATTAACAGTTTAATAAAACTTATCTAAAATATCAAAAAGTATTGAGTTTATCCTGTGATTTAAGTGTATTTTTAGTTTTCTTTAAGAATAATCAATAGTATTGATCTGCGTTTGCTGCTATGTAAGAGCAGAAAAAAAATGGTACTCTTATGCGTTCTCACTTCACTAAACTTGTTTTCTTGCGGCTATTATGAGATGTAACCTGTCAAAAAAAATCGAGAGCAAAAACAGTTCTTTTCAAAGAAGTGAAAGGATTTTTGTTGGTTACGCCCAAATACTTTCTATCGACTGTTAGGTTAAGTTCAAAGACTAGAATGTTATCAGTTTTTGAATGTGTATTTTAACTCTATAATACAATGCTAAACAAAGGTTCTAGTGTTTATAGACTAGTTTTACCTTCCTTAAATTCTTGTATTTAATAGGGTACTTAACCTCTATTTTTCTTACACTTGTATTTTTAAGATAACTGACATTTACTTGTTTGGGAATTTTATGGATAACTTAGTCCATAGTTACTTGAAGACTTCGTATGATTAGAAATGACATGTATAATTTAAGATTTTAGAAAAATGAATGATTTATGTAGCCTTTGAATTTATGAATTAAAAATTATATTTTGTAAAACTTAGCATATTACATAATTATTAACATATTTGTATAATTCTGGTTCATATTCCCCCATATGTCATTAATTTAAAGTAAAAAAGTGTTAACTTCACTTTTGGTCTCAAATTTCTTTTTGGTACATTTGGAAACAAATGTAGTATACCCATCTATTAGTGACAGCTGGGATTTTATTTTTGAAATAAATGTGTGGTAAAAGAGTGATACACAAAAGCTATAAATCATTCTGAATTAGCAATTTGGTTGAATTGTCATTAGCTGAATTTTTATATTTTTATTTCGATTTTTATGTAATTGCAGCTTGAGAACATTGTGTCCAGGTACTTGAACTGCTTTATAGTCTCAAAAGTATATTTATTGATCTTCAGAGAGGATAAATCGGTGGTTTTATTTGTTGCAATCATAAATTTAGTTTTGTCTTAGTTAATGGTTACACACATCTTCCTTGCTGCATTATCAAGTGATACAAATGTACTGCGATACAAACATACACAGATGAATTTTATAAAAGAAACAATATCAAGTAATTATCAGTCATTGGTTTGTCATACAATAATAATAATAAATTGCAATGTGTCAAACTATTAGTGAATTTCAAGTATTTTCATAACTTGAAAAACTGATTCCAAAAAAAAATGAGCTGCATGCTTTATCTCTTTGAAGCACGAACATACTTTGGTTTTGGAAATTTGAACACAATAAGCAACTATGTGGCCCTAGGTACACGACTTGGTAATTTCATATAAAATGTCTTCTACTAAAAATGCACATGGGGAAAGGGCTTATTTAAACATCTCATTTAGTACTTAATGTTACAAACAAAATTATTTACTAGAATTTAAAGAAAAAGTATTTGACTTAACTTTGTAAAATAGTGAAAGACATGATCTACAAAGTGTTACTGCAGACCATGTAAAAACGTTTTACACTTTTAACTTGCCACAGCTTTCTCCTCTAAGATTTCAAAATGGCTTCCAAAAGAGCAATTGGGTGTTGCCACTTATCCAAGTGAGTAAAAAAAACTTAGAACTAAACATTATTCAATAGAAGCGGGGTGGCCCTAAGTACACAAGTCTCCCTATCAATCTCATGCGAGATAAAATTATAATTGTATCGTGATATATTGTCTAGCTATCACGATATATTGTATCGTGATAGCTAGATTTCATTAATTTGTGATGTGATGCTTTATAACAACATAATTGCTGTACAATATCATCTCTAAATAAATATTTGATCTTTCTTATTATATTGAGTTGTTTTTAATTACTTACTTAACAAAACTCTTTTACTAAACTTCAATAGGGCTACTAAAATTGAGGGTATTCTTCTAATATTACAATTTCAAACAATATATGTGGTATAAACTAATAGAATCTAAATATTTATTTCAACAATTTTTACTTTTCATTCAGCGTAAGGGCGGTATAGTGGTTAGCGTGTTAGATTATAGACGCGAGGTTGCGGGTTCGAGTCCCGTGTAAGGCATGAGTGTTTGTAGATGTATGTTGGCTTGTCTAATAACGAATGTTTCGGCGCATTATAGCCCTCGTGTTGCTGACGGCGCCAGATAATCTGAAAACAACCAACCAACCATTCAGGGTATGATTTATTTTTATTTCGTAGTAAGATATTTTTAACTTCGGGCCTTTCAAATTTCATTGATTTTTATATTATTCTCCCAATCAAAAATTCTCTGGATTTTCCGTAAAAGATAGTATACCACATATTTCCTTATTAGGAGAATGTTTAGAAAAATGAAATCATAGTTCAAGTAAGAGAAGGCAATTTAAACGAAGAAATAAGCATTTACGCTTGGGTAATTATTGTAATTTAGAATTGAATATAAACTGTTTTATTCTTATTAGAAATCACCACAAATATCGAAAATGCAGAATAAGAAAATTAAAGCAATAACAGATATTTTAATAAAGATGCAAATCTTTCTTTGCGTCTTAAAACATGTAATTTGCGAAGCGTGAGCTTTAATTACATTTATAAACTGAGTTTCCATCTTCATTCCTTAATGTCGATAAGAATGTTGTTTGAATATTTATAAAAGTAATCAATAATGTTAGAGAAATATTTCCATTATTTATGTTTTTATTTAAATTATGTTCATAAATAAAGTATTTTTGAGTTGGGAATAATATGGGCTTTACTCTAACCTGATAAATTATTTAACAAATAGATTTTCAGTTTTAAGTATGCCTTACCAGTCTAATGTGATTATTTTTCAAGAAGTCATTTTAACACTGTTGAAGCAGCGAGAGAAACTAAGAATTATACAAATTCAACAACAATTAAATAGAAAATAATAAATGAAACTTTTTCTGACGTGCCAAAGTTATTAAACCATTAAAGATGTTCAAACTATAATCATTGTTGAATTAAAAATGAAGCATTTTAATTATACTAATTTAAATTCTAATAACAATTGGGCAACTTTCCCCTTGCAATTTACAATCATAAAATAATGGAAGATAATTATAAATATTCAACAAACCTTCCGTTGTTAAACAGTTCAACGTTCTAGCAACTCTTGGTTTAATTTCTTATGTATAAGCATCTAAATAATATTTACTGAGAACAAATATGTAATTGCGAAAACTCTCAGATAAGATTCATGCTCAAGAGATTCATTATTAGTGAAGACTGCATTCTTTAGATAACTTGTTTGGAGACGAGAAAGATAATAAATGTCACAGCTTATCCTCTTACACTCTTATTCTTCTAGATAATTAATTTTTAATAAGAATATCTTATACGGTGGATTTATTTACGATTCGTTTATATTATTGATGTTTTTCATTTCAACTATATTATGTCTAGAAATAGGAACTGCAAATTTTATTTATATAACCTGTCTAAATTACTAGTTAAGAATTTAATGTATTTGTTGCAAGAATGTTATCCAATATTGATAATTTTGTTTACTCTAACGCAATATTTTTGAAAAGGTTATCACCAAAATTTATATCGAGTTTATTAAACATTTGTTTTATTTAGCTTTAACCGCAATTTTACCTTACAAACACATTATTGGAAAAGAAAGAAAAACTATATTTAAATTAACTGAAGTGTATTCAATAATTTGACTTACAGTAGACAATTCGTTAAGCAATTTGTTTATGTTAATTGTCAGAAAAAAGTATCTTTTAAATCCAAGTAAACATGTTTGGATGTACATTTTTTTGATCAACGGGAAATTTTAATTCAATAGTTATTACAAATCGCACCAGAATAGACTTCATATCATTGTTATGAAAAACATGTGACTTTACTTTAATGTGTTGCTTGTTACCTTGGTTTAAGCATTTTATAATGATTCCCTATGCTTAATTGCAAAACACAATAAACTGCAAAATATTTTGATAATTTACAAAATAAACAAAAATGCATTTTTTTAAATGAGATTAATTTTACATTTATAGATTTTTTTTAGCATAAAACATTGTTGTTAGGATGTAATTTAGTATGTTACATTTTTAGAGTTTTCTTTATTGATAGTGGCAAGTAATATATTCCTAGAGTTCACAATTCATATTTTTTTTTCATCCCTTTTTTTTAAATTTTAACTCTCCGGTTATGAAAAGAAAATATAGAAAGTAAGCATGAATTCTTTTTGTATAATAAGTTATCGCTTTTTTTTATTAACACGAGAACTATTTTAAGGAATATTATTTTAGGCTGATGCTCTTTTAATAATTTTTTTTTATATAATACAAATGCAAGCATTTTTTAAAATTACCACGTTTTATGATTTCGATACTTTCAATAATTTTTGTTGTGATAATGATGGACTAGAAGTATTATTATTATGCAAAAAGTTAATATTTCAGGTAAAACTTTTTTATTGAAAATCTCTAATCTAATATTTTTAGTACTTTTGAATATAATATTTTTTGAATTGGTATAAATAATTATTTTATAAATTCACATTATTTATAAATACATAATATCATAAATTTATAATAATTATATAATAAGAGGAAAATATTTCGGTTTTACGTTATTTATATATGTTTAATCGTACTTTTGTGAAGTGGGCTACTTATATTTAGTAAAAAAATGTACTTGTTTTTAAATATCAATATAATTAAAAGTTACGAATTGAATGATATATTAAACATCATTAATATGTATTTCGATTATACAACTAAACAAAGTTTATTGTCACGACAAAGAATAAACATGAAATAATATTTAGATATTTTTCTATACTTTCAAACGAAAAAAAAGTATTTGTAAGTACATTTTAATTCAATTATTTAACAGTTATGTACTAATGTAGAAGTGTGAAGCAGAAGGAAAAATTAGTTAAAAAAAAAAAAAAAAAAGAAAAAAAAAAAAAAAAACATCTTTCAATCTTTAGAAGTATTCCTGAAGGTTTCGTAAAATCGTTGAATCTTTCGAAATATCTCTAGAAAACTTTGAACCAAAAGAAAATAATGTATTACCCATACATTATTTTGGTAGAAAGAAATTCAATGTCAAACTTCAAACGAAAAAAAAGTATTTGTAAGTACATTTTTGTAAGTACATTTTACTTCAATTATTTAACAGTTATGTACTAATGTAGAAGTGTGAAGCAGAGGGAAAAATTAGTTAAAAAAGAAAAAAAAAAAAAAAAACATCTTTCAACCTTTAGAAGTATTCCTGAATGTTTCGTAAAATCGTTGAATTTTTCGAAATATCTCTAGAAAACTTTGAACCAAAAGAAAATAATGTATTGCCCAGACATTATTTTGGTAGAAAGAAATTCAATGTCAAACTTCAGCTAAGTTTGTTTAATTGTTCTATAGATTGGTGTCAGTTGTTTTATCAAGTTGTCTTCTTCAAATATAACAGGGGCCTATTGTTAATAGCATTAGATAGTAACTTACAATAAAAAAGACTACAGAGATTTTATTTACTTTGAAGATATTGAATCATTTAATTACTGTCAACGTTTGCTAAATTAGTATTTTTTTTAAATAATCCAAGCTATTTAGTAATTTGACTTACTACAATTGTAAATATGTAATTTATATTATGATAAATTCTAGTATTATATTAAAATGAACAACTTATTTTTTGGTAAAAGCTCTTTGAAAAATACAAGCTAAAAGTAATTCCAAAAGGAACAATTTACAATTTGCCTCTTACATAATAAAGCCTCCTCCAACAATTTCAAAATGAAATATCCCTGATAACGCTCAACATAATCAGTATAATCATATCCATAATGAGAGAGAAGAATATCAGTTTCATTACTCTGATGTAATCAAAGAAATAAATATGAAAGTTCCTCTTCAATTTACTGAAAGTAAGCCTTATGGGCTGGTTTTCTCAAAGGACTTTAGAACATAAGGATTTCTTAATAGCAGGGAGTTAGATATCTCGCATTATGTTTGATTGGGGATGGAAGTTACCCTTTAGGCTGTAGGGTGGTGTTTATTAATGTTTAGAAACAGTCTTTAGAATAATCTTTAAAGTTACAGGGATAAATTACATTCTTAATTTAGAAATGATAAGGATATTTTACGAGATACAAGTTCTTCAAAAGATTTGAGTTCTGAATTAATTTATAAAATTTTAAGAAATATCAAACTTATGTTCTGATAAGAATTTTCAATAACAGTTAATTTTTTATTTTTACAAAAATATTTAAATTTTGTTGTTATCATTTTAGATTCAGTATTTTTTTTATAATAATTATTTTATATAATATAATTAATATGAAATAATTGTAATTTGGTAGCAACCACACTACTTTAAAATAAATATAAATATTGGTTTATCAAATAAATGAATATCAAATCAAAAACTGAAGAGCAAATGGAGATTATTCAATACGGAACATCAGGTTTATTAATTAATAAGTTAGTAGCTTTTCATTTTAAGTATGCTAAATTATTATATAATTGAATTATATGTTGAAAACGTTTTTATATTATTTCGAGATTAAGTTTTGCTTTACATTAAAAGTTTGTGAGGAAAATGAAAAAGAACTTTCATAGTTTAAAATAGGATGATTTTTAATAATATTTTTATAGTATATGCGTAGACAGGCGAAACCAAATTAACAATAAAAAAATTGTTCTGTACACATAAATTTATATCATATTAATAGAAAATGTGATAAACTATTTATAGTATTTTTTAGAATTTACGTATTCAGTATTTTACTAAAGAGATTATTTCATATCCAAGAGTCGAATTTGATATATATTGAAAATATTGTTAGTATAACTAACAAGTACTAGTTTACTTATTAATGCATTTGTAACTCAATATCAATAAATGTATTTTCTAAAATTAGAACTTTAAACAATGGTTAACTCTATAAACAATATCGAATCCATCATAGAGTTTTATTTGTGTTTGCAAAATATTTTATTTTATTATTAGTACATATTCCATTATCTTTAAACACTATTAGTTATTCAATGTTCTAATTGAATGCATTAAAACTGAAAATATTTTGAAGTTATCATTATTCATATTCAACAAACAATAAATAAAATCAATTTACGTGTAGGAAAATTGGCTAAGATCTTTTAATGATACTTAAGCAATCGATTCTTTTAAATTGATCGTACAATTTTTGTTTAAAGAAGTTCAAATGCACAATCTAGCTTTTTGATAAACTCTTATTTTTGCCAGAAGTTTCACCTTATTTCTAAAAGCTGTTTTAGTAGTACAAGAGTTTATAACATTATTAAAATTGTGAAAGCTTTTTCAAATGCATCTTCAATTAAATTAAAAAAATAATTAGTTATTTAGTTTTAACGTGATTCTATATTGATTTTCTGTATTTAGGTGGAAGTTTGGGAACTTAGGCCGTTAATGAGGTATTAGATCATAAAGATTTTTTTTTCTCTAAGGTTACATAATCTTATTTCGACAATCCATTTTAACTTAATTGGTCTTTATATTGATTTTAGACGACATTAATTTTTTATTCATAGTACTAAAAGCTTAGACGACTGTTTCATTTTTATGCGTCTTTATTAAGAATTAAAAACAAAATAAAACTTTAAAACATCTTTTTGTCACTGGTTGAAGAACTTTCGTTAATTACCGTCATTTCTGTTTTTGCTTAGAAAATAGAAATCCCACATTTTTTCAAGTTTATTTAGTATTTGTAAGTTTCTTGGGTGTTAAAAAACTACATTTGTACAAGGAAATGGATGTTTAGAAGATTTTGAGTTTTTTTTTTTTTTTTTTTTTAATCAAAAGGATTTAACTTAATTTAAATCATAATCAGTCAAAATCAATCCAAATGAACTAACATTTCCAGCATTTTTTTAGATAGAATTAGGACAAAGAAATTTAACCACAATAAGGTTATTTCTTAATTTAACTTTGCTTTCTTTCCTAACTTCTTAAATTACTCATAAATAGAATTTTGCTATGGCAATAAGACGTTTATTTATAATAATATATCCCAGATTATTTTACATTTCTTAGAGAAAATTTATATGTTATAAACAAGTTATATGTTTATAGAAAAAAGTTATCTTTTTTATAGAAAACAGTTATATTTTTATAGAAAATTTGCATATTTTCTAGAAAAAAGTTATATTTTTTAGAAAAAAGTTATATTTTATTAAAAAAGTTATATTTAATGGAAAAAAGTATTATTTTTATAGAAATTTTATTAAAGTTATGTTTTATAGAAGCTAGGTTTTATAGAATATATTTTTGATAGAAAATAATATTTTTTTTATAGAAAAACATATTTTTATAGAAAAAAGTTATATTTTATAGAAAAGTTAAATAAATTAGCAAAATTATTTCTTTTGTACGTAATTAACATCCAAAAACGGTATCAATAGCATTGATATTATTTGAAACGTGCAGATGGGGATACTTGTGCGAATTCCAATAAAACAAAACATAATTTACAAAAGAACATCTTTATTACTTCCTACCCCATTTTATTTTTAAACTTCTTTCTCCATTGTTGGAAAATAACTGACAGTTGCCATAACATAAAATAAAACGTGCGATCACTATTTTAAAAATCTCGTGCTATTATGTAGAATATAGTAAATCAAAATAAAATAAAATAATAGTTGAAGAAATGACACGAGTTTATATTTATAACACTGCAAAGTTAATATATCAAGCAAAATTTTATGAATGTATTAAGACTTATTTTTTCATCATGCATAAATCACTAATCCCAAACGAAAATTTATGAACGTTAGTTTTTTGGTTATTACTTTCAAATGACTAAATCCATATAGATTTCAAATTGAACTTTCTTTGTTTTTGTTCAGTTTTAATATGCAGTTGACCCCTTATATACAAAAAACTATATACATTTACAAAACACCTTAAAAGAATTGATGCGACACAACTTTTTTGGTATCAATTAGAACAAAAGAAATTACTCATTAATTCACTTAGTTCAGATCGAATAACCATGAAACTGAGTGTATAATTTTAATGTTAATGAGTTAATGAATAATAATGATTTCAAACTACTCAGGCATTTCATTTTCTTGGTTCATTTATGGAAAAACATTAAGAAAGAATAACAATCACGTATGCGTAAGATTTTTTTTTTAAAAATATACAATGTAATATATTTTTAACTAGGGGTTTGCTCGAATCGTAATTGGAAATAATTACCATACAGGGTAAGTATACATTCCTTTGAATTCAGAAAATGAAACATACGTCGTAACTTAAACAAATACAGCGTTAGCACTATAAATATGCTCATATGAAACTCAATTCTGGAAAGGTAATTATTTTGGAAAACTTTTAAGCAAGAGAACATTTTAGTTTAAAACATAGCGTTATAATATGTTTTCAAAAATTTAATGCTTACTTTATTTTAATAACAGCAAGATTTAAGAAAGGAATATAACCATCAACTGGGTATTTCTTTAAAAAATGCACAGTTATTTGATCTGTTATTTTTCTGAGGTTATCGGTTTACTTTTCCTATTTCTATGAGTTACCATATATTTCCGTCACAATATGAAAACACATATTAAATTTAAACCAATATCTTCCGTTATCAAACTTTTGAAAATGGGTATTTTTAAATCAAAGTTGAGCTAGACATATGAACTACTAGTTCGAAAATATTTGATCTGACAAAAAGTAAACTATATTATATACGTGATTTGATTACCATCTAGCTTCGATCTTTAAAAATTATAGACAATTTTAGAGAGAGAGATAGAGCTATTTTGAAGTTATTTTTAAGAAAACATAATACAGTGTGTCCCATAAAGGTTAGTTTTTGCGCTTAATTCTTTTTCTAACAGATATAGGGCGTCAGAGTTAGTTCAAAACAAGGACAAAACTCAAAATAACATATAGGTAATTTTATTGTGTAATTTATTTAAAAAAAAAAAAAAAATCATAAAACTAGTTTTTATACAGCCCCTAAATTGCAAACGTGTTCCTGGATTAAATTACATTAGTTCAAAAGAAATCAACTATATCTTTAAAATTAACTGAAATACAACTCATTAAAAATCACGACTTATTCCATTTTATTAAATCTATATGAGGAGAGAATATAGGGACGCTAATTGAAATAGAAAATTATTTTTCAGATCTAAGATATTTTAAATAGTATGAATTAGTTTCATTTAAGAAAGTACGTTTGGCACCAAAGTCTTTTATTTAACAAAAGTATTAATTAAACTTTAAAATCATATGGTTTAAGAAGAGGAGTAATCATTATTACGATATTACTTGAGCGGATAGGAAACCAAATTGTCATTACAATATTTCCAAAGCGGAGTTTTAAATGAAAAATTAAATTAAGTGGTATAATAATATAATCCTTTATGTGCATTGCCAATTTTTATGCTCATTAACAAAGCGCCTTTTCTGTTTCTAGCATGTGCTTGGTATTGGCATCTAATTTTAAATATTAAAAACATCTCTATCAGCAAAATATGCGGCAAAACTACTTTTCAAAATTTATTCGTTAAAAGTGAATGTGAATTTATGCACACATATCCAAATATCTTTTATTTATTCTGATTAGAAATTTTTTATTATTTATTTATTAAAACAATTTTGCAACAGGCAAGAGTTTCCTCAATGATCATTCAAATGCAAATCCAGCGAGATTGTATGAGGACAAGTTGGTTTATTAGTATTATGTGATAGTGACCTATTCATTGACAGTGACAAATTTGATAGAATGAATTGTCACCGACATTGAATCTATCTGCCAAGTTTCAGTTCGATTGAATTAAGGCAAGGACGTTAATTAGGCCTCCGCATATTTGCCCGCCATCGACATACCCAGCTAACCAACCAAAATCATCATTCATCGGCATGCTGGACAGTATGTCAAAAAAAAAAATATAATAATAATTTACACGTTATCAGTTATTGTAATAGCAGCTGGAAAGTTGATTGAAAGGTCTCTGTCACGTGCTGATTGTAATACCAGCTTTCGTTTACACAGTGCCAGAAACTGGAGCAGTCCAGCTATTAAACAAACATTTGGTCACCAGTCAGTGCTTACCTGGAGGACGGGTGATGCATGTTGACGCGTTAGTAGGTATAAAATGTTTGATATACTGGAGCCGCCAGCTAGAGGACAGCTAGTGCCAAAATAATTTCTCCACTGACTGAAATGAAGTTTATACGGTGCTACCTTCGGAATTGCCCAGATGGTACGTGGTATCATTTTGTACAAAAAGTTATTCTGCCTCAACAGGTAATAACCTGAATTATGTTAGAAGGTTCAATAATCAAATAATTATAGACTCGCAATAACCAAACAAAATATTACTCAGACGAATACATTTATTCAGATAGTAGTAATCAACATATTAAATTCTCTAGGAGCTGACATTTGTCAAAACATCGAAATCTAAACGTTTAAAGCACTTACTGGGACTGATGTGTAGTGGTTGCATGGCCGATCAAAGCTATAGGTAATTGGGTTCTCGGGATGTCTTGCATTAGGCATAGCCATGGGTTCTCCATTAGTCAGAGACATCAAAATGTGTAGGCGGTTAGAGTAGGCTCGGGGCAGGATATCAAACACGACTCTGGCTTATGGTGGATTTCTCGACTCTCTAAACTCCCAGGTGATCAAACTTACATGATCAAGAGTGCAAGAAGATAATGAAACCAGAAGACAATCACCTTACCAAGAATCGGCATTTTTAAATACCTCAGACGCCATACCTCCTGATTGCTATTAGAAAGAGAGATGTTCCCATTCACTAAGTCCAATTACATGACGTAACAAGTTTCTCTGTCAATGGTCAAATTGTTGTTGGAAAAATCCACCCCTTACTTACTATTCAAATTCATCCCTTCAACTTGCTTTGAGAGGGGTGTGTGTAGGATTTGCCACACTGAGAAAACCCTTCAATACACATATTGCGCAAATGCTTGAGAACACTTTATGGTATTAATCTAGTGATTGTTGAGCTCAACTGGCTGGTAGCAGTCATTGGAATCCAAAGCCGGATTTGCACGCTACCAATCGGGGTTCCAGTTCAGAAAACCAATCTGTGACGTAATATGAAGTCACCTGGCTACTGGTTCCAGTAAACTAAACATTTTCTATTTACTGGCGTCAGCGACTCTCATCAACCAATTGCCATGAAGTTCCGTATAGTGGTTAGTAGTTAAGTTACACTTGCAGTAACAAGCAACTATTTTGCGTCATGAAGTCAAAATAACTCGCAATAAACCCAGATCCATTTCCCAGACACGCACATTTATTCATTCAGTATTAAACATAAATATTAAAACCTCTAAACATTAACATAAGTTAGCGTGGAAATCCAAAATCAATAATGGAAATCCCTCAATAAAAATTACAAAAATCTCGGAGAAACAACTTATGACACCAATCACGTACACTCAACCATGATCTCAGAGAGACGGCGCAGCGGTCGCTTGGCTGGCGTCACAGAACTGGCGATATAAATTGGATTCCCGACTGGTAACGTGTAAATCCGGCTCTAAGGCTGGTAAGCTCTACCGTCTGGTAACGTATAAATCAGCTTTAAATACAGAAACTCTTTTTCCCACAGTGTCTTTAGTATAGTAGCCAGGGGATGAATTCTAATGATTCTTATTAAGAAGGTGTGGTCTACCTCTGTGATACTCAAGTTATTAATGAAATTAGATACGATCATTTGGTGAACAATTGCATTGTGAATCACTTAATATCGAATATCTGAACATTTAACAACTGAAGAGATTGGATTTTCAACATCTTGTCCTAACTATGCATCCATACTCAAACTTTGATATAATTATAGCTGACTTAAACTATGTCAGTAGATTTTTCAGTAGACTCACAATCACAAGATAAGAATTAAAAACATTGATTATATTTTGTTTATTTATACATCTTTCCCACGATGTAAGGATTTCTTAAGTATTTGCCACTGTCTACTTCATAATTTTTGATACTTTAATGCATATAAACCGTTTAAAATATGTATTTGAAATATGTTTTTTTATTGTATTGTTAATAACCATGCAATAAAAAATCCATAAGTAACTCCCTTCTGTCTTTAAACAGTCTGAATTGCACAAAAACTTTACTCACAGGTCCTTGAAAAAAGTTGTGTATTGAATCATGTAGAGTATTTATGGACGGTGTTTTTTATGTGACGAACCCCCTATTTTTTCCCATATACAATACCAAAATTCAGAAATGGTACTCCCATTTAAAGGCTATGATCACCGCTCCTGATGAAAAGTTAATTTATATTGCACATTACACTATTTATTTGTATAGTTAAGTTAAATAAATCAGAAATAGTCCAATAATTTTTTGAAGTTTTTATAGTATACAGTAGAGAACAACAATACAGAACATATAAAACCGCAATTTAAACTCGTTGAAGAAACCTAGTGAATCTTAATCTCACAGCTATAGAGCCGACCAAACGGTATAGTGGTTAGCGTGCTAGCTTCTAGACCGCGAGGTTGCGGGTTCGAGTCCCGTGTTAGGCATGGGTGTTTGTAAATGTATGTTGGCTTGTCTAATGACGAATGTTTCGGCGCATTATAGCCCTCGTGTTGCTGACGGCGCCAGATAATCTGAAAACAACCAACCAACCTCACAGCTATAGATTACAATATCTCACTATGATGAACTTCAAAAAGTAACTTCTCTAATGATCTTAAATGTACTGGCTGCACGTGGATCCAGTAGTTTACAATAATAATAGATAATAATCTCTTAACAAGTAGTTTTTCCCTTTTGAGTCACGGTTTTCGATGTATTCTTTTTTAAAAATCGGAAGTCCCTTTCGAGATACCATGAAAAATTAATATTATGTATAAATAATAGAAATATATGCATTTGGCTGCATTCAAAAGCCACGGTGAAGTTATTTTCAATACAATCGCAATAGACAGAGTTTTTTCAGATCCGAAAGAAAGCAGATAAAAGCACTTTTAGTAAGAATTCAATTGAATATCAAGTGTTATCTAAATATTGGGACTGCCCAACAGAGCAATATTCATGGAGCAAGTTGTCTCATAAATAGTAGTATTTGAGTCGAAATGGGATTTGAGCGAGTTTGAATGTAATCTTGAATACAACCTATCATTCGCAGTGTTGCAGTTGAATGTTGAACTTGTCACTATGAGTGAAATGCAATGAATAAGGCCTTCATATATTTCCTTTACATCGGAATATAAACTAGGAAGTTATTTGTAGAGGGAATGCATTGAAAAGGTTAAAGAATTGATATTCTTAAATTTAATGAGTTACACTTTATATGTACCTTAAATGAACTATAATTTTAAACATCGATAAACTTAGTCCCATATGTACTTGATTTGCTAAATCTAAACTTAATTTGGATTGTAGTTTAAGCTGAATTTCTTGGGGTTTCTTCTTTAAAAACGTTTTATAATTTTAAAAGATATTTTAAGTGAGAAGATAAATAAAATTCTTATATATCATATATTTCCTTTACATCGGAATATAGACTAGGAAGTTATTTGTAGAGGGAATGCATTGAAAAGGTTAAAGAATTGATATTCTTAAATTTAATGAGTTACACTTTATATGTACCTTAAATGAACTATAATTTTAAACATCGATAAACTTAGTCCCATATGTACTTGATTTGCTAAATCTAAACTTAATTTGGATTGTAGTTTAAGCTGAATTTCTTGGGGTTTCTTCTTTAAAAACATTTTATAATTTTAAAAGATATTTTAAGTGAGAAGATAAATAAAATTCTTATATATCATATATTTCCTTTACATCGGAATATAGACTAGGAAGTTATTTGTAGAGGGAAGGCATTGAAAAGGTTAAATAATTGATATTCTTAAATTTAATGAGTTACACTTTATATGTACCTTAAATGAACTATAATTTTAAACATCGATAAACTTAGTCCCATATGTACTTGATTTGCTAAATCTAAACTTAATTTGGATTGTAGTTTAAGCTGAATTTCTTGAGGTTTCTTCTTTAAAAACGTTTTATAATTTTAAAAGATATTTTAAGTGAGAAGATAAATAAAATTCTTATATATATTTTGGAGGTAGATAGATTTTTGTATATTGTATATGTTATGGTTAAGTACTAATGAAAAATTATTTAAAGAAATTTATAAATTGCTAAAAATTTCTCATTTTTATCGGACATGATGCTAAATAATTCATGAAATAATTAGATTGGTAAGTTGAATAAAGTTGGCTATAGTTTCTCACTTTTACTTATTATAATTTAAATGTCAAAATTTAATAAGGTAAGTTTGAATATTATTTTATATATTACTCTAAAGAAATTTAATTTTCTTCCAATCACAGTTCCTAAATTTGATAAATATGTCATTTTTAACCATGCTTTGTTATTTTGATGTATTATCTTTGAATCAAATCTTTATTTGAAATATAAAATATTGCTTATTTTTAATTAATAGGGAATAGTTCAGCAAATAAAAAAAAGAAAAAAAAGAAGAATATTCTTGAAATAAAAATATTCTTTTTAAAACGGCAACTACAAAAGGTGTTGTATGATATTTTAAGTCAAATTTACTATCTGATTCGGTACTATATGAAGAGCTGTAGAACAAAACTGAACTTGTCCTCTGACTAGTTTCTAACAGAAGTGGTCAAAATAAACATTATTTTTTATGAATTGTAAAGGTATGGCATTTTGTACACACTTATTTTGAAGGGCTTAGAGCAGCTGTTAATTGAAAACGTTTCGAAAGCAAATATATTGGTGAGTTTGAGGACGCCGAAAAAATATTTCAGCAAGTTCAGTTTTGATAGTCGGCTGCTTATGTATAATATCAGTTGAACGAGATTTTTTAAAAGCAATTCATCATATCAGCACGAAATTGGAGTTTTAGATCTACAGCTAGTATATTTTATTTGTTTTATACACATATTTTCCCTTTAAAATAAAAATAATGCAGCCAATGCGTGACAATAAAAAAGGAAATCAACACCAATCTAAAACTAAAGCTTCCATTAAATAAGTATGCTTTATTCATTAGGGCGTTACTGTATAATCTAAAATAAAATAAACGCATTTAATTCATACTTAAATGAAAAATGTGTTAATAAACGAGAAAAGAATGATGAAATTGCTTTAGCATTGTACTTACAAGAAGAACATTATATGATATTGAGTTAAGTAGTATTTTCTCCAATGAAACAGAAGTTTATATTACGTTTACTCAAACAGCAAATTATGTAATTGATAATTTTATAACAGATAACAAAGAAAGTAAAAAGCCAGTTCGTTCCATTGTAATTTTACTCATCACACAAATTTCAAATGTGTATTCTATAGCATACTAACCAGATCTATAGCCTTTAGAGGTCGGCGATATATCGATACGACGATATTTTTATCGATATTTCTAAAAAAATATCGATATTAAAAAAATTGATAAAAGTCACCAATATATCGATATTTTCAAACATTTTTAGTTTTTTGATGATCATTTTGTAGTTCCATGTGTTTTTTCGATTTTCTTTATTCCCTTTTAAAAAACTTCAAAACTAAAGTTTGAACTTGACTGAGATGTCCCTAATATTCAATATTTTGCCATACACTTAAAAGCTTTTGAAAATAATCTAAATTTTTCTTAAAATCACTGCACCAAGTATGCGAAAAATATATATATATTTTTTGTAATAGATCCATTTCAGTTGAAAAAGTAGTTACCTCACAAAAAAGCAATCATGAAAAGTAGAAATTTGCTCCAAAAAACTTTGTTTCTGGCAAAATTTAAAATCAAATAAAAAAAATCATGTATCGATATATCGATATTGTTTTCTATACAATGATGTAGTATCGATATTTATTTTGATCGATATTTCCGACCTCTAATACCCTTGCTAATAGTCAAACAGTCTGATAGGGAGACATTACAAAAATTATCAGACTTAATTGAGCTTAATACATGGTTTTTCTGAATTCCCTTCCAGGTTTCGAAGCAAGAACTGGACTTTTTGGCAGGAACTGGACTATCGCATTGATGTATGCCGTGTGACTAAGGGTTCACACATAGAACATCTGTAAGTTCTGTAAATAAAACTTGAATTGTTTCTGTATTCTTTCAAATATTCTTATTTGCTGTATTAGTCTTAGTTTTTTTTACTATAGCGCTTCGAAACCCGGGAGGGAATTCTGAATAACCCTGTATATGATGAGCTAAATGTCTTACGTAAATATTAAGGCATTATTTTAAAGCTATATTAATTGGCATTAACTATGATCAACTGCAGTTAATTTTAAGCATTATTTCTGGTCAGTGTTTTTCGGTGACGATGACTTTTTCTTCCTTTATACCAACCAAAACTGATAAATGATGTATAAAGGTAGCACAGCGGTATTGGCCAGTGTCGTAAACAGGGGTTCTGGGAAAATTGGCCAGTCCCTTGCCGTATCTCAAGTATCATTCCAAAATGCACGATTTTTTTAAAAATAAATCTCTCAAAACTATCACAAAATATACTTTTTACCCCTTCGTTTTTTTATATTACTATATTTCAACTCTAAACTCTGCATAAACATTTAAAAACTCCCAGCATATTTTATCCAGCATCGGGCGAGCTTGGCCAATATCGATTACAACGTGCTATTTACAACGTTCTACATCGGGATTGGCCAGCCTTGTTGAGCTACTGGGGCATGAACACAGATGAAAAGATTAAATTGAGTCTAATTTCACTAAAAGATAATTTACAAAATACAATTAAAAACTTTTACATGAAATATTGATATTTGTATTCTCTTCTTATAAAGCACCTTTAAAAGTATAGCATAGAATACGTTTCTGAAAAAGGTCATCTATCATCAAATCCATTCTTCGTCTCTGATGCGGGTAAATATAAGTTGTGCCTCTGCGAAAAGCGTCAAAGGAGTATTCATTACTCCACTGTTTCTTTATAATTATGGTAATTTGTATGTCAAATTACCCTGCCGTGACTGAAGTAGGTATGTTGTAATTTGCGTTGGAGTTGAGTGTTTGCGTTGTGAATGCGAAGAATTATTTAATTTTTAAATAGCTAATCTATCTTTGGTTTTAGCTGTTTTCAACACCGAAATTTCCTAATGGGTTCTTACTCAGCAGAAGGCTGAAAAATTGAAAGCGTTCGAAAAGAGTAATTTCATTTTGGTTTTCAGAAGGCATACATTTTTTTTAAAATGTAAATGAATAACTACTAGAAATAATATATTTAATGACTATATGAAGGTAATTATGTTTAAAGTACAACTTTTCAAATTCTTTAAGGGGGTGTGGTACCGAAAATAAAAAAACTTTATTTATGTACATTTTTACGTCAAAAATTTATTTTATGTATGAGATACTATTTATATATCTTTGAGAAAATGTTTTTTTAAATATTGTGTTTAGTTATTTAAAAAAAAAGTTAAAAACCAAGAAAAATCCATAATAATTGATGTTTGTGTATTTTGATATAAGTCAAGAAAAAATAAAAAAAATTTCAAAGTGAAAGCTTTCTGTAATACATAATTATATAAAGAAAATTTTGTCTTTACAGAATTTTGATAGGTGAACTAAAAAAAATTAAAAAAATTCTCGAAGTTAAAATATTGAAATTTTTGCTTTTTTTTATGTTATCTTTTACGCTAAAAATTATATTTTAAAGCAGAATTAAAAAAATAAAATTCTGTGAAGACAAAATATTTAAAACTATATAAATTAAATGCTCCAAAAATTTGAATAGCCAATTGTTAATGGTTCTGGAGATATATCGATTTGAATATGCAACATCTGTGAAAAACACTAGTGCTCGAAAAACGCACTTTAAGCAGACGCTTCAAGGTTTTACTCCCATTAGTGATGTTTAAATCACAGGTAATTTTGTGGCGTTCCAATCACCGGAGGAATAAGGTAAAAACATCATTCTCTTCAGGAATGTATGAACTATTTTTTTAAATCAGAAAAAAATTTGGGATTTTTGAAGAAATTTCGGTACCATACCCCCTTAAACATCACTGATCAGAATGACCTGATATAGGTGAAGAAATGGGAAATGGTATTATATAAAAAATAAACTATTTCGAAATATTTTTTTTTATGCCCCATCATTTTCCCCGTTATAGTTTAAATGTATTGACCCTTTGCACTCCAGTGGTGCCTCTCAGGCGCCACACGATTAGATGCCAAACCACGAGAGGACCATTAGGTGTGATGCGGAAATTCGATGCAAGGCCAATGACTGTGTTTAGTTTCTATGAAGCAAATCCATAAACACCAGCCGAACCTAAAATGTCTCGAGTTGCTGATTCCTCAGAGCGAAAAAGTCCAGGAGTGCAAAGGGCTAAATATTTACAAAATCATTTTTAAACATTTATGAAATTTTAAAATATTAACGTTAATATAATTTTATAGTTTGCATAATAATATTTGTAATATGAGGAGATGATTAAAAACACTTTATATAACATTAATATAATTTTATATATACGTATTTAACTTATAATCCTTTGAATACATCACAAATGTATGACCATAATTAAAATATAAATCGTATAACATTTAAAATGAGCATTTTATGTCAATTATTTTGAACATGCATTTACACCTTTATTAATATTACTCTCTATGTAGTAAAGGTATGTGTATTGACCTAAAGTAGTGATTGGAGATTTACTGTGGGATTTTAGTGCAGTTAAATAGACTATTTCGTATCTATATATATATATGTATAGTATTAATGAGCTGTACATTAAATTAAATTGAATTGAATTTTTTGACAGAATTAATTAAAGTAATGTGTCAATCGCTTTAATTTTAATAATAAGGTTTTAATAAATTATACTATGCAAGTGTATTTTTTAATTAGAAATGGCAAGAAAAACACAACAATTAAGAATACCTGGAAAATACCAATACTAGAAGAGCAGTAATTTAGATATGAAAATAAAGTACATATATATACTAAATCTTATCTTAATTTCGGATTTATAACAGTTTTTTTAAAGAGAGAAATATAAGCTTATTCGGCACACAAGAACTTTAAAAACTTACGAGTAAGCAAAAAAACAAAAGTTGGAATAAGCTGTAAATTTTAATTAAATCAACTTGCTAAATTAATTAAATTAATATCTCATTAAATAAAGTAATTAAGCATCTTCTTGATATAATTCAAGAATGACATGATTAGTTTTTGAGGGTCATTTAACTTTAAGCAAAAACTTTCTAGCTGGTGTTAATTCATTTTTTCATTTAATAAGTTCCACTTATCTAACTAAATAACATTTTTGGTAAATCTTTAACTTTTTCTTGACAAAATGTTAAAAAAAAAGTAATGGACTGGATAAGCCATAACTTGTTAAAAAAATTCAACATGAGAAATAATTCAAAATACAACGAAATACAAAATACAACAAAACAATTCAACATGAGTATGTATTCCTTATGCCTAAACATATATATGACTTATTCTGGAAAATATCATAGAATATTTTCTAAGTATCTATTATAATTTAAATCTCTCATTTCATCATTTACTATGGAAATAAAAATATGTTGTAGTTTCATTTCTTTAAGTGGAACTACAAGAGAAATCATATTTCTAGCAAAATAAAGAACATACTGTAGACAACCCGACATACATGTTTTGCTGAAACCGTTTTTAATGATGGATAATTTGATATCCCATTTAAAGTTTAAATCATATTTCTAGCAACATAAAGAACATACTGTAGACAACCCGACATACATGTTTTGCTGAAATCGTTTTTAATGATGGATAATTTGATATCCCATTTAAAGTTTAAATCATATTTCTAGCAACATAAAGAACATACTGTAGACAACCCGACATACATGTTTTGCTGAAATCGTTTTTAATGATGGATAATTTGATATCCCATTTAAAGTTTTCAGAATTCATTTTTTTCGAATTAGGAATTTGTTCTTTTGGTGCGTTTTAAAACATCCGATCCTCTAAGCTTTATCCAGGTTGGTTGTTTTCAGATTATCTGGCACCGTCAGCAACACGAGGGCTATAATGCTCCGAAACATTCGTCATTTGACAAGCCAATATACATTTACAAACACCCATGCCTTACATGGGACTCGAACCCGCAATCTCGCGGCCTAGATGCTAGCACGCTAACCACTATACCGTTTGGTCGGCCAAGTTTATTCTGGGATTCAATAGTTGAGTACAATCACAATTTATGTTACAGTTATTTTAACTGTCCTACCATTTTACAACCATTGCTCTTGGACATTACTCAAAAGCGAAGGTTTCGCTAATACTAGCTCCATTATCCGAGCTCTGCAAATATACTATTTTCAAAGTTCATCAAATTGCATTATTTATTCATATAAAAAAAAAAAAAATTCTTCTATTT
This sequence comes from Linyphia triangularis, assembly GCA_963978545.1. Classification (NCBI taxonomy): domain Eukaryota; kingdom Metazoa; phylum Arthropoda; class Arachnida; order Araneae; family Linyphiidae; genus Linyphia; species Linyphia triangularis. The sequence goes on along the minus strand of OZ021721.1, from coordinate 110,354,676 downwards.
CTATTGCAAGCACTACGCTTTATTTTTATACGTCTTAATTTAATAAAGCAATTTAGCTTAGTATAAAAATATCACATTGATACTAAATATAATAATTAAGTTATAAATTCAATTTAAGGGCTTCTAAATGGTAAGAAAGATATTCTTGGATAAGTGTAGTAAAGTTGATCACTAATTACACATTGTCTATGATGTTACGAAACCAGATAGAATTTATGCAACACAAATTCAATTGAAATATACTAAATAATGATGTAAATACTATGCTTTGATTTAATAAGATTGTCTTATTTAGAATAATACTCAATATTACGCTGAAGTTTGGTTTGAAAGAGTGACGTATAAGTGAAATTTTCTCTACTCTCGTTTACATACAGATATAAATTTATCCATAGTACAAAACTGAGTATGGATTTCCGGGGAAACTGGACCTGTGTAATGGAAGTGTAGTGTTTTAATTTGGGAGAGAGTTTAAAGACGATTATTCAAATGGATTTAATTTCACTTAAATCTGAGTTAATTTACTTACTTTCAGAAATGTGTTACAAGCAAGTTAAAATTACAAAGTTCATACCAGCAGTCTAGGTTAATTATAAGTGATTAAGTAAGAAAATAATGCGCATATTATCAACTTTTAGAAATAAGCATAGCAATATATTTTATGATAAGTTATGCAATATATATTGTTTTTGTTCAAAAATATTAATAAGTGCTATTTAATACAAGTGAATGGGCAATTTTGGAAAGGGAATATGTTCTGTTTTTGAACTTTGATATGTCTTCTTAAAATGGCTGATTAAATTGTTCTATATATAAATAACTTATACCTTTTTTTTTTATTGATGGCTGTGTGATTAACGCTTTTTCCTCTCATGCCAAAGATGTCGGTTTCGAATCTTGGGTTGGATCAGAATGTTTTTTGCGGCTCTGAATACTCTTTAATCTGTAAGTCCAAGCCTAATTAAGGATTAAATTGCATAACTATAGGTTGTCGAGAGTACAAATAAACCAAACAAACATACTTTGTAATATCATTATTCAAAAATATAAGAAAAGGAAGCATAATTTAAATCTTTAACTTAACTGTTACTGCGATGGGTATTCTGGAGTAATAGCTACTTACAATGAACGACTTGTAGAAAATATTACAATTAATGAAAATTAATTTTCACAAATTTATAGCTATATGCATAATAAATTCTTTCTTTGGTAAATGCAAGGTGTAACATAAGTTATTCCCGATATTTAAAAATGAACATCTTAAAAACCGTTTTTCACAGGGTATTGAAACTACTTGTATGTTTATTGGATAGTCAAAAGTATTCAGATATTCATACTGTATTTTATTGATTTACTAATAAACATACATTACATTTTAATCCATTGTCAGTCACAGTTTTGAAGATGTTTTTTAAAAAGTAGAAGAGACCAGATCTAGAAGTAACAAGGTGTAGTTGCAACAAACCAAATAACTTTTGTGTAATCACCATAAAAAGTAGTATAATTTGTTGACTTCTGGACTATAGCCCTCTATAAATTTTGTTGAATTCTGGACTATCGATGTTTCAAGTGTTGACACCTGGACTTAATTAGATTAAAAGTTTATATATCCGTGAATGAATATCAAAAAGTGATGTAACAACCGTTAAAAACATAAAAAGTCAGCATTTAGTCTTTTTCATAAGTAGTTTATGATGTATTACCAGTTTATTTAAGTATAGTTATAATTTTTCACTGTGATAATCAAGTTGTAGTTTGTAAAAGTTTTAAAATCTTTTGATCTTTATATTTGAAAATGGTAAATAATATTTATATCGACATATATATTTTGTAGAAACAAATATCCTCACACTTGTCTTAAAATAAAAGTAGAATGTGATTTTTTTAAACTTTTACTTCCATCCAACTTAGTTATGTTACTTTATATTTTGAAAGAAGGAAAACCAAGTTAATCTGTAGCATCTATTTTTCTTTGGTTTTATATTGTAAATTTATAAAAATCGAATTAAATAGAAAACTCACAAAGTAAAAAAAAGAAACTCACATGAATATGATCACATGATTTTATTGTTCTATTTATTTACATTGTTTATTAAAGAGTCATACATTAATAAATATGCTTTACACAATTAACATTTAAAAATTATATAAATTGTATTTGTTACAGCATTATATTTTTAACAAAAAAGAATAATAAAGAAAGAATTTCATAGTGTAATTTATTCACTATGTATATAAATTATTACATAATATAAGTATATTTCATATAAATATATTTTATATATAAGTACAATATATTTCATAATATATAAGTACAATATAATATTAATACATTTTTGTTGCAAAATGTCCAAATGGCAAACAGTTCGTTGCATCGTACATATACATCTTGTCATAGAAACTACATAGACTTGTTTTATTTTGTGTAACTGTAGATACAATGTGATTTTTAGACATAATATTTGTTTGTTTGTTTCTAATCACCCCATCTGTTCTTAAAATATTTACATATTGTTCATGTTTCAACTGATTTTTCACAACACACTTCTTTGTGCCTTTACATGTAAGCTTATTCTCTTCTCCAAACACATAACTATACATTTTTGGACGCAAAGCACAGAACTCTGAAATGGGTATACCTCTAGTTTCATCTTTCAAATATCCTAAACAAGCCTCATTAGCTTTCGAGTATAAACTATGAGAAGGGTGATAATTTGAAAAGTCTAAACAATTTTTGAACTTTTTAGATAGGTCAGCATATACATCTTTAGTAAATATTTCTAAACAAAGTGAGTCAGTGTCAGTGTATAACAAACTTATTTTTTCTCTATAAGTAGGTTTTAAAATGTCGTAAAATAGTTCAAACATTTTTAATTTGCTTAAATCCAATACAGAAAAACCTATGTAGACAGGTTGATTTAGAAAAAGATTTGACTTTAAAATTTTGAATATCGCACATGAATCATTAAGTATGGAAAAAAATTCTAAACCCGGATCTGCCAGGAATCTTTTACATTGCTTTTCATTTAATGCAACTTTAACATTAACATGTTTTCTTAAATTCATACAGGTGCGTCCAAAGAATGCATTATTAAAGAGTTTGAAGAAATCTTTATCAAAAGAATTGCATGCGTTTTTTCTTTTGTCATTGTTAAACAAAATATAATTCTGTAACCAATATGATTGCTTAAATTTAATAATTCGATGAATTTTTTTAATTTTCAAGCCATGTTTAATATAAAATTGTAAGTTCAAATAATGAACTACATATTTTTTCTTTTCATGGAAAGTGTTTAAAAGTTTTTTATTTCTTCCATTAAACTTCAAACTTAACTTCTCCAAAATGTGTTTTTGATAAGAAGAAAGCATGTTATAATTTACTGTTTCATGATTAGGTGCTAATGGGAATGATTTGTGTAGATCATGGATATCAGGAGGGTAATATAAATCAATTTCTAAAATAAATCCAATTTGAGAATCTTTATCGAAAGCCATTAAATCGAAACAATCAATTTCATCCTGTGATAGCCATTGGAAATTTGAAAAAGGAAGTTTGTAACCACTCATTATTGTCCCATACAGATTGTTAAAATCAACAGATAAAATAAAACTTGACGGTGAAGATTTATTAAAATTTTCTAAGTAAGTGTTGTTAGCTTTAGCAAAACGTTTGGAGACAAAACACATTCCTCCTCGGATCCCCGACTCTATCATGAGGTACATATCAATATCTGTAAGTAATTCCAATGTGATTTTAGTATTTTTTAATCCTGCCATCCACGTTAAACTTGGAGTAGTGAAGAAATGTACTGGATCTAACTCATAATAACTCATGCTTAGTTTTCGAAAGTTCTCAAATACTTCTGCAAGTAAAATAACATCAGAATCCAAATATAAACGCAAATAGTCTTTTAAAGTTGAACATTTAAATGTAGAAAATATAACTTTAGCTAATTTATAATTATCATTAGAAATATTCTCATTATTTAAATCGTTGAAAAATGCAGATTTCGGAGGAAGTTTTTCTTCTTCTAAAACTTCAAGGGAGTCTAAGTGATTATACGGAAAGAAACCTTTCCTTAACAAAAGCTGCCTACAATCATATGACCCAAAAAAAGAATGAAAAATCGAAAAATTATGCTTACTTGTTTTCAAATTTTCTACCAGATCGCTTAATTTTGATGGAAGGAATAAGAAACTATCGAGAAATCGTATATTGTCTAAACTGAAAGATGTGCATTTTTGTGTGTTAACTGGAATAATTGTAAGTTTTTGGCCTAAATCACTAGATATTTCTTTAAGAATTAAATGAGAATCGTATCCTCTTAAGTTATGTATAACAACAGGGAGAAAATTAGAAAATTTGTAGTTTAAGTTACATCCTTGACAAGCTTTGCCTAACACTCTTCCTGTTAAATGATCATGATTTCTAACACTTATAGTTTCTGTTGAAAACATATTTCCACATAAATGACATCTGTCAGAACTAACAATATCACATTCATTCATTGGAATATTTTTTTCCATATATTGAATTACGGCTTTTGAAATATTTTGCAAGCATGAAATAAAATTTGAAACTACATTTAAACCACAGTGAAATTTGTGAAACACTATTTTTTTTTCATTATCAATAAGAATTAAAGAATATGCAACTGGTTTGTGGTTTTGTTTTGTTATTGAAAATGATGTATTTGTACTCGGTTCCGCTGAAAGTACTCGCTGAGTGATACATTCAAAATCTGCATACACACAAAATGGGTGAAAAAACATTTTGTGAAAAGCATTAAATGTTAAGTATTTATGATCAGGCGTAGGAAGGGAAACCTTTTGCGGAGCATTGTGTAAACATCTCTTAATATGGTTATCTAAAGTTGTCTGTCGAGAAAAACCCATTAAACAATTTTTACAATATTTGTGAATTCCATGTTTTTCATGTAACAATTTGTTAAAGTTTCTTATTAAAAAATAATGTTTTTTATACAACAAAAGGTCAATTTCTTTATAAATATTAAGTTTACTCTTATATATAGGATAAATTTCATTTTGAAATTCATATACATTTATCGAAATTTTATTTTTATTTTCGAACTTCGTTATGTCACTTATTTTAACTGGAAATGTTAAAAAATCATACGACAAAAATTTCAAATATTTTCTATACACAGACTCTGAAGATTTATTATAAGTTTGTGGAAATAAGCCAGCTAAAATTGAAAATATAAAACACATATAATTTTGACATTTTACATTAAGTAAGCATTTCTTATTTACTAATTTTTTGGGTAAGGATACATCTAAACAACCACCTTCTTTTTCTTTATATTTTCCAACGTGAACTTCTACGAAGTCTATACTTTTTATACTCCATCCAGAACCAAAATTCAAAAAATCTTCAATTCTTTTTAGAATTTTTAAAAATGAGGAATTAATTTTTTCATTTATCTCGTATATGGAAAGTAATCGTTCTGTATTAGAATTAAAATAAAAAGAATGAAAAGTTAATTCATTATCTCTAATTTTTTCAAAAGTTACTTTAAGAGAGATGATAAATCGAAGTCGAGTATTTTCTTCTTTTAAAATATTAAAAATGTCATCTTTACAATTATTAAATACAATTATAGGATCAATACAATTTATAATATCTTTCTTAAAAGAACGAATAAAATTTCTAAAAGCTTGAGCTTTAACATAAAACATATTTATATATAATATATTTATATAATCAATTTTTATATTATATAAACATTTAGTACTTCAAATATTCAATTGAAACACATAACACACTTATTCAGAGTGTTTCTTCACATGTTGTTCTAACATTTTTAAAGCTTTAAGTACTTGATCTAAATCTGTTAATGGAACGTTGATAAACTTCTTTCTATCCGAATCTTTTTCTTTTTTGCTAAAAGATAAATAAAATACTTTCTTAAATTTTTTTACTTCCACTACAAATCCACCCGCAACGTATATAGAGATGGGGGGTATATCTTCCTCGTGTAGTTCTAAATCATCTTTCAAGTATATAATCAATTTTTATATTATATAAACATTTAGGTACTTCAAATACTCAATTGAAACACATAACACACTTATTCAGAGTGTTTCTTCACATGTTGTTCTAACATTTTTAAAGCTTTAAGTACTTGATCTAAATCTGTTAATGGAACGTTGATAAACTTCTTTCTATCCGAATCTTTTTCTTTTTTGCTAAAAGATAAATAAAATACTTTCTTAAATTTTTTTACTTCCACTGCAAATCCACCCGCAACGTATATAGAGATGGGGGGTATATCTTCCTCGTGTAGTTCTAAATCATCTTTCAAGATTATGTCGAAAGTTGACTTGACGTTGAAGGATGACTTTACACTTTTTGTTGGCTGGTCATCAGTTAAATAGGAATCTAAAAGTTTAAGTTATGAAAAATTATTTTAATATAATACAAACTATATATAGTAATATTATAATAAAATACAAAACTATATACAGTAATTTTCATAATACAATACAAATTATAAGATACAAAACTATATACAATAACATTATAATACAATTCAAAATATAAAATGCAAAAACTATATACAATAATGTTATAATACAATATAAATTTAAAGCTACAAAGCTACTTGTGTTGGTCACTGCATGTCTCTTTTTTCTACAAAAAGATTTAAAGCTACTAACCTACCTAAAAATACAAAACAATTAGTTTAGAAAAAATAAATAACAGAATGAAAATACACACCATTCCATGGTCGATTCCCCATCTTTCGTTTTTTTGGTGACGCTTCGATTGAATTGCCATCTTCAGACACTACAGATTCTAGAAAAGAAAAAAAAAAATCTATCATGAATGCTGTGTTAAAATTTTTAAATATAATAACAATTTTAATCCTTGTTCATAATTTTTATTTGATACAATCTCTTTAATAAAATTTTAAATTCAAACTGATCTATTTTAACTTGTAGATTACAACAAAATAACGCTTAGACATTTTTTTTTTCTAAAACAATATATTTAAAGAAGTAACAAGTTTGGTTGTTTTGTACGCTCAGCGACCAATATTTTTGTACAATAACGACTAATCAGAGAAGTAATGAGAGTTTCTAGAAAAAACTTTTACTTACCTAAATCAGAATCAATATCCAATTTGTCAGTAGTTTTTTTTTTTAACTTTTTCTGTTTTGGTTCCAGACCTATTTTGAAATTAAGAATATACATCAGATTATTGTAAATATACAAATAAAAATATTGTCTCCCCCCCCCCCCCTTCTTTGTCTATTTAACTTAACAATAAATTGGTTTTACTACATATTATACATAAGAGCGTATACTGTCTTTCTACTACAGATTTCATTTAATCACTACTAGAGCTTACTACTGGTGTTCTTTTTTAAAGAAGATTACTTTTTCTTCTTCTTCTTATGAATGCGGTTAAGTACTGTGAATTTTTTTATTTTACTTTTTAATTTTCTCCATATTAGAGTTTTAGTATTCTTTTTAAAAATAAATATGGTTCCTATGTTAGAATAAAGAAAAATACTTTACGTGAATTAGACAACTTTTAAGTTGATTATTCTTTGTTTTATGTTGCTGTATCGAATGAACAATAACTAAAAAGAAAAAAGAAAAACAATAATTATATTCGCAATCAACAATATTTTATCTTAACTACAAAGTTTTTGTAAATAATATCTTCATCATTTCCTATACGTTTCGACTCAGTTTGTATTATTTTTTTGAAACACTCGTATTAGAATTTGAATGTAATTTGATTTCTACTTACTTGACTAGACAAGACAAAATGAAAGCCATATAGACCAATTGGAAGAACAGTTTCATTTACTATATAGATGAAATATTAGCGAAAGCCTTTGATATCTACTTATTTTGTTTAGGCATGTTTTGAAATGATAGTTGCAGGACTGTTTCACTTACCAACTGTGATTGCAAGGAAAGAATTGCCATCCTGATGAAATATGAGCCTAGGCTGGAGAGGAGGATATCAGAACCGTAAAAATTCAAAAATCTCAAAATGATCATTTAAAAAACTCAAGTATTTCAAGATAATTCAAAATAGTTAAGTACTCGACTCACCTCAATCACTCTAATCAATATATGATGAGTAGAGTAATGACTAAACCAAGATTTGTGCACTAAACAAGGATATTTTCTAAGAATTGGGATAAATTACTCTATTTAGACAATTCATTGTTAAATAATAAGATTTTAGACAAAATAACTAAAAAACAGTACGTAAAAACATTGAATATGTTATTCAATAAAATCTGATTTGAGAGTGAAAGAAAAACGCTAAAAGAATTAAGTTACACTTACTTCAAGTTGTGTTTTCTTTCTCACAGGTAGAGAAGGTATACTGCAAAGGTGTGCAAATGGATGCAACTAATATACAATTGAACTAAGATACGTTACACGGAAAAAAAATGTCACCTGATGTCCTGTCACCTGATGTAAATTGTTTCTAGATTATTCAAAACACTATCATATCCTTATTTGAAAGTCAATGTGCGTACTTTCGTAATTAACATTTTCCTTAATTTATTTTGTGACTTTCACCCTTTTCCTACATTACTTATAATTAGTACTAATGAACCTGACTTGAATACAATGTAATGGATGAAAAATAAAGGGAAATAAAAGCGCAATTTTTTCAAAATTTACAATTTTTATTATTTTAAAAATAATATTTACTGAAAAGAGTTAAATTAAACCAAATTTTCTTGATTATAATATTTTTAAAATAATTTAAACTTTGATTCGAAATATCTTAAGAACTTTTTTTTTATAAATGTTTTACATGTATTTTTAATACTTTTCTTTAATTTGAATAAGTAGATTATCGATATATAAATTTAAATCAATACTATAATTTTTCAAAAATAATTTAGGTGTTATATTATTTAAAGTTTTGGAGTAAAGCTTTAAAAAATTCTACTGATAGAGAAGTATTATTTAGACAATTTTGCATCTCTCTGAGTCATTTAGTACAATAAGAAAACACAGAAAACATCACTCATTTAAATTCAATTAATTATTTTTATTTTCATTATTACATTTTTCTTTCTATAATATTTAATCTTGTAATAACAATTCTCATTAGCTTCCAATAACATTCATTGAATCATTGTAAGGAGTTACAGGCAACAGCTTGTTGTAGACGAATGCAGAGAGTCTTTAGGATTTGCATATTGGAGAGTATTTTGACAATATAAAAAATTTCAGAGTACTTTGGGTATCGCTAGCCAGATAACATCAGGTTGTTTCTTCGACACTTAATTACTGGTATGCAATTACTCGAACAATGTAATAATTTCCATCAGATTCCGATAAAATTCATTGATTTAGCGAAATGAGTTCTTCGAGGCGGCAGCTTGTTGTAGTCGAATGAAGTGCCTTTATAATTTGTGTATTGGAGAGTATTTGAAAATACGCAATTTTCGGGATTCTATGAGTACTGCTAGCTAGATGACATCGAGACGCTTCTTCAACACACTTTAACATACTGGTATGTAATCGCTCGCACAATCCTCTGATTTCGTAAGGCTCGGAATTGCTTTCGCGGTCCAACAGCAAAAAACCAAAACGGACTTCTCCGTTTGACGACATCTTAGCATCTGAATGGTAAATCATAGTCTAATCGTTTTTTCTAAAACTATATCATCCAATCACGTTCCTTCTCGATTATGTAATCATTGAACGACAATTTTGTTGCATATTCAAGTCGATATTTGCATTGGCGAGAGTTTTCAAATGCTGACGAGCAAATTGGCGAAGTAATCGCTCGTTTGCGCAAACATTGGAAGCTTGTAAGGAGAGAGTCTTAATTCCACGCGTCACATGCCACAAATAATATAAACAAAACAAGCCACAACTTGTTGTTTTGTAATGCTGATATTGGTGAGGGTTATATTGCAAAGCTGTAGAATTTCGAGCAATAAATTTTTTCACTAGTCCAATGGGCTTTTTCCCATAACTACAAAAAAACTTAGCAATATTATGAGAATCGAAGTAGATTGCTTGCCAGTGGGCTCCAGATTTGAAAGATGGGTCAGTATTAACTATAAAACTTCTAAAGCGTCCTCTTTTGTGTGGGAGCTTGTCATTTGCATAAACACCGCCAAAATCGAGTTTGATTTTCGAATCGGATAAAGCTAGTCTTGTAATTGTTAATGTATCCATTTTTTAATAATCTGTGAAAACATTCCTAGACTTATCAATCTCGATAGTAGCTGCGAATTCCATGTAACATATCAGAGTGATTGTTTCCGTTAGATCAGATTCGAATTTAAGATGGATCGATAAATCACCAGTGCGAATGATATTTAAATGCTCAGCGGAAGCAGCATAATCTTGAGTTAGATCAAAAGCATAAAAACAAAGCGAGTTTTTATATTCGGCGTAGCTGATATTCGTATCTTCTCTACCCAAATCAGTAAAAAGACTTAAATAATTTCGTGTGTACCAATTTTTTGAGTAAGACGGAGTAAACGCACTCGCAGGAATTTGAATTCCGTTTTCAGTTAAAGAAAGATAATTGAGTGCGTAATTTTTAAATGCAAAAGGGTTTTTCTTTAAATCGCCATTATACGACGAATTCGAACATAAAGCTAAAATTATACGATTCGGTAGGGTACCATTCACTGCATTCGAAATAGTAACACTCTTCAAACCAGAACTAATTGTAAATGTTTTTAATTCCACGCGTGTAAAGGGTAATTGTACTAATTGTGATTCAAGAGCTTTTTCGTGGCCGATCATTACAGATCCTGCAATTTCACATCTTCGAATAAATAGACTAGCATTTTCTAACTGCAATTGATAATCTTCGGTTGGTGCTAATAATGCAAATGTATGCTTTGCTTTTTCTAGTTTGATACGAAGAGATACACCATTAATTAATAATTTACTTTGAGAACTTATATCGAGATGTAGCATACCAAACAGTTCAAAAATCTTTCCTTCCTTTGTATGATCATATCGTTTTTTCAAGCCAGCATTTGTGCCGGCTGTGATGTCGACATTATCGTATTCGTCCACGCTATCTTTTATAAACAAACCGGCACTCAATATACCTTTTTGGGATGTTTCAGGGTGAAACAGTAACGCTTGCATGATGCATTTGTATGCATAGTTATTTTCGGATGAAATCTGTCGGTCGTTAAGTGCTACATGGCATTCACTGAACATAGTATTTAGGAGATAATTTATCGGACCACATTTATCTCCTGGTGCTAAGGCACTTCCATCTTGTTTGATAATTTTGGCTTGAACTTTTAAATACAGATGAGAAAGATCATAGTAGCTCTCGCCTAAACCAGGAATGTTGAATTCAATTGTTGGATTATCTGAAATCGATGCTACGGGATGAATCTCTACGAAAGACGATTTGTCGACGGCCATTTGAATAGGAGTAGTTGCGAACATATCTAGTTCGCTTTTGGTGCAATAACATCGATCCATTTTTAAGAAAACACGTCTTTTCGAAACTTCTTACGAGCTCTCATCTGAGTTTTCCGGTGGGAGCGCTTCCTTTTATTCCCTCCTGATTGAATTTTGCGAAGCACGTCATCTTTTACGCCATGAGCAGATTCGATAAATCTCTTGCGAGCAGAATCTTTTAGCGAATGACCTTGGTCAATGTCTTCTAAGATATTTTGACCTGTTGCAAGTAGCCGTTGTCCAAAATATTTTCCAGTTTTTTTAAGAATTGGAATTGCAAATCTCCGTAATGCACTGAAGAAGCCATAACCACGCTGTATTGGATGACTCGAGACAAAATATCCTCCTGTTTGCTGATTGCAGTAATAATCGATGCACGCGGTGGTATCTAATCCGTGGCTTTTCATGTTTAAGAATGAGGCTAACAAAAAATGTTTCATTTATTTATAAATTTTTTTTGCGAAAATTTAGCACCAATGATGTTTTACCACTAATAAACTGAATCGGTGTTCCTCTACTAGTCTTCAATTCGATATGTATTGTATCAAAATGCTGTTTTTTGACGCTAAAATACAGCGGTACAGCAAAATGTTTAACGATTTGATCAGTTTTTTCATTTGCAATAGGCACAATTTTTAATATGGACGCATATGCATTTCCTACTAGTGATTGATTTATTATGTCACAATAGATATACACTTCCGTTATCCCAGCACTCAATTCTAAATTATATTCAGATGTATATTTTCCTTCATCGAATGTATTGTTTACAAACCCTAACAAATCTTTCAACTTTTCTCCAAATTTGACAACCATGTCAGATGGAACGGTTAGCTGGGTTTTCATGTCAGGCAACTCCCTTAGCTTGATATCCTTAAACTCAGAAAACAAATCTTTAGAATTTCGATACATTCCTTGTGGTATTCGAAAAGTATATTGTTTTTTTTCATATCTTTCCCTCGTAAATATTGCGAATACAATAATTTGAAATGACTCACCCACAAGATTATCAGCTGGAGGAACATAAGGAAATTTCGATTCTCCGTGAATTAAATGTGATTCTCCTGTGATATTCAATACATTCATAAGTTTTGCACAAGTTCCTCGTTCTAAAAACACATCAACATTTTGGAGCGTAGTTACTAAAATAACATTTTCATTTGGTATGTATTCAAATGTAGCATAACTCTCCCCATCGATTTTCAGAATATTGTCATTTATGATATCGAAAACACTTCTATCTATGTCATGCGTGATTTTAATTTCTTTTCTATATTTTTCAATGGGCTTTGTAGATGTTAATTTAACGATCTGATTCTGATATGGCTCTTTAAGTTCACGATAACGATAAAGGAAGGAGTTCTCTGTCTCCATACTAACTGTTATCATTGGCTTCGCTCGAGAAAACGATTGCATAATTTCTGGAGCCGATTCTTTATCGATAGACATACGCCAATGAGGCATTAATTTCCATTGTATTAGATTAGAACCAACATATTTCATTTCGAGAGGTGGTGGACCATCAATCGCTTTTTTCACAGCAGTATTAATTCCTTCAGCTAAATCGGTCGTATTGCTGATATTTAGTAATATTTCAGGCAAAGTTGACGTATCAGTAATAAGTATATTTTTCTCAATAGTGTAACTATCATTATAATCAGTCTGTACAGTAAAAAATCGTCCAGGCATGGATATTTCCGATAAAGACACCTCGTAAGCTCCACGTAATGTAATGGGCTGAGCTAATTTCGTACGATAATTATCAGGAGTGTTTTTAAACAGATCCATACTCGCATTAGAAGGCAAAAATACATTAAAATCATTTTCTAAGATTTGATCCATTTTTTATCGATTCACCATCAATCCACGAGTTGTAAGAATCATCGTAACCAACCCACTTAACAAGTAATCGACGCGAGGCTCCTTTACCCTTTGTTTTTATTATCTTCTCAATAGCCCAAAAGTCCTGATTTGTTTTTTGAATTTTCTGTAGTTCTTCTGCATAAAACCGTCCGTCTACTTCTTTACCATTTAGTCCACACAGCATATAAGTATGAGGTTTTGTTGGATATCTCGCACAAATTTTAAAGATTTCCTCCGTCCATCCAGGCAAATAACCCCTTCTAAAAACTCTGTTTGCTTTTGAAATTCTCACTAAGTCACCTACTTCGAAACGGAATTTACCAACTTTGGCATAACTATACAGTCTCTCATATATCTCTGGTTCATTCTTGGAAGTTACACTACTAGGCTTAAAGCCATGACTGCTATGCACAGTGTCATTATACGATCTAACTAAAGCAGGCAAAACATCAATATATTTATAATTATTGCGATAAGTAAAAATTCTATGCATTCGATTGCGAAGATTTCTGTGAGCACGCTCCAGTATGGCACATTTCAACTCACTCTTGGTAGAATAATGATGAACGTTATTTTTTTTTAGCAAGCTTCTTACCCTTCTATTAAAAAATTCCTTTCCATCGTCTGTTTGGAGATTTAGTGGTTTTGCTTTTCTAAACACTTTTTTAAATGCGTTTGCAACGGTCATGGCCTTTTTATTTTTTATCGGAATGGCTCTTAAAAAGCGCGACATAACATCAATGATCGTTAATATATAACGAAAACCCCTGTTCTGCTTAGCATACTTTTGCATGTCGACCAAGTCACTTTGCCAAAGCTCGTCGACACCATATGCTACCGTTTTTCGGCGTTGAAACTTGTAGCGCACCGGAAAATGTAGGGTATATGAATCTTGTTGAGAAAGCCAATGACGTGCATCACGAGGACTTGATTTGCTGTATTGTGCTAGCCGCTTTACACCACCAAAAGAACCTGGCTCTTCTGGATTGTAGTAAATCGCATTCATCCGGTCCACGGCGTCCATTTCACTTTCTTAGGCGTTTTCGGAGTTGGTGAGCTAATTGGGGATGACGAAGCACTAGACGACGACTGTTGTGTCATCGTATCCAACAGTGATAGATCTAATTGTTCTCGGGCATATTTATTCCCTATCCATTGTTTCGGTATGTTTGCTTTGTAGATACCACGCAAAAATTCGAGATAACCTTTCGGGGGTATCTCTGTCTTTTTCAGATCTCTCATAAGATGAGCGAACAAATCAATCATATTGCTTCTATGTACCGGTTTTCCAGCTACTTCTAGTTCGTTACTATCGTTAAATGTATAATTCACATTTTTTAATGCATTTAACACAGGTAAAATAAATTTTTTTCTTGTCTTTGGTACTGCATGTGCCAGATATTTTGCAAACACAGGAATTTGAGTATCAATTACAGTGTCTTGTTTTTCCTCTTCTACGGGTTCTATGGAACTCAGGAATTCTGGTGATAATTCAAAAGTTTTTTGAGGAGCAAGTGGTTGCATAGTTCGTTGATATTTGGGAATAAGCTGAGATAGCAGCTTTCCTCTTAAGTCATCAGGCATTTCAGTCTGTTGCAAGACCCGCATAATGCTGTCTTCGATTCGAATTTCGGGTTTGTTTATTTGATAATATTCGCTCACTAGTTCTGGAGGAACGAGGGCCATTTTCCTAGCCATCACCAAGTAATCCAGAAACTAATTTCAAAACAGTTGGAATAATCAAAGGTAGAAACCCACTTCCTGTTTGGTTCGCAAACAATTTCCTTTTCTTTGAAATTGATATTTTTTTATCCGCTAATTGACGAATCACTCTTTTATACGTTCGAAGTTTTTTACTTTTAGTTACTGGGATATTTCCAGAGAGTAGATTCGAACAAATCTCACAAAGAGATTTTATCTGATCATCCGATGATGTTTTCAAAATCGCCTTCCTCTGTTGAGGATTTGCGTTTGATAATATATGTAGTAAATGCACGTGTCGCTTCAATCGTTTCATTTTTCAACAAAGACCCAATTAATGAGCCTCTGATCGGGAAATATAGATTGACGAAGACGCTCTCGTTCTGGTGTTCTTGGGTGAACATCTATCAGTAAATAAGTAAATGGCTCTGCTGTTGCTTTTTTATACGCATCCATAAAAAATTTCGACTTTGTCGGAAATGCTTGTCGAGCGAAGCAGAATGCCTGTGATTGATCTCGATTGTTTCGAAACATTATGATGTAATGAGTGTTTAAACTAATATCACGCATGGTTTTAACTCTTGGAAATAAATTTTGTGTAATTAGAATTACGCTAAAATTTTTATGATGAGAATCCACAGTAAACATTTGAGAAATTTCACTTGTGAGATTATTCATTAGGTCATCAAGGATTAACAAGTCAAAACTTTCTTCGCTAGAAGGTAGTCCGCATATAAATTTAAAACGGTTTTCGTTAGCGAACCAAGGCTGCCAAGCCGAATAGCACCATACAATTTTATTTAATTTGGATTCGTAGACTTGCTCCGCGATCATTTTACGCACCAGTTCCGTTTTTCCACTCTGCGATGGACCCGTTACCATGCAGGTTGAAGGGTGTTGGAATTTCAACATTGTTTGTATAATCTTACAACTCACCAGTTGAATTCTATTTATATCTGTGTTTTGTTCTTTTTCTTGTCGCATATAGAACTGGTTATGACAGAGGGATGTAAGTTTTACTTATTAAGGATATTTCTAATAATAATCGAATGACTAAAAAGTACTTCAATGCTTTCAACTTTAACATTGTCTGCATATTTTTTCAAACTCTGTCTCATATAATTGTACACCAATGACCTCAGGCTTTAAATAGGTATTATTATCTCTAAAAAAATAACGAATATCATACACAGTCTTTTGTTCCTTTTTACACTTATGGAGAAATATACGTCTCCCTAAATTTTCCGAATAACTACAAGACGAATTATTCAAGTTTATTTTTAGCTCTGAATCAGTTCTACCAATAAAAACAAATGTTTCTACTATACAAATTATAACTAAAATTGCAATGCAAATATTTTTCCATTTAAAACTATCCATAATCAGAATTTTTTAAAAAAAACCTTATTCATGTGCAGATGAATCAGAAATAAGCTACCATCGATAAGTTTGCTTTATTTATACACTTTACAGTTGATAGAAAATATTCCTTTTAACTATGCCATATTACAATAAGAGGAGGAGGGGGTCCACAGGGTTAATTGACCCCCTACCTGGAAAATCTGAAATTATTATTTTAACATGGCGGTCCCTGACGCCAGTGGTGGTGACGTGTGGACACACACCAGTGGTGTTCCGGAACCACTGTGTTGGGATACCCTGCACCCCAACCCAGCTCGTCACGTGGATTCTCCTGTATCCGTTCCAAACGAGTCACACACTTGCATTTGCAGAATCCAGAACTATTGCACTTGTAACATGCCAAGCCACTCACGATTTGATTTGGTGCCCGCATACATTTCTTTTCACAGCAATACCACTCGTCGTCGCAACGGTACATGGCGTCAGTCGTGCGGGTCTCGCAGTTACACATACCAAAGCTCCTACACTTTTGACATTCCAAACCATCCACTGTCGAATTGTCAAACCAATGACATTTCTCTTCACAACAATACCACCTGTCGTCGTAATAGACAGGGACGTCGTTCATGATCAAAATGATCCTGGGCGCACGATAGATCACGAAAACACAACAAGAGTCAAGAGCAGAATAATTCTGGGCCCACGACGACGACACTCTTATTGAAAAAAAGAAAATACCTTAAACTTTCGGTTCGGGGCGGCTCCGACCCGTCTCTAATAGGGTCTTACTGCATCTTGATTACAATATTTCGAGATCTGTATATATCTGAAGTAAACAAAATATTTTTCAATTTAAAATAAATACGATTTATTATTTAACTGCTTCCGTTGTGGTTCGAACTCATGATCAAGAAAAAAGAAACGGACGACTTAGAATACAATCGATTTATATTCTTAGCCATCCGTCCCTTATTGAAATGTTGACTTTTTATGTTTTTAACGGTTGTTACATCACTTTTTGATATTCATTCACGGATATATAAACTTTTAATCTAATTAAGTCCAGGTGTCAACACTTGAAACATCGATAGTCCAGAATTCAACAAAATTTATAGAGGGCTATAGTCCAGAAGTCAACAAATTATACTACTAATGACAGCAAAAATATAATTGAAATGAACAATGGACAACTTTATACTTATAAAAGGCATGAAAGTTTTTTAACAAAATACAAATATTTCTTAAATACAATTTTTTTCTCAAAAAATGTTTCAAAAATATTTTTCTCTCAAGAGGTTTTATGAATAGAAATGTATAAGTTTAATCACAATCATCAAAAGAGAAAGCACAGAGTACATTTTAATGTCTTTTAACAGTAAAATGTAAGAGGATTAATTTGATAAGATAAAAAATGTAAACATCTGTATAAAAATTAATATAAGAACTGTAAAAATAATGTTGCACAAATTGTCTGTATATAGTGTAAATAGTGACGTATTATTTTAAAATTCTATTGCAATTTATTTTTATCTTATTTTATTTATTAAAAGCGATTATACAGGTTAGAAAAAAGGTGGCAACACCTAAAGCAATCGAGCAATTTCGAGATGTTTCTTTTTCGATGAATTGGCTGGAAATTTCGGGATTGTGCTCACGCGCCTGCTATATAAAGACCGCAGATCGGGAAAGTTTTGAGATTGATTTCGGACTTCGATGTGAGCTGATCGCTTTGTTTACCTACTAGAGTGAACTTGTATAATCGCTGCCTTCGAAGTTGTTCTTACTGAAGCTTGTGTTGAAGCTTGCGGGTGATTAAACTGCTGTCTGTGAATAAATGTTGTGCCTTTGAAGAGTGAATAAATAGTAGTTTTTATTTTAAAAACTGTGTCATCATTGCCTCAGCGGAAAAATTCATAACAATAATTGCTGAAATGTTTGTATGTCTATCGGAATGTAGAGAACAGATTTCTTCAAATTTATTAAAAAACAAAAACAAATTTGACCAAAATAATAGTATTTTCCTTAATATTTTACTTTGTTGAGTTTTGTTTAAATTAGATATTCTAATTGTTGCTACGTTCAGGAATGAATATAAAATCTTTTCAGTTATGCTAAGAAAATAATATGTACAAAAAAATGTCAATACAAAGAATTCTACCAGTATTGTAAGAAAACGCAAGTTACAAAGAGTGTGAATAGTTTTAAAAACAGGTCTTATTTATTTAGTTTCAATTACTGTTACATTTTTAACACACTTGAAGATATAAACAGAAAAAGTTAAAGGTACAAAAGGGAATAAAAGAAATGTCCAGTAATATTTTATGAAACATTTTTAAATAAAAATAACATTAAGTTTCAATGAAAGTGTCTAAATGGGGTATTATCAATACCAATTTAATGCCACGCTTTTAGGAAGCTCCGCTTTGATTTTCAAACATTCCATTTACAAATAACAAAATGACATTATTTGACTTTTCCTGTTTATCTACAAGTAGGAATTTTCAACAAAGGCACTCTTTAGAAACTGATGTTGTTGTAAAGTAATTTTTATTTTCAGTGGTTGCAAAATTTCTAGAATGTTTACATAAACACTTTTTTATTTCAGTACAAACCAATTCTTTTGATAAATAACTGGAATCAGAGTAGTTTTTGTTTCCAAGTGTTTGCTTTTATACAAGTATATGCATTGTCAATAGAAAATATTACGTACTCAGCATAGAAAACCTAGCAAAGAATATAGAAACTATTTCTAAAATGGTTTTACATTTCTTGAATGGAATAAATAAATCGAATAAATAGAATAATACTTAAATAGAATAAATAAGTCCACCAAAAGTAGGGTCTGAAAAGAAATTATACGCAAGGACTTTAAGTAGAATATTTTTTAATGTGTTAAACAAATTCTATTATTAGCAAAAATTGAAACAAAATACTATAAAAATTCAAATTCATAACTTTTACAATACCAATTACACTACACTACATTACTAACATTAATACTATAATACACTTATTCATTTATTTTAAAATTTATTCATTATACCAGCATACAGTTTATGTATTATACATTTATTCATATGATGTTTTATGCATTAAATGTTTTATACTTTTATGCATTAAATGTTTTATACTTTTATGTATTAAATGTTTTATATTTTTATGTATTAAATGTTTTATAATTTATACATTTAATTCTTTATACATTTAATATTTTGTACATTTATACAATATATATTTGATGTTCTGTACATTTATACATTTAATGTTTTATACATCAACACATTTAATGTTTTATACATTTTTATGTTTAATATTTTATACATTTATATATTTGATGTTTTATTCATGATCCATTATCATATATTTTGTTAATGATGTATGTACTAATAATGTAGGGGAAATGTAACAACGTATCATACTCAAATATTATTAATTTATTGTAAATACATTAAAACTTATGTTTCATGATAATATATCTTTAAAGTTTCCAATAGAATATTTGTTAATTAATGTAATTTAAGAATTTTAACCTTACAAATTTCAAATATTATTAATTAAAAAAAATTCAATGAGAAGGGCATATCTTTCCACAGATACATGTATAAATTCTTACAATTATAAAAATTTGATACTGTGCATACTCATAACAAAATAATTTTATGCGAAAGTTGCATTCTAATAAATGAAACTTAAAGATGCTTTAATTGAAGACATGTATTAAATCTAGAAAAGTAATTACTTCCAAGAAAATAATGATAAAAGGACTTCCGAAGTAACCCGAGATGAAACTTGTGATCAGAAAAGTGAAAATGGGATTATTTAAACTCCTTCAGCTTAATATTTAACCATTGTACAAATTTCTCATTTTCAAGATTTTTACTGACTTCAAATACAATACCCGGAAGTATACTTTCAAAAGTTATGCAAGATCATTATTTAAATATAGAAGATCATTAATGTGAGTACTTATATAAGGTCATTACTGCGAATACTTGTACAAGATAATTACTACAAATAATTATATAACATTTAAATTTATTTATTTTATTCTTCGGAAAAGGAGTCATGTAATATTTAATGTAATTGTAAAGATAGCAAAATATGACTATTTCTTGTTTTAGTGGTGGAAAATGTGGACAAATGATTACGTAGAATGGTTGATTTTTTAAATTTTTTTATTTTTATTGCATGATGGTCAATATTGATTATGCTGCGTCATACATTCCTAAATTTATATCAATTAAAAATGATTGAAATAATAGATTATTGTTTCACTATAAAATATTCCAATCGATTTAGTAAAACCTATTTCGTGGAGAAATTATGTCAATTGAAAAAATCGTAAAGACGTAGCAATATATGTATTGTCGTGAGAGTGCTAAACCCAGTATTGAATAAGCGTATTGAAAATTTACCATAGACTAGGTTCACAATATGATGCAAGATAATAACTGTTGGCGACTTTCTCTGGGACGTACAATCTTAAAAATCTATAGTATAGTGTCCATTGAAAGTTAAATTTTGTAACCTCATTTTTCTTGATGGGTAGTTATCTAGTTTTTTAGTCCAGTGTCACTAGTGTGATAATATCACTTTGATATGTGATCCTCTTACATGAATAATTTATTGTTCAAGTTTATGTTTCTTTCTGAAATAATTGACCAAGCAAAAAAATACTTATTTTTGAGAACACTTATAGACTGAGAGGCGGCTGCAATTTTTGGACCCCATCGAACATCATTCTGAAATTTTTATAGAAATCAGAGAAAAGTGAGTAGATTACGAATCCACTGGTCTGCCGTGGCAAAAATGGCCGAAACTGGACAAAAATCGACTTTTAATAAGTTGAACTAAATCCAATTGCCAAATGCGCCATAACTTGCCAAATAATGAGCATTTTTTTTTATTTGGTAACCCTCACTCTTTAATTTTCAATTAAGAAGGTTGCAGACGATTCAGATATTTGGCAACAGTCTACTGCACCTATTAAAAATGAGCCAAGTTGGCAAAAAATATTAAGTCACTTATAACGTAACTGATGTCACCAATTCGGCTTATTTTTGAAAGATACAAGTTTTCCAAGCCAAGATCAGAAATCGTTTGTACTTTTTCTCATTGAAAATCAAAATGCAGTGGGTTACCAGACGAAAAAGTGTGTTCTACTTTTGGCAAGTTATGACCTATTTGGCAATCGGATTTTAGTTCAACTCATTCCAAGTCGATTATTGATCAGTTTCGGCCATTTTTGCCACGGCAGACCAGTGGATTCCTAATCTATTCCCATTTTTCCGATTTCTATAAAAAATTCAGAATGATGTTCGATGGGGTCCAAAAATTGCAGTTGCGTCTCGAACTATTTATATTTCAAGGTACTGATTCTGTATCTAAATAATGGTAATATTGTTTGTTTTTAAGGTACATTAAAAAAACTGAACTTCATATTTAATTTAAACACCTTATTTTTTGCTATGCATTCTATGAACTGTTTAGCAAATATTGACTAATGCATTTATACTTTCAAGTCTTAATAGTTTGTTTAAAAACATTCGTATAGCTTTTTCAAAAAATTTTAACATTTTTTATAGTCTAATATTTTTACCATTTGTTTTATGTATAAGTCCTTTGACTATCTGGTTATTAGATTTGGAAAGTTGAAGGATGAATGAATGTGTAGTTTTTATGAACAATGCCTTTTTAGATAAAAAACATGTTTCTAGAAAACGAGAATTTAGTTGAAAACTTGCATATATTTATTGCATGAAAACAATGTTTAAAATAAATAAAATACTTCTAGTGTAGCTAGAATAAAAATTTAAACACAACTGAAGGCTGAAATATTTCAAGTTTTAGAAAGTTGGGATCATTTATGTGTAGAAACCATTTTTAGTAACCAAGCGGTAAAACAAGTCACTCATATGTAAAAAGAAGTATGACTACTTTTTACTCCGTGATATGTTATCTAAAAAGTATGTCAAGTGATTTTGAAGAATTGAAATATGACTACATCCAGCATTAACCAGTAAATATGATATTATGCAGTTAGAATGTCAGACGGTTTTACAGGAAATTATTTAATCACGAGGTTAGTTAGAAATAAAGGCAAAACCTTTTATAGAAAGCTCTTTTTAAATCTTTTATATTAACTTCAACTTCATTGGTGTTCTTGTGGTGGAGAATGTTTTCGGATAACAAATTAACGTATTTGTCGCCACCAATTTTGTATTTTTCACGAAAATGTTTATTGGGAAAATTTCCAAATTTGACTGATTTTTGACTAAAAAAATTTGTCAGAGATTAATATGCGATGCATGGGTTGCAAAATGTTGAGGGTATGAGCAAAATCATGAGAGAATCGTATTACGATACTTTTACATTGCTGTAAGGAGAAGGGGGGGGGGGGGGGTCGAAAGGCTCTATCTATTCCATGTAAAGGCCTTTTTTATGTACCTTTTTCTCAGCAACTACTCATAGTATTACTTTAAAATTTTGTATAGTCAATATTAAAACACTTTTACATAGACTGACATATTCTTTTGTAAAAATAAAATTTCGCTTAGGATTTATAATGTTTTGAAATTTTTTTATAAATTTTTTCAAAAAAACAAACAAACATGGTTAGGAATATTTAAAAAAAAATCTAATCAACATTTCTGTAAAAGTATATGTCTGTTTGTGTAAAAATACAAAATATAGTAGGAAAAAAAATTCGAAGCAAATTATTGAGTAGATCCTGAGAAAAAGGTACATTTGTATGAAAAAAAGCATTTTTAGAAAACAGGCATTTAAAGTCTTTTTTTTTCAGTGATGTTATTTTATCGAAAAATATTTAAAAATACTTCGGATGAGTGTATTGCCCACCAAGTTAAATCATTTGGTAGATAACATTACAAATATTGTGATGCGCTAAAAACCTCAAAATGGATTCCGAGAAAAAATGTTGGCTTCCGACCCCCCCCCCCCCTTAAAATATTTAGGGAATTCGGAATAAATGTTTCTATTTTATAAAATAAGAGGTTTATTATCTACGATTGTTTCATTGAGAAACCCTTTATATTAACTAAAGCGATTATGATCCAATTGAGTAACTTATTTTTCAAATTTTCAAAATAGATAACCGTTGGTTGGTTGGTTGTTTTCAGATTATCTGGCGCCGTCAGCAACACGAGGGCTATAATGCGCCGAAACATTCGTCATTAGACAAGCCAACATACATTTACAAACACCCATGCCTAACACGGGACTCGAACCCGCAACCTCGCGGTCTAGAATCTAGCACGCTAATCACTATACCGAAATAGATAACCGTATCGTTTATAGACGTAGGACCCCAAAAAATGCTAGCTAAATAGAGAATATTAAGATAATATTGAAATAAAAAAATTTAAGAATTTAGTTATCAATCTAAGGAATGAAAAAACCCAATTAAAAATAAACCTTTTGATAATATCACAGTAGTGAAATTAATCATTTAAATACAGGGTGAGTAATTGAAGATCAAGTTTGAAAAAGCTGTAGAAAAGAACCACTCCTCATAATAACTTGAGAATACGCGGATATAGGGAAAATGGTATGACACAAGATAAAAATCCATTTCGAGAAATTGTTTTGGCGTATTCGGATACATTCGACTCGAATTTCAAGAAATTCTGACCAGTGGTTCTTTTTTAGCAGCTATTTGAAAGTTGAACACTGATTATAATCACCCCTTATAAATGTATCAGTAAAAATTTTGAAATATCAAGTTGTTTATCTACTGGTTAAAAATATTTAGTACACAAATTTCTAAATTATGAATTGGAAAAATTCTGCATACCATAACTTATATTTAAGGGGGTCCAGTACCGAAATTTTTTCAAAAATCCCAATTTTTTTTCTGATCTTAAAAAACAGTTCATACATTCCTGAAGAGAATGATGTTTTTATCTTATTCCTCCGGTGATTAGAACGCCACAAAATTACCTGTTAATCAAACATCACTAATGGGCGTAACACCTTGAAGCGTCTGCTTTAAGTGCTTTTTTCGAACACTAGTGTTATTCACAGATGTTGTATATTCAAATCGATGTATCTCCAGAACCATTAATAATTGGCTATTCAAATTTTTGGAGCATTTAATTTATATAGTTTTAAATATTTTGTCTTCACAGAATTTTATTTTTTTAATTCTGTTTTAAAATATAACATTTAGCGTAAAAGATAACATAAAAAAAAGCAAAAATTTCAATATTTTAACTTTGAGAATTTTTTAAATTTTTTTTTAATTCACCTATCAAAATTCTGTGAAGACAAATTTTTGTTTATATAATTATGTATTACAGAAAGCTTTCACTTTGAAAAAAAAATTTTTTTCCTGACTTATATCAAAATACGCAAACATCAATTATTATGGCTTTTTCTTGGGTTTTTAAATTTTTTTTTAAATAACTTAACACAATATTTAAAAAAACATTTTCTCAAAGATATATAAATAGTATCTCATACATAAAATAAATTTTTGACATAAAAATATACATAAATAAAGTTTTTTTATTTTCGGTACCGGACCCCCTTAAACTATTGGGAGCTTGACTACTTGTTACAAACTGATACCCAAAGAAAACAATAATTCAATTTTAAATCAGTTTTCTGCATAATGATTTTTAACGATCAAGTAAATAGCTCTTATTGCGAATGGCCGCATTTATCATTCACGCATCATATAACTCAACAAAGCTCAATGAAGAAGTTTTTGTTGTATTTTAATGTTTGTATTATTTCTTATCTTATTTGGTGAGGGAGGACATAGTAAAGCGTATACAGTCTGTACAATGTGGTGAATGAAGTTGATTTAATTTATTTATTTACATGCGGGTTTAGGGGAATTTTAGTTTTAAACAATGTTATTTTTCTAAATATTTCTTAAGCAAAGTTTGATATTGTTAAATATTAAAAAAAAAAAAAAACTTTCTAAATAGAGGAAATCGCAAATGTGTATTTTATGTCCTGATGTATTAATTGAATGCAATTCGAGTTTAAAAGGAGTTTTTATTTATTGAAAGATTCAAGTTTAGTGATTATGCTATTAACAGCAAAGACATTTGCGGCTTAAGCTTTTTAAAATATAAATACATTTTAGGTATGAACATTCTAAGATTATAAATGCAAGAAGCTACATTGTGGCCATCATAAAAAAGTTCCCAGATTATTATCAAAGCATAAGTTTAGAATGGATCATTTGAAATTACGTTTAATAATCTAAACTCAAGCCGCTTTTAACTTGTGGCAACTTTTACCTTGGTCACCCTATATAAAGGTAAATAAATATGAGTAAATAAAAAAGTTGAAATTGCTTAATAGAAACATAGATCTGTGGAATTTAAAAGTGCTTTATTCAAACATATCTTTTCGAAAAGCAAAACCAATATTTTGCCTTTAGTAAATTGATATTGTATAAGAAATATTGAAATAAATGTTCAAGACATTTCTTCTGTATCTTTAAACAAATCAAAAAAGGAAAAATATATTCAATATTCGAAAGAATGTTTATATAATGGCATAACCCTGTTCCACAAAAAGTCTTATGTAAGAAACGCAACCCTTATTTCTTACCAAACCGTTTATTCTTAGATATATTCATGATAAACTGTTGTCTTTACAGAGGTTTTCAATACATAATTCGAGATTGAAAATGTATATTGAATCACAAATTTTAATTGAAAGTAAACGAAATTTCAAAGTTCTTATAAAATGGTAGTTTTAGTTCTTTTGTTGCATTAGGAATAATATAAAAGCAAAGTTAAGCCTATTTTGCTTGTTAGAGGCCACGATAATGTGTGAGTCTGATAGTCAGTCTGTGACTGGCCATTGACCTAATGTTTCATTTTTGTAACCACAATATAGGCCGAAGTATTGCTTTAAAAATGTGATTTTTCGTGCAAAGTATAACAGCAATCAACAAAGTATAACAACAATAAGTTATTATTATTATTTTTAAAGTTTTTATAACCTAGCTAATACGAACTTTTTAAATTGTAATAAAAAACAAAAAAGCTATGAATATTTTGCCGAATAATTACGGTAGTATATGATTGATTGACTTATAAACTTTTAATCTGGTATTATCTAAGTAGAATGATTACAGGTTGCATTTTTCTGACTTGTATACTGAAAACCATGTATGGGAATAGAGGAAGGAAGAGACATTTTTTGTGATATTTATTACTAACAAAGTTTTGTTTGACTCCATACTAGGGCGTACCGAAAAAAACTTTTTTTGGAAATTCAAAATTTTAAGTCTATAAAAAATTGCCACTATGCTAACATATTTACCAAAAAAATTTCAGTTTGATTGAAAAATATTTAAGTCACCTGGAATGGACCTAAAGTTTGAATTTTTTTTGATGAAAACGAAGATTTTTAATTTTTTTAAAAAATTATAAATATAAAGCCAATTTTTATTTGCAAGTATAAAAATGTAAAATTTAGAATATTAATTAACAGTAATAAAAAATTGCATCTGCCTTTTAACATCTAGGCCTCACGGAATCTACATGAAAAGATTAATTTTTGGGAACAAAATATGCATATTTTTCAATTTTCAACCAATTATTTAGGTTAATTTCAATTATTTTATTTATAGTCTAGGTATAGTAGTACAGTGTTATGAAATATCGGGAATATCATTTTATGAGATGGCTCTTTACTGAACTCAAGTGTTAAGTCATATCACTTCTGCACGACTTTGAAGTCTCCAACTAACAAAGACTCTAGGTTTGAGACATGACGGTAACGTTATTGAAAATGATTCAATGTCACAGAGTTCAAGTGATAAAAATGTATTTGATAGTAAATTGCTTTTACCAGGAGAAAAGCCAGAAAGTTCAATTATAGCAGTGAAACAAGGGCTGCCGGAAAATCTACTCTTATTTTCTAGAGCATGTGTCGCAGAGCAATTTTCATTAGAGCAGAAGCTCAATTAGCAAGTGCTCTTTTGCGGGATTTAAATGTTGTAAACATAGAAAATCAAACAGTGTGTTAATAGATAAATCGAAAATTTTTCGTGAAAGGTTAAAATACCAACAATGTATTAATTTAACTATTTTTCACTGTATTTATTATTAATATAATTGAAAGGATGAAGCAATGCGTATAGAAATTGTGAGTAGTAAATATGGTCACATAAATAAATTAGAAGAACACGTATCTTTGGTATAAGAACTATATTCAACACATTTTGGACATGCAATTCTAGACTGTGGCTCTAGAAAAAATTTGTTTTGGCTCAAAATGAATTTTTGCTGATAACTTTGCTTGTAACTTTGTTGGTAGAACTTTTTGTATCCCTTTGCCTTGTCACACATCTAATATGTTTTCGTGTGTCAAACACACGGGTACTGATTATTTCAAAGTATTTCCGAATAATGAAATTGATCAATTAGAGAATCCAGTTTTTCATGCAGTACCATCATAACCTAGACCTTGAATAGTTTTCTTGTCAATGTAGCTATCTTTCATAAATTGTAACAATGATACTGAGCCACTGTATGGAGTTGCTTGTCCAAAATATGTTGAATATAGTTCTTATACCAAAGATATGTGTTCTTCTCGTTTATTTATGCGACCACATTTACTACTTACAATTTCAATACAGGGTGTAGACAAATTAGTCGGGTAATGGAGTTCAAATACATCTAAATAACTCTTAATAACTAGGCCTTATAAACCATTCTTTTCCCCAATTAATTTATGTTCATCATGTTATTCTAAATGAAAAGAAAAGTGTTTATTATGCCTTGTTATTAATAGCTATACAGATCTATTTGAACTCCATTTCCAAACTAATTTGTGGACACCCTGTATTTATTGCTTCATCCTTTCAAATATATAAATAGAGTGAAAAATAGTTGAACTACTTGATGGTATTTTATCCTTTCACGAAAAAATCTTTGATTTATCCATTGCCACTGCCTGGTTTTCTAGTGTTACAACATCTAAATCCCACAAAAGAGCACTTACTAACTGAGCTTCTGCTCTAATAGAAATGGCTCTGCGATTGCGATCACATTCTCTAGAAAAATATAGTAAATTTTCTGACAGCCCTTGTTTCACTGAAGTAACTGAACTTTCTGGTTTTTCCTTAGTAGAAGCATTTTACTATCAAGTACACTTTCATCACTCGAACACTTCGACATTGAATTATTTTCAATAACGTTGCCGTCATGTCTCAAACCTAGAGTCTTTGTTGGTTGGAGACTTCAAGATCTTTCAGAATTAACATGACTTAACACTTGAGTTTTGTATGCACCATATCACAAAATGATTTGCCAGATATTTCAAAATTCTGTACTACTATACCTAGACTATAAATAAAGTAATTGAAACTAACCACAAGAATGGTTCGGAAATTGAAAAATATCCGTATTTTATAAAAATAATGAAGGTTTTAATGTATATTCCAGGAGACCTAAGTGTTAAATGGCAGATATAATTATTTATTACTGTTAATTAATATTCCAAGTTTTACATTTTTATTCTTGAAAATAAAAATTTGCTTTATATTTATGTTAAAAAAAAAAAAAAAAAATCTTTGTTTTTGTCAAAAAACAATCAAACTTCAGGTCAATTCAGGGCAACCTAAATATTTTTCAATTTGAGCTAAAAATTTTTTGTTAAATATGTGTGCATAGTTGCAACTTTTTATCAGCATGAAATTTTGAATTTCCAAAAAAAGTTTTTTTTTCGATACGCCCTACTCCATATGATGGTGTTTAAGAGCAAAAAATGCTCTTTTGAGTGTAAATCAATAACTGAACTCAATTTTTAATATTTATTTCCAAAAATAAAGTTGAAAGGCAGCTGGAACATAAATTGCTCACTTACTGGAGATTACCCCATGTATTTCCTGAGCCCAGTGTGGTTTTATTAGTTTCGAAAAAAATTGCACACATCTGGGTCATCCCATAAAAGATAAGGCCAACTTGACCATCTCAGATTTGGATGAAACCTTCAAACATCTCGTATTAGAAATTTCGGAAATTGTCAGAGGAACGAATCGAACAGGAACCATGTTTTAATATAGTCCACTTCACATAGAATGACCCATCTGTGAGGTGCATATTAAAATCTTCGATATCTGATATTTACACCTCTATTCAGAATGAAATGCTATTCAATGAATATAAATGAATTGAATGTTTATGAATTCTTGAAGTAAAAACAATTGATACATATTAGTTTCTATATTACATTATTGTAGCGAAATGCCATAGCTTGTATGTCTTTAAGGAGTCAACATATCCAGACAAACCCCAAACTTTGCAGACAAGTGCGATATAATAAATAAAATGCCTCGGTGAAATGAATTCCTATGCTAAAAGTCAATACAAAGTGCAAGAAACGGTGATCGGAAATCAATTTTCAATTTTTCAAACTCAATGCTAGAGAAGTGTTATATGCTAGACAAGGTTTGTATAAGATTAGTAAGAATACATAAAACTAGTTTGTCGGCGCGCAGCCTTGTTATTAAAGATTGCTTAAAGGATTTACTTTTACGAAGTTCATCATAATTAGATATCGTATTCTAACTCTGAATCTAGCAAAATGTCTAATAGAGAGTTTGTCGTTTAGGATTTTAAATTTCCAGACAAACCCCAAACTCTATAGACGTGAACAATATAATAAATAAAATGCCTCGTCGAAATGAATTCCTATACCAAAAGTCAACGTGAAGAGCCAGAAACGGTGATTGGAAGTTAATTTTCAATTTTTTACCCTAATGCTAAAAACGCGCCATGCGCGTTTTAGATAGATAAGATTAGTAAGAATACGTAAAACTAATGGGCCCTTGAGCAGCCTTCTCATTTTAGATTGCTTACAGGAATTACTTTTTCGAAGTTCTTCAGAAATAAATATAGTACTCTCTATTGCTGAGGCGAACCAAACGGTATAGTGGTTAGCGTGCTAGCTTCTAGACCACGAGGTTTCGGGTTCGAGTCCCGTGTTGGCATGGGTGTTTGTAAATGTATGTTGGCTTGTCTAATGACGAATGTTTGGGCGCATTATAACCCTCGTGTTGCTGACGGCGCCAGATAATCTGAAAACAACAAACCAAACTCTATTGCTGAGAGATATAAGATTCCTTTGGTTTGTTCAACGTGCTTCTATTGAGGTTTTTTCCCTATGGTGCAGCCAACTAATGTATACGGTCAAAACTTTCCAAAATTGTGCGAAAGTTTCTGATTTATTTAACTTTTATTTTCAAACAAATATGCACAATATGCAACTGAAAATGACTTGTCAGAAGAGGAGGTCTTTGTATTTAAATTGATAAATTATTTATCAATTTTGGTTTTGTATAAGTTGTATTAAGAGAAAAAAAGGGATCATGACGAAAATATTACCCCCCCCCAGAATTAATGTATACAGAGTCTTTTGAAAAGCTATTCTTAACTTTGACATGATTGGAAAACTGTGAGAGCCAGAAAGAAAGGACAAAAAGTATGTTGTACAAATGTGGAAAATATAGTAGACCGGTTTAAAATCTTATAGTATTAAAATACAGTAATAAATTGTTGTATAAAATCTAAATCTAACAGAATGATTTCATCGTTTTCTTCATGAAAATGGATTATATGACCCCCTTACTGAACAGTCCAAATCTACATCTAACTTCAATGTCCAATAAGTTATTTAGTTCAAAACGTATTTACAAACTTTTTTCACAGAATTTGTAGTTTGATATTTGCAAATATAATAATAAGGCAAAAATAATAAAAACAAATTAATATTTTTAGTTTGTAAGAATTGTTTGCAATGAACTCAAAACAGTGATTTTCAACACCTAGGTAGATTTGTAAAAAATTCTATTCAATATTTCAATCTAATTTTTGAGTAGAATATTATATAAAAGTGAGTTCTATATTGATGGCCTAAAATTTTTATTTTAATTACGTGTATATTTCTTTAATGGGAATTTTATGAATTTTTTTTTCTAGTTCAGTTCATTAGTTAGCTAGTTCATAGAAAACATAATTTTTTTTGATAAACATTAAACTCAATATTGTCTAAAAATAGGTTATCATAGTTAATAGAAATGTTAACATAACATTAGTAATTTTAAAAAAAATATTTATAATTTTTATATTTATAAAAAATACATATATTTAAATTTTAATAAATTTGCTTAATATTTTTATAATATATTATAAATATTTAAAAAAATAATTTGTCAGCAAAGTGTACTAAGGTGTTAAAAATCACTGTTTTGAGATAATTTCAAAAAATACTTTTAAACTCAAAGTATTAATTTTTTATGTATTTTTTGCACAATTACTATGTTTATAAACATCTTACAAAAACACTTAGAGTGAAAAAAGTTTGTAAATTCATTGAGAAATAAATAATTTTTAGGACATTGAAGTTGGATGAAAATACAAATTTTAAATTTTGTGGGGGACTGTCAAGTCCCTTTAATTTAGGGATTCCTTTTTAAAAGACCCTTCAAGATTCAATCGGATGGCCTTTAAAACACGGCCGTAAGTGATCTTCTATAGTAAAGCTATAGGAAGTCACATCTTGGCTTTAAACATATATCGCATTAGAACTTGGATATTCAGTAACAAGTTACCTCACTAAGTTTTCACCAAACTCACAAACTTGACTGCATTGCTGTTTATAATCTTACTAATTACTGTAGCAATAAAGCAACTTGAAATATAGTAGTACTTTTTAATCATACGGTGTCAAATTTATAAAGGGATGGTGTCAAAATTATCCGTGCTTGATATGCTGATCTGGTGGACTACACTGTTAAAAAATTTGTTCCACCTTGCACCAAAAATTGGTTCCCATTTAGCTGCCACCAACATTTGGTGCTTAGTTTCACGATTTAATGGTGCAACCTCGGACCATAAGCACCATTAAATCGCGAAACTAAGCACCAAATGTTGGTGGCAGCTAAATGGGAACCAAATTTTGGTGCATGGTGGACAATTTTTTTTAACAGTGTACATTACAACTGCTTGTTGAAGAGGTCTTACAGCGATAGTGGTTTCACAAAGAAAAATATTTTAAACATAGAGTGATACATTTTCCTACCGATCAATATATGACTCAATTATAAGATTTTGAAAGAAGACAATTTTATGGCACTATACGTCTCATATACAAACAAACCAACATGTTACAACACAACGTGTTTTTGAGCAAAGCTATATAGTTTTCTACGAATCAATATACGATTCAAATATATAAATTTGAACATGGATAATTTTATGGCAGTATTCCACATTACTTCTAATTACAAGAATGAAACCGAAATTCACCTTTAATCCTAGGAAGCAAAGGAAATGGTTTTTATTTTTAAATGAAGACTTTTATCTTGAAAGTTTGAGTTTTTACTTCAATTTCTGTTCTTTCAGTAAGAAAAACCTCAATTCTCCCAATCAATTAGTAAGTTGGGTGGTTGTAAGAAGGTAAGAAATACACCTAAACTTCTACAAAGAAGTAGATATATTTTTGGTGATTTATAAAGAACTTATTAGAGCTTGCGTGGCTTTGTAAAAGTGAAAAGTTTTCCACTCCATCTAACTTCATCCTTTAGTTAGGTAACAATAAAAAAAGTATATTTCAAACAAGTGGTAATTGATAAGTAGTGTACTGAAATGAAAAATGCTACATACTGATTGTAGTTTTCGAAATAAACTTTCATAATGATTCTCTTTAGAAAGGAAAATAATAACTATGCTAAGAATAACTGTGCTACAATAGCATTGAAGAATGCTACAGTTCGATATCAATGCTATAATTAGTAATATTATTGAAAAATTTGTCTACTGTAGAACTTCAAAGCATTGTTTTTAATTTACTAAATTTCAATGTATGTTAAATAAGAATAATTACTTTTAATCTTATATGATACATGCTTAGGATACATTTTGACGATACTGAAAAAATTAACATTATTAATGCCAGTTGAAATCGTTATTATTCATTTCGACTCAAACGTAAGATACACATTCACTCCTTATTTTCTATGGAATTTATTTAAAGAATACAAAAGAAATTTTTTAGTTTTTAATAGTATACGCAATCTGTTATCGATATAAATATTACTAAGATAAAAAACTAGGAGTGAATTTATTCCTCACAATCCAAATAAAGTATTGAGTGATTTTTTTTTTTAATAAGAAGCTTTAATATTATATTATCTACTATAATTATATAAATAGTTTAAAGCAACAACAATATTTTAAGCTTATTTTCACGATTTTCATTTCAAGAACTTAAACAGTTTTAACAAAATTTACTACAAAAATAAAAATATACTTAGGATTTCATTTTGTAATTAATCAATGAAGAATAATAATCCCATACTTCTTTTTGATGTTTCATTACAATATCTGATATTGATTGAATCATTTATTTGAAATGATGATTTGAAAAATAATTAATGAAAAATGAATAATTAATGTTCTTCCATAGGTAAATAATTAACTAAATATTTACTGCAAGAATTCAATATACAACATCATTTGAAATTACCGATCATGTGGACAAACAACTGTACTAAGTATTATGTTTCACAATATCAGCTGTCAAGTTTCACAATATTTGAAGTCAAGTTTTATAATATCGCATTAAATACTATATGTTGTATTTTGCAATATTATGGTTTGCAATATTATGTTTCGCAATATCATATGTTTTGTGTCACAATATCAGATGTTACTAGTCACAATATTTGATGTTATAAACAAAGATTAATATAACTCTCTAAATATGATTATCTCTAATGTAATGACTTTTAATATAAATTCTCAAAATGCACTCCTATATGTATTAACTAAACAACATTTTACGATTTCCAATTTTTACATCAAGTACATCAGAAGCCATTATTACATCAATTACAAAAAGCATATAAAATTATACTCACTCATTAAAAAAAAAAAAAAAAAAAAAAAACTTACTATACAAATTTTCAGTTTTTATTCTTTTTTATTATAATAAATACTAATTTATACGTTTATTTTTACATCAAGTACATCAGAAGCCATTATTACATTAATTACAAAAAGCATCTAAAATTATACTCACTCATTAAAAAAAAAAAAAAAAAAAAAAAAAAAAAAAAAAAAAACTTACTATACAAATTTTCAGTTTTTATTCTTTTTTATTATAATAAATACTAATTTATACGTTTTGCAAAGACATAATATGAGTTTATATCATAAAAATTGACAAGTATGGATCTATGTCAGATATTTATTTATTTCCTCATTTACTTTAAAATTTTGTGTATATCTAAGGGATTGTTTGAATTTCTATTTAAAATGGATATAAATTCAATTTGAGCCTACTGATAAAAAAAAAGAAAAAAAAGCGGAATAAATGCAGCCTTTTTTCAATATTAGAAAACCAAAAATGAAATATTAGCAAATTTCTTTCTGTATATACAGAATGATAATATACTACAGTCAGCACCTGGAATATTTCTAACATTTGAGAAATATGGATTTTACTCGTATCAGTTCCAATTCAACAATTACATGTAGTAGGAGGGAAAATATCATTGAGGTGACACGGTCGATAAAGATATTAAGTCGAAAATCACCCAAAAAGAAAAATATCTGATAATGATTACCATTAATGTCGTAAAGTGATAAAAAATTAGGAAAGATGAACCATAAAAGAAATTGTGTTTAATTCTTGGTTTTATTTAATTTTATACATGAATTAAATATTCGCGTATGGAGGTGTCATTTCTGTAAATATACATTTCTGAAAAAATAATTAAATAGTTCATTGTTAACGGTGAAACTCTTCTAAATATGATTAAAATATTCAATGTAAAGAACTGTATAAATAGGGTGATTATAATTAACGTTCAACTTTTAGAAAGGTGTAAAAAAGAACCGTTCGTCATAATGACCTGGTTGGTTGGTTGTTTTCAGATTATCTGGCGCCGTTAGCAACACGAGGGCTATAATGTGCCGAAACATTCGTCATTAGACAAGCCAACATACATTTACAAACATCCATGCCTAACACGGGATTCGAACCCGCAACCTCGCGGTCTAGAAGCTAGCACGCTAACCACTATAACGTTTGGTCGGCCCAAATGACCTGAAATTTGTCCTAAACATATGCGAAGAAGATGGAAATGGCACGGCATAAGAAAAAATGAGTTCAAAATATTTTTTCTTTTGCCATACCATTTCCTCTAACCCTTTAGCATATATTCATTTCAAAGTTCAGGTCATTTAACCAGCATTTTTTATGTTACAGCTTTATAAAAGTTTAACTTTAACTATAATCACCCTGTATATGTACATAGCTAATGTAATCCATTGGGAAGCACACTTTTCACAGCAACACATATTAAAGTTTTAAATGCATTCACAATTGCACAACATTGAACCATTTGAAATTGTCTAATCACTTTTAATTACAAATTTCTCCTTATATTGACCCAATAATATTGCCTTAACATTTTATTAGATGCATATTTAATGTTTCACTTTTCCAAATTCAAATCTCCGCAGGGTTCAACGACTTTAAAGAGTGCAATTAATTCCAATTATAAATTTCACTTACCATTAAGGTCAAGGAATGTTGATTTCAAATTCCGTGAAACCCTAGAAATATTCTTTTCCTAGAATCGGTCTTTTGAATTCAACTCTGGAATTATTCCAAAATGTACCTCGATATGCCCCGCAATCACTGGCTTGCTTTTATTTATTTAACGAACCGAATTTCCCTGGAATTCAATCCGAAGTTTAGGAGTTTCAGTCGATTTAACTTTCATATCTCCGCATTGAAAGGGAAAAATCCAAACTTCGTTCATTCATCAAACACTTTAAATAAATTATGACTTCACTAATTGCAACGGAAAAATGTTGATTCAATAAAGTTATCTGAATGATAATGAATTTATTTCAATGGTCCTAAATTATACAACTGTCAAATGCTAACTTTAGTTGTTAAAAATTACTAATGAAATAGTTGGTTAAGTTTTTTTTTAATTTTTATTTTGTTATACTTACTTTAACTACGTCTACTACAATGTGAGTATAATTAATTTCAATGCATATGTATTAAATAATAATTTCATTATTTTCCACTTATTTTAACATTAGTTTTTACTAAATTATTTTAATTCAAACGGCAATTAATGTTATAGTCTTGTTTGTATTATCATTATTTACTAGACCGCGAGGTTGCGGGTTCGAGTCCCGTGTTAGGCATGGGTGTGTGTAAATGTATGTTGGCTTGTCTAATGACGAATGTTTCGGCACATTATAGCCCTCGTGTTGCTGACGGCGCCAGATAATCTGAAAACAACCAACCAATTATCATTACTTACTTTTTTGAAACTTCATGAACAATTCACATATTTAATAAATACGCTGACAGTAAATTTTCTTATGTAAATTCCTTACTTTTTTAATATAATAAAAAAATTAATACTCTGAAACACACATAAACAATAAAATAACTATATTATTGAAAAATACCTACTATTTTATTTATATAAGGATGTGTTAGAGAAGATATTGCTATGGATAATAAGAAATTAAATCTATATCTTGCCATAATCTCCTTCATGATCAAGAGCATTTTGTGAAATGTTTAAGAGTCTTTATGTATCCAACGTGTATCAAGGAAAACTGTTTATTAGACTAGAAGGAACTTTCATTTAATTAAGGGGATATAAATATGATAACGATTATTCCTTCAAATTCAAATGGACAACTTTTCATGCTCCTACTAAAGAATTTTTAAGTAGGTTGGTTGGTTGTATTCAGATGGCGCCGTCAACAACACGAGGGCTATAATGCGCCGAAACATTCGTCATTAGACAAGCCAACATACATTTACAAACACCCATGCCAACACGGGACTCGAACCCGCAACCTCGCTGTCTAGAAGCTAGCACGCTAACCACTATACCGTTTGGTCGGCATTTATAAGTAGGTATCGAATATATGAAAAAAAATATCCTGCGGTATAAATATCATGAATGTACATCTTCAAAAGTATTTATTGCATACTTCAACAGGTACATGTTTCTGTTAATTAAGTTGTTATTTAAGATAAGATATTTAGTTTAATTGTTGTTTTGTACAAGTAAACAGTTGTGGTTTTGAACAAGTAAGAATTTGTAGTTTTGAAAAAGCAGTTGTGGTTTTGTACAAGTGAGCACATTGATATAAATAATATTTATAAATGATTTATATGTGAGAGTGTGGTACATCCAGTTTTCATTTATAATTAAATCAATAAAAATCAATGAAAAAAATCAGGAAATCAGTTAAGAATCTCTAATATTCAAAAAAATAAATTACAAATTAGTTAAGTATTATTTAATATTATTTCTTAATAACGTGTCGTATTCCTAAAAAGCTAATGATTGTTTTAGAATGTAATATCAATACATGTCTATAGTGTTAAAATGAAGAATGTTTTTGCGTAAATACTTAGATATCATTTTATAATCTCATGGACCTAAATTGCAACTAATGCTTCAAATATAAATACCTAAAAAACAAAAAAAATATTACCAGTATGTTTCAACGATGTCCAATATTTTTTCAATAATGAATTACAATCATTTTGAAACTGAATAATTTTCCAGGGGACAAAGATAAGATGATTTAGAAGTAAAAATTTGAGAATTGTTCAGTCATCAACAATGTTTTTGAGATTTCTTTTTGCAGCGTCTGATAGCCATTAAGAAATCAATAAATCAATTCGTTTTTCAATTCATAAAAAAAGAAGAGTTTTTGAGATATTATTTTGATGTGAGAGTCATTCCGAAATCAATGAATCGATTATTTTTTGAGTTGATGTAAAAAAAAAAGAGTTTTCGAGATTATATTTTGAAGTGTTTGATAGTCATTCAAAAATCCACTAACAGTTCTTTTTTAGTTGATGTAATTTTTTTTTTTTTTTAGATTTTATTTTGAAGTGCATTATAGAGTCATTCAGAAATCAATGAATTAATTCTTTTTTGAATTGATGCAAGGAAGAGTTTGCGAGATTTTATTTTGAAGTGTTTGATTGAGTCATTCAGAAATTCACGAATCAGTTCTTTTTTTGGATTGGTGTAAAATAAACTGAAACATTGAGAGCAATTAAGCTTATGCTGAGATTTAAAATTCTGAATTTAGGATTAAAAACCAAATTCAAGAATTTAAATGTTTTTTATGTTTTTTACAATGTACAATGGACAATTCCCGCATTTCGAAAAAATTTTTCAACTCAATTCTAAATGTTCCGAAAAGGCCATACACATACAAATTTCTGCTCAATGAGCTTTTTCTTTTTTTTTAATTTGCGATTAAAATTACCTTGTTTAGAGGTTGGCGAGAAAACGATTTATTTCGTTGACATTGAACGTGACTTAAAGAGATCTCAAACATCTTGGCTTGAAATGCAGCAGCGGAAACCAGATTTGCAAGTTTCTCGCAAATCACGCCAACCTGTAAGGAATGTGACTATGGTCTACCAACGCCAATTTTTTTAACGATAGCTATTTGGAAGAAACCTCACGATAACCATAGAAACGCAGAGATCTCTTTAAGTCACGAATATTGTTGACTGTTTTGATCGGACTGGTTTTGGCTCGGTTTTTTGGCATTTTCTTTTCTTAATATTTAAATAACTAATTTCTTTAAAGAACTTTTGTTTAAGTATTTGGAATCAGGAAGAAATTCTTCATAAATATGTACTAATTTCACTCGTTTTTAAAAAATGCGGGAATTGTCCATTGAAGTACGGATATAATTATAACATCTTATATATTATTTTTGGATGGCAATTTTTTTTTTTTTTAATTATTTCTTTTTCTATATTTATACAAAACAAAGTTTAGATATAAAATATCAATTTAATGGCAATTTCATCCGCTTCTTACGAGTAGTTTATTTACAATTGTAAATCGTTTTTTTTTTTTTTTTTTTTTTTTTTTTTTTTGTATTCTGTGAGATAAGGAGCTCATGTAGGGGGTGCGTTGACTTGGCCAGCCAATGATCTCTTCTTTTGTACTTTAAACTACAATAAATACTGCTTAAAAATGCAATTTTCTACTTAAAAAATCCTCTTTCTTATTTATTAATAAATAAAACTTAAATGTTGTAAAAGTTTCATTGGATACTCTATGATGGATTACGGGATACGATTTATCGCCTAATCGACCAAATTCACCAGCCGTGCCGTACCGAGTTCTGCTTTCCAAATTGAGTTTCATTATATCTGTCTGTAAAAAATACAATATCTACTTGTGATGGATTTCCAAAAACTAATTCCTCTAGGCAGTCTTAAATGTATAGGCTGCACTATTTAAAGTATATTAATCAGTTAAAAAATTTAAATATTCCCCCGATACACAGAACTCGAGATAAAATAAGATAATCAGATTTGGAATTGTTTAGTTAAAGCTTTACTTCTCAAACTGCCTTTTGAAATATTGTTTTTACTAATTACAGGAACGCACCCCTAATTGATTTTGTGGAAAGTTTTAGAATTCCAAGAATAAATAATTGTTTTGAAACAAGCTAATAGAATTTTAAAGAACAATGGAATCATTTCGAGAAAAGACGTGTCAATTAAAATATTTCGATGATACCTTAACAATACCTTAGTTTAAACTTGTCATTCCCTGAAACAATTATTAAAGGCAGATCGAGAAACGAATTCAAGAACGATTTGAACGATATGTGGAATGAATACATGAACAAACAAGTGGACAAATTAAATGGCGTAAAAGTACAAACAGATTTTAAGTGAGCAGAAAAACAAATAAATTAAAATATGAAATATTCACGAACGAATCAATGAATCATGAGAAATTCTATCCTTATTTTATCACTTACAGGTTGACATGTTATAAATGAGAAGTAGTTTTTCAGTTTTAATTTTAATACTGGATATTCATTACCTCATTTTTTAAAGTGAGTTGACATGGTGGTGATGGTAACATGCTGTCTCATGTTTATTGTAAGACTTCAAGGTGGAAGTTTTCCAGGTTTTCTAGCATTTCAAGACTCAAGTTCGGGCAACTTCTCTTTGAAAGATCTGTCGGAAAATATTCTCTTATTATAATTTTTTTTATTCATTTAAAAATCACAATTTTTTTTCTGATTTTAAAAAATAGTTCATACATTCCTGAAGAGAACGATGTTTTTATCTTATTCCTCCGGTGATTAGAACGCCACAAAATTACCTGTTATTTATATGGGCGGAATGGGCGTAACACCTTGAAGCGTCTGCTTAAAGTGCGTTTTTCGAACACTAGTGTTTCTCACAGCTGTTGCATATTCAAATCGATATATCTCCAGAACCATTAATAATTGGCTATTCAAATTTTTGGAGCATTTAATTTATATAGTTTTAAATATTTTGTTTTCACAGAATTTTTTTTTTTTTAATTCTATTTTAAAATATAACATTTAGCGTAAAAGATAACATAAAAAAAGCAAAAATTTCAATAATTCAACTTTGAGAATTTTTTTAATTTTTTTTAATTCACCTATCAAAATTCTGTGAAGACAAAATTTTCTTTATATAATTATGTATTACAGAAAGCTTTCACTTTGAAAAAAAATTTATTTTTTCTTGACTTATATCAAAATACGCAAACATCAATTATTATGGATTTTTCTTGGTTTTTAATTTTTTTTTTAAATAACTAAACACAATATTTAAAAAAACATTTTCTCAAAGATATATAAATAGTATCTCATACATAAAATAAATTTTTGACATAAAAATGTACATAAATAAAGTATTTTTTATTTTCTATACCGGACCCCCTTAATGATTATTCGCAGGATATCCTTCTCAGTAATTCTAGTTCTAGAAAGACTTTGATTCATATAATAAAACCCACCGAACACTGGTTATATCGTTTTTCTAATACAAAAACAAATTCTTTTTTTTTACGACAACAAATTCCATTTTAATTCATAGTCGTTTCTTGTAAGAGCATCTTTGCAATAATGGATTTTTTGCATGTTAAAACTCAATCAAACTTAAAGAGAAATACCACAATATTACTCCAACACATACAGTAGTAATATATGTTGGAATAAAATATAATTGAAGAATGATAAATATCATTTGTAAGGATAAAAACATTATTTTCAAAGTAATTACGAAAACATTCTTGAAGGGATATTATAGAAAAACTTTATATAATAAGTGAAAAAAAAAAAGATATATGAGTGCAAACAAATATATTCTGAGAGTTTTCGAACCAAAAAAGTAGGCGTAGTTTGGATTTTTTTGCGTGCTGTAAATATACTTGAATATAAGAAAATAAAGTTTACTTTTTCCAAACTAAAACAGCAGCTTTAATGATTAATCGTTTTACTGCGTTTTGGGACAACTTTCAGAGATGAGAAATTGTTTTTGTCATCCTCTATGATAGACAAAGTAAAACAAGTCACACTAATTAATACAAAATGAAAAAAGACATTACGATTCTCTTTGAAAACTAGGTATCCACCATTCAAGAATTCTGTATTTTGTTTTAGGCATTCTTAACATTGTTACTTATGCTTACATAACTTTCTATTCGCGAAAAACTTTAATTTTTTTATCAGGATGGAGTATATTTTTCAATTTGAAATTATTATTAATCTAAGTTTGGCATTATTTTTTTAA
The DNA here is from genome assembly GCA_963978545.1 of Linyphia triangularis. Classification (NCBI taxonomy): domain Eukaryota; kingdom Metazoa; phylum Arthropoda; class Arachnida; order Araneae; family Linyphiidae; genus Linyphia; species Linyphia triangularis. Next base: position 110,312,645 of record OZ021721.1, on the reverse strand, counting down.
TTTATGCAATACTTAATTTTCTTATGATAAGTATCATCGATGGAATCGGAATTGAGTAACAAATTAAGTATTATATATTTTTTGTGAGTGTCTTTTGTTAAACAGTAACACTAGCATTAGTCAGTATAATGGGTATTCTGAAAAGATTGTTAGTAGTTTTTTTTAACTATTAGATGGAATTAGTTATATTTGACTTTGGTAATTATTAAAAATATTCAAAATAAAACAAGAAATCATAAAAAAATAGTGAAGTTTTAATGGGTAATTTATTTTAAAAGATACAGAATAATTTTCATATGTTTCTTTTAGCGGAAAAGATCAATTATAAAAGCGTTCTTGATGTCAAATCATTCTAATATAAAATCTATTTTTTTATTGGAATGAACTGAAACGAAATGCATTTATAAACTTGAATTATACCATTAAAGTAATCAATTTGATTACAGTGTCTAATTTCCCATTTCTAAATGGTGTAATTCAGGTGTTTGGATATGTTCTTATTTAGTTCATCCTAAAGATAGAATGTTAATTTTTATTTCATTAATATGATCTGATATCAAACATTCTATCAAAGTTATCTCTATTATGAAATAGGGCAGCTAAAAACACATGACTAAAACCACTTAAGGGCTATGTGACGAGAGAAATCAGGCACTATAAATAGTTGTTTTAATTCCCAGATGTGATGTATTCTTAACGTTATGAAATATTTGTATCTTAGAAAACATACATGGAAACTATCTTTTATTCATAGGAAAGTTTTCTACAAATATTTTAGACAGCTAATATCAGAATGTGTTTAATAACACAGCTATAAGCATCTTTACTTTTATAAAGGAATATGCAGCCCAACCATTTAAAAAAAAAAATCGGTTAATTTTAGCTGTACAATTTTTTTTTTGTTTTACTTATAAAGCATATTTTTTTATTAGCGATTTTATCTCAGGAACATTTTTGTAGTTGACTTTTCTCCTTTTCTCCAGGGAATGAATTAACGTAATAACTTTTAAAACGAACAACCCATGAAAATCTCCCAATCGTTATATGATCTACGTTATTTTATGCATGTTCACACAGCTATAACACAGCTATAAGCATCTTTACTTTTATAAAGGAATATGCAGACCAACCAATTTAAAAAAAAAAGTAAAAAAAATCTGTTAATTTTAGCTGTACAATTTTTTTTTTTTTTTTTTACTTATAAAGCATATTTTTTTATTAGCGATTTTATCTCAGGAACATTTTTGTAGTTGACTTTTCTCCTTTTCTCCAGGGAATGAATTAACGTAATAACTTTTAAAACGAACAACCCATGAAAATCTCCCAATCGTTATATGATCTACGTTATTTTATGCATGTTCACACAGCTATAACACAGCTATAAGCATCTTTACTTTTATAAAGGAATATGCAGACCAACCAATTTAAAAAAAAAGTTAAAAAAATCTGTTAATTTTAGCTGTACAATTTTTTTTTTTTGTTTTACTTATAAAGCATATTTTTTTATTAGCGATTTTATCTCAGGAACATTTTTGTAGTTGACTTTTTTCCTTTTCTCCAGGAACTGAATTAACGTAATAACTTTTAAAACAACCCATGAAAATCTCCCAATCGTTATATGATCAAAGTTATTTTATGCATGTTCTCAATTGTCACTGATGCCCATCCATAATAACAAAGGAAAAAAGCAGTATCACACTTTTTTTGGAGGTGGTTTGTATTAAAGATTTTCTGGAGATTAGAAATTAACACTAGGCTAAAATGCACCGAACAATCGTTTGACTAATACTTATGTGAAGGGGGAATGCCTTTCGGGAGGTCTCACAAGGGAAACTGGTTCGAATTAGCATCTTAAATGGGAGAAACCCGCAAAATACCAATGAGGTGAAACACCACCTGTCACAATCGCCATCGTGTCTACTCACTTTGAAAGGGGAGTCTGTAGCACTGGCTCCGACGAAGCTCGATCTTCAGACTTCTTGCATGCTACCCGCGCATTCCATATCCCACACGAAAAGGGAGCAAGTTTTTGTCTCAATTTGAATTAAGAAAGTTACCATCTAAAATAAATTATCAGTATGTATTCTTAAATTCTTAGTAAGAAACTAAGTTACCGTATATTCATTCAACTTGTATTATTAGGTGACATTTTCTTACAGATCAAATAAATCACCACACTTAATTAGAGCCTCGTTGTTAACAGGTCACGCACTGAGTAGCAAAGTTTTTGGGAATAACTCTATCCGACTTGATGGATTTGCCTCTATACATGGTTGTGTAGCAAAGGGTCATAGAAAATTAAACATTTCATTTTGGATATTCTATATTTTTAACTAAATGCAAAGTAATACTATTTCAGATTATGTAGAAGAATAATACCATAAAAGTTCAACCTATAAAATCTAGTGTTACTAATTGAAAGAAAACAATTCGTCTAATGAGTAAAATTTTGCAAGAAAAACAAAATATAGCTCTAACTTCATAAACGGACTAGTTAGACACGTTCGAATACTACTATCATGATATTTCACAACATTATAATTGTGCCCTAAACTACTTTTTTTTTTTAAACGCTAGTACATAACGACTTTTCATTTGATGTTGTGACTCTATTTTCAATTTAAAAATCTTTTTGTATGTGTTTACTTAAGAGTTTAATTTAGGCTTAAAAATCTATATAATTCTCTGACGAATTCCCCAAAAAGACTGTATTTGTATATGCAGATTGCAACACATTTTCCGTTCATTTACAAATCGCAATCAATGGTTGCTAAATGGTTAAATCAAATTAATATTTGTCGTTTTGCACAGCAGTAAAAAAATTCGCATAAACACCAATATTTTTCGATAAATCCCTCTATATTATTTACTGACTTTTATATGAAATTGCATTGAACTTTTACTCCTCGTCTTTTCATGATTTTTTTTTAAATGCCTCCAAAATTTAATAGAATGCATTGCCGTCAATAACGCGTCAAATTGCTAAGTTTCAGTTCAATTGGATGATTACAAGTGATTTAATTTGCCCACCAAAAATTTGCTCTATCTATCGGTCAGCACAAACAAAATCTTAGATAGTATTAAAGATTTAAAAATGAAAGACAGCGTGATCAACTAGAAAATGAGAGGATAGATGAAAATTTTGAAGCATAAAATGTTGGAAGATATCACAGAAGCAGCCTAGATTGCATTGGAAGTGTTGTTGTTTAAAAGCATGATGCAAATTCTATGCAGGAATCTATTTTTCTGGAGTCTTAAAAAAACACTATAAACCTTATGTTATTTTATTGATTATGACACGAATTTTTTTTAATGCAAAGATGTATTCTGGAGATGTCTATTCTTTTAGAGAACGAAGTTATCCTGGTTCTCAAGACGAGCCGATGAGGATTGGGTAGGCGACCAGGTTATTGGGAGAAACACAACTTTTTAAAATGTATCATAACAAATAGCATTTTGTTTTACTGCTTTGCCTAATAAATACTATACTTTTTGAATGAGTTTTCTGCACAAGTTGATTGGATATGGACATTATACAAAAATCCTAGAGTCGAAAGCATTTTCAAAATACCTAAAAAAGAAAACTCTTGGTATTACTTAATTTATTATAAAGTCTTTTGTGTAATCGAACATAAGGTAATAAATGTATGTTTCTTTTTTTATTCCAATGATGAATTTTGGAAAGAAGAGCAAAAACTTTTTCGAAAGATTAGTCTCATTCTTAAATACATGATTCTTATTGAAATTTTAGTCTAAAACTAGATCCATCCTTAATCACCTTCTTTTCGAGTAGACATTTTCTATTAAAACTCGTTTACTCAAAAAATATTTTTTTCATAATTGCCACACAAATTTCATCTTGGAATCGACCCATTAAAAAATAGTGCTGCACAAATAAGCTTCATTATAATTTTTTTCAAGGGGAACCATTTGCAATAGCATTTTCCAATTGTTATTGATGGAGAAATCTTTGAGTGGATATTCAAAACAATTTATGAAAAAATCATCATTATCCAGTGGAAAACTATTCACCTCTAATTTCCTCTTTTCAAAACATATACTTTCTACTTGAAATAGATGTATATATATATATATATATGTAATGTATTCACATTGGAATCGTCAATGTAACTATTAGATTGCTCTCGTAAGTTCGCTAGTTAGCGAGAACCACTTGGAACATTGTAGAACGTCACTCAAACTCATATAACCTACGTAATCCGTTTTGACTCCGCCTTTTAGAATATCAAATCTTGACACTAGCATTGCGTCATCCCTTCGCTCAGAACCATTCTAACAATAAACTTTTACATTTGTTTAATCTCGGCTGCTTTCTTATATCCTAAGAGTGTCAACACTATTTACCGTTATATATATATATATATATATATATATATATATATATATATATATATATATATATATATATATATATGCCGTAATTGTGCAAAAAAATAGGTCGTTCAGCGTACAAACCAACCAACCAAAATATTACCCATGACTATTACTTTTAGTGAAATGGGAAATTTATTGTTTATTTTGGTAATTATTTGTGTGAGGAGTTTTGTTTGGTAATATTTATGCATGGATTGAACATTTTGATCATATTTGCCACTAAACCAATTCCTTAATCATTTTTAATATTTTACGAAATAAACAGTGTAACAATCTTTTTGGATATTCTATAGACATACAGAATCAATGCATTCGTCTAAACACCATTTTTAGAATGGAATTCAATAATAAAAGCCTAATATTTCTGATAAATTATGTTAAATGAAAACATGACATTTTGCATTACAGGGATATTGAGAAAAACACGTGGTCGTATTTCTAATTTATACGACACAACTTCCTCTGAAGTAAATTCAAATGTTATAAATAAATATTTGCATATATATAAAAGTAATCTTACATTGGTATAATAATATAATAACAATGACTTATTTCTTACGAAATATCACTATCCGAAAGAAGTGAGCGTTTCATTTAACATTGGGTATCCATATCCCCAAATCCTTACTGATATGACCGAGATTTTCTGGTTTAGTCGCAATTATTATATCTTTCTTAGGAAGCATAGAACTCATAACTATAATCATTGGTGTGAAGAAAAGGAAAGTTATCTCTACTATTTAGCTGTCTTATTTACTAAAGCTCCCTATAAAAGGAAGCCAGCGCGTCAGCCATTTTTGATCTAAAAGTTGGTGCTGATTGGCGCTCTATCATTGAAAGCACAGTAAAACTTTGTCAAATTCCACAACTCGGCTTTTTAAATTCAACTGATAATTTTTAGAGAAGCTGTTTGAAGCAACTGTATTATTCCTTGTTGAAATGCATCGTATCATGGGAATGATATCCCACCTGATGGCTGCGTGGTTAACTCTCTATACTAAACTCCACCTTAACTTAACATCACTTAGACGATAGCTCTAAGTGATGTTAAGTTATTGCTAAGTATGTGTAGATGCACATAGGAAATTCATCCATTTTGGCGGCGTGAAGACAGCGTGGTTAACTCCACCTTAACTTAACATCACTTAGATCTACCGTCTAAGTGATATTAAGTTAATGTTAAGTAAGTGTAGATGCACGTAGGCAATTCATCCATTTTGGCGGAGTGAAGGCAGCCTGGTTAACGCTATATACTAAACTCCACCTTAACTTAACATTACTTAGACGGTAGATTAAGTGATTTTAAGTTAATGTTAAGTATGTGCAGATGCAACTAGGCAATTCATCCATTTTGGCGGCGTGAAGGTACTCTGAGAAGCTCTGTCCAAGAACCCTGCAGAAAACAAAAGGCTATAAGGTTTGGTGAGCATTATGCCTTCACGCCGCCAAAATGGATGAATGACCTGTGTGCACGGGGAAGATCTACCGTCTAAGTATTGTTAAGTTAAGGAGGAGTTTAGTATAGTCTCGTAAACCAAAATTGCTAGATTAGACATGGATGTTTGTTTTGGTTCAGAATACTCGTTCAGATAAATGTTCCGGCCTTATTAGCCCTTATTATGCACAAAATAGGTCGTTGAGAGCACAAACCAAGATATTAAAGTATCAATATCAATAATAATCGTCAGCATTATTTTAAGCTATTTAAAATAAAAAGTATGAAGTTATTCCCATCAGAGTAAAAAAAGTCACATTTCATCTGTTTTCTTTCTATGAACCTGCTTAAAAATTTCTATGAACCTGTTTAAAAATTTTGCAAATTGCGAAATAATTCCTCACTTCCTTAATAAACAGAGTTACAATTAAAGGTTTTAAGCTATTTTAAAATTTAATTATAATAAAAGTTTTCTCCTTTCAAACTTAAACTTCCCATTCCTGGGTTCATGTATAGGAGTTAAAGTGTTAACTATTATTAAATATTCCAATTCCTGTATTTTGATTTTTGTATCAATAATTGTCTTTTATATAATCAACTTTTGCTTATTTAACATATATGTTATAAAATGAAAACCAGTTGAACATTCACTTGACTTTCAATACTAGCCGTGCATAATTGCAATTATTTTGTAACGTTTAATATATTTAGAGTTATCAAAAACCTTTCATTTCATGATAATTTTCTAACATAAATTTAAATGTTGTTATCACATTTCTTATTTCATTTAATCAACCATCTTACAAAAATGTGGGTATGTCTATATTTCGTTGGATATTTCTCCTCGTATAAATGAACTGCTCAAACTCTTGTTCTGCAACTCTTATAAGACTAATAAAATATAAACCGTGCTTTCAGGTTGGTTGGTTGGTTGTTTTCAGATTATCTGGCGCCGTCAGCAACACGAGGGCTATAATGCGCCGAAACATTCGTCATTAGACAAGCCAACATACATTTACAAACACCCATGCCAACACGGGACTCGAACCCGCAACCTCGCGGTCTAGAAGCTAGCACGCTAACCACTATACCGTTTAGTCGGCCCGTGCTTTCAGGAGATTTAAATAAACACATCGTACTTCATCGAAATACAACACCTCGTACTTCATCGTACGCTCAGAATGGTTTGAACATATTGTTGACCCACAGTAAAAGTCATCTAAATGTTTGCATAAAATATTATTTCATACATTAACTACGATTATACTCAAGCGAATTTATTTAAAGCTATAAGTAAATCTGTTATTTCTATAATTGAAATATAAAACAGAAAATAATTTAAAGGCATAAAAATATAGTAATATCTTGGCGCGGGTGAACGATTGCACCAAGCTTAGGCAGCGAACGTGTTAAAGCTACACTTCAACAGATATTGTTTACAAAATTTGATTATTAAGATCGACAAATAAGGAGGTGCCATGCAAAAACAAACAAATCCACAAACAATAATAAATCAGTTATACATCGATACTTTTTTCAGTCTCATTACTATCAGCTGTTACTGTCAGTTCATTAAAAAAATACACATTCAACACTTTTTGAACATTGAAAAACAGCGTTCTGTGAAAAAAGTACATCTTTTTACATGTGTTCAAAAGAAAAAGAAAAAAAAGAAGAAAAAAAAAAAAAAACTAACGTATCAATTGCAGGCAATGATGAGGTATAATTGAGTCACGTGACTTTTGGAATTCAACATATGGTATTGTTTTAGTTGTGTAGTTTTTTGTTCTGTTGGAACAGCGATTTTGATTTTAAAGTGTTGTTTATTAGTTTACATTTAATTATACAGTGTATTTCATTGTTATAATTGAGCGAAAAAAATGAAGATAATTGGATAAATGTAGAAGGTAAGGTTAGATCTAAAAAGAAACCTAAAACTGTTAAAGTACAGGCAAAGAAGAAAATACATATAGTGTTCTTTTGAGGTGCAGTTCATGCCATTTCACCATACCAACAAATTGTTACAGTGCTACAAAGTTAGACCCCCCAGATACAGCCAAACTAAAATAATATATAGATGAATTTTAGAAAAGTATGAAAAATGTAAAATAAATTCATACCTAAGTTTTAGTAACGTAAAAAGAAGACCTATTCGTTAATCTTGGGCCAATAACCCTGACATTAAGTTAAAACTGAATGGATGTAGCGTAACTATAGCATTTTCAACAGTAACGAAAAAGGGATTTCAATCTGTACATTTTTTATGCACCGTAATGCGTTGCAAAAAAGTTGCTCAATATAGCTAAAGTGGTAAAGGAAAATAAAAACCTGAAAGGCATGTGATGGAGATCGTAATAGAAACAAATCAATAGGCAGTAAATTTGCTGTTCAATAATTTTTGAAAAAAATAAAAAGTTAAAAAGGATGCGGCTATAATTGCATAAAGCCTAAGCAAATTTCCATGCATTCCGATCTCCACCTGACAAAATTTTATAAGATGTGCAATAGTTCTTTTGGAGAAGCTTTACAAATGAAAAAGTCAATCTCTCGTTGAGCATTTAGTGAATTTAATATTGGTTTCATCCTGAGTTTTGAAATCAAATTAAGTTAAGCTTATTAATTAAAAAAATTGATAATGGAATTGCGTTAATTATCACTTTTGAAAAATAAAAGCTATGTTTTTTTATTCTTCAGAAATTATTGTTCGTCCCTATTTTGTAAATTACTATGTTTTTTGATGAGTTAAAGTAGTATCCGATGTGACAAAATGAAAAACAATATAGAGAACAAGCAAAAGAAAACACATCCCAATATAGTTCGTACAAAATAAACATATCCTTTCCAAGCAAAAAGCAGCGTGTCCATATTTTAATGTCATGTAACTATATAACATCAATATTCCTATAAAAAATACTACCATCAAATATTGTTTACTGGTGTGAGGTATAAAATAAATAAAATAACTTTTTTTGCGTTTTCCCAATAATTTTTACTTTCAATTACCCATATGTATTATACATAGAGTAATAAAAGTAAAGCATTTGGTCAAAAAAAAAATTCGATTTTATTGCATTTTTCCACGTTTTGGAACACCTTGATTTCAAAAAAGGGATCTAGAAAAAATGTGTCTATATGTGTGTCTGTGGTCAGCATTACTCCCGAACAAACTGAGCGACGATGTTCAAATTTGGTGAGCAGGTTGGTGATGGCCCAAGGACCGACCATTAAGGTTTTCGTAAAAATCGCGCATGCGCATAAGGTAGCTGCCATTGAAAAAATCATGTTTTTCAATGATTGCTAAAAAACGGTTTAAATGATTTTGATAAAAATCGCTGTGCTAATGCCTCTTAAGGTGTTCTAAACATCTCCACCTCCGAAATTCACATAAAAGTACTTTAATGGCGTAAAAAGTTGAAAAACGAATTCTTTCAACACAGAGTTCTCTTTCCTTAAGCATACCTCACCAACGATCGTTTTTACATCTCCCCTCACTTATAATAAAGGATTATATAAGGATTATCGAAAAGTACATCAAGGATTATTGAAAAGTACATCACCAAAATCACAATTTTACGATGTTATTTTTTTTTTTGAAGACCCCTAGAAGAATTATCGGAAAAAATAATATCGCCTTACTGGCCTGTAATTAAAAGTTGTGCGATGTTCCACACCCCTAGTTTAGAATGGACTTGTTTGATTTTACATGGCACATTTTTAACTAGGGACACAGTTTTTAGTTTTGAATATACAGAGGTGCTAACCAGTATCACTCGACATTGGTTAATCCCGATGTGGACCGTTGTAGACTGGCAGTTGCTACGGATCTTCGCTGGGGAAAATATACTGGATATACATCCAGTGCTGGGGAAAATATACTGGAAATAAATAAATAAAGCTGTATATAATAGTACGAAACCTCTATGACTCACAAGATGTTCATAAAAAAAATTATATGTACTGCTGAGATAATGGGAAAGAAAACTCTAAATATTTAATTAAAAAATCATAAATAAATTCTAAAAAGTATTTCAAATTTTTATAGAAAATACTTCAAGGATAACAATTACATAATAGATTGTCGAAAAAGAACACACATTCTCAGTAAAGTACATCCTTTCTTACCATGGGAAAAAAATTCAATTTCTTTCTCAACAGAAATTTGCAACTAATTTACTTTCAAATAAAAATAATCGGTATAATCTGATAATTTTATTTTAATGAAGACCCCAGTAACACAAATACGCTGACCAGTATCACTCGACATTAGTTAATCCCGATGTGGACCGTTGTAGACTGGCAGTTGCTACGGATCTTCGCCAGTATCGTCCAGTGCTGGGGAAAATATACTGGAAGTTTTGAGATGTTGATGCACAGCTTTAAAATTGAAATATATTTTTATAAGAAATCATCGAATTCTAAAAAATAAGTTTTGTGATATTTTTGATATGCTTAGTCTGAAAAAAATAAATACAAAAATCGTGCATTCTGGAATGAAGCTCGAGTTTCGGCCAGGATTAACCAACCTTCCAAAACACGTTTCCGACATTGACCAATACTTCGGAGATACCTGGGTATTTAAAATAAAATAATGTGTCCATACCTCTCTAACACAGCTGTTTAAAATATAACATTCCAATATTTGGTTCATTAATAGTATAGTTTAAAATTATAATACCCAAGTAAAATAACTTTTTATATATTTCCAAAATCCCTAATAGCACACATCCTCCCAGGGAGGTCCCTAGGAAGTCCCCAGTCATCCCCGGGACTACGAATGACTTCCCAGGGACCTCCCTGGGAGGATGTGTGCTATTAGGGTAGGAAAGAGAAAAATTATCTCGCTTTTTCCCAAAATATATTCTTAAAAGAAAATTTACTCTACTGCAAAATGAAAAAGATAACCTACTTGTAAATGGTCAGCTACTTAATATAATTAAAATAACTTTCAGCTCTTAAAACAGTTTTAACGGCTAGACTTCCATTTTTTAAAAAAAAAAATATGTTCAACTCATAACAATTCCTATCCGCATAATTGCACAAATATTCAAGAACTTTTATTGCATGCAAGAAGGACGATGTTTTCATTGGCAAATATTTCGCTTCATATTTTGTCAACATTTTCCTCCTACAATAACTCTTCTAACCAGATTACACTGACAAGAACAACACACAGGATAATTAACAGTCTAATAAAATAACTTAAGTGAACGCGACGGAATATTCGCTCTTGATACATTCTAACTCTTTATTAGCATTTCATCCGGCTAAAAAGCTTTTTATTCGGTGGCGGAAGACATTTATTAAATAATAAACTTTCGGTAGGTAAGTGCCATTCTCTTTTTCTAAATTAACTAATTTATGAAAAAAAAACAATAATACATTTAATGCATAACAGCATTTCAGCATGCGAGTTTTTATATGCACTTACATACGAAATCTACTGAATTCTAGAAAGTGTTTTGATTATTTCTTTTCAATCGGAAACTCGATTTTATGAAAGACTACATTTTTCTACACAAAATCATTTTTCTTCACACCATCCGTAATTTTAATCGCATTAGGCTCTTTCTAAAATTTTTAGGTCCACTTTTAGCGCTTCCACTGAACCAAGTTCAAAAAGATACTAAAAGCGGATTTATCACTTCTTTTCTTGCTGCATGAAAGTATTTCCATATTTTTCCAGGCCCGTTATCTCCAGTGCCATTTAAATTTCAAAGAGATAAAAGGTTTCCCATAATGTCACCTTTGCGTGCGACAAACAATGTGGCTCCATGGTATTAAGCTACTTTTGAATTTGATTTTCCCCTTAAAATTTCAATTTAGTAAGTAAATATTTAAATGGTGTTTTTTGTAGTCGCACATAGCTATTTTTACTTTCAATAATTTTCCGTATGTTAGCATATGATATTAAAAGTATCGCATTCGTTCAAAAGAATTCGAGTTTTTTTTTTTTTTTTTTTTTTTTTTGCATTCTGGGCTCAAAAAGTGGTATAAAAATATATGTATGTGTCTGTGGACAGCATAACTCTAGAAAGGGTTGATGTAAGATGTGTTCAACTTTCGTATACGGATCAGTGGTGGCTATGACACCTGTTGGTTTTTGTCAAAATGGAGCATGCTCATTCAGTAACTGCCATTAAAAAAATTCAGCAATTGCTAAAAAAGGTTAAAATAAATAAATAAATAAATAAATAAATAAATAAATAAATAAATAAATAAATAAATAAATAAATAAATAAATAAATAAATAAATAAATAAATAAATAAATAAATAAATAAATAAATAAATAAATAAATAAATAAATAAATAAATAAATAAATAAATAAATAAATAAATAAATAAATAAATAAATAAATAAATAAATAAATAAATAAATAAATAAATAAATAAATAAATAAATAAATAAATAAATAAATAAATAAATAAATAAATAACGTTTGGAACAAAATTACCGTGGTGCCTTTTAGGGTGTTGTAAACATTCCTACTCGTAAAAACCCGTGACGTGACCCTTTTAAAGTGAGGCGTTAAAAGTTGAAAAACGAACGTATTGGACATAGAGATCGCTTCCCTTGAAAATTGCTCATCAACGACACTTCCTTCTCGGTTTCATTTACTCGAAAAAAATAATGCAATAATTATCGTCAAAAATATTGCCATTTCGCAACGTTCTTTTTTTCTCATTGTAATAACTAACGCCAAAATCTCAAAGTTGGCATACGTTTTAAATGTATATAACGTGCAATGTTCCATACGCCTACTTGTTAACTACTTATCATTTCCCAATGCAACTTAACATGAGACCTCACTTTTCAAATGTGCTTAACTAACTAATGAAATAACTAAATGAAACAAGGTTGATAATATTTTTATTATATTCCCATGAGCATATTACGAGAAGCTTTGGATTATATTGGCATAAAAATAAAAGACTCCGTTGTACGTAGTCAATTGTATCTTTTATTCTAAAGTGAAGCGTAATACGTTTTACCATATTAGAATTCACCTTAACATTGCCTCTAAGAGATATTCAATATTCAAAAGATTTTATTCTAAGATCTGGAAGAAGTAAATCCATCCACTAAGAAGAACAAATCCGTTTTAGTATGCCAAAATATTGTTTAGTCCTTTCCTCAACACCTCTAATACCTAACAAACACCTAAATTTTGCATTTGCAAGAGAAATACACTCGTACTCAGGGATAGGAAAGACTGAGTCGAAAAGTAATATTTTTTTTTTACTTATTTAACTGTAGCATCTGAAGTAAAGATGATAATGGTATGGTTCAAAAACTAGAAGAACGACTGATTACTCCTTTTTCAACTGATATATTCGAGTATAATTTAGACCAGTTGAATTTTCTGGAAAAGTACTTTTCTGATGTAAGAAAAATTGTACAACTAACCCCACTTACGGGGCAAGTTGTAATAGTTATCGGGCATGTTGTAACATGGATTAAAAATGAGAAAACTTTAGATTGGCTGTATTCAGATTATCTGGCGCCGTCAGCAACACTTGGGCTATAATGCGCCGAAACATTCGTTATTAGACAAGCCAACATACATTTACAAACACTCATGCCAACACGGGACTCGAACCCGCAACCTCGCGGTCTAGAAGCTATCACGCTAACCACTATACCGTTTGGTCGGCGAGAAAACTTTAGAAGAAATGGCTTTATTTACCTACTTGGGTGGGCAACTATATCCATTTAATATTGTCATCTACGAGACATCAGAATTACAATTCTTACCTACAAATTGTGATTCTCCAAGAGATCATACTTCATGAGTCCATCCTTCACTATTGTAGCACTTAATCCGTTTTCCATTGGTTTGCATTTCGTAAAACGATACATATTTCATGATACATATTTCATGATACATATTTCATTTACTTCAGATTCATTGTTGGGTTGGTGTTGCTTTTGTTTCTTTCTTCTATCTTCCTAGTTCAAACATGGTACAATTAGACACAAAATGTTTGTTGCAACAGAACCCAAATGCTACATCCATTTTGAAAACGCTAAATCACGACTTTTTTTAAACATATTTTTTTTGTACGCCTTACAATTTATATTTGAAAACAGTCTTTTGAAATGGTATTTTGTTTGCAGTCATCTTTATTAATTGTAGTCATCTACATGCGATTTCAAACATTCTGGCGAATCAAAAATTACTTACCTCGTCAAAAAAATAAGAGTTCCAAATTTAAGGGGGTCTGGTACCGAAAATAAAAAAAAACTTTATTTATGTACATTTTTATGAAATTTTTTATTTTATGTATGAGATACTATTTATATATCTTTGAGAAAATGTTTTTTTAAATATTGTGTTTAGTTATTTCAAAAAAAATAAAAAAAACAAGGAAAATCCATAATAATTGATGTTTGCGTATTTTGATATAAGTCAAGAATTTTTTTTTTTTTTTTTCAAAGTGAAAGCTTTCTGTGATACATAAATCTGTGACACTTTCTGTGATAAAGAAAATTTTGTTTTCGCAAAATTTTGATAGGTGAATTAAAAAAAATTAAAAAAATTCTCAAAGTTAAAATATTGAAATTTTTGCTTTTTTTATTGTTATCTTTTACGCTAAATGCTATAATTTAAAACAGGATTAAAAAAATAAAATTCTGTGAAGACAAATATTTAAATCTATATAAATCAAATGCCCCAAAAATTTGAATAGCCAATTGTTAATGGTTCTGGAGATATATCGATTTGAATATGCAACATCTGTGAAAAACACTAGTGCTCGAAAAACGCACTTTAAGCAGACGCTTCAAGGTGTTACGCTCATTAGTGATGTTTCAATAACAGGTAATTTTGTGGCGTTCTAATCACCGGAGGAATAAGATAAAAACATAATTCTCTTCATTAATGTATGAACTATTTTTTAAAATCTGAAAAATAATTGGGATTTTTTAAGAAATTTCGGTACTGGACCCCCTTAAGCTACTTTCAATATTAACTCCTATCATTTTGTGTAATTGTTCAACACTATAAATGTACCTCTGATAATATTGCGTCTGGCACCATATGGTGATTATAGCAAAAATTATTTGACTTGTTACAACTAAATCCTGTTACTTTTAGAATCTACTCCCCTAACCCAGCGATCAATAACGAGTTCTCTCTTAGCTGGCAAGTAAATTCAGTTTGCCAACTACGAGTATGCAGACTAGAGTTTTTATAGAATTAACTTCAATTCAGTACAATGGGTACAAAGTAGCTCAATTATATGAAATAAGATTATTTCGAAATAACTCTTTCTTGCAGTACTGATTGCTTATGGGGGTTCCTCCCAATAATCCCAATTTATTACGTTGTGTTAAAGTACCCCAAAGAAATTGAACGTAGAAGCTTGACGGAAAATATTAGATTTCATAACTTTTTCTGGCTGATCATTTTACTCGGTGGGATTTTTTACAACGTCTAGTTGTTTTTAAGGAGATTATCTTTTACTACTGCTGTTTTATCTTTTGAAAAATTCATGTTTCAAAGCCATATTTTAGCAGATATTGTGGTAAAAAATTATGTACTGTCTGTTCGGTAGGGACAGTCTGGTCCTTTTTAAACACAATTTTGAAAACTCTTTTACAATTTGGGAAAATATGTAAAATAAGTTATCTAACTTTAAAAAATGGACATACACACTGCCAAATACGAGTGTTATGTTTTTTACATGTTTTTACTTTGGAAACGTATTATAATTTAAAACTGTTAGTTTATTTTCAATTGAAATGTAAACTGTTACGATAACGATAAATTCTAACTTAATCTAAATTTATGTTTCAATCTTTCCGATAAAACCCTTTTTTTAAATATGCAAGTTTCACGGAGCTTTTTAATGTTTCCTAACCAACAAAGTATAAAAAAGATAAATTTTAGAATGAGCAGGGTAGATTGAGAAGAAATATCTCACATACGAGTGTTTATCGTGGGTATTTGATTAAATGTGTCGAAGAAAATGTTTTTAAAAGAACCATTAAACGACGAAGCATAAATAAGAGGAGTGGCAAATTCATTTAAATGCTTTTAAAGCAAAACGGGATACAAAACTTAAATTATGGATTTAGAAAAATAACTTACTCTCATAAAATAAAAGTATTTATATCCATTAGCACAGAAATAAAATGTAGAAGTCTTCAAATAAACTCTGACACTGCATTTAATGAAAAATAACTGATTTAAGTTACACGCCATGTTTTGCTTCATACTTTAAGTCAATATATGATTCCAATTAACGAAATTTAATTTCTCTTAAAATTTAAAGTTCTTGTCGAGTGTTTTGTACTCAAACACGATGAGTTATATTTTTGGATTTATCTTGGCACAGCATCTAAAGTGGTTTATATTCCTCCAAAACATCTTTAAAACATAATTTCAAGAGAAAGATATATTCAGGGAGGACTTTTATGGTAAAACTACCAAATTTATTTTCTCGAATGGAGATTCTCCATATGATCAACACCACACAGTACATTATTCAACACGAGATTATCTAGATCAATCGATATCATGTCTACTCGCTTTCTAAATCATATATTGCAGAGAAGCCCCTGAGAGATAATATTCCAAGATCTCTCATTACAGGGAAATTATTTTGGCTATTGTCTACGAATTCAGTCATCGTATCGTATTCATAACTAACTAAAGAAAATTGAAGGGTTTTTCTCCTACACAAGGAATATCACAAAAAAATTTCTTGTATTTGAT
Organism: Linyphia triangularis; assembly: GCA_963978545.1. Taxonomy (NCBI): domain Eukaryota; kingdom Metazoa; phylum Arthropoda; class Arachnida; order Araneae; family Linyphiidae; genus Linyphia; species Linyphia triangularis. Next base: position 110,296,096 of record OZ021721.1, on the reverse strand, counting down.
TTTTTTAATATTATTTCTATTTATGTACCAAATTTTAACCAAATCAATTATTCAAATTGTAACAATTTGGACAAACAGAACGTTATTTGTATAAGTGATTAAAATTTTTCTTCAATAGCATCTACAAAGTGTCAATCTTGCAAAATCTTTCTGAACAGTGTTTTTTAATGACGATTTCTTTTGATCAATTTCTACAACCCAAAATTGGTAAATCATATACCAATTTAAATGCATAGACCTTCGCTTCTGCTGAATAACATATAGCATCTTGTGTTATTTGTTTGAAAATAAAATACACACAAATGATATTTAAAAAAAAAAAAAAAAAAAAATAGGGAGTTGTGATGTTATACAGTAGATGACAGCACTATAGAAAAGAGAGAATATAATTTAAGAACGTTGCGAAAACCTATGGAATCTTTTAACTCCCAGCAGTAGAATATACTAATTCTGATGAACTTCGAAAAATAGTATTTTCTGTAAGCAATCTTAGAGGCGTAGGCTCCTCCCGGGCAAATAGTAATGATAAATACAAACAAGACTACTAAATTACTCATTAGTGATTCTAAATAAATTAAGGATATAATAATAATAATAATAATAATAATAATAATAATAATAATAATAATAATAATAATAATAATAATAATAATAATAATAATAATAATAATAATAATAATAATAATAATAATAATAATAATAGTAATAATAATAATAATAATAATAATAATAATAATAATAATAATAATAATAATAATAATAATAATATTAATAATAATAATAATAATAATAATAATAATAATAATAATAATAATAATAATAATAATAATAATAATAATAATAATAATAATAATAATAATAATAATAATAATAATAATTTTTAATGGATCGGAAATTTATAGTTGGAAAGCTTACTAGGATTTTATATCTATTATATTTTGTCATTTAATTAAATTGAAAGATCTAACTTTGATTACAAATAAACATCGTTTGTAATGTACTTTACATTTGTAGCATACTGAAATGAATTTAGCTCATAATTTTAAGTTAAACTTACAACTTATAAACAATTTGTAACATTATTTACAGTAATAGAGTGTACCTTCCTTCCTGTGGACAACCATAACAAAGAGGTTTAATGTATTGTCTCACTCTTGAAAATCTTCTTTCTTCCCAATAGCCTTCATTAGGTTGACAAAATTAACATGATCTCATTTTCATAAGATTTATAGGATCACTGAATGTAAAAGAACAAATAAAACAACCAAGTGTGATAGGATGCAAGATTATTAATCAGCTCAGCACCTCTGCAACAAAGGATTGTTTGAAAGGTGTTTGTACTTAGGAATACATACAACACTGCGAGTTTTCCTAATAGATCATTTTGCGCTAAAATACAGAAACCACTGACTGTATGAATTATGCTTGGATATCTACTCGTTGATTGAAGGATGTAAGTATGGAAGGCTCGTAATTAGCATACTAATAGATATCCTAGAAAATGATATTAAACTTATTTCTGGAGATTGTTCAAAATGTTCTTATCTAGCAGGAAAATTATTCATTCTATGAGCATCCATTTTCAGGTAACTTAGTTATTGCTTGAAGAGTTTTGAATATTGTTTGGTAAGGATTCTCATTTGTATCAGTGATTACCTGAAGATAAGAAATAGTGTCAATCAAATTTGACATGAAAAAACAACTATTTTCTGAGGAACTACTCATTAAGTATTGCTTTCATCTTCTATCCCTCTGGTTGAAGTATTGGTATGGATGCTTCTACCAATTTTTCTAAAAAATAAATAAAAGGCATTTAGGAAGAATATTTTTATCCAACAAGATCAGTACAGGCTATTTTGATGATGAAAATCTAAGGAAGAGTAAAAAGAGAATATTAGTGGAACTTATTCTATAATATAAATGGTCAAAGGTAAGGTCATTACAATAAGAACTAGGATCATGAAATAGCTAACTAGAAGTAATAATACTGATATTTGCTGCCTTTTCTGATTTTTCAGGCGTTTTTTTTATGTTTGCATTAGACATTTTATTGAGCAAGAATAATACGAAGAGTAAACTGCATCGGAAGATCCTTTAATTAAAATCCATAAATGATAAACTGCTGCATAAATTAGTCTCGAAGGGAAAAAAAAAAATCCATTAAAACTCTTACGAGGTAGACTGAAAACCGCGACTATTTGTCATAAACACCGCATGTCTACTCACTTCGTGTAAAAATATTGTAGAACTACAGAGATACTCGATCCCGCGACCTCTCGCATGCCAGGAGAGAATTCCATTTCGTCAGGCTTGGAATGTTAACTATAGTAAAAGGTAAATGTTAAAAATGTTAAAAATTTTATTTTAAAGATGTTTTTTGATTTCTTTCATATTTATTATTTTTTCTTATTTTAGAAGAGATTAATTGAAAAAACACATTTGTATTTATAATATACAGGGTGATCTTAATTTAAGTTCAAATTTCAAAGAGCTGTAAAAAGGAACCACTCGTTAAAATGAACTAAAATTTGACCTGAATATGTGTAAAAAAGGGGAAAATGAAATGGCATAAGAAACAAAACACTATTTTTCTTCTTATGCCTTATCATTTCCTACTTCACGTATATACAGATCAAATTTCTGATCATTCTGACGAGTGGTTTTTATTTTAGATATTATTAATTACAGAAACCATTTGTACTTATAACATACAGTGTGATCTTAATTAAAGTTCAACTTTCAAAGATCTGTAAAAAGGACACTTGTTAGAATGAATTGAAATTTGACCTAAATATATGTAAAGAGGGGAAAATGAAATGGCATAAGAAATTAAACAATTTTTTTTTCTTCTTATGCCTTATCATTTCCTTCTTCACGTATATACAGGTCAATTTTCTGATCATTCTGACGAGTGGTTCTTATTTTAGATATTATTAATTACAGAAACCATTTGTACTTATAACATACAGTGTGATCTTAATTAAAGTTCAACTTTCAAAGATCTGTAAAAAGGACACTTGTTAGAATGAATTGAAATTTTACCTAAATATATGTAAAGAGGGAAAAATGAAATGGCATAAGAAATTAAACATTTTTTTTTTCTTCTTATGCCTTATCATTTCCTTCTTCACGTATATACAGGTCAATTTTCTGATCATTCTGACGAGTGGTTCTTGTTTTATAACTTTTTGAAAGCGGGAAGCGTTTTGAAAGCGCTCTCTTATTACTGTAATCACACATTGCAATGCACTCAGATAATTCAAAAACATTTTATTTGAAACTGACTTTAGCTTATTTAAACAATATTACAGTACTTAAAACATTACTTATTTGAAATTAAATAAAGGAAACAATTTAATGGGATTTTTATTTTATAGTAAGTTTATCTAAAGCCTTACTTGCCGGAATCTAAATAAACAGTCTTAGAACTCGTACACACTTTAATTAAAATTTCCATTATTGAAAGGTATTTGAACAGTAAACATCCATTATAATAACGGTTTCATTAGAATTGGGACAAAAGTCTTTTTTTTTTTTTTTGGTACAAAACGTCAAACCTACAAATGCGTTATCATCGGGATCGTTATTGTAGATGTAGTAGGCGAGAATTTCCGATTAAGAAACATAATAAACAGTGTTGTGATACAGAAACGGCAATTGATGAAAGGAATAGTATATTTCCTGCTTCTGTCATCTACTTAATCTAATAAAAAGAAAAATAACAATAGCTGATTGCTCCGAATATGGTGGCAAAATGAAAAAATGTGGGTCAACAAACCTTATAGGATAAGTTTGTTGTGATTTGGCAGGTATTAATTCGTAAAAAAACTCTAAGAAGATTTGATCAAGTGTAAATATAGAATCTGTATTTTTTTAGATGGGCATCACGATAAAAAAGAAAAAAAGTCCTTAAGGCTATGAGTACTACTAATTTTATTAATGTACAGTACGCAAAAAGAGAAAAAAAAATCTGAACGATGCCTGTATCTTGTATCCTACTATCCTAATTGATGAAATAAGCAAAAAGAGATAAAACGTTGTAGTTTGTGTAAGATTTTTAATAATTGTACATAGGTTTTTTTTTTGTTATAAGAGACCAACTACATATTAAGACTAAACCAAATTTTAAAAAGTGCAATGACAACCCTACAATATTATGCCATATTTAGATTTAGCAACCAAAATAACATCAAAATATCAAGTTTCATAATTTTACAATGAGTAGTTAGTAATGTAAATGATGACAAGAGCGTAACAAATTAATAATAAAAAGAAAAATAGCTTTTTCGCCATAGCTTGTAAAATATGTAATATATTTCATTATTTTTTTGTTTCAAACCATATTTTGTTAAATACCAAACATAAATAGCCCGCATATTTTGTATTAAAAAGTTTTTTTAATAATTAACTATAAATTAATAAAGCAAGTTTTAATTTTTTTAAAAATATTTTTTTCTTTCATAAGGTTTATCATAGCCGAAAACGCCCTATACTTTTTTGTTTCCCTTTTGACGTTTGGTTTTCATTAATTTAGAAAAAATTAAAAAAGTTCTACTTAAATGGACCGTATGCTAGATTTCATTTGAAATTAATTCCAGTTTAGTTATGTTTAAATATTAAAATTTGTATTATATTTTATACATTAAAACTATTAGAACTATAAATGATACAATTTTTCACTAAAAAATTGAAATAGTCACATGGGTATTTTTAAAATGTGTTTTGCTTTTTGCAACCAAGAAGTTTCAGGAAATGGGCATCAATTACTTTTCCTTTCTAAGTTCTATCAAGGGATCAAGCTAATCTTCAGGATCAGAGACAACACACACACCTAGCATGTGAGATGACTCAATTCCCAGCATTCGTTGCATCGGTGGTAAGTAATTTCTGCTTTCAAAAATAAATCGACTTAAGGGGGTCCAGTACCAAAATTTCTTCAAAAATCCCAATTTTTTTTTCTGATTTTAAAAAATAGTTCATACATTCCTGAAGAGAATGATGTTTTTATCTTATCCCTCCGGTGATTAGAACGCCACAAAATTACCTGTGATTTAAGGGGACATGGGACACTGAAATCACCAAAAATGACGTTTTTTGTTTTCATTCTATAAAAATTGCTTATGCCACTAGCTTTAATTTCGCGTTTGAATTTTTGAAATCCGATGATTTTAAGTGGTAAAATCTTTATTTTAACTAACTATTTTAACGCATCGCACACTTGTTGGCAAAGGCTAAAAATGCGTTTTTCTCAGCTTTGCTTTTTCCCATTTTACTTATGTTCGAAAAGCTCCTTGCGATTCATTTTTTGATAAATCCACCTAATTTTTTTGTATTAATAGTTTTTAATGTACTATAATGAAATTTACACATGCTTTTTTATGTCACATAATTTTTTATATTTTTTTTCATGTTGGGAATTTGAAGTATGTGCATTTTTTAATGAGAAATCACTGGCGCCAAGTTTGAAATTTTATTTTTGTCCAACTATTGCACCTAAAGATAAAAGCATGTTTGAAAATGTTTATAATATATTGATAAACAACTTCAAATTTTTCTTTCATGTTCGTCAAAATATTGTGTCGCGAGGAGCATTTTGAAAAAAATTAAAATTTCGTGTTATTTTAATGCATTTTTCTCAATAATTTACTATCTATTTTATATTATCTGCTCAAATTGTGTTGTTTTGTTTAAAATCACATCTTCTATGTTTATGCCAAATTTTATTTAATTCTTGGCAAAACTAAAGAATTTTGGCAAAAGTGTCCTATGTCCCCTTAAACATCACTAATGGTCGTAACGCCTTGAAGCATCTACTTAAAGTGCGTTTTTCGAGCACTAGTGTTTTTCACAGATGTTGCAGATTCAAATCGATATATCTCCAGAACCATTAACAATTGGCTATTCAAATTTTTGGAGCATTTAATTTATATAGTTTTAAATATTTGTCTTCGCGGAATTTTATTTTTTTAATTCTATTTTAAAATATAACATTTAGCGTTAAAGATAACATAAAAAAAAATTTCAATATTTTAATTTTGAGAATTTTTAAACATTTTTTTTTATTCACCTATCAAAATTCTGTGAAGACAAAATTTTCTTTATATAATTATGTATTACGGAAAGCTTTCACTTTGAAAAAATTTATATTTTTTCTTGACTTATATCAAAATACGCAAACATCAATTATTATGGATTTTCTTGGTTTTTAAATTTTTTTTAAATAACTAAACACACTATTTCAAAAAACATTTTCTCAAAGATATATAAATAGTATCTCATACATAAAATAAATTTTTGACATAAAAATGTACATAAATAAAGTTTTTTTTTATTTTCGGTACCGGACCCCCTTAATGGAAACTGCGTGTTCTACTTAAAAGCTCTCAATTTTCGAGACTTCTGCCATTAGATACTTGAAAAGCATAAAACAGTACTTTGGATGTTGACCGTTATAAGTAAACAATCGTGGATGAGTTGCACACAAGTTTATTTCCAGAGACAAGAGAGGGGAGGAGACGGGATGACCCTTGGCTAGCTCCAAGAATTGATTATATCAAAAGACGTGGCAAACCAAAATACGGAGCTTTTATATGTTTACTAGTGACACTCGATGATTCAAGGTGCCTCCCGCTAACACCGGAAAATACTAGAGAATTCTAAATTGGAAATTGAAGGTTTCATTAAATTCACACAAGTTCCCTTAAAAAGACCATTCTTTGAGACATTCTCCCTTGAAATTAGGACTAGTAGAATAGTTCAAGTGTTACAAAATTTAGGCACGCTATAGTCTTTATTTAGATATTTCTTGCGCCATAAGAAAATAACGACTCAACCAAATTGTGTGTAGTATCACAATGAGATTATAAATAAAACTAGCCTCATTGGTAACAGAAAATTTAAAGGCATTTCAGAAAAATGAAAAAATACCATTTTAAGACAATTAATTAATAGATTACAACTTAAAGTAAAAGTATGACGAATGCCCATAACAATGAGATCAAATCCACATAAAACGTTTAATCAATGTCAGATCATATAGTGGTTTAACAAGTTTGTGATCGTATGCCATGTTCCATTACGTCGAAAAATATGCCCAAAGTTTCAAAAAACAAGTTTTATGAATAAAATAAAAAATTATTATCCTTTTTTCCGTTAGGTTAGTGAAACATAGTAGAAATAAGTGTGACTTAATTAACAAATGGTATTTTTTCAATGTCAGTTGATTCCACGTAACGTAATAATTTTATTTGTATTAATTTTATTATCAACTCTTACGTAAAACTTCTGTATTTTTTTATTTTTTTATTTCTTACCTTAATTGGACTACGTGTGAAGTTGGATAACCTTTAATTTTGTTAATTAAAAATGTCACATTATAATTTATTTCCGATTAAGTTTCTCTACTCTTTTTTTATTAACATCTCATTAAACAAGATAATAAATCTAAGTATTTTCCGACTAACTTGAAAGTAATACCTGTAACATTCTGCGACAAGCGCTCGTTCACTTTTTACCTCACTTAAATGTAGGAGACCTAAAAATTACACTTCTCAATATTGAGATTTGCTATTAGCTCATAAGTGACGTACTTTTTATCATAATGAACTCAAATTTCATATTTAGGGTAACCGCAACATTCTAGATCGAATAAAAATTAAAAAAATAGGGATTCATATTGAAATTTTCAAAGTTAAAGTTCAATTCGCATAGTAAACAGCCCACAACACGCTAGCCAAAAGTCTCTAAGAAAAAGGTTTTGTATTAGGCATATAAAGAATCGTAAACAAAATACTTTGGTGCAAACCACAATATTCTACGACTTTCAGAGCCGAAGATATAGTCCTTGTAAGGATTTTTTTTTTTTTAATCTTTGAACTAGACTCACATTTTATTCACTCTTAACAAGTGTTAAAAACTACAATATCTACATAAAAATTTCTTCAATTAATGATACCAGTTTAATTGCATAATTGCACCATTCATAACTATCTTTGTAATTTTTTTCCATTCTTAATTTTAATTGCAAACAATACACAAGGATTTGGTACAGGGAACCTACTTGAATTGTAAAAATGAATTTAACAGGTTTTTTTTTTTTTTTTTTTCGTATGATTTGTTTTGTAAGTGTTTAAAATAACCCACTTTTCATAAAAGCATTGAAATTTAAAATTATGTTTAAAATTAATATTTGCATGGTTGTATTAGATCCTAGTATGTTTCTGTACTGTATTATACACTTTAAATTAAATTAAATTACTTCGTCATTGATTGATTTAAATTGAAGTTTTCTTTGGTGATACAAAGGTCTTTTTCTGACAAAAACTAGTTCCTTGAAAATCAAGTTTAAAGTTCTTAATGGTAATAATTTATGAATGTGAGTATGTGCATTTTCCTGAAAATGAACCTAGTTTAAAAAGTATTTTGAACATTAAAAATACATTTTATTTTATTAAAAAAGATTTTAGTAAAAGATAAAATATTTTATAGTAAAAAATGGAAATTTTTACAAAATACTGGTACAGTACGCAAAAAAAAAAAATCAAATCCAAACGATGGTTATATATTGTATTCTAATTGATGAAATAACAAAAGTCAAGTACCGTTGTAAATCGTGGAAGGTCTTTATTAATTGTATATAATTTTTTATCACGAGGGTCCATATACATATTAAATCTAAACCAAACATTAAAAAGTTCAATGGAAACCCCATAATATTATACCATATTTAGATTTAGAATCCAAAAAAACGTCTAAATACCAAATTGCATAAATATCCAATGAGTGGTTCGTAATTTAAATGATGTCAAAAAATGGCAAATTTATGTTGAAAAGAAATTTTGATTTTGTAGCCATGAATTCTTAAATAGTTAATATATATTAGCAATTTTTGTTTCAAGCGATAGTTTATTAAAAGCCAAACATAAGCAAGATGCAACTTTTGTTTTAAACAGTTTTTTAATAATTAATAATTAATTAATAAAACAAGGTTTAAATTTTTTAAAATAGAAACAATTTTTTTTGCTTCCAATTGAATTATCATGGTCGAAAACCTTTCCAGAATTTTTTTTTATTCCATTTTGACTTTTGGTTCTCAATATTTTAGCAAAAATGTAAAAAAGCTCACTTTAAGGGACCGTGTAATAGATTACGTTTTGAAGCACTCAAAACATTTGCTTCTTCCGCGCTTTAAAGAGATGTCTTCATGATCAGCCAAAACATTTCCCTCATAAGCGAAGTGTTTCTCAACATAATGAGATGAAATATGGTATCTAAGGTAAACGTAGTACTCTAAATCGAATGAAAACATAAAAAAAGGGTTGGTATTGAAAATTTTAAAGATATAATTAAATTTACTTAGTATACAGTCCTCTAAGAAAAAAAAAACAATTGCACCTGACGTATAGAAAATCGTTAACTAAACATCTTGGTGCAAACCGCAAGATTCTACGATAATTAAAACCGAAGTTATAGCCATCGTTCAGATTTTTTTTTTTTTTTTTTTGCGTACTGTACCTTAAAACGAAATGTCTATGCAATAGAGTGGTTAAAAAATGTCCTCAAAAAACCATAATGACTCCGATTTTTTTTAACATTTACCCCTAGTAATACTCTCCTAAAATTTCAGTTCTCTACTACTACATGGACCTTTCATACTGAGCATTCATTTTTACTTTTTATTGTAATTTCGTATAATTTTCAAGATTTATGCTGATGAGAATACATATCTATATTTTTTATGATCTTTTAATACATATAATTTAGTTTGGCAGCATTTATTTTATCTACTGTATCTGGGAAACATAAACATCAACATTATAAAAGTAGCCATTGGTTGGTTGGTTGTTTTCAGATTATCTGGCACCGTCAGCAACACGAGGGCTATAATGCGCCGAAACATTCGCCATTAGACAAGCCAACATACATTTACAAACACCCAAACACGGGACTCGAACCCGCAACCTCGCGGTCTAGAAGCTAGCACGCTAATGGTCATGAAAGTAACCATTAACAAAACATTTGATCTTGAAGCCACTTCGTTTGATTAATTCAGCAGTCGTCGCTTTGGGATATGATTTTCGAACGCTTCCTCTGCAAGAAGTACCATTCAAAGATCAGGAAAACTGGTAGAAAAGAATACGCTGAGCCAGCAATGGGTAAATTCAAACCTGACTGTCTTCAAGCCATTCATTGGGACAGTAAAATTCTGTCAGAATCTTTTGGATTAATAAAGGTGTATATATTTCGGAAGATGGTATCTAAATACTTCTTGGTTCTTCAAAGTTGAGTGGTGCTGGGACAGTAAAAATATTGGAATAATTGTTTTATTGCTAAAAGAGTAGAGAAAAACAATAAGGCTTTAAGTTTTGATACTACGAGCGTAAATACTGGTTGAGTACAAGGAATATGTATTAATTTGGTAGCAAAAATTTAACGTGAATTATTGTGGCTAGCCTGCAGGCACCATGTCATGGAATTAATGATGGCAAAATTATTTAAGTTGTGCAATGAGCATCCTATCATGTTCTTTAGAAGTTACCCTCTTCAACAGACATAAAACCATTTAAAAAATAATTGAAAAAATAATTTTTAAGATTTAGAATTGAAATAAGACTCTAAGAGTTTAGAGTTTTAACTGTAGCCTTTCTTTCAATTGTGGATAAATCTATGATAACTAGAGATGATTTAAAAGAATTAATAGAGTTGACATTAATCGTTTTGGGAAATCCACATGAGAAAATTTATTAAAGAGCACGGCAAACGGTTAATATATTATTCGGTTAAATAACCCAATAAGTATTTAATAATAACATTATTTGACATACATGTTTTTAAACAACCTGCTTTGAAGAAAATTCTTTCTATGCTTGGGGCTTAAAGTACTTAATTTTGACACACACAAAATTGCAATTTCGATATTTAAAAAAAAAACTTGATTTTTTAGATTTTTTTTTTATGTTCATTACAAAATTCATCATTTTTTGTGCACAATATTTAAATAAAATATTATGGTACCAACAACAAATCGTTTTAGGAAATACTAACATATTGTGTAAGTGAATGCAGTGGGTTATAATTAAATTTGTAGAAATTAATTGAATAAACATTTACCAAACTAAAAACATTTTATAATGAAGCATACAATATTTAATTAGGGAACGAGAATTTATATAAAAACAATCTTATTCAACTTTAATGAAGATATATATTTAAAAAACCACTAATATAATAAAAAACACGTTTTGAAAATAACAAAAATACATGCTTAAAATAAACACAATGCTCTGCTGCAACAAAAATAATTGAGGGGGAGGATTACTAAAAAACCATTATCACAAATAACTTCAGCTCCTCGCTATTTATGAAGTCATCTTCAGAAAGGAAAAAACCAGTAAATAACTTTTTATTTCTTTCAATCCAGCTCAAGATTGGACGCTATATTCAAATCTCGATGTGCGGCGTTCAAGTATTTGCTCGAAAGAGGACGCACTCCCTGAAAAAGACCGAATAACTCAAAACTCTCAAACTAAACTCGTAAAGTCACCTAAGATTCAAGGAGAAAGACATCGGATACACATTCAAGTGAATTCCATTCCGAAATGAAATATCTGCATTCCAAAGATGAAAAGATAATGAAAACAAGATAATGAAACGCAGAAGAAAAGTTGTACCGGAGATAATAAATTAGCCCGAGAAGAGTTAAAACAAAAGAAAAGTGCATTACAAGTTTTGTTTTTTGATTGCTAGTGCTTACTTCGAGCCAGGGGGCGAGCTTTAGTGACGTTGAGTGTGTGACGTCACGAGGCTCCTCCCCTTTTCCCATTTTCCTGAGCAGCAACCATTCGGGACTATTATTGTCCGGCGAACAGTTGAACTCCTAGGAATCGAAAATCTGCTCCTTTAGGTTCAATTTCTTGGACAATTCTGATCGGAAGATTATCCCGCCCCCGCAATCATTTTGTAGATCGTGTCTCAAGGAAGAAACTTCTGAGGAAGAGTTTTGGGAGAGTGTTTCTCCTTCGAAGAAAGTTTCTCCGAAGGAGAAACTGATATTTTAAAGTTGGAGAAAGTTTCTTGTGGTAATCAAACTTTTTGGACTTTACTTTTTTGACGTTTTGGTTGTCGAGTTTTGTTCGTTACCCTAAATCTATTAAATTATACTAGATGTTTATTGCTCAATTGGCGTTTGCAAATAATTTTTTTTATTGATATTTTAATAGATACAATAATTTATTTTAAGAATTGCTAATTAAAAAAAAAAACAGATAATTTTTGACTTCGTTAAACTACTCCTAATTTTATTTATTTATTCTTAGATAGACTAATTTGTTATCGCTATGTATTTGTTGTTTAGAGTGCATTAAGTGATTATATAATGCTTTTAATATAACAATTTTCTCTGCAAGTTTTTGTGGAAATCAAATTTTTCGGATTTAAGTTTTTGGATGTTAAAGTACTCGAATTATTTTATTTACCTTAAATATATTCAATTATACTAAATGTTTATAGCTCAGTAGGTGTTAGTATAGATTTTTTTTTATTAATATTTTAATAGTTACCATAATATCGTGCATTATAATCATATAGTTTGGGCTTAAAGTTTGTGAAGCGGTGGTACTGTCCAATGTTATTTCTTTTTATTACTTTAATATCGCTATATGGTAAAAAATAATTTTTAAAACATATTTATATTTTAAAATATTTACATTGGAAAGATTATAAAAATTTGGAAAATACAACTGGTCACGAAAGAGAAAATTAGTTAAAGCGGAATTCAAACCGTGCTCATGAACCGTAGTTCAATACCCCACCTACTAAGCCAACAAGCTCACGTTAAGACAAGTATTTTCTTACTATTTAGATATTTTGTTAAAAAATTTAACAAACCTCAAACAATGGCAGTTATCACATATTTAGCTTTCATGTAGTACCCGACATAACATTATTAAAAAAGAGATTTCAAACAGTTAATTTTTTTCCTTTTTTTCTTTTCTTATTTTTGCATGTTTTGGCTATGTAACTCTGACAATAGAGGAAGGTTTTGTAAGTGTATATTGTTTCTTGAAAATGTAACGTAACTATAGACAACGGAAACTATTAAAGCTTTAATAATGCCATATTTTAGTAAACTAATTTTAAGAAAAAAAATGTCGTGTGAAATATTTGACTAATTTGAATTCTAAATTTTATAAAAGGCTCGAAGCAATTAAATTGATAAGCAAATATTATTGAATTAGGATTAAATCAAGTATAAACGTTTTTATTTCGAAAATTAGCTAAAAAAATACCGAGATTTTAATAACAATTATTAAATATAAATTAAATATAGCAACCAACTGACTGCTTATAATTACCAGAAAAGAAATAAGTCTTTTGACTGAAAGTAAAATATATTTCAACACTTTTTTCTTCACTTTATCTAGGAACCAAAATGGAAGGTTCAATGGAATCCAAAAACTCCAGCGATGGAGTACTGTCTATCATTGAGAGTGATGAATTCCTTCTCAACATCACAGACATAGCCACATACGTCAATGAATCGGAGCCTAATCAGCCTTTACCACAGGGCGTAGTGTTGCCCAGTGATGCCCCCTTAATCATCACTCTCTATTCAACCATCTTCGTCCTCTCTGTCGTGGGAAACTCGTTGGTCATCTTGACCTTGCTCCAGAACAAGAGGATGAGAACCGTCACCAATGTCTTCTTGCTGAATTTGGCCATCAGCGACTTGTTGCTGGGAGTCTTCTGCATGCCATTCACCCTTGTCGGAAGTCTGTTGAGAAACTTCATCTTTGGGGAAGCTATGTGCAGAATGATTAATTATTTTCAAGGTAAGAGATTTTGTATTAGGTTTGAAGATTGTGTATTTTGTATTGGGATTGACGGTTGTGTATTTTGTATTGAGTTTGAAGGTTGTGTATTTTGTATTGGATTTGAAAGTTGGGTATTTTGTATTGGGTTTGCAGTTATGGATTTATTATTGGGTTTGAAGTATGATGGAAAATATTGGACTTAAGTTTTCAGGCGTATAACGTATTTTAGACGTATAACTGCCTTTAAAAGTATTGATTGAATAGCTTTAATCTTTAATGTTATATATTATTTTTGGATGGTGTTTTCGTGAAACGATTGTCTTTTCTTTATAAAAAACCAAAAATGATTATTGATGTATCAATTTTTAGGCTAAGTCATCCGATTCTGACGAATAGTTTATTTACAATTTCCCTTTGTGTTATTTGTTTCAAAACTTCAGCACTCTAAGACGGAACTTTATGTAGAGGATATTTTGGAACTCTATGATAAGGGACTCTATGTAGAGGATATTTTGGTACTCTATGAGAAAGGACTCTATGTAGAGGATATTTTGGAACTATATAAGAAGGGACTCTATGTAGAGGATATTTTGGAACTCAATGAGAAGGGACTCTATGTAGAGGATATTTTGGAACTCTATGAGAAGGGACTCTATGTCGATGGCATTCTATGTAGGGGATGTTTAGCACTGCCCAACAGTGATCTCCTCTGCTTCAGTCATCCTTTTTAACTATAATTAATAAATGCATTACTGTTTTAAATATGTAGTCCTCCAATTAAAAAATATTTGCATTATTTATTGATAAATCGAACTTAAATGTTAAAGTTCCATCAGATAACTCTATGATGGATATACGAAATATGATATCCACTAATCAGTAAGTTTCTCAAACTGTGCCTAACTAACATATGGTTTCCAAATCAAGTTTTATTGTATCCCTCAGAAATAGAATACAATACTATATCTAAGGAATTTACAAAAAAAGTAATTGTGCATGGACTCACTAGTGTATTGATTTAATAGCGTTTTAAAATATATATCGAATTGTAAGTGTAACCATGGGTAACACTTACCATTAACCATTAATGGTAAGTGTAACCATTATTTTTAATTGAGAACTGTTGTTCTTTAGTATTTTAAAACGTTTGTGTCAAGTTAACATAAAGATTGTTGATATGACGTTCAGTTTAAATTTTTATCTTATTAATGGTTTTAATTGCTTCAATATTGTATTCATAGATTTTGTGTGTTACTATTTATGACTAATTATCAGGAGTTAGTTTGCTTAAAACTGGCACATTTTATGTATGTTTTAAAATATCTATAACTTATCAAATAACTTGATTACATTTAGTTAGTTTCTTTAGATTACAAAATTGATAATAGCCTTAGAAATTGTGCTTTTATGTGGCATGTGCTTAAAGACTAATGTTTATGACTTTTAATATATTTTTTATCCAAAATTGAAGCTGAATATTCTCTGTGTGTACGTGAGTAAAAATATTATAAGCTATATGGAAATTGTTGGTATAACATTGGAATACACACCTATAAAAATTTGACAAATAGTATTTTAATAATAATTTTGGTTCTCTTAAATTTGTTGAAATTTCTGAGTTTCAAACAATATTATTGAAGTATGTATTTTAGCGAATTTATATCGTATTGTATATGTATGAATAATTTTTTTTTAATTATTGCTCATAATTGGTATTTTAAGAGGTTTTTTAATATGATACCTTAAAATACTTTAATAATATATTCTTTATGATTTTATTGGTATGTATTAATGGTTTACAACAAAAACATATGTCATAAAATATGTAATAACTTGGATGCTAATTTGAATGCTTAAATGAAATTTATCGCAAAGCTTTTAAATTTAGAGAAATGTTATTTTTTTCTTTTTAACTCTTTCTTTTAATATTGTTGAATGAGATATCCTAACAAAATTATTCAGTATAATATAATATTTCAAATAGATGTTGATTTGTATTCATTTAATATCTTGGAAGCTAGTTAAACTGGTCAAATGAAATGTATTGCATAAACTTAAAAATTTAGGAAATCGTCATTTTTTTTTTTTTTTTTACTCTTTCTTTCAATTACGTCGGATTTTATATCCAATAAAATTAATTCAGCATAATATAATATTTCAAATATATCTAGATTTGTATGTATTTCAGTATTTCAAATGTTTGCTGTATCTATTGTTTTTACGAATCGTTTTAATTGTTATATAAATGCGTGTTTTAACGCAAAAAATCACATTTAAACCTAGATTTCATTCTTTTCACCATTTTTAAAAATTTGACTGTTAGACTGGTCAAATGAAATGTATTACATAAATTTAAAAATTTAAGAAATATTCATTTTTTTTACTCTTTCTTTCAATTACGTCGGATTTTATATCCAATAAAATTAATTCAGCATAATATAATATTTCAAATATATCTAGATTTGTATGTATTTCAGTATTTCACATGTTTGCTGTATCTATTGTTTTTACGAATTGTTTTTAATGTTATATAAATGCTTGTTTTAACGCAAAAAATCACATTTAAACCTAGATTTCATTCTTTTCTCCATTTTTAAAAATTTAACTGTTAGACTGGTCAAATGAAATGTATTGCATAAATTTAAAAATTTAGGAAATCGTCATTTTTTGTAATTTTTTTTTACTCTTTCTTTCAATTACGTCGGATTTTATATCCAATAAAATTAATTCAGCATAATATAATATTTCAAATATATCTAGATTTGTATGTATTTCAGTATTTCAAATGTTTGCTGTATCTATTGTTTTTACGAATCATTTTAAATGTTATATAAATGCGTGTTTTAACGCAAAAAATCACATTTAAACCTACATTTCATTCTTTTCTCCATTTTTAAAAATTTGAAGTAAAACTATATAAGAAAATAAGAAGGCTAAGTTTTTCTTTTATGGATTTTATTTTAAACTTATTGACTTTATGTGATGTAGGAGTAACTACCGGAACCTTTTGTATTTAATGCTGTTTAAGATATTCTGTTTAGAAAGATTTTGCTTTTTTTTAAATCTGTTAATTTCTAAAACGCATTGAACGCTTGTGAAATCAATTGATCAACCGGTGCATGGGTAGAGCATATGTTACTCACTCAGCCTTTTTTTATTCAATTTCCAACTGCGGGACTTTACAGACTACATTATAAAAGTGGAAGACACAATGGCAATTGTGACATTTCGCATCGTCATACTTCCATAAATTAGATGGCCGTATTCTTCTTACCAACGAAGAGTTCAACATTTCTTAATAAGCAGTAAACCAAGTATCCAAAACTTCTGGATTTTCATTGCTTTTCTATATTTTTATTCAAAACATAAATTCATCAATAAAATACATGAACTCCGAAAAGCAACGTTATATCTCAGCAGTGCAAGAGTTCACAAATCACATATTTCTAAGCATTATCGGCTTCACAAGAACAATTTAAGGAATTAGCTTTCCTTAATCGCTTTCTCCAGTACTTAGAGTTCCAAAGCATCATGGTGCATTCCAATGTTCTCTTGAGAATCCTTTCCGGGAAAATATTTCTGCACACACATGCGCTTTTCAAGTCTTTAGAGCTTCAAAAATTCTCCAATGTTTCTTTTGGTCTTTCCAAATTTTTGCTTTCCTTCACTGTTAAAAATTTTGTTCCACCTTGCACCAAAAATTGGTTCCCATTTAGCTGCCACCAACATTTGGTGCTTAGTTTCACGATTTAATGGTGCAACCTCGGACCGTAAGCACCATTAAATCGCGAAACTAAGCACCAAATGTTGGTGGCAGCTAAATGGGAACCAATTTTTGGTGCAAGGTGGACAATTTTTTTTAACAGTGTTCGTTGTTTTAAAGCTTGGGAATTTAGAGTTCTCTAACAGGATGTAAAATACTTAAATTCCAAACTTAATATATCTACTGTTCCTGCGTAATTTGTCACGGTTAAGTTACATATGAACGGTTTCCTGAAAATAGTGGAAGTCTGAATGTTTTATCAATAACATATAAATAGTTATGTTATAATGGATAAGTTACATATGAACGGTTTGCTTCAAGTAGCAGATTGTCGGAATGTTTCATCAATATAGCAAATTTGTATTTTACATTAAACTTACTATTCAATAAAGGAATGTTAAGAGGTATTGTCAACATATATCTTATCCATACACTTGTTGCTCCATTTTTCGGGCTACAATATCGGCCGAAATATTGTCCTTAAAAAACATGAATTTTTACTCTAGGTATAACGATATTACTAAAAGATCATTAACAAAACTTGAATCAAAATAACAGCCAGGTTTACTTTTATTGATTTTTTTATAAAATTCTTATAAGTCAGCTGATAATTTTTTTTGAAGTTATTACTACAATTACCCGTTTATACTGCAATAAATACAAGTTTTGTTTTATTAAAGATGTGGCTAATCACTTATCTTTTTTATTTGCTTTTAAAACGAACTAAAATATAAAAAAAATATCCCTTAAGATTCTTTATGATGGATGTACGAGATGCGATTTATCACCAGATGTACCAGCTAATCAAGCATTGCTCTGCCGAATTCTACTTTACAAATAAAGTTTAATTACATCTCTCAGCAATATAATACAATATCTAACTCTGATGCTTTAAAAAAAAGTAATTATTCTAAGCAGTACTAAATGTGCAGTCTGCTGTCGGATCAGCATGTAGAAAATTATAGTAAAAATGCCCTTTAACGAGAACGTATCAATTAAAGCGTAACTTATTTTTTCTATAATTTTTTTCAAGTGCATGTAATCCATTGAATCCTTGGCAAAGTGTTATACATAATTATAAATTTATTTGTTACCTACATTTTGGTAAAGTGGAGATAATAAAAAATTTAGGTGAAAATAAAATGAATTCCCTAATTATTTAGATAAATGTAAACGAAACCTTAACGTGAAATTATTTATGATACTTCAATATTATGATATTATTGCAAATTTTTGTTTATGAATCTCCAATGTTTATAAAAATTGTTTTTTCTATAATTTTTTTCAAGTGCATGTAATCCATTGAATCATTGGCAAAGTTTTATAGATAATTATAAATTTATTTGTGACCTATATTTTGGTAAAGTGGAGATAATAAAAAATTTAGGTGAAAATAAAATGAATTCCCTAATTATTTAGATAAATGTAAACGAAACCTTAACGTGAAATTATTTATGATACTTCAATATTATGATATTATTGCAAATTTTTGTTTATGAATCTCCAATGTTTATAAAAACTGTTTTTTCTATAATTTTTTTCAAGTGCATGTAATCCATTGAATCATTGGCAAAGTTTTATAGATAATTATAAATTTATTTGTGACCTATATTTTGGTAAAGTGGAGATAATAAAAAATTTAGGTGAAAATAAAATGAATTCCCTAATTATTTAGATAAATGTAAACGAAACCTTAACGTGAAATTATTTATGATACTTCAATATTATGATATTATTGCAAATTTTTGTTTATGAATCTCCAATTGTTATCTAACTTAAACTTTTAACGGGAATTATTGACGTTTGTGACATTTGAGACGTTTGCTTTCAAATTATTTGGATTGATAACTAGTAAAGAAACTCAACGAAATATATTTCGATTTTTTATTTCTTATCCATCTCTGGTTTGTTAATAGCCGAAAATCCACAAGTTCAACTTCAGAAAAGCCAACAGTATAATATAACTTCCAATGAAATCGTCTGTGTCTATTCTAAAAAAGAGAAGAAGGCAACTGTCAATGATCATCCTAATGGTGTATTTATGGCACAACGGGTAGACTTTATGACCCTTAACGAAAAATAATAATCGAAGGTCGACATTGACTACTCTTCTTAAGAGAAGTTGACACTTTTCTGACACTTAGAGTTCGAGTATGGATCTGGGATAGTTTCAAGTGTATTGGTGTATGAAAAAATATATCGGTCAACGTTCTATCATTTGAGATATATTCATCTTTGATGATATTTTTCTTTTTTAAATGTGTTTATCTTAATGTGTAATTCTAATATTGCCAATTATAAGCATAAATGTTGGATAAATATGTAAAGTATATTTTTAAAAGTTTTAAACAATAACATTATTTTAAGTAAGATATGCTTCTTAAGGGGAAATGGTACCCACAAATTTATAATAAATCAATTTTAAGTTTATTGTTGTTTATTAAAATTTTACTTTTTCCCTTTAAAATGATAATTCATTTGTAATAATACCTCATTTAAAAGTATTTTTAATAATTTTTGGAAGAAAAAATTTTGAACTATAAATATGAGTAATATTTACTTTAAAATGGGTTTTTCTCAAAACTACATTTTTCATTACTCATGTACCTTTTTCTCAGAAACTGCTCAAGCTATCTACCTAAAATTTTTATAACATATTCATTTTATGTATCTGTATTTACTGAAATAAGGTTTTGTTATTGTTTAAAAACATTTTTTGTTCTGGCTTATTCGTCAAAAAAAAAACTTGTGATTTTTAATAAATTTGGGCGACTTACACGATAATTCATTTAAAAAAAAAAGTAAATGCATTATAATTAAAACCCAACTTCAGTAGAAAAACAAGTGTCTGCTAAATGAGATGAAAAAAGAATTAGGCTTTTATATCAAGTATTTTCTGAGATAAAGGTACATGAGTAATGAAAAATGTCGTTTTGAGATAAATGCATTTTAAAGAAAAGCTTATTTACACTTATAGTTCATAATTTTATCTTCAAAAAATTATTAAAAATACTTTTAAATGAGATATTATTGCAAATGAGGTATCATTTTAAAGAGAATAATTTTAATTTTAATAAACTATAGTATAAAATATATATAAACTCAAAACAATTTTTTTTTATAAATTTTAGGGTACCAACTTTATTTTACTATACCTTTAAATGTATTGGTAAAATTTCTAAAGTTAAAAATTTTCAACAATATGCTAACTAGATCGCTCAAGTAGATTTAACTTTCAAAACCAAACTACTTCAGTAACAATTGGTTTTAGCTTTTTATTTTTGATTCTAACAGTTTATAGTAATTAACTTTTTGACGGGATGTCATCTTATCGTGTAAGCGCCTAGCTATGGATTAAAAGCAAATTACTTTTCAATCCAAGGAGATTAAAATTATGCTGAGAAAAAAATTACTTACCAAATTATTAAAATGAACAAGATATTCAAATTAATACCGAGTTCTACTGTATTTTAAAGCACTTAGAATTCTTCTATTTTCAGAAACAAATGATTTTATTTCAACAGAAGATAAATTTTTTTGTAGGATAAACTTTTTTTAAGGTTATACTTCAGATACTGCGTATTGATAGATACATAAGTTTTTGCAATTTCGTCTCTACAAGAGAAGAACGTGCGATGTGAGAACTACTTGTGTTTTCTTAATCTTTTGTATTAACTTCGATTTTGTGTGGGTGGGTGGTTGGTTGTGTATGTTTGTGCATGCCGAAGAATCTGCGGAGGGTTAATTAATCCACTTTCCGTCATCCAATCGATCTGGAACTTGGCAGATAGATTCGATGTCAATTACAATACATTCTATCAACTTTTGGGGGTAGTCACTGTGACTAAAATATCTTTTTACTATATGCTTCTATATTAGGAATACTAATAAACCAACTCGCATCCAATCACTCTGAAATTTGAGAGGTAGATTCGTTATAGATACGATTGTATTCTATCAAGTTTTGGAGGCTGTCACTCTCACTAAAAGATCACTTTTATACACCCTTCAATTGGAGCTTGGAACTACTAATAAGCATACATCCCGACATCCAATCGAACTGAAACTTTGAAACTTGGCTGGTACACTCGTTGCTGATGACAATGTTTGCTATCAAATTTTGAGACTGTCACTGCCGCTTTTATACACATTTTTTAATGCCTTAAGTCATGCTTATCAGCTTTTATTTACGTTCCATTATCCAGATACCCCGCTCAACTCAAGCATGTTCAATTTGACGATATTTAATGGCTGAAACCTTCCCTAATTAAGGTTGATGAAGCAAAATTTTTCGAAAGCTAATCAACCCACTTTCAGTCATCCAATCCAGCTGAATCTTGGCAAATCGATTTGTTATGGAGGACAATGTATTCGTGTATGTTTGGGGCAAAAAAAAGAAGGTAGTAAATATTTCGAAATATATTTTAGTGAGCAAACAATATGAAAACTCGATCTGATCTTAAGCAGTTAACTTTCACTAAAAGGTGTTTTTTTCCTAATGCTTCTATTTTAGGAATACTAATAAACCAACTCGCCGTCATCCAATCACTCTGAAATTTGAGAGGTAGATTCGTTATAGATACGATTGTATTCTATCAAGTTTTGAAGGCGGTCACTCTCACTAAAAGATCACTTTTACACACCCTTCAATTGGAGCTTGGAACTACTAATAAGCATACATCCCGACATCCAATCGAACTGAAACTTTGAAACTTGGCTGGTACACTCGTTGCTAATGACAATGTTTGCTATCAAATTTTGAGACTGTCACAAAAAGACAACTTTTACACACATTTTTTAATGCCTTAAGTCATGCTTATCAGCTTTTATTTACGTTCCATTATCCAGATACCCCGCTCAACTCAAGCATGTTCAATTTGACGATATTTAATGGCTGAAACCATCCCTAATTAAGGTTGATGAAGCAAAATTTTTCGAAAGCTAATCAACCCACTTTCAGTCATCCAATCCAGCTGAATCTTGGCAAATCGATTTGTTATGGAGGACAATGTATTCGTGTATGTTTGGGGCTAAAAAAGAAGGTAGTAAATATTTCGAAATATTTTTTTTGTACTTAGTGATCAAACAATATGAAAACTCGATCTGAGCTCAAGAAGTTAACTTTCACTAAAAGGTGTTTTTTTCCTAATGCTTCTATATTAGGAATACTAATAAACCAACTCGTCGTCATCCAATCACTCTGAAGTTTGAGAGGTAGGTTCGTTATAGATAAGATTGTATTCTATCAAGTTTTGGAGGCTGTCACTCTCACTAAAAGCACTTTAAAAACTGTTTTTTTAAAGTTTGTATTATTTTCAAATAATATTTTTTAGAATATTTATTTAATGCTCTTTTGATCCCTTCATTTCATGCTGAAAATTTGAAAAAGTTGGCTTAAAGAAAAAAAATCAGGTGAAATAGAATTTAGTAATAGTTACTTGGCTATATAAGGAGATACTCTCACGTATCTCCCCTCTATCTATAATAGGAACACTTCCCTATACCTCATGTCAACAATTTCCAGATAACCAACAAAATTGATAAATAGTACAGGTGGTTATCAAAATAATGGAAACACCTGTAAATAAAAGTGACATTTAAGAAGCCCTTCATAATAAAATCAAAATATAATCCCAGCTACCAGATTTTTTTAATATAAAAAGTATATATCATGGTACATATGAGGTAGTTTTAGTGAAATAACAGCAAAGAATTAATAAATAACAAAAAGATAAACAAGTGAAAAAAAGGCATATTTGTCGATTATAGTAACTTCGTCAGGGGGTGACTATCATAATCGAGGCCAAATTACGAGAATTTTTCTGTATATGTTAGGGTAAAAGCCTATATTACATACGTTTTCTCACAATTCTCGTTTCACAAGGTTTGAAAGTCAAAAACATTAAACTACAGTGAGAAAAGCAAACTGAAGCATATTAAAATTTCAATTCGAATAGATAGAAACATGTAGAAATTCGAACTTACCGCATTTTAAGAATTTCTGGTCTGATTGAATGTTAAACGTGTCCTAAAAATTAAATTGAAATATCATTCGATAACTCCCTGCGCCATCTGTTGGTTTGAAATATAATCCTTAGTCAATTTGTCAATAATAAAAAAATTTATTCCGAAATTATTTTTAGTCAAACTAATCCTAAAATTATCGCAACCTTCTTTGAAACCTTTCAAATTGATACAAATCTTTTTTATTCTGTTAAATTGATTAAAGAAGATGTTACGAAAAATCTTTTTGTTGAAATTGTTGTTGAAGTTGGTAAAAGAAATTACCTCAAACTTAAAATCTAATCTTTTATTAGATATTCCAGTAAAAATATTGTTATTGTGTATTAGATTTTTATATCCAGGTAATTGGCAGATTTGGAATTATAATTTGTTGATTTTAGTGTCAAAGCATTTAGAAAAATATCCTTTAAAATTTCAAGACTGTCAAAATCAAACAGAATTAAATCGTCAGTATATCTGAAACCTTTGATATCTGTTGTTTTCAGAAATTTTTGTTCATAGAAATGCAGGTATAAATTGGCAAAGGCAGATAAGAAACTGGATCCCATAGGAATTCCTCTATTTTGTCGAAATAAATCTTTTCATTTAAAAAGGAAGTTTTCACAAATATTAAACTTTCACTAATCAATCCAGTCTGTAAGCAATAAATTACTATCAATATTATGAGTAAAATAGTTCCTGAACTTTTCATCACAAATTTCCAAAAGATTATCATATATAATGCTAGTAAAAAGTTTTTCAAAATCAAAAATGTGAAGTTGCATACGTATTGGATTTTTTTTCTTCTTCAAAAGTGTAAAATGTCAGACCTCACAGACTATTGTAGGAGCCCGACTTGGTAGAGCAACAGTGACCGAAACATCCCCGCTTTTAGGAGTTTGTAGATGTACGGTGTCTAAAGTCATGACAACGTACACAACGCGGTAAGACAAGCTCGGTAAAGCAAAATAGTGGACGGTAGGAGAAGCTGAGTGAATCAGGGGTGTAGTGGAGCGGGAACGCTTGGGAACGGCGATCCTTTACCTTTTTAGAAGGCGGAACGGCGTTCCTCACTTTTTTTTTTTTTAATTTTTCATGAGTTTATTATTAGCTTGCCAGATAGTAGGAAAATCAAACTGATACGTTGTTTGAACATGACAAAATATTTTCAAAACAGTATTTATTTTGTAACTCCTGCTTACTTTAACTCAATACATAAAAATAATGGAAATGGGTGGCCTCAGGAAGGTGCATGGGAGGATGCTTTCATTCCCTTCCCTATAGTTACTTAAATTTTTATAAAAGTGGAGAAAAGGGGAATCATCGCAGGAATAATCACCGGAAAAAAAATAAACTGTGTGCCATTTAATAGTAGATTTTATATTTGTCATTGTGTGAAGGGAAATAGTTTAAAAAAAATCAAAGTTAGGACACCAAATTTTTTTCCTTGCAACCTATAAATAATGCTACCGAAACTCATGCTAATGAATCTATTCTTATCCAAAAAGTGAAGGTATTTATATTTGCTTTGAGGTCATGTATTTCACTTTCCTTAATATAAAATTGCTAATGGTTTTGCAAATGGATATAATGCAACGAAATCGGGCTGTGAAATATTAAGAAAGCAATTGAAATGTATTTTAAAATTCAAAAGTAAATTGCTTTTCGGTTTGAGGATGGGAAAGCTTACAGTTTACAGCTTACATAAAGGTTAGTTATTTCAGAGTTTTTTCCAAAAATGTAGCAATAGTTCTTAAAAAAAAAATCTTTCCCCCCCAAGTTTAAAAAAATCAACAATAAATACAGTGGTGGCGGAAAGGGGAGGAAATTTCCCTACATATTTTTTTTAATTACAGTGATATTGATGACAATATCAATATCATATAAAGAAACCAAGAATGTTCCAAGCAAATCTATATGTTTAGAAAGTGATGAGTCTACATTTGGTTGGTTGTTTGTACACTCAACGGCTTACTTTTATGTACAATGACGACTAATTGGGCCGGAACCTACGTGGATACCGAATCATAACGAACATCCATGCTTAGCACGGGATTCGTAAGCGGCACCTTTGGCATGCATAGAGCTCTAACCACACAGCCATCAGGTCTGAATCGGAAACTCAATCTCTTATAGAAATTTTCCTGAATGAAAATTGTTTAAGAAATCACTTAAATAATCTGTTTAAAATGAAATGTAGATAGATTATCTGCTTAAAAATTTGTGCAAAAAATATATTAAAAAATGTGTATCAATAATATGTTAGAAAATATTTTCCAATCCATTTATGAAGTTTCAAACAATCTGCTAAAAAGGGTTGTGCAAAGCAAATTGTTAAAAAATACAGATAACATAATAGTTTTAAAAAGATATTTAAATAAAAAAAAAAGTCTAAACACACATGTTTTTCTTTTTAATTTTGAGGAGCTCATTATCTGTTTTCAGAATATTAAAGACAAATTAAGAAAGTTACTTATTCTTAGTTGTAATTTTCACTCCCCCTCCCCCCCCCCCCCCACACACACACAGAAAACAACAAAAGTATACGTTTGTAACGACTCGACATAGCATTCCCGTACCATTTTATTTTACACTACACCACTGAGTGAAAGAGATCGGCGGGTTTTGAAGTGGATTATAATGTCTAAATAGAAATGAAGAATGATACAATATATGCCTCTAAACACTATCCAGTACTTGTATGATTCGATTCCGAGGCGAATTCAAGCTTTATTGCATGCCATAGGCTGTCCTACGCTATATTAGTAAAGAATTCCGTATAAATCTAAGGTGTTTCTATTGTTTTGATAACCATCTGTATGAACTTTAAGTGAAACTGGTTTCAATTTCCTCTCATGTATATAGATTTCGTTTTCATTCTAGTACGTGCTTGTATTATTTAAGGTACGATACAACAACCTTCATGCAAAGACGATATTAAGTAATGTTACATTCTTCGTCTATTCTTGTTTCTTCTATTCTTTTCGGAAGCTATTGAATAACTTATTGAATTTTTGTATCTCATCTATCTGTGCAATCGTCCGTGAAAATCAATCTCGTTATTTTGACTCACTATACGCCTAACATCATGCCCGTATTAAATAATTGTGAATATCGTGACATCATGAAAGTTTGTTCCACCACCTAAAATATACTATTGTTGCACAAATTGTCTGTATATAGTGTAAATAGTGACGTATTATTTTAAAATTCTATTGTAAATTAATTTTCTCTTATTTTATTTATTAACAGCGATTATACAGGTTAGAAAAGGTGGCAACACCTAAAGCAATCGAGAAATTTCCAGATGTTTCTTTATCGACGAATTGGCTGGAAATTTCGCGAATGTTCTCTCTTACCAAGTATAAATAAGACTGGAGATCGGGAAAGTTTTCAGATTGACTTCGGATTTCGATGAAAACTAATCGCTTTGTTTACCTATTGGAGTGAGCTTGTATAATCGCTGTATTCGAAGTTGTTTTTGCTGAAGCTTGTGTTGAAGCTTGAGAGTGACCGTTGCCTTTGAATAAATTTTGTGAGTTTTCTGAAGAGAGAATAAATATTTTTATACCGTAAAAACTGTGCCATCATTGCCTCAGTCGAAAATTCATAACACTATTAATGGAATTAATATGGTATACTGGGTGCTAGGAAATTGAATTGAATTAATTACTTTATACTATAATACGAAGGGTGTAGTTAATATATTTCCCATCTTTCATGTTCCAACATCAGTTGTGTAAAAAGAAGATCTTGCCTTAACCTTTTTTTGTAGGCCTAATATTTATTTGTGACAATCCATTCGTCATAAACAACACGATATTACTCTACTGAAATTGGAATAGTACATTGAATGTTGGGAAATTTAACTTAAATTACTCTATAGTATCTCATAGTGGGAGCAGATAATATATTGTTTCTGTTTCCCATTCCAATCTCGGTTGTAAAGATTTGATCTTTTTAGCCCTTCTCTTTTAATAAGTCTAATATTTATTTGTGACGGTCCATTCGTCATATTCACAAGATACCGCTTTAATAGAATCGGTATGATTTATTAAATACTGTGAGAGAGAGAGTGAATTTAAATTGCATTATACTGTCTTATAAAGGGTGCAGTTAGTCAACTTCTAGAAGGTTGATTGCCGATCATTTAGTTTTAAATTGAATTTCCTATTCCAATATAAGTTACAAAGTCTAACGCTCTTCTTTTAGTAATAGTAATTCTGTTATTTCATTTCAACAGTCTACTCGTCTTAATAAATAAAACACTGCTTCATGGAATTGCCATAGCATATTTAATTTTGAAAAAATTAATATTAAATTACGGTATACTATCTTATAGACGGTACAGATAATATACTTTTTCTATTTCATATTCTAAACCTCATTTGTAAAGAAGAGGTCTCGTCTAACCTTTTTAGTAGGTATAATATTAATTTGTGTGTCAAAATCAACTAAAATCTGCTTTAGTGGAAATGATGGAATGGTACATTGGGTGTTGAGAAGTTAATATTAAATTTCTGTATACTATCTCTTAGAGGATGCAGTTAATACATTTATTGAAGGATGATTCCCATTCATTTTGTTCGAAATTGAACTTCATATTACAATCTCAATCGTAAAGAAGAGGTCTTATATCTGACCCATTCTTTTTTAGTAAGTATAATACTCATTTGCAATATCAATAAATATACTAGAAGCTTTGAAATGTTGGTGCACATTTTTAGAATTGAAATATTTTATTCATAAAAGAAGATGGAGGGTAACGAAATATGTTTTGTGATGTTTTTGATATTTTCATTTTAACCACTGACGGTCATGGGAATGGGCGGAATTCTACAGTTGTTTTCCCTGCATAACTTTTAAATTATATTTCTAATTCAAATACATAATTTTTTTAGTTATTTTAATTTATTTTGTTTTAGATAGTTTATAAACTATCATCCTAATAAAATATTTAAAAAATATCTTATTTTAAATTTTATTTATAAATTTAAAAATGTTGTGTATTGCTGGAAAAACTGGAGGTCAAATGACGTATATATACGTGCATGACCGTCAGTGGGTTAAAAGAATCTTGTATTTTGGAGCGATGCTTGAATTTCGGCTAGAATCACCCAATCTTTTAAAACTCCTGTTTCTGACATTGGCCAATAATGCTGTTCAATATTGGTCCTTCACTTTTAATAGTTTTAATGTAGCTATGAATAAAAGTATTTGGTATCCTTCAAAAATTACCTGTTTGTAAAATACCGCTGTGTTGGATAAATATAAAGCTACACGGGATAAACAATATTTAAAAAAAAAGAAATCAATATTTAGCTCTGCCGCCTTAGGTTTTAGTTATCAATTGGGGCTCAGTTCATATCAATTGGTGCTCAATTATCTATTAATATTTGTCTTTGGTTCTTTTGTTTCATTATTTCTGTTGGATGTTTCTTAATACTTCCTTTGAAGTAATTGATGCTCTCCAACCGTGCATTTGAGGAATACTTCAAAAGTTTTCTATCGGGTTAAGCTCTGTAGAATACGGTTGCCATACCGGGAGATTTCTGTTATTTTCTCTAAATCACTTCATTGTTTCAATAGATTTATGACATTTCGTTTCGTTTTGTTGAAATAGAATCCCATTCATGTTCATGTGACCGAAAAGCGACTAAAATAATGACTGCAAGATCGTTTGGAGTACATTTATGTACTGGTTATAGTTAATTGCTCCTTCACAGATGGCCTTTTTGCTCACTCCATCAGCTACCATGCATTTTTAGATCATAATACTATCCCCACCTTGCTTAATAGTAGGTACTATTTACATACTCTAGAAGATATTCTTAGCCTAATTTTTGCCTCACATTTGCAAATATGGATTTAAAATACTTAAAATACTAAAAAAATATTTATTAATTTTGTAAAGATATTTTCAAATACTTTTTTTTCCTTCATATTGACACTCCAGTTCTGATTCTTAATAAGTACAGGTTAACGTGTACCAGATATTTAAATTTATCAAAAAAAATTCTTTTGAAAGTGTTGGTATTTCAGAGCCTATGCAAAATTTGTTTTTCTGTTTCTTTTGGAGAACTATGGATTATTCCTGACATTGCAACTTTGGCAAGTTTTCTTCAAGTGGTATTTGGCACCATTTACTATTTTGTAATTACAGCTGGTATGATGTTTTTGCTATCTCTCTATGCATCCCACTTTAACAAATGCTAATCTCTGAGTGTGGATATTTTTTTATACGATTTAAATATGTTCCCGTATTTTCGAAGACGTTTGATAGCATATTGAAGTTTACATCTTAAGCAATTAAGAATTTTAACAACCTCATCTGGCTCTTGCCCTGTTCAATCAAAAGCTATATTTTTAATCGATGCTTTTGACTAAAATCCGTACTTTTAGGTATTTCTGAAAGAAAAAAAAGATGTTCTTTATGATTTTAGCCAAGTAAAGATAACTCGAGAGTTTATAGGCATACTAAAAGCAATAAGAACTATCTGACACTCATTAAGAAACACTGTTTTCTCGTTAACGTTCAGACAATATTTTAATATCTTCGTTAAAGTCTAAAGTTGATTTTAGTGTTATAATTAACAAATTTAGTAGATTTGTGTAAGTGACACTTTCAAAGTTAGCATACAAATATAATACTACCAAATACAAATACTTTTGACCATGGCTGTAATATCAGAACGGTTCACGTCACTGTCAACAAGTTACCGTTTAGTGGATTCATTAAACATACACTTATCATGTAGCAAACCTTGTTATTTTATATGAAGACAGTTGTAATCCACAAGCCTTACTTACACGAGGTTCTTTTTAAGAGTCTTCCTAGAAGAACAAGAACAATAACTTTACATATATTATGGGTTATTCATTCAATGTCAAGGGGCACATGCCCGTCCAGATAACACATAAAATTAGCCAAAAAATTTATAAAAAAAAAATAAGAATAAGAAAAATTATGTACAAGTATGCGAAACACTAACAAAGGGCACAAAAGAGAAACGAAAATCTGGCAAACAATATCAGATATAGGCAACTGTAAATTACTTGATTTATGAAACGACACATTTTATTTCACTTTTAAATTGTCAATATAACAATAAAATGAGGCACAATGGAATAAGTTCAAATGTTTTTAAAATTATTTTTTTATGGAAATACTTTTTATAACTATACAATAGGTTTAAGAAACTTTTCTACATCCACGTTTAATAAATAATTTTAATTTCTTTTTAAAAAGATTTGTATTACATACACTTTGAATATAATTACGAAATGAATTAAACATTTTCAAAACCAGGCATTTTTCTGATTTTTTTTTAATGAAAGTATGAATTTGCCCTGTGAACTCTATGCTGTATAGTAAACTAAACGCACCGTTGCTGTAATTCTAATACCTCACAACCCAGAGAAAACCCCTTTATGGGAGACATTAAAACTGTAAACAAGGGATGTTGTAAACTGTAAACAAACTGTTGGGATGCAAGGAATTGTTTGAACAGTACTATCACTGAGACAAGTAGTATTTTTTAAAACGATGGATATGTGTGTATAGAAACATAAAAACAGTTTTGTATGACAAGATATTACAGTTACAGCGACTATATGGTGGTAATTGTTCATGTTACCCTTCTACATGTACCTTATTTACCAAGAGAAACTATTGTTATATACAAAAACAGATATTCTGGTCACAAGCGTAACAATTGAAATCCTCAATTCTCTTCTGAATCGAGGAATGCCAATCCTCGTCAAGTGTGACCAGAAAAGTCTTTTCCCAAGAGAAGGAAACGACCAATTCTATGCAAACCGAAAGGAGAAGTAACATGAAAACTCGATAAATGTTAGAAGTTGTTTGTAGAATCTCTTTGAAATGTTGACAGAAAATTTGCAGGTTTTATACTAAAAAAAGGCTTTTACTACACAGGTATTTTTTCTTAATAAATTGCACTTTTGTCAAGATTCTACTCTAGTAAGAATGAATCATATTGGAAAAAATAATTTATTCAGGACTGTATGTAATGTAAAGTTATTTGAATTCTCAATTAATGTTATTGAGGATATAAAACAATGATGAACTAAAGGTCCCATTCGCAGCCTGCGCATTAAGTTTGACTCGAGAAATTACTGTTTTGGAAGTTCATCAGACTTAGATATTGTATCCTATTGCTGAGATATATAAAAGCAGAACTCTGCGCGGAATGGTTGGTGTTGCTGATCGTATCTCGTAATCCATCATAGAGTATCCAATGGAATGTTTTTACTATTTACCTTCGATTTATCGAAATATAATGAAGGGATTTTATTAATACGGAAAACGACATCTTTAAAACAGTAATACATTTATTTAGTGTAGTTTATAGTATAACAGGAGACGAAGGGAGCATTGCCTGACCGTGGACGCATCCCTTCAGATTGTATCTCATAATCCATCATAGAGTATCCAATGGAATGTTTTTACTATTTACCTTCGATTTATCGAAATCTAATGAAAGGATTTTATTAATAGGGAAAACGACATCTTTAAAACAGTAATACATTTATTTAGTGTAGTTTAAAGTATAACAGGGGACGAAGGGAGCATTGCCTGACCGTGGACGCATCCCTTCAGATTGTATCTCGTAATCCATCATAGAGTATCCAATGGAATGTTTTTACTATTTACCTTCGATTTATCGAAATATAATGAAGGGATTTTATTAATACGGAAAAGGACATCTTTAAAACAGTAATACATTTATTTAGTGTAGTTTAAAGTATAACAGGAGACGAAGGGAGCATTGCCTGACCGTGGACGCATCCCTTCAGATTGTATCTCGTAATACATCAAAGAGTATCCAATGGAATGTTTTTACTATTTACCTCCGATTTGTCGAAAAATAATGAAGGGATTTTATTAATAATGGAAAACGACATCTTTTAAACATTAATATATTTATTTAGTGTAGTTTAAAGTATAGCAGGAGACGAAGGGGGCTTTGCCGGACCATGGACGCATCCCTTCACGTCGTATCTCATAATACATCAGAGAGTATCCAATGGAATGTTTTTACTATTTACCTCCGATTTGTCGAAAAATAATGAAGGGATTTTATTAATACGGAAAACGACATCTTTTAAACATTAATATATTTATTTAGTGTAGTTTAAAGTATAACAGGAGACGAAGGGGGCTTTGCCGGACTGTGGTCGCATCCCCTCACAGAGTACCCTCTACACAGTTTTCCCTCTCTAAGAGTACCAAATAACCTTCTACAACTACGTAGTCCTCTATCATATAATTCCCTCTACATAGAGTCCCTGATCGTAGAGTTCTGTCATATCCTCTACATAGAGTCTCCTCTCATAAAGTACCCAAAAAATATTTTCAATTTTTAAGCTACTAACACAATGCACAATCGTAAATAAACTATTCGTCAGAAGCAGAAGTCTTAATCTTTAAATTGGTGTATCATTTATCAATTTTGGTTTTGCATAAAAGGAGAAAAAGAGATCACCACAAACACCATTACAAATTAGATAAGATAATGTAAAAATTATAAATAAAGTGCTCGAATGAATAATTGTTTGAATTTTTGGAAACTAATGATCACTTAACGAGCTCTTTAACAGATTTAAAAATTCCTAATGCAATCAATCAATGTACGAAATAAATAGTTTCTACTTTACTGTAACAATTATAACTATGTTTCCTATTTTTTTTTAATTATCTGTATTTTTAAAATAACAGGATATAGTTTTTTCTTCCTCACTTAATTTAACAGCTTGGTTGGTTGGACATATGTTATATCTTCGAAATTGCTATATGTGGACTACCTTAAAACAATTGAAATAAAAATTCAGATTTCAATTTATCTAAAACACTTCCCTAATTTGCTCTTAATTCTTATACTATTAACATTTTAAGCATCATTTATTAACTTTCTTCCATCCATCAAGCGTTGAAACATAAATTGGGGCGTCTTTTAAACAGCTGGTAATTGATCACGTGAAAATATTTCACAGGAAATTCCTTAAGAGAAGGATATTAATGATTTCACAGCTGAAGAAATCTTGACTGTTATTGACTTTATAAGTTGAGCATTCCTCTTTAAGTAAACTCTTGGTTGAATTGATGCATGGTAAGAAAATTGAATTTCGATAGAATAATTAAACTTACAAAGTTAGTACCATCGTGAGACAAATTTTTTATTGTAATTTATTCCTGTTAATAACCGTGTTAATCTAAGAGTTTAAGAAAAAAGAAGCTTACGCTAACTTAATCTAACGACCTAAGGTAGTTTACAAAACTTGTAAGCGAGTCGACTTATTTTAGATCTTAATACTGAATAAAATTTGTATTTATCTTTTCTTAAGAAGTAATGGATTTTACTGTAAGAAATAAGAAGTTCAATTTAGGATGGTTCAACTGAAGAGATAAATAATAAAATAACTTTTTTATCTGAAAAAAGTTTGTTTTTAATGTATGTTTTCCAAACCTTTATATTTAACGGAATATAAAAGTTTTATACACTTTTTGAATTTTTTCCGAGTTTTTACCAGGCATAGGTATTAAAAAGTTTCTTTATATATGCGGCTCCCTAAATACCTGCCTAATCAATGAATGTTAGTGGAGTTCAAGACATATTTATTTCAAATAATGCGCTGGAGAATGAGGTGAACAAAAAATTATCATGGTTCAAAAAATTAAAATTAAAAAAAAAAAAAATATATTACACAGCCACATGTAAGCATTGTAAAGTTATCAAACGAGTAATAAACAATGAATAAGTTTGGAAAAGTACCTGTAGCATAAAAACTGCCAGTGCCAAACACGCACAAAGAAAGCATAGAAAAGCTAGCATTGCTCTAACTTATATGATACAAAGTGGAAAGATCTTTACGTGACAACAACATATATATGTCACTGCAACTAACTACAACAAACTAAATATTGGATTCCCTAAAAGTGACTTTTGTTTGAATTAAAGTGCGCTTAATGATAGACAAGACACATTTCCAGAATTGTCAATTCGTATGAGAGAGAGTGCAGTGCTGTACATATGCACCAAACCAACGTTATATATATAGTATCTTACTGGTCTTATCTCTTTGTTATATTTAAAAGTGGATGTTGTCATTTGAATTTTTAAATTATGATTAAAATACTTTATAATCATTATATGTACTTTAATGGACGTTTTTCATTTTTATTAAAAATATTTCAATTTATGTTTATTTTACAATGACATTTTAAGAATGTTGCAGGTTTTTATATATCTTGTTTTATTTATTATATACCCTATAAGTAGAGCACAATTTGAGTTTTACCGTTTGAATTATAAATGTATTTTTAAATTAAATACAAAAGAAGATTGGGAATTTCTTTAATTTAAAAGTACCATATTTTCTTATTTAATACTGTTAACATTACCATCGTGGTCAGCTTTTATCTTAAGAATAAAATACATTTATACTTCACACAAAAGAAAAATAACCTTTTACTTCAGAGAAGAAATTCTAACTTCTTATTTATTGAATATTAATTTTACATTTAATGCAAAAGCAAAAAAAAATGTTAAAAAATTACTTCAGTATACTTTTTACATCATGTTTTATTTGTTTAAATATATTTTTATTATTGTTTTTCATTGAAACACAAGAAGACAAGGATATATTTTAGGTTACTATACCTAAATATTCTTATTTTTATATCATTTATCTTTAACAAGGTAATCGGAAGTAGAACTAAACTAGAGTTTTACTAAACGATAAGTTTAGATAACAGTTTTTGCTCAACCATTTTCTGAATTAAAGATTTTAATCTGAGGGCTAGCCGGAAGTTGTATTAAGCTTGATAGTTCTTCAAGTTTCGCTTCTTAAAAATTCTATGAAAGTTGCAGTAATTTACTACACTTTAGTTTCTTTAACTTCCCCGGAAATTTATTTTTGATCGATTAATTTCTTTTATAGAAGGTTTTGAGTGGAAAATATAAAAACTTCGAAATCTAAAACCTCTTGTTTAAAAGATAATTTTTTTCCCAACTGAAGAAGCAATTTATGGTCATGATAGCACTTTCAATATTTTCATATAAACTTGTGTTTTAATGCCACTACATTACTAATTCATGAGTTCCGACCAACTTCTTTGGATTACATTGTTACTTACTTATCTTCTAAAATATAATATATATAATACTGACATTTGCATTGTTTGTGTACTATTGACCATTGCTTCGCTTAGAATTTGACATTAGTTTTATTGAATAAATATCTTAAGTTTTTGAGAAATTAGAAACATTTTTACTTTTGCTTGTTACAATATTCGGTTTTTGTCTCAATTACATACAGTGTGACTATCATTAAAGTTCAACTTACAAAAATCTGTAAAAAAAGAACCACTGGCGAGAATGACCTGAAGTTTGACCTGAATATACGCGATGAAGGGGATGGTAAGGTGTATGAAAATAAAACTATTTCGGAATACTTTTTCTTATGCCATATCACTCTCCCTTTCTTCTTATATTCTCAGGTCAAATTTGAGATCATGTTGATAAGTGTTTCTTTCTACAGCTTTTTTACATCCTTTATATTAACTATGATTTGTTTGTGGGAGGATGCATGGTTTGCAAATTTGAGATAGACTAATTAACCCACTTATCGTGCACTATATAGTTACTTTAATTACTACACTATAATTAAGCACTATATACTCTTACTTATAGAATAAAGAATAACTTTTATTCAAGATTACAAAAAAACCCTACTTTTTTTACTACTAAAATATCTATTAAATACTGGTCAAAAGTTTGTAGAGTAAATAACATATACAGAGCAATTCTCTGGATAATGCATGGGACGTTTTTGCCGTTTTATCTACTCGCAAACAGATTAGAAATGTAAAATTATGACGAATCAAACAATTATGTTTTTTTTTATGTAATTTTAATTGGAGGTCTGACGTGTACAGGACACGACTGTGTCTAATACATGACACGTTATCAACACAAATTTGATCTAGTAAAAATAATTACTTTTCCATATAACTTTGCCATCAACTAATTACACTACTTGATTGACCATAATTTTATAACTATATAATGTTTACGAGTAGAAAAAGTGTCAATATCTCCCATGCGTCATCTAGAAAATCGTCCTTTATATAATTTTAGAAAGAAGCATTTTCAAACACACACTTACATATGTATCATCTTCCAATAAACATTAGAATTTTGTTGGTTTGTTTGTACTAAAACTATAAGTTTGTACCTTTCTCTATAAGCGCGCCTTTCGTCTTTGATACAGTTTTCTAAAATGTAATTTTCATGAATGGGGATTGAAGAAAGTTGGCGAACTTGGGACTGGAAAACACATAAGCATAAACACCTCTTAGAAGTCAGTGGTACCTTTGATAAAAGTTTAAAAAAAGGTACGAAACTGTGGGTATTGCTTTGGGGACAGAGATCAAAAGGTTATTACAAATATTGAATATTTCCATATAAGTTGACGTGATTATTACTGGAGATATATGTAGATATAGTTTTCAAATTTTTTATTAGAAAGTGTGATTTTTATCATTTTGAATATAAATATTTCACATTTCTCAGTTAAAAAGGGAGTAGCCACCCAATGAAAGAAATTCACTGTTGTAAAAGACAAATATAGGTACAAGTTATTTTTTTTAAGACAAATTATTAATTTTGAAAAGGCTTAGTAAGGATTAAAATACGAAGCTTAGTGTCGCAAGAATGACGTTTTGGATATTTTCTAAAAAATAATTATAACTTATTTTTTACGAGCATGGAAATAAGTTTTATTACCTCCTGAAACCATTACCTTTATTAAAATCTGAACGTCATCATTATAAAATAAGACTGACATAATTTTAAGATTTCAAAGTAAAAAATTATATTAAGTAGTCTAATTTTAAGAAACTGGATCTTTTAAAAAACTAAATTTTAAGCTTTTTGAATTAGAAAGGAATAGTTTTATGATCAGATAAGCACCAGTGCATTTTTTGGCCAGAATAAAAAGTTAACATACCATTTAAGAAGGAAATTCATTAAATCGCTAAAATATTTATATGCATAAATTTTGTGTAATGATTTTTTAAAGATATACATATTACTACCATAGTAAATATGTCAGATATTTGATACAAAATATGGATTTTAATTAATTTTTAACAAAAATGAATTAAAATAAATAGTGAGGGTAACGACGCTGAAATTGGGGTTAATTTTATTGGCTTCTTCTCCATCGGCATATCTCATATTTATACTTTTAGAATTGCATTAGACTTCATAAACTAAAATTGATAAACTTAATTTTGATGTTTTTTTAATCCTAAAATGTAAATTAATATTCTTTACACAATTACATGCTCCACCTTTAACTCACAGGGTTTCGTAAAAATCATTATTTGCTTTTGGTTATCCTTATGTATAAAGAATTTTTATTTATCATCGTGGTTTATTTTTCCATTTCTTTTTTTTTTTTAGCAGACATACTAAAATTTATCTTAATAAAATTTATGGAATTAAACGGACTGTAAAAAGCCAAAAGATTTTTAATTTAAATGTGTTTATTTTATTCAAAATTGTAACTCTTTTTCTGTATAAATTTAGTTCTTCTTTAAGGTAAGTTTCTTAAGAGGAAGTTGTAGGAAACTAAAAGCTGTATATGTAACAGCGCAGATATATGGCCCTCGTGTTGTTCTTACACTTGAAAATTTACAATTCAATTAACCAATCTAAGTGACTTAATTAGATTAAACTAAAATTTAATTCAATTTAAATTTTAAATCAGCTAATACAAAGTTGCTAAATCGTTAAAATACAGTAAGAAAGAGTCGTACCACTATTTTAATATAAAACAAAGTTTCAATTTGAATAACTAACGCAACCTATTTGTAACTCATGAAATTTTCATATGATACATTGCACAAGTTAAAGTGAATCAATTCTTATACGTACTAATTCAACTTTGTCTTTAACTGAAAATTCCAACCAATACTTTTCTACGAAGAATTCTTCAAGGAGAATTAATGAACTTTAGTTAAATTTATGGGGCTAAAAAATATAAATAATGGGCTCTAGGTAGGAACGTCATCTTAAATAAGCAAGGCTTTAGAGATAAATGCTCATCGAGGACTTGAATTAAATTATCTGTGAAAAGACTTAATGTAGTACTCTGATTAAAAAGTACATCTTAATAAATGTATCTCTTAAATCAATCCGATTACAAAAGTTTATATACTGATTTAAGATTGTATTTTTACTAAAATGCGATATGTTGAATCAAGTCTAGAAAGTAAAAGATTCATTTTTACTAAATTTAAGGATTCGTCTTGTTAATCCATTTTAAATTCTCCAAAGTAACAGCTAAAATTATAAACAACCATTTGTCAATGGTTCTACCTTTTTTATGTTACTACACAGAGTGTCTAAAAATATTGGACACATTTCGATGTTGAATATTTCATAAAGTAATGAAGAGATATTCCAGGAAAGATAAAAAGTACCAAATGAAAATATATGAGTTATTCTATGTATAAATGCTATAAATATGTTTATATCTTCATTATTTTATGAGTTATTCAACATCAAAATGTGTCCAACTTTTTATAAACACTCTGTGTATTCGAGGGTCTATATGCGATGGCTCTTTGCAATAAAATACAGTATCTAATTCTATTGAACTTACAAAAAAGTCATTGCTCTAAGGTCTTTATTATACAGAGCCACTCCTGTGGCACTCGTTCGCCATAGTAAAGACCCCCGGTATAGCCAGTGCTGTGGCTCAGTATAATATGCTCATATAATTGCATGTATCACTTAGAGTCAGATTGCCATTAGCGACAGACGCAACCTCTAACCACAGTAGTGGTCCAGTATAATAAATGGTTTTTAATATAGTAAATGGTTTTTGGGCAGTCGTTAATCAGAAATTGGGCAGTCGTAAAAAATAGAAAAACAAGGAAATTAAAAATATTACTTTATTAAAGGAGTGCAATTATCATTCATCTATTTGAATTTGATTAAAATAAAATCTAAAATTACTTTTTTATTTGTTTATGCAACTCTTCTTCCTTTGAAGTTTCAGCTTCACTGAATATGCCTTTGTATCAATCTTTAAACTTGGCTTTTGGCGTGTCTTTTACTGGACGTTTTGTATTCAGCCTTACCGAGACTGCATCTCTTGCCTCCATACAATGAGGCCTCATTGTAGATGACCTTGATATTACAAAATTCGTTATTCGACAGTTTCTTGTAGACGTCTCCCTGATCATCACCATTCAGGTCCATCCTTTCAATCCTGATCTGCCAAGAGAGCTAGTGGAGAAATGCGGCGTTTTTGTGTGGAGAGAGGAGGAGGGGGGAAATGGAATGGCGGGGTGTAAGTTCAATAAAAAACAGTTTATTTTGAAGCATGTATTAGATGTTGTTATTATTATGGTTGATGTTATTAGATTTTTTGTTATTATAAGACATAAAAATGGTCAATAAGACACTCATTCTTCATACTAACTGTAAATAGATTCTTTTAATTAAACAAACTATAAGACGTGTTTACAAAAGTAATCTATTTAGCTTAACCAGAAATTATGCTAAGTAACCTTTAGGATAAAAGTTGCTGCAAATATTGCAACTTCTAGAGAAAAGCATAAAGTCAAAGTGATGAATATTTATACATTTAGATGATAAATACTTATAAATTATCTTTACACGTTTCAAGAATAAGTCCTATATGTTTCCAATGTTCAATTCAAATAAATTAATACATATTGGATACATAATATCAAATGGTTCCTGTAACATACCAAAAAGAAAACACATAATGGGGTCATGCTTGCAAAAAATACTATTTTAAACAATAATTCGCTAGTCTTGCTTTAAAGTTTCAAACCAAATATTAATCTTTTGTCCACCTTCGGGTCTTCGCTTAGACATTTGCTATCTCTATTTTATGTTGTAAATAATAATAATAATAATAATAATAATAATAATAATAATAATAAAAACTGATGATGAGAAGGAATCTTGCCAATAGCTCCAAAGTGCAAAGTTTCATTATGATATAAAATAATATTTTAGTAAGATTTTGCCAGTTATGTATAAAATTTTCAAAGCAAAAATTAATCTTTTGTCCACCTACGGGTTTTGCTTGGTTTATTGTCATCTCTATTTTGTATTCTAAATAAATAAATAATAATAAAAAAAAACTTTAAAAAAATTAAATAAATAAAAATAATAAACTTCTGATTAAGATGAATTTTGCTAATAGCCTCAAAGTGCTAGCTTTAACTATAATTTGCCCAAATAAATGATGATACTTATTTAAGTTTAATGTTTAATAAAAAACACCAATTAGAAAAGCAATAAAATCTCTCATATAACATAAAATAATATACGCTTTAAATACAAACTTGTAAAGTAGTTACTTTTAATACAGTTTATACACATAGATTGTTTATATATAGATATCAAGTCACTATTTTTTATCTGAATATTCTGATCACTTTGACGTATTTTAATAATACAGAATTTAATTTCCTCTTTTCTCATAAGATAAACAACCAACTATAAAAATATGATGCGAATTATTATGGATAGATGAATAAAATACCAACTTTGGAAACTGTTTGAAACATTTGACACGTACAACATAATATACTTTTCAAATCTAGACATTCACTTATTATGAATTTTTGATTCTTTCAAGCGAGAAAGTCAGAATTCGATTCGGACCTACATTTTCTTTCGTGAATTATTTATGATACATATTTTTTTTTTCTGCTGAGAGGGATGTGAACTCGTTATTTAACATTTTGTTATTTAACTCGCATTTATTAAAACATATTACATTAAAAGATGATTGAAAATATAAGTATGCAATTAAAAATATCCAAACATGTCAAAAATATAATTAACAGTATAAAAATGGATCTACTCTAAGTACATAAAATGATTAAACATATTTAAATTATTTTTTTTTACTTTATATACAGCTTAATTTTTTTTTACTTTATATACAGCTTAATTTTTTTACTTATTTTTACTTATTGTTATTTTTTTTATCTCTGTTACAAAAATGTACTTAAATATAAAATTTATCAAAAATGTTCTGCAACTCTAGTAGCACAAATACGATGGCCAATATCGCTCAATCCCGATCTGGACCATTGTAAACTG
Source organism: Linyphia triangularis (assembly GCA_963978545.1). Taxonomy (NCBI): domain Eukaryota; kingdom Metazoa; phylum Arthropoda; class Arachnida; order Araneae; family Linyphiidae; genus Linyphia; species Linyphia triangularis. Next base: position 110,254,337 of record OZ021721.1, on the reverse strand, counting down.
GCTGTTGTTACTGTTCTTGGCCAATCTCACACAATGCTGCAAGTTTTGAAATGTTGATGCACAGTTTTAAAATTTAAAAATATTTTCGTACAAGAAAGCACAACGGGTTAAAAAAAATATTGTTTTTGATGTTTTTGGTATGTTTATTTTTAAAAATATCGTATATTTTGGAAAGATGATCAAGTTTCGACCAGGATTGATCAATCTTCCGAAACCCCTATTTTTGATATTGGCCAATATTACTATGCTACATTGGAAGTTATTACACAGTAAAAATTAATATAATTTTTCCTCAGGTGCAATTTAAATGCTAATTAATAAATACATAATATAATAATCAATAAATATAATGCTTCAGTATTTTTCAGTTTTCCATATTATAGTAAATCACACATTCTACTTGATTTGAATTATTATTATTTTTTTTCTACACATGCTGAAATATCCAAAAAACAAATTTTCAATCTATATTTAATAACGATGAACTTTATTAAGGAGTTATTCCTCGAGTTTTCATATACTCATTTTTTACAAGTATTATTATTCGCCACGAACTAAATATATCTAGATTAAATATTTATTTTAAGTAAAAAAAATAAACGCTTTCGTAAAAAAATTTTTAAAAACAAAATCTAACATAAGAACAGAATATTTTCATTTCTTTCAGCTAAAAATACTAGAATGCTTAGTCATGCGTAGATATTAAAAAAAATCAACAAACTATCGACTTCTTTCATTATAAGTATTATAAGTAAAAGTATCGAAAAATCAAATTTCATGTAACTTTTAAAGAATGATGAACATTATATAGGGGGTATAATAATTCCTACAATTTTACTGTACTCTATTTAAAGTATTATCATTCGGTGCTTTTTAAAAATTTGTGGTCTAATTATTTATTATAAGTAAAATGATAAACGCTTTTGTGAAAAAACTTAAAAAGCAGCAGTAAAATATGAACAAAATATTATAATTTTTCAGATAAAAAAATTAAAATTCTCTATCATATGAAGATTTTTTTACTGAAATTTTAAAATGCTCAAAGTATTAATATTTACATTACGTAAAAGTATTCAAAAATCCAATTTTCAATTAGTGTCTTTAAAAATGATGACCTTTATTCAGGATATTGTGATAATTCCAACAATTTTCTTTTACTCTATTCTAATTATTTATTATTGGTCACTATTAGACTAAATATTTATTAAAAATAAAAATATATATTTTAAAATGTTCAAAGTATTAATATTTACATTACGTAAAAGTATTCAAAAATCAAATTTTCAATTAGTGTCTTTAAAAATGATGACCTTTATTCAGGATATTGTGATAATTCCAACAATTTTCTTTTACTCTATTCTAATTATTTATTATTGGTCACTATTAGACTAAATATTTATTAAAAATAAAAATATATATTTTGGTAAAAAAAAACTATTCTAAAATATGTACAAAATAATTTCATTTAAGAAAATTAAAATGTTCCATCACTTATGACGAATCTTCAAAAAATGTGTTATTCTTTACATTTCACAACCAGTAACCATCTAGTGTAATGAGTTTTTCGCTCGAATTTCAATTTGAATATTCACCGTTGAAGTGCTCTCAAAGTTTCAACACTTCTTCTTTTCCTGGAATATTATTTACAGACATGGAATTCACGGAAATCATTTGCTGGAGACTACCTTAGATGAAACGTTCCAAAGTGGCTTACAAATCGGTTTAAAAATGGTGTAAGTCAAACATATCTTCAAAATAAAATCAGTTTCAATTTTCGTTATACCATTCGGAAGTACATATGCGCCTTTTTGTTGCTCCGGTGTAGTAAGCTACAAGAAGGGATTTTAACTTGAGATACTCTGTTTTAACAACGATTAAAGTTTCTCAAAGATTTAGAATGCTGTTAATAGAAACTAGTTATTTATTTCAGTTTTCAACACTTATTTATCACACTACCAGTAGACTTCAAATATCGGACTTTTTCCACTTATGTGTGAAATTTAATAGTAAGAATAATTTAGGATAAAAATATCTTCTATAAATATTTTATATAAATGCACTATTTAAATCTATAGCTTAAAATTGTGTATCAAGTCGAAGAAAATTGTATATATTTATTATAAACTATTCATGATTTCTCAACTGTTATACCCTTTTATCATAACACACTCTACTTTTGGATCATTAAATTTAAACATGGATCATAGTCTATAGATTTCAAAGATACATTAACAACTTTTATATTTAACGATTCCCTTAATTGAACAGATTATTTCATGTAATATAAAGTTAGAATATTAACACATGAAACGAAAATCATTATATAATGAAACCATGAAAGCTATTATATAAAAAGAAAATTTTTCTCAAATCATTTAAATATTATAATATTATTTTATTACTACTCCAATTTTAAATTACTATTTTAAATTTTAAATAAATTGTTTATTGGAAAACGAATGATTAATTAGCCTTGGATTCTTTAACTACATGGATTATCTCCAAAATCTTATACAGTTCCATATATTTTATTACCACCTATAAAATTATATCATATACGTTTTTATTCTTTGATAATTAAAATGTACTTAATTAATATAATGTATTTGTATTATAAATTGATTAAGCGATCATCTAAGCTTTTTACACCTGATATATACTGGTTTCCCAATGCTTAGAGACATAATATTACATTTTACAGGAACCTTTATACAATAGAATTAAAAAAAATCATATTATACAATAGAATAAAAAAAATCATATTATACAATATGAGTAACAATAGAAATTCATCTTTTCTTATTTTTAAACCACCCCTTTAGCAGGAAATTAATATTCGGAGTATATTTCAAATGCGCTTTTATGATTTCTGCAAAATTATCCCACTTTTCAAATAGAAACGGACATTCGTTCTTAAAGTAGGTTATAAAACTTGCAAAGGACCTTTTAAGTTTATTCCCTGAATCATTAGAATTGCAAATCAGCTGAAGCTGTATTTTATCACTTCGAGAGACCTTCTGTGGAACATATGTGTTTATTACGGAGTAAGCGTATATAAATGCACCATCTTTTCCCATAAGGCCTTTAAAATCAAACTTGCCCTGAGATGAGATGTCTTACTTAAAAGAAAGTTTCTTGTTGAAGGGTCTTTTTTGATTATTGATGGTGAATAAACTCTTAATAGTTTCGTGAGAAATGTCATTTTTAAAAGTGAAATATTTTCTTTGGAAAGTTATATATTAATAAATATCATTATGTATTTAAAAACGAAGAATTTAGTAAAGAATAGAAGTGCAGGACGATTATAATTTAAGTTCGAGTTTTAAAAGCAGTAAACATAAAATCACTGGTAAAAATGACGTAAAATTTGACCTGAATATACGTGAAGAAGAAGAAAAAGGAATGGCATAAGGAAAAAAACAACTGTGTCATATTACTTTTTCGCTTAATCAAGCATAATCAGGTCAAATTTCAGATCATTCTGATGAGTGGCTGTTTATTTAACAGATTTTTGAAAAGTTGAACTTTAATAATTATAGTCTCGCCACGGTGATTATAATTAAAATTCAACTTTCAAAAAGTTGTAAAGTAAAACCATTTCTTAGAATAAATTGATGAATGATTTGAAATTTGAATAAAATATGCGCGAAAAAGGGGAAAATGGTATGGCATAGGGAAAAAAATATGTTGAAGTATTTTTTTAAATAATCACGCATAATCAGGTAAGATTTCAGGTCATTCTGAAGAGTGGCTGTTTTTAGCAGCTTTTTGAAAGTTGAACTTTAATTATAATCACAAAATAAAACTATTCGTATGATTGCTCTTAAATTAATTTGACCTGAATATAAGCGAAGAAAATGGCATGTTATAAGAAAAAAAAATAGTTAAAAGTATTTTTTCTTATGCCATACCATTATTCCCTTCCTCGTATATATTCAGATTAAATTTCAGGTAACTATGTCTTGTATTTTTATACATTTTTTAAAGAACTTTAATTTTAACCATATTGTATATTACACATTGTAGTATTAAAGTTACTAATACAGTGGAAAATACTAAGTTGATGAAAGAATATAGATGATAAAAAAGCAATTTTGAATTACTATGATTTTAAACAAATTTAGTTTTCACAATGTGTACTTGAACCTACAGTTCTGGCCTTAACACAGAATTAAGGTGCATAGGAAGTTGCTATATTAGCCAAGTTAAATTAGCATATTTTCTCAGAACTCATCACACATCAAGACACTTTCAAACACTTATTTCAGGACATACTTGGGCCCGTATGGAACATGTATAAAACTCATTTTAAGAAAAATGGACTTAAATAAAGAAAACTATAAAACAAACAAGCATAGTTCCCATCAAACTTCTTTAGATGTAAAAAAAATAATATTTTTTAATTCTTCTAATAAGATTACACACAAAGAAAAAAGATACAGGATTGGAAGAGGAATAAACAGGAGATTCAAAATAAGTGAAAATTTTGAAAATGATTCTTAAAAAAAATTCTGTTACAACTTACATTAATTTTTTTTTTTATAAAAACTATAATATAATAATATACACTGAAAGGCGTAAGATATCACACCGACAAAACTCATTTTCATCCTTTTATCATACTTAGTTAAATGGAAGTTTTATCCTTCCTACCATCTCTAAAATTGTTTTTAAATTTAGGTCATACCAATGTGATCTTTAGTTAAACGGGTGTGTAATCTAGAATGCCTATAGTGAGATAAATCACCTAGATCATAGTAGAGAAAATTGAGTAATTTGTAGAATGCAAAACATACCTCAGTACATTTCTTGCGCTATAACTTTATTTTTAAAGATATGAGCATAAATTTCAAATATATATGCTAAAAATACTTCCTGAAGGATCAGCTCTGTGAAAGGGAACAGATTTTTCTTAGGGTTGTAGTTATTTCTCATTTTGTTCACCAAACAATCTTTAAATAATAATCCTCATCATTGAAGGTTGTGATTTAAAAATTCCAGAATAATTGATGACAAAGAAATGTGAAAAATAGTAGAGGGACACATTTCTATAGTTCAGTTTATAAGTCAGGTACGCTGACACTCAGAAAAGTAGGTATATTAAACTGGTTGAAACACTGGTTAATGAAAGATTAAAATTTGTAAAACTATTTTGAGATTTTTTTTACTGAAGTTTATTCATTGTTTATAAAATTCAAAGTTGTAATAACATCCAAAAATGAAAAAAAAAAAAAAAAAAAAAATGAAAAAAAAAAATAATAAAATTTGGAAAACATATTTTTTGTAAATAACTAATTTAAATGAATTTATTTACTATCTAAATACAAATCCGAAAAGAGATCATACTTCTTCCAAAAATTTATAATTTGAATAGGAAGTAAATAGATCTAGAATATGAAAATAATTCAAGCATGCTTCAAATGGTTTTTCCTATTAGAATAGTTGCAAAACTTTATACAATTATGTTGAATTAATAACAAATTTACCAAATGTGTTCTTTCTAAAATAAGTTCCCTTGTTAATACATCCTTTACATATAGCCTTCAAGCTATAATCCAATTTTGAATCCAAGCCCCATTCAAACTTTTTGAATCCACAATCAGTCTTTTCAGGCCAAAACTCGATCCCATGTATCTCAAACTTTCAATCATGAAAAGTAAATGAAGGGAAATATATTCCAGAACATAAATAATTCACCACTTCTGTACTTGCTGGGGGCAACCGTATACTCCTACATCAGAATGGTTTCGAAGAAAAGCACAACACAATATAATAACCGACAAAACCTTTCACCTGATGCTTTAGAAGTAGACTATCTTCTTGTAGTGTGGGTAAAAGGCACATTCCAAAATATTTTAAGGAGTGTTCACACCGTAAGAAAAGTTAGGAGTGTTTCTTTAAGAAGAACGGGGAGGCAAAAAAAAAATACAAAAATATCGATCTTTTTTGTCCGAAATAATAGCCTGAAATTGTGTCCTTAAATACATACAAAAGTCAGAAGGTGTTTCCTATAGTGCTGGACTTTTTCCGTGAAGCTAATATCAAAAGTTTTACTGTTTGTTTATGGTAGTTATTTTCTTTACTCGCGTTTTTCTGATTCCAGGATTTTGGATCGATTCAAATTGTCCCATACGATTTAAAAACTTGTATATTCTTTTAAAATTTTGGGAAATAGTTTCTGTTACTATTTTGAATATAATTGGGCGTGGATTTTAAAATCTTTTTTTATTACTTTACCTCAGTTTTAGTCTTAACATGTCATGAAAAAATAAAAAATTCCCAGATAACAATTTTTACTTTTATTTCACTATACAATGAGTCAAATCAAAAATTCATGCCCAATTATTTTAATACATATTCTTGCGTGGGTGGGTTCGAAAGACTTGAAGCCAAATCAGATAAAAACTTGAAACAATTTATTCCGATGTAACTCTTCGCATATTCTTTTACGACTCCAGAACTTTTCGTTCTAATAGATTAAATACAGCTCTTTACACAACAATGGAGCACAAACAGCAGTTAAAAACAAGATACTCAACTGCTAAAATCGACGCAATAGACAATACAGTACAGTTCATTTTCGGAACTACTCTGAATGCTCGCTGAGAGACAACTAACTCAACTCTCTATTGGCCTTATATAGGAAAGCTTCCTTCGCGAATCTTCTAGAGATAGAAATGTGGAGAATTTTCCAGATCACAATCGAAAAACCCTATACAGGTACATGGGGACCGAAAGTGTCATCAAATGGTCGCCAAATTTGGCGATATTTGGCGATTTCTTGCTAAATTTGACTACCAAAATTAGTCGGCAAAATCGTCACCAAATTAGAGAGATTGCCATTAACCATAATGTTAAATGGCCTTCTCCTTGTAAAACTCGTTTTCCAGCATTATCTCTGTAAAACTCGTTTTCAAGCATTAAGAGACTCATTGCAGGAAATCGAAGTAACGACAAACTCTTGCACTGCCTTTTGCGGAATGTACATAAATTTTCCTTTTTACATAATTAATACTACGAAATGATAGAAATATACAGAGTTTCGTAACAATATTTTAATAGCCGGAAAAAAAATGAACAATTTAGTGAAAAATTGAACCGCAAGAAGCATTTTTTTTAAATTAAGATTTTAAAGTTGAAATGTTCTAAAATGAGAAATAGTTTAAATAAATTTTTGAAATATAAAATTTACACTTATTATCATGTCATTTAGTTACATAAAAAATTTCATGCAATTTGGTAGGTAACTTTAAAAAAATAATTTAATTATGTTGTTCAACAATTTTTTTTGAACGACATTGCAACAGTTTGTACTTGGCATGCGGTTGATTACTGACCTATTTTTATTATGTAGAGGTTTAAAACTATTTTGCAAGAAGTGTAACGCTACTTTTATTTTTGTTTTATTTTTTAGATATATAGGGTGATTATAATTAAAGGTCAATCTTCAAAAAGTTGTCAAAAAGAACCGCGGATCAGAATGACCTGAAATTTAATCTGAATATACACGAAGAAGAGAGAAACTGTATGGTATAAGAAAAAAAATATTTTGAAATAGTTTTTGTCTTATGACATACCACTTTCCCTTCTTTCAGTTTAAATTTCAGGTAATTCTGACGTAGGTTTCTATTTTTTATGGCTTTTCAAAAGTTGAACTTTAATTATAATCCTACTGTTTATATCAGCGACATCCATTATAAGAATGGCTAATAATTCTTGTATAATTGTGACATTTAAAAAATGTATATCAAAATCTCTAAGCAGTTTTTAAGTTACTATTTATTTATTTCTGAGGAATAAGTTACATTTTTACTCTCTTTTTTTGTTAAGAAATAGTGTTGTTAAATAGCATGTATGTATTTTTAACTGTTTATACTGAAAAAACAAATTCAAACAAGAATATAATATCTACTTTAAACAAAATTTACCTATGAAAGTTTAAATATTATCTATTACATTCTTAAAATTAGTTCTAATTCGTTTCTAAATTAAAATAATTGTATTACATTTAAAAGTTAGTCTAATTATCATAATTTTATAAGTTATGCTAATTTATAACTTCATACTTATAACTTTATAAGTTATAATGCTAATACTTTTACCAGGTACAATCGTAATGGTTTTACTAGTTAAAATATTAATGTACTAATAGGTTGCAATGCTCAAGTTTTTTTTCTCTCTAAATAATACCTTAAAACTTTTGTGACTGTTTATGTTCAAGTTACAGAAGAAATAAAAAATCATTCTCCTCACCAAAGCTGTTTTAAATAGTTCCTATAACATTAAGAAATAAACTACTTTAAAATTTAAATAAACTTTTAATCCTTTCAATGTTCACTAAAATGCTTGTGAAAACTTGAACCGTCTTTACCCGTTGAATTACAGACCAAGGAAGGAATTTATACAAAACGCAAATCAGATGGATTTAGAAGCTTAGATGCGATTCTTCAAAGTTTTATCTTAGCACCTAACTTTATCGATAAAACTAATTTAAGAAAGTAGGGCTAGTTTGAGAACTATTGAAAGGATTGCGATTCAGGGCTTCAATTGCTGGAGGTAGGTTTTGAATTCGTTCTTATGCAAACAAGAGCGATACTGGAAGTTGTCGTAAATTATGGTACTTCATACTCACGTTTTTTTTTATAAAACTAGTTGAACAGTTTAAATTACTAAGCAGTGAATAGACTAATTTAGAGCAGTTTTTTAAATATTTCTAAAATGACTTGGAAAAGTTTAGAAAATTTGCTTCACTATATAAAAAAAATGACTTCTTGTTTAAGGTGTTTATTGATCTCATGAATGTAAAATATAATGCTACTTATCTTTGCTGAAAGTAAATGCTATTTTTGCAATTGAGTATGGATTTTCAGCAAAATTACGCTGTCATAAAAATTTCTCGGGAAGAAACGATTTATTTTTAGAAATACGTGGTATTTCCCTTGAAATAATAAATTAGATAATCCACTTCCATTTTTTACCTTTTCTGCATCTGTTAAAACTGATTCAAGCGCAGATTACAATTTTTAAATATTAGGATAATACAAACGAATTGTGTTTAAAACAATGCATAAACAAAGCATTTTATTTAAAATTAAAGAACACACTTTCTACTTTAATTTTATTGGTTTGGAATTCCTTGTTATCCATGTTCAATATCCTTTCCTATTTCAGTATCCTTGTTCTTTTTATATTCGACTATATTTATAAATTTAGTACGTTCTATCAAGTCTATTTTTAGTGTGGTTGTTATTATATGTCTTAAAATAGATTTAATTTAACAACGAACGTTTACACAATAATAAACTTTAGTAGCTAATACATGTCAATATAACAATAGAATATGACTATGTTATCTTAAATAACTTGAAATAATTACATTTATAATCTATAAGAATTAAAAATTCCTATTGAAAATAATGCATCCAAAAAATCGGTTTAAAACTAAATTCTTAGCAAGCATTTTTATATTGAAAGAAAGAAAAGACGTTAAAAAAGAGTCAATTTAGATGACGGTATGGTATTGACATTGTTTTTAAAGATTGAATTCTTGGTATGTGTTCTGATATTTGGAAAAATAATAATATACATTTAAGTTAGTTAAGGCTGATTCTTTGTTGTTTGAATCACGTTTACTTGATGTTTTGTGGTACTTACTTCACAAATTATTTTTATGTGTTTAATAACGTTTAAACTAGAATTAAAAGAAGTAATTTAAAAAATGTAATAAATGCAGTATTTTACATTTGTCAACATAAGGTATACACCACTAATAATTATATACATTAATAGTATACATTTGAAATGGTAGTCCCCCCCCCCCCCCCTCAACAAGTATCTGCTAAATATCTTCGAGCTAAATTATGCTGTATTATGTACACAGCTCTTCAAGTGTGTTGCGTTATCTCTCTATATGTCAAACTATACTGTTATGACGCAGACCACATCGTCATTGAGTCTCTCAGGCTGTAATAACAGTATAGTGTTTTATGGCAGCTCGTTTTGTTATAACATTCTTAGAACATAATAGAATTTAAGATAAGAGATGTTCTGTAATGACATTCATAAAAATAAAAACCTGAGTAAATATCAGTAATATTAATTTAAATTGTTATTAGCAATAAAAGAGGAAATAATAACATGTTACAAAATGTTTCTAATATATATATAAATGCTTATATTACAAATAATTATACATATAACAATAAAAACTTGATTGGCATGCAACTTTATTTGGTATAGTAACATTGATCTTGTACCAACTTTAACAGTACTACTTCTTATGTACAATAACTTATAAATGTTTATATTACAAATAATTATACATATAACAATAAAAACTTGATTGGCATGCAACTTTATTTGGTATAGTAACATTGATCTTGTATCAACTTTAAAAGTATTACTTCTTATGTGCAATAACTTGTAAATTATTTATTTCTTAAGAAAATAACTATATAAATCTATTACACATTGTTTCTTAAAAGCGATTGTTTATAACAAATAAATGGAAACTTATAGCATGAACATCAAAATAACGGATATCCAAATTTCTAAAGCTGAGTTAATAACGAAAACATGAAAGGTGTAAGGTGGGATCAGTAGCATTTATAAATTATTTCGAATCTTGTTTATTGAATATTAAGGATAATAAAAAGATAAATTACTGGTTCAAAAAATTAAACAAGCGGAAAATTAAAAGCATTGTTAAGTGGACTTGGTACCCTTCAAACATTTTTTTTATTTTTTTATTTAATTTTTGCATATTTGGAGGTATTACTAAGTAAAAACTAAATTTTATTTAAAAGAAAAAGTTCACATAGTCTTCTGAATTTTGAAAATTTTAAAATTTGTACAAAAATTAATCACATTTCAAAGTTTATCTTATTTGTCATTTTTCAATATTTTTTTCTGATTTTTTTAACAAAATTTTCTTAGTAATATACTTTGACTTTTTAGGCATCGGATTTAAAATAAGTAAAATAGTTTTCGAGAAAAACGATAATTACTATACCTATAGGTAAAAAAAGAGTAAAAACCGGGTATTTTTCAACATTTAAATTTGTAAAAAAAAAGATTTTTTTTTTAATTCAAAAGTCCTTGTCAGTTTTTGTCAAATAGATATTAAGAATTACACACAAAAAATTCAAGTCATTTCATTCATATTTGCTGAAGTTTTAGCATTTTGATAAGGTGGGAATTTCAAAAATCTCAAACTGAGAAAAATGCTTTCGAAACATAAAAAGAGCTATTGAAGCAATGTTAAATTCTTCATAAAAATATAGTTTTTCTGCAATTGCAGCTATCGTATCAGCTCAAAAACTTGCTAGACTAAGGAGAAGGGTTCACAGACTATAAAGACGAAATAAATGAAAAATTATCATTTTTATCATTTTTTGTGAAAACAAGGGGTACCAAGTACCTTAAATTCTTTCAAACCTTATTTATTAAATATTATGTAATCCAATATTCAATATTCTATGTTTTGTGTTATTCCTGGTTAATATTCGAGAGGTAGTATAATTTTTATGAATTAAATCGTTCAAATTTTGTTTTCGTTTAAAATCTTCAAATTCCCCTTTCTTATCTTACTGATAGTTTAATGTTCAAACACATTTGATTATATATTTTGAGTTTTTCTGAAAGATATTTTGTAAACAAGTAATATATCATATATTTTTACCACAACTAAAAATATTAAAAATTGACGAAACTTATTAAACATAAAAAATATTTATATTGGTAATTTTTCTTCCAATCAAATGTTTTATAATATGGGTATAGTAGTGGGAACCTATTTCGGTAGTTTAAGCTTATATTATGTTAAGGGAATCGGATAGGGAAAAAATTTAAAAGTTACGTACCAAAATGGATGAAATTTTGTATGTAACTTAATGACTTGATAATAATTGTAAGTTTTTAAATTGCAAAAATTTATTTCGAATATTTCTCATTTTAGAACATTTCAATTTTAAAATTTTGAATTAAAAAAAAAATGCTCCTTGCGTTTCAATTTTTTACTAAATTGTTAATTTTTTTTTTTTTGTACAGGTTATTTAAATATATGTTGAAATAATTGGGCATGGATTTTTAATTCGATACATTCTTTCATCTAATAAAAATAAAAACTGTTGTTACCTGTGGAATTTTTTATTTTTTTTCATGACTTGCTAATACTAAAACTGAAGTAAAGTAATAAAACAAAATCAGATTTTAAAATCCATGCCCAATTATATTCAAAATAGGAACAGGAACTATTTCTCAAAAATTTAAAAGAATATACAGATTTTTAAATCGCAAGGAACAGTTTAAATCTATTGAAAACATGGAAAATAATTTCAAAGAAAAAGGCAAATAAAGAAAACAATTACCATAAACAATCAGATATTTTTTTTGATATTAGCTTCACGGATAAAGTCCAGCACCATAATAAACACCTTCCGACTTTTGTATGTATTTAAAGACAAGCCATAATTTCGGACAAAACAAATCAATATTTTTGAATATTTTTGCCTCCCCGGCTTCTTAATCAAAAAAGAACTATAAAAAATAAGAATAAAAAAATTAACAATATTATTTCAATTTATTTAATCAAATAAATTGATTTTTGATTAAAACTTTTCACCAAATTTCTAATACACTTTACTGTTTAGTGGTCTATCTCTAAAATTGCTAATATTTCAGTCTTCCTATTGGAGTCATGGAGAAAGATGCACATTTTGTTACTAGATGTCCGCAGTTTAAAAGCATTAACGTTAAATATTTAAAACCATTTATTTAATAGAAAAAAAATATCTTTATTAATCTTAAAAATTATATTTCCAACGTAAATCTAAAAAAATCAAGTTTCAAATTTAACTTCAAGCTGTTAACTAGGAGAAGTTGTATCATAGTTTGCATTTACTCCAAATTAACTCTTTGCTCGAGTGAAAGAGAGTAAACAATTCAGAAGAGTTTGAAATGTTTGCGAGGGGGATTTTTTTTGGGGGGTTAGTAAATTGAATATTCGTGTTTTCAGAATATAAAAAAAATCTCATGATTAGTTTCACGTTCTACTGATACTTCATCGTCGCAACTAAATTATATACAATGTTGTAATGAATGAAACGTATCATAGAGGATTATTTTTATATTTCTTACTAAGCTTTACTTAAACTATTACAATTATTATTTGACAAAGATTCTTTAATGAAAAAAAGGAGAATTGTAGATACTGCACATCCCCAATGTTAACATTTCTTATGGATCTAGGGATAATTCAGCAAAGACACAATTGAAACTTAGAATGACTGGTTTGTTTCTCAAAACTGAATGTACTGTACAGATTTATTGAAACAAAAGAGATGAACTAAGAGACAAGGGAGAGCAATATTTCTCTAATTTATCGAGTAAGAGGGTTCGTAAGAGTTGCAGCTAAGCTGTCGAGAGACATCAGACGAAAAGGGAGATTGTTGCTGCTGAGTTATCGAGTTAGGATTGTCAATTGCACGTTGTGTATACTACACTTTGATACATTAGTATTTGTGATATTTTATTATTTTTTTTTTTTATTTATATGTAATAATGTTCTGTATGGTCAATATAGTGTAGTAGTATTAATTCTCTGTCGTATAACTTTAATATGTTTGCCTATTTTGTATGTAATATATTATGGGGCATTGTTTACCGTAATATACGACGCAAAAACCCTTAATGATTACTACGATTGCTATTTAATTTGCTATTTCTGATTAGAAAACAAATAATAAAGTCATTATCATAAAGCCAAAAACTAAAGTAAAAAAAATATATTCTCAAAAATAAAAATTTGCATTTTTAAATCTTTGCTTTTATTAAATAATAGTTAAAGTGTACCCACAGCTTAATAAAGATTCCTATTTAATTGAATGCGTAAAACATTTTAATTTTTATTGTAGGTTAATCTTCATGGTACCACTTAAAGATCAAATTATTTATGAATTTAAATTAGGCATTGAATCAAACGTATTCAGAGTCTAGATTATTAATATGATTATAGTATTAACTCAATCTAATTACGTAAAACCATATAATAATATTCATATGTATCAATACAATAATACATGATAATATTATAAAAATATTATAATATTATTATAATATTATGATACATAATAATATTATGATACATAATAATATTATGGTACATAATAATATTATGATACATAATAATATTATGACACATAATAATATTATGACACATAATAATATTATGACACATAATAATATTATGATACATAATAATATTATGATACATAATAATATTATGATACATAATAATATTATGATACATAATAATATTATGATACATAATAATATTATGATACATAATAATAAGATGTTGTTTTTGATTTGCTTGATTAAACCCAGAAATGAATAGTTAATTTACCATTGACCCTTTCCGGTGATAATACCATACTCTTCCTCAATTTTTCTTAGAAACTAACATTATGCAGCATTATGATAAACCAACTACTTTCTTCCGTTTCACAGAAATGTATAAAACCATCATCATAAATATGAAAAAGGTTTGGAAAGAAAACTACAATGCTGTCTTGCTCTATGTTAAAAAGAAGGAAAATGGTATCCGTCGGGGAAAGAATTTTTATAAAGTACATGGACTTAGAGAGATTTTTATTTGAAAAAGCTCTAAACGTGTATTTCCGGAATACATATGCTTTAAAATAGTGCACTATTCAAAACAGGATAGTTTTTTTTTTTTTAAAGCTTTGAAACTAATTCCGATAAATGTGTATCCTATGCATTAATAAAGATAACTTAATTTATTAAAAGACAGTTTACAAAAATTAAAAAAAATTAATATGAAATGATATAAAAAATAATCTTATAAAAACAACATTTTAAGCATTCTTGCTGACTGTCTAAGTTTTCTTATCGCAATTGTCTTATTAAAAAAAACTTGAACTGTCTACCATAATTTAAGTTCGCACACACTACAGATGGAAGACACCACAATTGTTGATTCTCACAATTTTTTTGTGAGTTCATTTATCTATTCTTTTTATCTTTTTGAATTATATTCCTAAATTTTTGAGATAATTGAAATTAAGGGTGATTTTAAATAGGAAAAAAAATGTGTGAAATTTTTTATGACAACTTACTCCAATCCTGGGCTACCTTCCACTCTGTTTGTTTTAATAATATATAACTATCTTCAGCTGAAACAAGCGAACAAATTTAATTCCTTAAAACAATATCCTGGATGAGTTTTGCACATGTCAATAAACCATGGTATTTTAACGCCAACTAATATAGATGTCAGTCAGTCAAATCACTTGTTTGGCAAATTTAATGACCACCAATCTCGATCCTGGAGTTGCTTTTGACACTGTTTTTGCTAATGCTTTATATCGATCTATACTTAAAATAAGCAACCAAATTTCTTAAAAACCTGGCTTGGTTGTTTTTTACACATGCTAACTACTATATTGTAGTGACAACCAACCTCAAGCGATCCCTTCATTAAAATTGCATTTTGCTGTAAAAACGTTCAGATCAAACCTTAATATTAAAGCTGAGTAATATTATACAATAGAACAAAATTACAGAAAAGAAGTTGAGATATTAACTTTATTGGATACATAAGTTAATAATCATAATTAATTAAGCCCTTCAATGATTACTTACAGTTGCAAAAGCACAGAAACATCAAGAAATATTTTATTACAAGCCACCTACGTTACATTCAACATCGGTCTTCTGCATAACGTTAAGAATACATTCCAAATCACCCAATACAAAATTCAAAACTCTCTTCAGTCATCCTGTATAATGCAACTCTTATCTTGAAAACGAACCGCTAATTTTGCAATTTCATAATAATGCTATTAACACTGAGTAATTCAGATCATGAGCACTACGTGGCAACAGTAACTGAGAACTGAGACTTGTGACAAACAATCCCTGTGAAATTCAACACCGGTGTTCTATATCCCATTAGAAAAATCTCCTAATACTTAAATCACCTAATACCAAAATTCAAAACTCTCTTCAAGTATCCTGAATAATGCAACTCATCTTAAATACGAACCGCTAGTTTTACAATTTCATTATAATGCTATTAACACAGCGTTTCTCAACCTTTCAGCATTCGCGGCCCAGTTTTTAATCATAATTTAAATCGCGCCCCAGTTTACAATAAAATGTATACAACAATAATATATATTAAGTATTTTGGATTCTGTTTTTTAATTATTTTTAACTAACTGCCAAAACAGGAGTAAAAGCGAGCCATTGTTGGGGAGAAACCACATCTGGCATTTTGCCAAGCGGGCGGTGAACACGACCGATGCCGTCTCGAGCATACGCAGAGCAAATGTTTTCTCATAGGAAGAAGGAAAATGTTCGATAACACAAGTTTCAATTCCAGCCAGTCTCATTCTAGTCGATCCTTCTATTGCTATCGAATCTATTGTGAATGTGTATGTTATATATGTTTTCGTGTTAATTGCAGTTCCCTGTATTAAATATTCATGGGAGCAGATTTATGCACACTCATGGATAAATTTTTAGGTGGAAGCAAGTTACGAGTGGGTTAGAGATCCATTTCATAAGACTCCCAAAGGACTCTCAATTGATGAGGAAGAAAAATTCATAGACTTCACGACAAGTGGCGAAACCAAAAGACAATTAAGTAATAAATCACTGTTTGAATTTTGGGCAGGAGTAGAGGAGGATTTTTCTACACTATAAACAAGGGCATTTCGCATTCTATTACCATTGTCAACATCCTACCTTTGTGAAACTGGATTTTCTGCTGTGGCTTCTTTGAAGACAAAATATAGATCTCGGCTAAATATAGAAACAGAACTGACAGTGGCTATTTCTAATACAAAGCCTTCCTTTGAAATACTTTGTTCTGCAAGACAGGCCCAAGGAAGTCACTAATAATTATTAAATTTGTTTTTAATTTAGTATGTTTTGAATAAATAAGTTTTGATTTAGTAAGTTGTTTTACTTTATTTGTAAAATATGTCGAAATGTATTTTGTTT
This sequence comes from Linyphia triangularis, assembly GCA_963978545.1. NCBI lineage: Eukaryota > Metazoa > Arthropoda > Arachnida > Araneae > Linyphiidae > Linyphia > Linyphia triangularis. Next base: position 110,237,309 of record OZ021721.1, on the reverse strand, counting down.
TCTACGTGTATGTGTGCTTTCCTTTCAGTCAGTTAATCAATTTTTTTTTAAATAATATTTTCTCTTGGATATTCTCGCGCCTCCCCTCTAGTATGATAGCGCCCCCCAAAGGGGGGCGCGCCCCACAGGTTGAGAATCACTGTATTAACACGCTGAAGTCATGAGCACTACGTGGCAACAGTAACTGAGAACTGAGACTTGTGACAAGCAATCCCTGTGAAATTCAACACCGGTGTTCCATATCCCATTAAGCATACATTCCCAAATCACCTAATACCAAAATTCAAAACTCTCTTCAAGTATCCTGAATAATGCTACTCTTATCTTAAAAACGAACCGCTAGTTTTACATTTTCATTATAATGCTATTAACACGTTGAAGTCATGAGCACTACGTGGCAGCAGTAACTGAGAACTGAGACTTGTGACAAGCAACCCCTGTGAAATTCAACACCGGTTTTCTATATCCCATTAAGTATATATTCCCAAATCACCTAATACCAAAATCCAAATCTATCTTCAGGAATCCTGAATAATGCAACTCCTATCTTTAAAACGAGCCGCTAATTTTATCCGACTCATCCAAATTATAATCCCGGAATTAGTGCTTCTATAGTGAGGAAATAGTCAATGAAAATCAGACTTTGAACAGTCAAGATTATTATTGATTTAAACTTGAAGAGTTAATACTCGGATCGGCAATAATGTCCAAGCTCATTTATCTATTATTCCAAGCAATTCTAAACATTTAGAATGTGAATCCTCTGTCTCTTTTCGGATGGATTCGGCTGAGTGAGAATATTGCTTGGATAAAGAATTCTTTGAAGTGTTTGTAACAGTTCAATTCTTGCTATTGATTTCAGTTGAGTTATTCACCGACCTTTTCTATTAAAATTGGGGAATTTAATTAAATAGTTTCGCTTCTTTGGTTTTCGAAAAGGGTTAAAATGTTATTGGTTTGTTAATGAGAATGTAATAATATTGTATTAAACGAGTCCTTCAGATTCATTTAAGACGAGTCTGTTGTTATCTGGTTGAATTCAGCGATTGGGTAAAGCAATTAGAATTGTTTTAGTGATAATTATAACTTAGGTTTGTAAAGAAAGTTATCAGTTGTCAGCATTTTGGTCCTATAACTTTAATTAAAATGCATATATTGTCATCGTTTTATATTCCACGTAATTAATTATTTAACTAAAGAGAGCATTATTGTTTCTTATCGTTATCACATCATTGTCTATAATAATAATAATTCCAAGAGTCTGATCCTCTATAGAACTAGCTACTTAAAATAAGCGTACAGCTCTGAAATTTTCAACATAAGTAGTTTTGGCTATTTAATTGAACTTTTAAAAAACCGAAAGTTAAAATTTTAATTAGTTTTTTAATTAATACTTTTAATTAACTTTTTATATGGAACGACTTCCAATAAGGCTACAACTCTGAAATGTTTGACAAAAGTAGTGTTTGTCTTCTCACACAATGTTAAAATTTAAATTAATTTTCTATAAAGCGACTTCTAATAGGTGTACATCTCTGAAATTTGCAATATAAGTAATTTTAACCTTCTAATTGGAGTTTTGGCAAATAAAATTCTTAAACTTAATTTATTATTTTAATTGAATATTTCACAAAGCCACTTCTAATAGGTGTACAGCTATGAAATTTTCAATATAAGTAGATTGGCCTTCCAATTGGACTTTTGACAAACGTAATGTCAAAATATTCTTAGAGAGGAGAAGGGGGTTGTATCATTGTATTAAAGGAGATTTTATTTGTATCTCAACAGAGGTTGGGGCTTTTATATTAAGGATTTACACAGCAAATAATCTTATAGCGATGATCCTTTCAGTAAACGATGCGACCCTTTGAAGTGAACCTTTCAGCGAGCTAAGCGAGCCTGTGCTTTCATAGCAATATATTTTCAGGGAATGAAGCAAGCTTGTGCTTGGGTAGCAGTGGATCTTTCAGAGTGCAAAGCGAGCGTGTTTGCGAATTGCAAAGCACCAAATCTTGGTTTTTGCTAGTTTCAAATAGATGTAGGGTATATTAATGTTTAAGAACCGAAATGTTTTATTCAGTAAAACTTTTTAACAGGTGGTACGAACAAAAGAGAAATATGTTTTATAATAACAAAACCATATTTGTCCTTAAGACGCAATCAAACACTAACATATCGTAAAATTATGTCATACTAATGAACTTTTCCCATTTAATAGTGCTTATGCAAATCACTTTTTTGAATAGTCACCAGTCACCGATTGCTGATATATATATATATATATATATATATATATATATATATATATATATATATATATATATATATAATGAAACTGGATTTGGAAAATAAACTCGGCACTACATGGTCAAACTTGGCACTACATGGTTCGTGTCGTAACTGGTCGGTCTCGTGGAAAATCGTGTAACGTACATCCTTACTAGAGTATTCAATGGCACTTTATTTGAATGCATCAACAAATAATGTAAGGCATTGTTTACAGCAGAGAACTGTATCCGTATATCAGTAATAATGAGGGGTTCATTGCCGGGTTAAGTTGACGTATCCCCTTCATACAGTTCTCTCTCATTGACTCTCATAGACTCTCATAGACTCTCATAGAGTTCTCTCTCTTAGTTCTCTTCAAAAGTTAAGCACAATATGCTATTGTAATATAATAAATAAAGTATTCGTCAAAAGCTAAGGAAGTTAAGCCCATTAAATTGTTTGATCATTTATCAATTATAGTTTGTATACCACCCAGAAAAAATGTATATGACAGATTGTAACGAAACAATTTAAAATGTACTTACAAATTTTTTTATGTTTACAATTAAATAAATATCTGAGATAATTAATCAAGAATTTAGGTGTAGAGCTCTGAAATTTGCGACATAAGTAGTTTTGAATTTCTAATTGTACTTTTGACAAACAAAATGAATTTTTTTTAAATTAGTTGTTTTTAAATTAATATTTTTAATTAATTTTAGTTTTTTCTTAGAAAGTGACATTAAATAAAGGTACATCTCTGAAATTTTCAGCATAAATAGTTTCTCCTTCTAATTGAACTTTTAAAAAGCAGAATAATAAAACTTAAATTAGTTTTTTTAATTATTTTTTTTACAAATTGACTTTGAATAGGTTTATAGATCTCTGAAATTTGAAACATGAATAGTTTAGGCATTATAATTGGACTTTTGACAAACATAATATTACATTTTTTATTTGTTTTTTTTATTAATTTATTAATTAATATTTTTTTAAAAATAGACTTCTAATAGACATAGAGCTCTGAAATTTTCAGCATAAGTAGTTTTGCCCTTCTAATTCTGCTTTCACCAACACAAGTTAAAATATTCTGTAAGGGATGAAGGGGGTTGTAGTATTGTATTAACAGAGAAATTGCTTATAAGGGAGATTGGTTTGATCTCGACAGGGGAGAGGGTTCTTATATTTAGGGTTTCTATAGCAATCAATTTTTAACAAGTGAAGTGAACTTATGCTTGCGCAGCAATGTATCTTCCTGCAAGCGAAGCGAGCCTGTGCTTGCATAGCAATGAATATTTCAGCGTGCGAAGTGAGCTTGTCCTTGCTTAGCAATGGACCTTTCAATGTGTGAAACGAGCCCGTGCTTATTTGTCAATGAATTTTTCAGTAAGTGAAGCTAGCTTGTGTTTGTTATACAATGAAACTTTTAGTGAATGAAGTGAGCTTGGTTTTGCTTAGCAATGAACCTTTCTGCGAGCGAAGCGCCAACAGCTGAGACTTATACACCAATGACGGGTCTTCGCAACGTGAGGCCATGCAGCTAGTATTAAATATATATTTTTGAAACCTCCCACATTGATAATATTTTTTACCCAAAATAAAAATATATCAGCATAACTATAACAGAATATTTTGTGTTCTTATATTTTATCAAATTAAATGGGAAATACATAGTAAAGGATTCTTTATTGAGAGGGATTGTAAAATAAAATAACTACTTTTCAAGTTATAACACTGTATTAATTCATACAATTAATAAACATTTTATTACTTCAACATCAAAATTATTAACAGTTGAAAAACAATGCATAAAACATTAACAATTGTATATAACTTCTTATGCGTATCAATTAATTCATCGAATCATCCCCATGTTTAAAACATACTTAAATGCTTATTTTCTGTTACTTCAAATAAATAATTTATGCAATTATTATTATTAAGGTACTAAACATCATTTGAGAAATACTATGTATCAATGTTTGGAATAACATCAAACGTCATCTCTTAAAATTAATACAGTTGGAAATATACGTTATGTTAAAGCCTTCCAGAATGCATAGTTTGCTTTTAACTCTAAACGAATTTATGATAAATTAGATTTGAAACGAAATTATCATTTAATGAGCTTAATGAATAAATGGACTTCATAATTAGGTGATAGAAGTATATAAAAGCCAAGAAAGCTTTTCCATCATGCAAATAACTTGAAAATAAATATGATTACTTTAATTAAGAGAATTCGCATCTACATTTCACTCTATCCTTCTAGGCAAATAGTTTCTCTTGTTAGTAAAAGAGCAATGCAATTTATGCCATCAGACTTTGATATGTCTAATAGACTAGAAGTAGAAAATACTCTTGTTACCAACCAGTCTAAAACTTATGTCACTACATTCTCCTTATATTTATATGTCTAATATACTGTTACTAGCAAGTACTCTGGTTACTAACCAGTCTAAAACTTATGTCACTACATTCTACTTATATTTATATGTCTAATATACAGTTAGTAGCAAGTACTCTGGTTACTAACCAGTCTAAAACTTATATCACTACATTCTCCTTATATTTATAAGTCTAATATACTGTTAGTAGCAAGTACTCTGGTTATTAACCAGTCTAAAACTTATGTCACTACATTCTCCGTATATTTATATGTCTAATATACTGTTAGTAGCAAGTACTCTGGTTACTAACCTGTCTAAAACTTATGCCACTACATTCTCCTTATATTTATATGTCTAATATACTGTTAGTAGCAAGTACTCTGGTCACTAACCAGTCTAAAACTTATGTCACTACATTCTACTTATATTTATATGTCTAATATATTGTTAGTAGCAGTACTCTGGTTACCAACCAGTCAAATACAATCTACTCGTAATTTTAGTTGACACTTACAATGAGCAATCAAATACCTGGAAGGACAACTAATTCTGTATTCGTCGTTTTATAATACTTCATAATGTATCGTAAGTTGATTGGCCAAATTAATTGCTTTTCATTTCATATACAACCGCCTGATGGGGATAGTTAAATTTACGGTGAATGAAGTGCGATTGAAATGTTTCCCGGAAGGCAGATAGGATATATTAAATATCCATCCTAATCGAAATCAGTTGTTTTAGAATTCAATTGAGAATTCATTCTAATGTCTAAACGACTATTCTGTATATTTTTGAAGGATTTATATTTGGGAAGAATATTAATGGTTAATATAAAAAAGTGGTAACTTTTACGAAGCCTTCAAGTTTTTAAGGGTTTATTTATACAAAGAACTTAAGAGCTGAAAGAGAAACAAGAAAATATTTAAACAAGGAGATGTAGAAGTAGAAAAATGCTAAACACTTATGAAATACACAGGAAATGCAAAAAAATACCATCGACACTTATACCCCACTTTTAGCACAGTGGTGTTTTTCTTTATTTTTTTGTGTTCTTTAATTTTACTTTACGCTACTTCACTCAACACTTTACTTTTATTTGGTTTTATATATTTATGCAATTATATATTTATACATTTATATATATTTCAAAAATAAATGTTATTTAGTAAAATTCAATTTTCAAAAACAAAATTAATTTTCATACTAATCACGTAAAAGCATAACTGCACTTCTATTTGAACAGTTATATACTTTTGATGATAAAATATCCTTATCCAACATGTTTATTTAAAAAAAGTAAAAGCGATTACAAAATATATTAAATATTTAGTTACATGTATTCTGCATTTGACGGTATTCAGTATTTTTGTTTTGTAAGGAACATCAACTTAATCTTAAGCTTTAAAAAAAATTGTTAATTTCACTGAGTTTTTAAGTGAACAACTGTAGTTTGTAAGTTAAACGACATAATTTGTCATTAAAATATCTTTTTAAGACTCTTAGAAAACAATGTTGATTGTTACATATATGTTGCTTTGTCGTTTCCGTATCTTGTTTCTTTTTTGTGTCATAATACTTTTTCAGCTTTAAACTTAAACACAAAAATATAACAATTTAAGAATTTTTATAAGCTATTTAAAGAGAAGGCTAATAATTTTTTAGCATGAAAATAGTTTTACTATTTTGCAAAACAATAGAAAAATAATATCTCAAAATAGTGCGAAATTAAGACTAGTTGCTTATGATAAGTCCTAAAAATTTAAAAGGGCTCATTCTTAAATGTATACTGAGAAAATTACTTCTGTTACGAAGAGGTGTTATCCACACATGTAATAACTGCTGGAAGGGATTCACAAAGTCTAAGTCCTTGTAACCAGGGAAGTATATCTTCTGAGAATCGACGATCATGTCTTGCAACTGAAAGCTTATCGAAATCTATGTTTCTCTATTGGTGTTTAATGATTCAGGATGAAGCACGCAGTAAAGGAAAAAATCCTCTCAAGTAAAGTCTCAATGAAAGTAAAACGTGAGGTTTGCCCGTGACACGTCCATATTTATTCTGCAGAAAGTGTTGTATAATCATGTTCAATGGTTCTCACCCTGAGGTATATTGACTTGCTGTTTCATCTTTCTTTTGTTGAATCCTATTTAATTATTAAATTTAGTAATGCTATAAAATAAGCACCGTCAAGCACTAACAATATAATTATTTGCAACTTTTGTATGGGTATTTATAATTAGCCTTTTCAAGTAAACACTGTGACACAGTGATATAAATATTTATGTTTCGATTGATAAAAAGATATTTCAGTCGATATAACTGTTTTCTGTTGAACTTAATAGGCACAAAATTATTTTTTGCAATAATTTAATATTAATTTTAAGACAAAAAAATTTATTTAAATGGCGAAAATTGGTGAAATAATAAGTCATTTGCATAAATTGTTTATCGAAATTGAAATTAGTGGTATATTATAGTCATAGATTTGAAAAGTTAATATATAAAAAGATACGATTACAAGAAATATTAATAGCATTTTATGAGATGTATTCATTAAACTATTTTTTTTAAATAATCTGGGTTTAAAAAAGATCGTTAGTTTGACATAGCTCCATAGACCTAATGCTTGATTTTTTGGCCGTAATATAATCAGAAGTATTGCTCATGTGAATTTTTTACCAGGTTTAAAAACAGTAATGAAAGATCATAAACAAAATTTGAAAGGAAATTCACTGCGTGCGTTTTTATTAGGTTTTAAAATGTGTTCTAAAAATTGACTAAAAAAAACTTTATAAAATGTAATAAATAATAAAAACAACTAGTTAATTACTCTTCAAATTTCCCTGGCGAGTACTCTTTTTAAATTTGAAGGGAATACTTCGGCTGAGATTGCAGTCTAAAAATAAGAAATTTAACCCATTGACGGCCATGCACGCATATATGTCATAGGATCCCCAGTTTTTCCAGCAATACACAAAATTTTTAAAATTATAAATAAAATTTAAAATAAAATATTTTTTAGATATTTTTATTAGAATGATAGTCTACAACCAATCTAAAACAAAACAAATAAAAATAATTACAAAATATTATGTATTTGAATTAGAAAAATAATTTAAAAATTATTGCAGGGAAAACAACTGAGTAATTTCGCCCATTCCCATGACCGTCAGTGGGTGAATAGAGTTAAATCCCAATATTAAAAAATATTTTTATTTGTAAAATTTCAAACAAAACTCATGAAACCTCATAGATGCTAATAAATGCTAAATACACATAAAAACAGCGAAATACACTTTTATGCTTTAAATTCGTCTATAAGATGTCAAAATATACTTTCCTCAAATACCTTTTAAAAATAATCCCGCGAATAAAAAGAAAAAAACCCAGAATCAGCACTTGGAAGAGATCAAAGTATTAGGACTTGAAATAAGACTTAGATTCTCAAAGTAATAGGTCACCATACAATGTGATCATTCTTTTCAAAAGAAATCCTCCATTTGATCTTCGTTACCTCTCCATCAAAGTAACTTATTTTAAAAAGTGATTCTTGTTCAAATTGTCTATATCTTTGAAACTGGTTTAATTTTTATCTGAAAATCTGTAATTTTCTTGCTTGGCCATCAATTAGAAAATCATTATTAAAGGCATTGATTGTAAACTCTGTTGGTAACCAATTACATTGTTACGAATTACGTTTTATTTTTAAATGAAGTTTCTATAAACATAACACTAAGCATTCAACATTATATCCACTCAGAATCTTAGATGTTCTAAGTATTACAACTTTAAAATAAATGGAAACAATTTATATATATTTGAAGGAAAGTGGCAATAAAATTTTGTCATAATCTACTTAGAATACTTTAAATATTATTTGAAAATAATTATGCTAGTAAAACAGTAAAAAATAGATTCCTAAATAAAGATAACATTAAATATAGTCACGTTTGACACAACGATTTTGTTACTTCATTTAAAGAGCAAGTACAACATAGTTTTAATTAAATGCAATGAAAAAAATATCCCCAGTCTTACATACAACATTGTGCCGCTTACTGTAATCAATACACTATATTGATGTAATTATATTTTAAAATTCTATTAAAAAAATTAGATTATACATTGTTAATTGCATATCTTTTGAACAGTTTAAAATTAAATTATGTGAAAAATAAGTTTTTAAGTGATTATTTATTTGTACGGTTTAAAACATATTAACTAAGAGTAAACATACTAGCATATTCAATTAGAATACTTTAAAGGTTAAAATAACTTCTTTATATGTTGAAATACATCTATGTAATACATGTAAACAAATTGAAAAAGGAAAGCTGATATTACTAATTTTTCTTACACAATATGTATTATGTATTAAAAAATCTTTCTCGGCTTTAGGTATCTCAATTTTAAATAAATGTACCGTTGAAATTAATGAGGAAAAATTAATATTAGATTTGATAAAATACAAATATCGCTTTACGAACAATTTTGATCGAGAGTTGGCACAGAAAAAATATTATTCAAAGGTTAATACTCAAAGGAAAATACTATAGGCCTAAATGTTTAAAACAAAAAGCGGCACTGATTTATATCGTACTTTAAAGTTAATGTATTGCTACATAAAATATACCTAAAATAATTATCTTTCGTGTAAGAAAATACAAAAAGTAGATTATATAATAGTCAATATGTTGTTCTGAATAGGATGTTAAAATCTTAAAATCCTTTACCATTCCTAAATTGTAGATTCTCCAGAAATATCGACTCACAGTTATGCAATTTTACTATGCGCATATATATATCCACAATCGTTTATATTCTAAATTCAAATATTTACATGCATAGAAATACGGTGTATAATTTAGGGAATAGTATAGCCTGGTAAATTAAATAAATCTACATACATTTTTATTTGTTGCTCGCTTTGCAAAATTCCAACTATGAATAGATCTAAAATAACGACATTCCTTTTTTTTTACCCTGTACGAATTATCATTTTTGTTCTGACGGTACAAGGAAAATCATACAGGACCAACTAGTATTTTTTCAGATTACTTTTTTCAGATTTTATGATGCATGCTCATTTTACTACTTCCCTTGCCTGTTTAAAAAATTTTAATAAAAAGACTTTCCATTTAAAATACATTCAAAATTTGTTTTCTTTTTGGTAAATTATAGCAAAATTTTGAAAAGAATATACATGCGAGGTGTTTAAAGTCAAAGGGTGTAAAGCGATTAATGTTCATTTTGAGAATCAAAAGATTTTTTTTAACAAACAAAATGTTTTACTAAAGTTTCCATATGGTGCTGTACCGTGTTGATGAACAATTGATGTTGTGACTTAGTTCGCATTTTCTAAATAGTATTTCTGAACTTAGAACTGTTTAAAATAGGACTTATACTATTCTCACTTTAAATCTATGATATATAAAAGCCTGTCATATTTACTTTAAATGTGCAGCGAGAGATCAAATTTATCTATTTATTAAAATTACTTGTAAAGTATTTTATTGTAATTAGATATAGTTAAAATCTACTTTAGGTATTTAATTGAATTACCAGAAAATAAAGTATGTTATACTAAAAAAATAGTTTTTTTGAAATCATCAGTATTCTTCTGAATTTTTTTATAATTTTTTAAAACTATCCTACCTGTTAATGACATTTGTTGCTGCTATAATTATAATAATTCTGCCTTTTGGCTGAAAAGATCTTCAATGGTGTAATTTGAAATCTTAAAATATGCCAACAATAATATAGAATATTTAGTCTGAGGTTCTTCACAATCTCAAACTCTCACGAAATCCTTGTTTGTTCTTTATAATATATTTTGAATAATTATAAATACTTCAGATCATCTAAGACGTAACTCTAACTATCCCATTTATCAAATACTATAATTGATAAAAAATTATCGCGATTTAAAAAAAAAAATTAAGTCAAGTTTTACATTAAAAAAAAATTAAGTCAAGTTTTACATAATCCAAAAAGGATTTACAAACTTTTATTATTTGCTAAAACTTTGCTTAACAATTTATTTGCTTTTACCGTAATGCAGGTGCGGATTTCGCAATTTTCTATTAAAATATAAAATGTTTTGCAATTGATGTCATGGTACATCATTAAGCAATTTGAGTCAAATTACCAATTATAAGTACTTGCACAAAAACATTTCTTATTGTAGAATAACTGGTCTAATTGAAAAAATTAAGATATCATGTTCTCACTTAAGAAAAGTTGGAGAGTTAAAGAGATTTCAAAATATTTATCTTGCATTTGTTGTTGTTTTTAATGGCATTATCAATCTATTATATATAAATTAGGAAACATATGCAATAGTCACATAGAATTTGCCTTTTATTTCAAACAATCAGTTGCATTTGCTTCGAATGAACATATAATCTTTTCCAAACGAAATTGAGATCATCATTTGAAGTTAATCGTATTATAAATCAGAATTACATTTTCACTCAATTTAGGTTAGATAAATTATTGTAATTCGGTCAACTAACATGTTTTGTTGGTAACTTAGACAGGAAAATTTAATAAATATCTCTATCGGCACTTGTAATTTCTAAAAGACGAAGTACCTTATCTTACATACTCAAAAGTCAAATCTGTGTTTTCCATTTCACAAGTTAAAATTAAACTTTACAAACGATATACAAGCCTTTCAACAAGTTTATTTATTTTGTTGTGTTACCTGAATATCACATGTTATCAAACAATAGAAGATATACATCAAATAGTTTAATGGTTTTATACATTTTATATATTTCACAAATTAAAAAAAATATCATACCTTTAAGAAGGACATTTTTATAAAAATCAGTAAATTTACCCAATTTAAATTAAGTTAATGTAGTTGTATTTCAAAAGCAATTTTAACGTCTTTCCAAATATAAAAATATATTCTACACACTTCAGAAGCTTCATTTCGGTTTCAGATAAAAAATTCATTATTTTTATCCTATTCTTTGCATTAAAGCATTATATCACTATACTACAGTTTATTCTCTAAAAGCCCATACCATCTACATAAACTGAGATATAAAGAACATTATCCGATTCTCTTTTGCTTATAAAAGAGTTCATGAGTAAGAATTCATTCCAAATAAAACATCTAAGAATTCTTCCGTTGGATTTCCCCAACGGAATTGCGCTTCTTGTAACAACGAATCCGAAACACTTTATTATATTGTCTAACATTAGTTGCGTAATCTTATACATTAAGCATAAGTTTAGTCGAGACTCTATCCAAAATCTTCAGTCTGCTATACATTCCACTGCACATGCGCTCTTCTTCGTTTATCAAGAATAAATAACCCTACTTTATACGAAAAGCAATATCCAGCCTTCATATTTATCATATCTTTATTCTAAACATCCTTACCTACAGAGCCTCATGCTAATGCTTCAAGCTGACTGTTAAGCACTAGTCTTTTGCCATGTAGTATTTCTTGGAGAATGTTTCAGCTCTCTCATACTGATGAGTTAAGCATTTCTACTCTACCAGCTTATGACTTGTTCATTGCGTGCATTTCAACATTAAAGGTAAATCCCTAGCTGAGAACAGAAGCAGATCTACCATCTGCTATAAGCTGGTCATTCTAGAAAAGAACGATTAATCGAGCTACGAATTATTGAAGGCTATGGATGGTAGTCTACGGATGCTGGTCATTCAGGGTCGCTTCTCAATGCGTCGTCTACTTCTAAAAGAAGATCACAATAATCCTGCCAATGGGCAAAAAATACTAATGGAGACAGTAGGCCATTTCCATGTAACAATAGATTGATGCTGGTGCTTAGTACAATGTTATTTACTGAATTACAGTGTGATGAGAATAGCTAGGACAAATTGTATCATATCATTTGCATCATATATAACATATTTTTCAAATATTTCCTTACCAGTTTCCGATAATAAAGTTGTATGGTAAAATATTCATTTTATGAAGAGCTTCAGTATTAAGAAAAATTTTCTGTTACAGGTAAAGTAATATAAGTGCAATTTAGACTATAGATTTATATTATTTTCTATTACAACTAATTCAGTATATGTTTTGTACTGAGATTGCTATGTTATATGAAGGCATTTCAAGTTATATGTCATATAACATAGAACATAATTACTTAGAAAAAATAAAGATCTGACAAAGGCATTTTAAATTAATCTGATTAAAAAAAAATTATCATTATAAAAGCAAATTTAATAAGAAAAGTAGTAGAAAAAATTAATTTTTTTTCATCGTATGTTATCAGATAAGCTGCGATATAAGTATTAAATATTATAATTATGAATTTTATATTGATGTTTCTTTCCTTTCGTTAGAAGGAAAAATATGGTTTTAAATATCATTTAATATCCTTATATCGTATACATTACAGATTTCAGAAAAAGTATCACAAAGGATTTCTATTTTTTTTAAATTTAAATCAGAGTCTGTAAGACAGTTTAACATATAAAGATATTTTATATAGCCACAATAAAAACTCGTTACAATTCAAAAACTTTTCATTTAAGTTATTTAAAAGGAAAAATACCCTTAAAATATAGCATTTTTGTTTCTTTAGAAAACTTCTAGAGGGAAAAAAATTCAAAAATTTAAATTAAAAACATGACTCAAAATCTGCAATTTTTCAAAAAAAAAAAAAATCTTTATTATTCAAATAACGGAAATATAATTTTTCTATTTTAATTGGAAATATCCTTCTCCACTGATTTAAGTTGCTTCAATAACTGAAATAGGAAGTCATTTTCTTTAACCTGTATCAAAATCAACAAAATTTGTCATTTTCCTTTTATCATTTATAAAAACCCTCTAATATATCAGATATAAATGACACAAAAACTTTATTTTTAGAATAATTAGAGGATTAGTTTCCTAAACGTTACGTAATGACTATAATAGCAATAGGAAGACTTGACATATTCTTTAAACTTCATTTTCTCAAAACTTTTTTATTTAGCTTTAACTGTCATTTAAATTACTTAGGCTTTTTATTTAGCTATAAAAATCATACAATACTTTTCCTCCAACGATAATGATATGCTTTACATAAAAGTATTAATTTATTTCTTTAACTTTTATTAATGTTTTTTTTTTTTTTTTTTTTTTTTTTTTTTTATATTTGCAAAGATAAAAAACGAGGTACTTTTTTTCAAATTTTCTGAAAAATTGCACATTATAATTTATAAATGGAACCAGAATATTTTATCATCAATATTACTTACTTTTACATAAAAATGACTAGAGATGTTATACAATTATTCAAATAGCCAAGGATGTGTACATATGCAAATTTTTTTTTTTTAACTATTGTGCAAATTTCTGTCTACTTTTTTAAAATACTATACATATATAACAAATAATCTTTTTAAATAAACATTTTAGTAAACTGTAACATTAAGTAAACATTAACTTACATTAAAAAACATTAACGTACATTAAAAAGCATTAATGTAATAAAAATTAAGTACTGTAACATTAAGTAAAAAATTATTGGAGTTTTTTAAATATTTGCAAAGACAAAAAACAAGGTATTTTTCTTAAAATCTTCTGAAAAATTGCACATTATAATTTTTACAAAAAAACAGAATATTTTATCATCAATATTGCTTACTTTTATGGAAAAAATAGAAATGTTGTATACATATATATATACAACATTTTAGCAAACACATTTTAGCAAATGCAAAAATAAATAAAATTAGTCATAGTATCATACTCCCAAAAATCGATTCGATTACAATTACATTCTTAAATATTTTACTGTATAATTCTTAACAATTTTATTTATCACAGTTCAACTCTAGCATTGCTAAAAGCTAAAACACCATTTATCTGTAAGTTAATGGAATGTCTTCAAATGGCAGTACACATGGCACAAAAGTCGAAATAAGTTAAACTTCTTACAAGAAAAACAAAAGACGAATGGTAAGCCTGAAATCTTGGATCAGGTGTATTGTTTTTTTGTCCAGAAGCTAAGAAAAGCTCATCGTTCTTAACAAAGACAAAAATAAGTGGTTCTTTGTTTATATGTTCATTGATGTGGTACACTTAAGTAAAATCCAATATAAATTCTGATTTGCCGTTTATTTGAAAAGTTTTTTTAAAGAGTTCATATAAAAATTATCGTCTAACAATTCCTTTTGTGAATAACTAATCCCCCTTAGCGTGGGGTCACTCTACAGGGGACTTATTGAAATAGAGTATGACTGACAATGACACGATATTTTATAATAAAATGCCAAAGAAATGATGATTCGAATGGTATATTAGGTTTAGCCAAACACCACTTTTGGTGTAAATAGTAAAAGAGAATAAAATAACAAAGAAATTCACTCTAGACTGTATTAAATTATATTAACAATGAAGTACTTATTCTGTTCAATAGAATGGAACCCTCCATTATTTTTTAATTTATATTGGAGCTCTCTTAACAGAAAATGAGCTATACTTGCGCATGTCTATACCCTTTTTTTTTAATAGTACATTTATGAAAATGTCCCAATTCTTCTAAGTTTTTATGTGGAATGCAATCCTTTATTTCAATTAAACTAATATCCATCTGTCTATTATGTTTACATTCATTATCCATCATAAGAATTTATGCATTACATTTTTAAACAGTGCAAACACAAAGCTGGTTTATATTGTTGATAGGCAGTAAATATATGGAAATATTATTATAAGATTCAAACCACTTATTTAACTTAAAATTATAATGCATAAAATAATCAATAAAAATAAGAGGAGACAAAATGTAAAATTGATATGTATAATCACATATCGTTTTCATTAATATCAAACTTTCAAAAAATTTATAAATAATATATATAAAAACAAATATTTGGTAATGGTTAAACGCCATAAAGCTCCTTGGTAACACATTTAGTACTTTTGTTGTTCAATGTGTCGTCTTCAGGAAAACAATATTTATTTGTTGAATCATCCCACGTTTATAAGTTCCATCTTCTTTGAATGAAACAAACTTTCCATAACTATATGTTGTTTTCAGTCTATTTACAATCAAAGTGATAGTAAAGACCAATTCAAAAATATCTAGCATCAAGCCCTATAAATATGAACTACATATACTACACTATGTTAGGTAAATGCTATTTAATTTTTTTTTTTAATTTTTTAATTTTTTTTTTTTTTATAATTAGGGTATTTTTATAAATTACTGTGGAATATCTTCTGAAATAAATACATTTTAATTTTGCATATATTTTTTAATTATTATTTAGGAAATATTTTTTTGAAGAAATATATACTCAGTCTCATTTCTCACAGTTAAATTTTTCTAATTACCCCCCCCCCCCCATCTTATTTATATAATAATGAATAATGACTACAATATTGTTGCACAAATTGTCTGTATATAGTGTAAATAGTGACATATTATTTAAAAATTCTATTGTAATTTATTTTTATCTTATTTTATTTATTAACAGCGATTATACAAGTTAGAAAAAGGTGGCAACACCTAAAGCAATCGAGAAATTTCGAGATGTTTCTTTTCCGACGAATTGGCTGGAAATTTCGCGAATATTCTCTCGCGCCAAGTATATAAAGACCGGAGATCGGGAAAGTTTTCAGATTGACTTTGAACTTCGATGTGAGCTGATCGCTTTGTTTACTAGAGTAAACTTGTATAATTGCTGTATTCGAAATTGTTCTTACTGAAGCTTGTGTTGAAGCTTGAGGGTGATTAAACTGTTGTCTTTGAATAAATTTTGTGCCTTTGAAGAGTGAATAAATAGTAGTTTTTATCTTAAAAACTGTGCCGTCATTGCCTCAGCGGAAAAATTCTTAACAATATGCACAGAATTAATATTCGATCGAAATATTTGTGTTTTTATTACATACATAACAGGTGACAAGTTTGAAATCATTTATTAATAGGCAACTAACTAACTGTTGCAAGCTAATGGTAATTTTCTAACTTTGTCATTGATTTCGATGTTACAAAATAGAAAAAAAATATTATCTTTACTTACGACATTATAAATATTCTGTAGTTGCTCGTTTTGTGAAAATAATTTCTTAAGTGTAAGTGTACAAGTCACAGTTTTCAAAAACGTATCAATGCCTCCAGCGTCATTAGATTAGTGTTGAATTTAAATAATTGTGCTTACGTAAGTAGGAATTGTTCCGGATTAATTATTATTAATTATTATACTTATACAAGTAGGAGACGTTGACAGTAACAACTATGGTAAAGCTAAAATAATCTAGCATCAAATGGCAATCAAGCCACCTGGAACAATACTTCCCTTTACTTGAGACACTTTTGAGTATCAAAGTTAAATTTAAATGGTTTCCAAGATTCTAAGAATCATTAACGAATTTGTTGTCTGAACAAACAGCCTTCTACGAATCGTATTGTTTCGTAATACATATTCTAAGCAAGTTATGAGATTCTACCAATTAAATTTGCTTATGTAAGTCTTGATTTTAGTTTTAACCAAATGTTTGCAGCAGTAACATTTAGGTTTGTAAATCACTATTCAATGTTAGTAAATAAATTTTTTATAAAAAATATGTACTTATCATGTTATTATCTATATTATAAGTTTGCTCCTGGATTTCCATACTGTTCAAACAAGGTAAGTGTATCTTGCTTCCATAAAGACCTACATATTCTTGAAGACATTATTAGTGAAAGTATAAAGAGGTATATTAAATATCTTGAGACACACCGGAGAACTGCGATAGTCATTGGAGAATCTAACATCGCATATATAACAGTAAGATCCAATGATGATTAATGGTGAAATTTAAAAGAATTTTGTTGAAAATAGTTTTATAAAATATGGTATTTTAGAATAATTTACACAGTAGAATATGGTCACATAGTAATCTTTAACACTTCCCAAAATTTTCTCAAAACTTTCACTTTTTATAAATAAAATTAGGTGTATGTTTTGTTGGTTGGTTGATTTTGATGTTGATTGCGCAAAGGCAACTCAAGGGCCAAACTGCGCCGAAGCACATATGTATCGTTTGTTAAAGTATATTTTTTATTTGTGGTTTAAATTTATATAATTAAGAAGTAAAATGAAACAATTCATTTCCAAGTCAAATACAACCTTCATAGTAAGAGATAATTTTTTAATTCAATACGAAAGTTTTTAACCTCAAATTCTTCAGTAGTGGCAGTTGAAACATATACACACACTTACCCACACAGACGCATACACACGTATACACATACATACACATGTAATGGAATATATATGCTGCATAAAATTTTATATTATGTATTTTTAAGTTCAAGTTATGAATATTGACTTTTTTAATCAAATAAAAAACACCTTAATCTGTAATGTTAAATCAAGACATGTATATAACATTAAATACAATCTTGTTTATAGCAATAGTTTAATGAGTAGGTACTATGAATTTGACTTGCATTAAAAATGTTAAAAGAATAAAAATCATAAAAAGAAAAACTTCTCATTCTAAAAATTATCAAACACTTATCATGAGATTTTTTGTTGAATATAAAAACTTCCTTCACTCATTATTTATATGATTCATTAAGATCACATTTAGTCTACCATACAAAGTTTTTTGAAAAAAAAAATATTAATCATGCTTACAACTTACATCATATATTTATTATACATTAAACAGTTTTATTTACATAAATATTTTTTCAAATCATAAGTGAATAAAAGAAACCAATTCAATTTCTATGATAAAAAAAAATTAAGGGTAACTCTTTTATCGAATTAAAATTTAGGTGATTAATTTCTTTCTTGCAAAATATGATAAATGTTATTTTTTTCTTTTAAATGTTATATTTACTGTGATTTGTACATTTTTTAATCAAGCTTTTTCAAAAGTAGCAAAACGTTTGTATTAAAGAACGTTTTTTAATAAACTAATGAACCTAGATATATTAGTTTTAGTTTATCTCCAACAACATGTTTTAACGTAAAACTGCAAATTCTTCGTCTATCACAAACTGCATATTTTTATATTTAATATCCACTAAATATTGTTTCAATCTAAGATGAAGTGTTCTAGAATTTCATTTAAAAATTCAACACATTTTTAATTATAGGCACAAGTAGTTTGTATTTATAACTGGGAAGATATGTAACCAACATTAATAAAACATTTTATTGTGTAATCGGATAAAAAAAATCGTATTTTAAATCATTTAAATACCATTTCAAAAGAAAAATATAAAGCATGAACGTGAAAGAAGAACACGCATGCTCTTTTAGATAAAGAATAGTTAAAAGTTGAGGAGAAAAACACCTCGACAACTTTAAAAGGTGAACTATATATGATATGTAGAGTGTATAAAATTACTTTTGACAAGTAAAAATAGGTATTTTTTAAAAGCAAACAATTAATTATTTAATGGTCTAAGTTAAGAAAAACACATTTTCATATTAAAATGTGTGTTGTTTGGAGTGTAGTTTGAAGTTCGTTTTAATGGATGTCTAAAAATGGGAAAAAAAATTTAGACACTAGATTGTAGATCTAGATATGAATCTTGTATTTTTCCATTTATACTTATTTGAAAAAATATGGATTGAACGCAACACAATTTTTTCATTATAAATAATAATAGACGAAGTCTAAAGTATAAATATTTAAAAAGATATATGTTTACTCTAAGTGAAAATATCTTGTTAACTATGTTGAATTAATATAATTTTATCAAAAAATTGTGTTTTTAGTACATTTTACAAAAATATTGCTCCAGAGAATTAACCTAACTTACTTTCACACTATAATAAATTAAATTTCTGATTTTGTTTAACTGGTAAGAAAATACTCAAATCAAAAGATAGCGGCTATCTTTCAAGTTACGTACACTTTGTTTCTTTTTTGTATTAAACACAGCATTGAAACTCGGCTTGAAAGTAGATTATTGAAATATGTAAGGAATTAATTCTGTCGTATATTTCACCCTTATTTATTGAATATTGAAAACTCATTTTCAAATAAACAGGTTGGTCCAAATGACCCATGCACATTTTAAATTTCAATAAAAATTCAAGTAATCAGCGTAAGTGAGAGAGAGAGAGGTTTTTGCACTAAAGTGCTTTTCACGATGAAAAGTGTTTTTTAAGCAAATAAATAAAACATTTGTGTTTAAAAATGTAATGTTAATAAAATATTGTTTTGAAGGTGACGCATACATGATGCTATACATTCAAAATAACGAACAATGCCTCAAAACCATAATACAGTCTTATTTCTAGTTGATATATGCAGTTCCTATAGTACAGTACGCAGAAAAAATATCCAACGATCGCTAAAACTTGTATTCTTATTGATGAAATGAAAAAAGACAAGTACAGTTGTAAACCATGGAAGGATTTGCTTAAATGTATATAGTTTTTTTTCATAATGGGTAATCTACATATATAAACTGAATCAAACTTTAAAAAAGTTTATTGGTAACCCATAATATTACACCATATTTAAGTTTATCATCCTAAAAAACGACGAAATACCAAATTTCATAATTTTCAAATGAGTGGTTAGAAATTCAAATGATGTCTAATGAGAAATAAGAAATTAATGTTAAATACTAAAATTGCTTTTTGGGCTATAAATTCTCAAGCAAATAATATAGTTTAGTAATTTTGTTTCAAGTG
The DNA here is from genome assembly GCA_963978545.1 of Linyphia triangularis. Taxonomy (NCBI): domain Eukaryota; kingdom Metazoa; phylum Arthropoda; class Arachnida; order Araneae; family Linyphiidae; genus Linyphia; species Linyphia triangularis. The sequence continues at coordinate 110,217,013 of OZ021721.1, read as the reverse complement.
ATAGTTTGTTCAATGCCAATCATAAACAGCGATCAAGTTTTGCATCAAATAGTTTTTTAATAATAACTTATTAATTAATAAAGCAAGTTTTACATTTTTTTCAAATTAAGGCAATACACACGTCTAACATGAGAAACAACTCCGGTTCAATACCTGGCTTCGGTGCCTTTGTTTGGAAATATTAATAGATTGTGTGATCAATTGTTCAGTGTTGTCATTTCGAAGCTTCTCCTATTCGATACTCAAATGAAATTAGTTTCTTTAAAATACCTCTTTTCATAATGCACTCTCCCTTTCAATTTATACTAATATCAGTATTAAGATATTTTGATATTCCCTTTGTTTAGATTCATTAGAATTAAACTTCGTTTCACCAAGACAAAAATCAATGTTTACGTATTATTTCTGTAATTATACATGATAGCCAGCGTATAAGCTGCCCAGTGTTTCGGATTGTTAAACGTGATTCCAAACTTATGTTTTGAAAATAATTTGGGGCCTCTTTTATGCTGTCCACGCTGTAATTTTAGATATTTAATTTACTACGTGCAAAGTTGGCACATTTTTACTTTTTAAGTAAATTGTGTTACTTTTCTGATTTTGCACTAACCTTTTGCTAAACATGACAAAATTCAAGTAGATTAGGTGTAATTTGATACTAATATCTGTATTTTAATGATATCATGAAACCTCCCCGCCTGAAACACGTAAACGTTCGATTCTTCCCCGCTTTAAAGTAGGAGCTTAAAAATACACTTCTCAATATTGAGATTTGCCCTGAAGATCGGCCAAAATATTTTATCTCATAAGTGACGTGTTTTTCAACATAATGAACTGAAATTTGATATTTAGAGTAAGCGAAGTATTCTAAATCGAATGAAAATAGAAAAAATAGGGGTTCGTATTGAAATTTTCAAAGTTAGAGTTCAATTTACTTAATAAACAGCCCCCTAAGAAAGAACACAATTTTATATCATAGATATGGCAAGATATCATAGATATAGTAAAAAAACATTTTGGTTCTAACCTCATTATACTACGACTTTTTCGGATTTTCTTTTTCCGTACTGTACCTGTATTTGCAAGTGAAAAAATAAAGTATTTGTTACTGATTATCCTGAGTTTTTGACACATAGTTTGTTGATTTTAAAGTATGGCTATGTGCAGCATTTGGAATTATTTTTCTTTATTTGCTTACAGAAACACTTTTCATTGTGAGTATCATTTTAGTTCAAACCGATCAATCTTACTTCGATTACTAGATTTTGTTTTTATTGAAATATAAAATATATTAGAGACTTTTGGAATCCCTTGTAAATCCTGTATATGAGTGTTCTATGAGAACTTGTACTAGCTGTTAATTTATTTTTGACACACATGTAAGTTACATAAATTATCGATAAATAATGTAGTGCCTTACTACAAATTTGCATAAATAGCTAATATTATAAGAAAACTGATGATGAGAATGCGTGAATGAACTGAAAATGAGAATGCATAACATTTTCTTTTGAATATATTGAAGTTTGAAGAACCATCAGTTAAGGTCACCTCAAGGAGTGGTTATATTAAAACAATAATTTACTTAAAACTGTCCTTTTTAAAAAATATTTCCATTTCATTTATGAATAACGTGGTATTTTTTTTTTTTTGCTTTAATTTCAATTTTCCTTTTAAAAATCCTCAAAACCTCCACAACATTTTAAATATCTTTTTTCGAAAATAAAAAAAACTTTCTACACAGCTTCAAGATATTTTCCAAGAACCAAATATCTTCTGACATGTGGTTATTGAAAGATCGAAAAGACCCTTGTTGCACACATTTCCTTTCGACTTTTTTTGCAAACCAACATATTAAAAAGCAAACCAGTGGGAATGTAAAAACATTTTTTTTCCAACAATAGAAAGCACACAATTTTCTCTTAACATTTTACTTACAACGATATTCATATGTTTTTAATATTTTCAAAATAAGGATTAATATCATTGTGTTTGAAATGTAGTAGAATATAGTGGTTTTTTTTTTTGTTTTTTTCAAAAGAAATTATTACTGCAAAAAATTTAGTGTATAATGATGAGTTGGATTCAAGCTCGATTTTGTAAGTATTTTCTTTGAAATAAATAATATCAAAATGATCCTAGTTCATCTGGTGCACATATTCTTTTGATTTCTCTGCAAAAACCAGTATATTAAAAGACTAGAGCGAATTAAAAATCATTTTTATTTCAAACCGTTGAAAGTAATATGTTCTAATTCCTTTAATATTTGATTTACTTAGATACTGATCTGTTTTCAATGTATTGAAAAATACACATTTAATATTAATGTGTTTCAAAGTTAAAGGGAAAAAATCCAATTTTTCCTTTTTGAAAAGAAATTATTATTACTAAAAGTTTGGCATATAAGATTAGGTTGGATACAAGCTACTTCTTTGAATAAATGATGATATCGAAATAACTCTTTCGAAAAACTAAATGTGTGCTTCAAAAAACATAAATCTCATTAATTTTTGTTTAAAAAGTGAAATGAATCAATCTAATAAATTATATTGTTAAGTATTCTAATCACTAATATTAAAGTATTAACGTGCCAAAAATTACATTTTAAATGCATTTGTTATAATCAACGTAGAATATTTTTAAGCAAAATATAATTATACTAATGTTTTATGTCTTGAGCATTAGAAACTTATTTCTTAGAATATATTTCATCCAATTCACTAAGAGAAACAGAGCTACATTATTTACCATCATTAAAAGAAACCCGTACTAAGATTTTTAGTAACAGATAACGGTGGGATGCTAGTATGATAAATCATGAGTTATCATTCTTTAATGAAGAAAGCCATGGAATGGCAGCTGAAGATTTTGCTTTTAAAAGTATATGGATTAGTTTCGTAAAGAGGAAAACTCTAGTGAATTTCCATTCAGACAAATATAATGAAATATGTGCTTTCTTCTTACTTAATAAAGTCAATAATGTTGAAGTAGGTAAGTCAATTAAATAATACGAAAATTTTCAGTTAAATACTATAAATTCTAATTATTATCATTTGCGTGCTAATTTATAAAGGTTGGCTTATTTTTAAGACTTTAAAATATTGTAGTTTTCACATAGAAATGAAAAATGTATTTTTAATAAAGAAAACTATATAGTTTTTTATTTGAAAAAGCTATAATATCTATAAAATCTTAAAAACTATATAGTCTTAATTTGTGAACTCTTTTGCTGTATACATATTTTGAATACAAATGCCTGGTTATTGTTTTTATAAAATGTTAAATTAATTCATTAATATGTTAGCCAATTTGAAATATCAACATAACATACCATTTTGGAAAATACGCATAACGTTATAACTTTTACATTTAATAATTAAAAAAAAAAATATTTTTATGCACAATTTACAAATTTGAAAACTTTACATTTTCTTTCTATAAGACAATAAAATAAACACATTATATTTTGGTAATATTCCAATAATTTTTTGTGTATATATCTGTTAAATCAAAGCAATAGTCGTCGGTATTTGGTTTTTTTTTCCACTCCTACTTCCAGATTCTAACTGTGAACTATTGGAGTAGGTAAAACTAAATTTATAGGGGACTTTCTTATATTTATTCAGAGTATAAAAATTTCAATGTGTATACATAATAGTCTAGGAGAGAAAAGTTAAAGGGTATATAAAAGAATCGATTGTATGCATTCTACGAATGCCGGTACTTTCACATATGTGGCCAATACTGGTATTAAGCTTTTATTTTCCAGTATATTTATTCCACGAAATGTATATTTTAAAGTTTTTATACAACTGCGTATAATGATAAGTATGGAAATACAACAAAGGTTATGGCATTTAATAACTTTCTGTCAATCTTGAATCATACACACACAAGAACTTATTCATTTAACTGAATAAATAAACTAATTATATGATTTTTTGTTAAGGCACACTGTTAAAAATTTGAATCTACTTTACACAAAACATTGGTGCCCATTTAGCTGAAACCAAGATTTGGTGCTTAGTTTTACGATGTAATGGTGTTTACGGTCCGAGGTAGCACCATTAAATCTTGAAACTAAGCACCAAATGTTGGTTGCAGATAAATGGGAACTAATTTTTGGTGCAAGGTGGAGCAAAATTTTAACAGTGTATGTTTTTGGATGGTAGTTGAAATTTAAAAAAAATTAAATACGTATTATAAATTTCTTGCATAACCTGTATGAGTAAATTGAATAGCATAATGATAAGCATAAATCTGCATAAGTAAAATTTTAATATATTGAGTATAACAATAATTTGCATTAATTGTATGAATGTAAGTTTATAAATGTATATATGTATAAGAATAGTTAGTATAAATTAAATAACTACAATATTTAATAATTTACATACCAAACAATCTAAATGGTTCAATTACGCATATAGGTTTGTGTAGTTGGAATAGTTTAGTTTGAATTTTAGTATTTTATTTTAAATAGATTAGCTGGCTTTTTATACAACCTTTGTAAAACTATTCATTAATATTTAGATAAATTAATTTGTATGCATTTTGTCCTATTAAAAATAGATACTTAAATAATTAATTATAAATACTAACTCTGATAAATAATTTGAACCTTCGATTGTTTGATAAATAGGTATCTGATATATAAGTTTGAATAATGGTATATTTGCATAAACAAAAATATAAGAAAAACTAATTTAGGTTAAAAAATACATAACTTCATATAATTACTAATAATCTTATAAATATATGAAAATCTGTTATGAAGGCTAATATTTCAATTTTAGTAGCATATTACTTACTTTTTGTCATTTCATTTAATTTTCTTCATTTAAACTTTTTTCTCAAAAAACAACCTAAATACTTGAAACTATATTGTTGACTAAGATAAATATGAATGTTTATAAATATGTAAAGAAACTAAACTTGGCGGAAAAGAATTTTCAAATGTGATTCTGAATCCTCTGAGAACTTAACACCAAAAATGGCATCCTTTTAGTTTCTTGATCAAGTCAAAATAGTAAACACCAACAGTGTCAAGATCTTTTCTCTCCTTCGTAAAAAAACCAGTTTCTATTGAATGTTCCTGAAAGTTGTTTGGTGGCAAAATCCGCATGGGAATTTAAGTTAGATCGATGCGAATTTGTGCGTGGGAGCTTTTTTCCCCCCAAGTTTCAATTTACTGAATAAATCCTTGACAAAACTGATCCATTGATATGTTTCCTTCTGTATTTAAGAGATAACTGAGATTTGGAATCCTGAATAAATTGCTTTATTATATATTTTTAAATTTTAGGTAGAGAAGTCAGTTTTAGCTTCTGAATAAAAAGGTGAGCTTACGCAAATGCTATTTCTTTCGGTTCGTACTTAAGGTTGATTGAAATCGGCATATTCTAATGGACAAATTTATGATATCCTTCCTGTTTATTCTTTTGAGCAAAAAGGTGATACTTTAAAAATGATAAATGTAATTTTCAGGCAACTTTTTCTATACAGTCTCATTATTTTTCAGATTTATATGTTTTACGAAATTTCAAGCTTTACTTTTGATCCATTTTATCTGGTAGATATATTCTCTTTAGACCCACAACTGCTTGAAACATGATTTAAAGCTAATTTTTATGCATGTTATTCTTTTGGGTCTATGTAACGTACTGTTTAAGTTCAGAACTGATCCATGCACTTTAAGTACACTTAGACAAAAAATGACTATCTCCTTAAGCTTGAAAAAATCCTGAAATTTAATTGTTCAGATGTGAAATTTAATCATTCAAAACATACTAAAGAAAAATGCCTAAATTTTTTAACATATATTCTTACCATTATATTACTCAATATGAGGGTAGAATTTTTTTAATATTTTTAAAGATTGAAAGTTTTATACAGTTTTACTGTCGCCAAAAACAATTTCTGAAAATTCTGTAGAACATAAGAATGTTTTTTTTTAATTTTTTTTTCAAAGAACAAACCAAATATTTAAAAATGCTACACACACAAAATATCCAATACGTATGTGATACTTTGTTAAAGTTGGTAAGTACTCAAACAGCTTAGAAAATGTTTCTTAGATGCGTTGTTTTTTAACAAAGGAAAGATAGCCTTAAACTCCGACCCTTCTTAATCAAGGTTGAATTCATTGTAGGAAGCATATTTTAAATCTCTTTTAGAAATGTTGTATTTCCTATTTTAAACGAAATACGACAGTACCTTGAAAATTAACATGAAAAGTGATAAAGAAACGCTGTCATTGCTACGGCATCACTTGCAGATGAAGGCCAAAATGGAGCTAAAGTATAACATTGATTTTTTCTTTTTTATGACATTCCAATGCCCTTTCCTTTTAAAGTATACCACTGGATTTATAACAACTGCATTAAAATCAAAATATGTATTAATTAAGTTTGCACTCATTCTGAAAAATTTATATTTGAAAAAATTTTGATACATGTTAATTCCTATTTTAAAGTGAATTCGGTGATACATTGAAAATTTATATGAAAGGTAATAAAAAGCGTTGTTTCAGAGTAATAATTAACAAATAAGGCCATGATTTGGCCTCCCTTTCATATGAAGGTCTAATTTGAGTTAAAATATCCGGTTAAGTTTTTATTTTTGTTTATAACATTCCAATACCTTTTCACTTTAAACTATACCACTGAGTTTCTAACAGCCACACGATTGATTTATTGCAATTTCGATAAAACAAAGGACATTTCCTGGATAGATTTCAACAAACGTCTTCTTTAGTTCCATTACAATTGACAAATAGAGTTATTCTGCAATACTGTCAACAGAAATAAAGCTGTGATTTGAACACATCATAGATTTCCAATTTCAACAGTCAACTTAAGGGGAACCATCTGTTGGTTTGAATCTCTTAATTCAAAACAATAAAAAGATTTTGAAGTTATATTTGATTTTATTGTGTCTGAAGATGATAAGAATAATGAAGCAAGATTGAAATATTCATTAATAATAGTCTTCGTTAACATTTAATTGGGGACTTCAAAATGGTATTTTAATTTAACCAATGTATTGGGGTTATGTACATTCAATAAACTTTACTTTAATAAATATTGTTTCAGAACTCCTTAATTGAATTTAATTAAAAGAATTTTAATATGATATCAAACTTAGACAATTAAGAATGTCTCTTTCCAAAGTTTAGGAAACGTCTTATATTCAATATATATTAATTAATTTCTAAGGTTTAAAGGAAACCATTTATTATTGTATTAAAAGTGAGTGATTTAATAACTAAACTTTATCTCCAAAACAGCTAGTCGTGGTAAAAAAATCCACCAAAGTTAGATGGTCAGCCTTAAAAAATTATGAAATCACAAATGTTGGCCTTCAAGAAGCAGTTTTTCTTTTAAAGGATATATTTCCTCGGCTGAGGTGTACTGGGATTAATGCGATAAACCTTGTAACCTCAATTTCTTACTTTTTAAATCTTATTTTTTCGGCTATCAATACTTTTTATAGCGGCTCGTTATGTCAAAGAATAAAATATGGTCGAAGGAGATTTTATTTGGTACATATATACACATAATCATGCATATTATATATTTATTTTCATATTATAGATATTATTAATAAATTTGCATATTAAAGATATTATTGAAGTGATAGAACTTATAAACTCGGGTTTTTCTTACTGTATGTACTTTTATTATTTTTTTTTTGTCAATCAATATTTTTTGTTGCGGCTTGTTATGTCAGAGAGTAAGATATATTCAATGACAATTTTATTGAAAACAATTATCGATATAATGATGCATATGAGAGAAATTTTCCGTATTAAAATTATTATTACTATTTTTTAAATATTATAAATATTATTAATAATTTTGCATTATATAGATGTTATTAATGCTTTTAAACCTGTAATTTCAGGTTTTTCTTACTTTTTATGTCTTAGTTTTTTGGTTATCAATAACTTATGTAGCAGCTCATTATGTTTTCGGAAATGATATATGAAATGGAGATTTTACTAGGAATTTATTGAATGTTTATAATGATACATATTATAGATATTTTTAAAAATTAGAAACATTATTTTAAAAAGTCTATTTTATTGTCGCATTCATTCAAAACACTGGAACTATTTATAGCCATAAGGCGTTTAGTTTGCAATCAAAATTCAAATTCAGGATCATTTACTTAAATCCAATATTTTCTCCTCTGGTTTACCATTTGGAGAAAAAAGGTATACATGAAATGTCTAGGCTAGGCGTTTTAACTTAAGTACATCTGCAAAAAAAACTATTACGTACTCAATAAGTACTAACTGTACTAAAAAAACACAAATCTCATGGATTTATTTTCAGATTTTATAAATATCAATAAAAGTTGTATCAAAAACTCGTATCTTCAATTCAAAAATATGTTATCAAGACAAGTTTATCGATTCGAATTTATATAATCAAGACATGGCAAGCTAGAGTTTTTATAGCCTTCATTCTTAAACAAAAATGAGTAGACAGTACCTTAAACATATAATTTGAGATTATTTCGAAATAACCTTAGCTTGTAAAGGTCATGAGGTCATGATCTTAATTTTAAACATTTTGTACAAGTACCTCAAAGAAATTAAACGTGTCCACTTGATGGCAACCATTAGATTTCCTAACTTTTTCTAGATGGCAATTTTACTTGGTGTTTTATTTTACAACGTCAAGGTTTTTTTTTTTTTTTTTTTTTTTTTTTTTTTTTTTTTTTGAAGAAACAATATTTTAAACAATACTAGTCAATACAATTAAACAAATGCGTAAATGATTAGTAAATAGTTTTGATTTCTAATCGAATAAGGATTGCTCTGTATTACATACTCAATTGTTTAAATGTTCAACACAGACTCACTAACATAATTCTAATAAATAGTGAAAATATATTATTATTTTAGCAAAAAAATCTCAGTATTGACAACTAATATTTAAAATAATACTTGTATCTTTATTAACACAATTGAAATGTATGAGGGATTTAGTAAATAGTTTTGATTACTTATGGAATAGAGATTGTTCCCTTATAATATTTGATTACTATCCCGCTAGCTCCCAATATTAAATTATTATAACTACTTCCAAATATCCATGAGCTATTTTAGATAAGTTTGTCAATTAACTGAATATCAGTTGAGGCAAATTTGTCAAATAGTGGTATTTGTTTGCATGAATCTCATACGCTAGTGCGCATCACAAAAGCAAACATAATGACTTCAAAGCAGGATATGTACCCTCATGTAATCCATTCTTCAGCCAAATTTAATCAACTTGCTTTCAAATTCTAACCATTTGAAATATGATTTGAAGGTATTAAAATAATAAAAAATTTAAACTTAGTACCAAATGAAGAGCTTAGAGATAGCATTTAACACAAACTAAGTTGCATAGAAATGGCTAAACATCTGTTTAATAAAATACGAAATACTTATACAATTAGTTTTCATTCCAGAGTTTTTCAAAGTCACTTGATAGCTTTTCAATTAGATGATTGTGAGAAAAGAAAATCTTGTTTTATTAACGACATTTAAATATCTCGATAACTAAATAACGAGGATAAGGATAGGCATGACCATTTGAGATACTAAGATTCGTTAGAAAATTAATTTTACATTTAAAGTAGTATTTAAATATTATATTTTGCATCAAATCATACAAATTATGAAACATAGTTGTAAATCATATGATAGCTACTCATATATCTACAGCTGTATAGCTGAGAGTATAAGACCTTGACATGTTTCTAAGAACATATGAACACTCTTACATGGTAACATAAAGGACTCAACTATGCTTGCTATCTATACATATGAAACACTTTCTAGTCATCACTCAATATCTTTCAGATCCTATAATCTTACTTAATGATAGAAAGTTAATCTCTGCCTATGTTCTGGCACAAATACAATTTTCTGGGTATAAACGTGGATGTTCAATATTGCCTTATGTCGAACGATCAATGAAAAGTAAATAAAGAGAATTGTTATATGTCTTTAATAACATTTCTTTATTATTTTCGATACAACAATCTTAAGAATTCCCTGGTAAGCTAAATTGTAGGCTGATAAGTTTCTTCTGTATTGCTTGTTTTTAGAACTTATAAATTAACAAGTATGACATTGAATATAAAATTGTAGGTAATTTTTAATGGCTATTAATTTGGGTAATATCTTATCGACTGATAATATTTTTGTTGTGCATTAACAAGAGTTTTCGGTCACGGAACAAGAAATTATTACGTCATTCTCAAGCATATCGAAAATCTAATTAACTGTTAACTGTAGTGTTTTTGTACTTTTAGTTCGCATTTCGAGTTTTGGTTTTAGTTTCAATTTGAAGAATGTGGGGAATTAACTTCCATTGAGGAAGTTGTGTGTTTTTGTGTGTTTCGTGATGTCTTGATAAAGTTTGTTTAAAATTCCAATGGCTCTGTGTCAGTTACTGCGTTTTATAAGAACTTGAATTTTAAGAATTTTTTTTTCAAAAATTAGCATTTCTTTCAATATGTAATTAATGGCAATTATTCTTTAAAGTTATTTTTTACCAGTTTTAATTAATCCAAAGGATTACATTGAGAATAATCGTCAATCTGTCCTATCCCATAGACGTAATACTTATTTTTTGTAAACAATATCTGTCAAAATATTCTTTTTAAACATACGAATTCTATTAACAGGTATTTACTCAAGAATAAACTGAAAATCTGATAGAAGAAAAGTTTTGAGATTTTCTTTTATTGCATTTGAATGACAGTTTGGTGATAATTTTTATACGAGACAAAAAACAACACCAAAATGGCAATTTTGGTGATATAGTTTTTGATAATTCTTACATTATCCTTTCTTGTAAGTGAAACATAGGAGAGGAGAAAAACGGTCGTTGATGAGCGATGCTCATGGGAAGAGAACCTGTTGAAGACATTCGTTTTTCAGATTTTTACGCCTCTATATCATTTTTATGGGAATTTATAGCATTTTACGGGAAGATGGAGATGTTTAAGATGCATTATCACAATGATCCAAATCGTTACCTCTATTTTTTAGCAATTACTGAAAAACAGGATTTTTTCAATGGCAGCTACCTTATGAGCATGCGCAATATAGATGAAAACCTTAATGGTATGTTCGACGGCCACTACTAACCTATACACCATATTTGAACATCGTAGGTTATTTCCTTCGAGAGCTTTGCTGACCACATACACACTAGGGTGGAGCGAAAAATTAAAAAGTCAGAAAAATGATTCGGCAATGGGTACAAAAGTGGTTTTTTTTGCATTTTTGAATCAACACAGCACCGACTTATTTTAAATTTAAGTGATATCTACCGGCTTAAACCTGGCTCTTAAAGTCTCAGAAAACGAAAAAAATTCTGCAAATTTTATAGTTTAAAAAGTAACTAGAAATAACAAAACATCGACAGGGGGTGCAAAATATATAATTTAAGATTGTTAATATGCATGCTAAATTATTTCAACTTTAAATAATATCTTCCGGTGACCCCAAACACCTGAAAACTGTCCAAAAATCAAATTTTATGCAAATTTTGTCTCTAAATAAATAGACCATATAGTGTAAAAAAAAAAAAGGTAACAATATGCTCCTTTTTTACGTTATGACTTTCCTAGACATAATTTTTATTCACTGCACGTATATAAAGTAACTCATGGAGGAGTTATTAAATACATTTAATTTTCCAAAAATGTAAGTTTTCATTCCAAACCTATTCAAAATGAAATACTATCAACCCTGCTTCTCCAAGTCACACATTCCCATCATTTGACCTTGAACACTGGGTCAAAAATATGTACTACATTCAAGGAGAGATTGAAATAGTATCCAAGTACTGAAAAAAGAAGAGTATTTTACAATTCTCCAAGAACCAGGCTCGCAATATATCGGCCATGTTACTGGAGAAGCAAAAACTAAAAGAACCCATAATACAATTTCTGGAAGTGGAATAGATCTGAATGAACTTATTGTAATTGAATGTGATGGAACGAACGTCATTGAAGTTTGTTCCATCACAAAGGATGAGTAATTCTTTTGCTAGAGCTGGAACTTGGGAGATTATTACAATGGTGCATTTGCTTGCTCCATACAAACGAACTGCCCTTACGACACCTCTTATGTGCTTTGGATGGTACCACAGTTGGTCCCAAAGCATTTTTCTGGCCAACTGGTCAAGCCATTAAAACCTGCGAGAATCTCACTATAAAGAAATTTGTCTCGATAAGTTTCGAGAGTATGATAGTTTGATTCTCAGTAATGACCAGACATATTTAAATGATATTTGTTTAGCTGTATCCCTTGGTGCATGTTCTTCCGATTTTTAATTGAAAAAACCTGGTCTTGTTGCACACTCAAGATGGCTAACAACTGTAAACCGTATTTTAAAATTGTATGCAGGTACAGAAACTCCAAAAGAAAATGTGTGCTACAGCTGATATTATGAAAGTATATGCAATTTTATGGTTTCATGTAAATAGAAAGAGCTCTCTTACAGAAGGAACACGTCATATATGGATACTTATATTATTTTCTCGATATATGACACCGGATATCCAATTTATAATTGGTAATGTTTTTCAGCGAAACAGGTTTTTTTTTTTTTTTTTTTTGTCTTTTTTTTTTTTTGTCATCCCAAAACTTAATTGCTTGAAGTCAAAAGAAAGAAACTGTCAACATTAGAATTTTTAAAGAGCCAAAACTTAACTTCAAATCAGGAGATTACACTGAACTTATTAATTGGCAAACAGTTGGTCCCTAAAGATCCCCCTAAAATGAATAATATCTTAATGTCTCAACATATGAAATTAAGAGTGCAGTGAATAGCTGGAAAGCAGTAGAATGGGCGACATATCCTTGTCAGACTCAAGCAGTTCAATGTGGAGCCCGACCTGTCTCTGAAGCATCAGAAAGTGTATGCGGAGAAATGAAGCCTATGGTTTCATATTAAATAGACTAAAATCAAGGTCCTTAGTAAAAAGTCTCAACACTAAGTCTCAACACTAAGTCAATTATAAGAGATTTCAAATGAACTTTATTTTCAATTAACTAGTAATGAATCTTTCATTAATGATGATGGTAACAAGCTAAAGTTGAACCCAAGTAAATGATTAATCACCTTAAAAAGATGTTCGAAATGTAAGTATCTTTCACAGATGGATTATTATAATAAAATCTAGTAAGTTTACTTTTATATAAACTTAAATTTTAATATTATATTCTTCGAACTTGGAAATACTTTTTTTTTTTTTTTAAATGTGATTTTTGACTCGATTTCAATAGGCTTGGAGTACATAAAAATATGAAGCAAATTTAAAATACTTTTTTCTATATTTACGTTCATCTAAATTATATTATTAAATTATTCTGCTGATTCTGTAATTTTTTTTACGAAATGTTCCCTTTAGGGTACTTTTTGCTAAAAAATCACTTTTCAGCAAATTTTCTGGAAGCTGGGGGCACCGGAAGATATTAACGGATTTTGATAACACTTTTACGATAATATAATGAACCCAAAATACAACTTTAGCACACCATGCCGATTGGAATTTCGAAAAAAAGGTTTTTTCACTCCACCCTAATACACACACACACTTTTTCTAGACAACTTTTTTGAAGACAGGATGTTCCAAAACTAGGAGAAATGACAAATCTTTAAACTTTTTTGGACCCAAAACAATACTTTCGCTAACCAATGTAAACATATGGAGAATTGAAACCAGCACCAACAAATGTTAGGAAATTAATTTCTTTTTAAACAAGATCCTATTCTGATATGACTCTTTTTGTTTTATTCATATGTATAACCATTCATATTATTAAGGGGGTCTAGGACTCAAAATTTTAAAAATTCTCAATTTTTTTTTATTATTGTAAAACATAATGTAAATATTTTTAAACAAAATGGCATACAAATTTTGTTTCCATCTTTAGTATAACTTGAAATATTTAAGTTTTTGTTACATGACAACTGTATCCCACACATGCCATCTTGAAACTTTGAAACTGTTTTTCTCTGTGATGGCTTTTTGTCCCTTTTTCGAGTTTAAATTGATATAACTTAAAAATTACTTGATATAAATCTATGAAACTTTCCACAATTATTTTTCATATAAATTTCTTTAATTTGTCTTCATGAATAATATTTTTTTTTTATTTAACTTTAAAAAAAAAAACTTTTGGAGCTTTGCATACTATGGATTTTATACAGTTTTTGCACAAAATAATTTTTTTAATTTTTTCTAATTACTGTATTGAAAAACCATGGAGAATTTTTTTTAAATGAATTATAAGAAGTAGTTTTATGCAAAAATGAAGTGATATTTAAAAAAAGTTTTTTAGATATATCAAATTTAGGAAATATCAAAATTTTAAAGTTTTTTAATTTTTTAAAAAAGTATTTTTTAAATTTGGAAATTTAAATTAGTTTTTAAAGTTTTAAAGCATACATTACTGCATAAAAAAATTTCAGAAAAATAATTCTAAAAATAGAGATTTTAGAATTTTGAGTCCCAGACCCTCTTAACTCAGAATAAAACACTTCTAAAATAGTACTTGTAGCTGAAGGCTTAAAGGAAAAGCAATTGAGGTCTCAAAAAATTGATTTTTGGATTTTATATACATTATTGAGACATTATTTAAACTATTTTCTGCAGTCTGGATAAATATACAATTACTTCTTATTAAATAAATACGCTATATTAAATAAACTCATTACAAGCCTAAACTTTAGGTCACCAGTATACTTTGAAAAATTTCAAAATTTGATAAAAAATACTTCAGTAGCCCACTAAATTTGGCCAACATCGGCCAACTTCGTCCAATGATGGATAAAACATACTGGAAGTTTTGAAGTGTTAATGCACAGTTTCAAAATTGAAATATTTTATTGATAAGAAAGGACGGTGGGGAAAATATGTTTTGTGACGTTTTTTACATGTTTATTTTTAAAAATATTTTCTATTTTAGAACGGTGATCGACACAGGTAACACAGCAGCATTGCGAAAAGTCGGAAACAGGAATTTTGGAAGATTGGCTAATTCTAGTCGAAACTTGAGCATCATTAAAAAAGGGCAGGACTTTTTTAAAAAGCAAACATGTCAAAAACCTCACAAAACATTTGTGTCTTACGTCTTTTCTTATAAATAAAATATTTCAATTTTAAAACTGTGCATAAGCATTTGAAAGCTTCCAGTATATTTCATCCAGCATTGGATTAAATTGACCAATATCGGTATCCAAGGGCTGATTTAAACGTTCCACATCAGGACTGGCTAATGTCATCAGATTTTGGCCAAAGTTGCTGTGCTATTGGGAGAGTTTCGTCCGGAATTGACCAATCTTCTTGAACCTCTATTTGTGACATTGGCCAATATTGCTGCACTACCTGGGTAAACAGTTATATTGTTTACTGTAGAATGCACTCAAACTTAATAGTTTTAAAATGATATTATATTTAAAAAAAATGTAAACTACATATTTGTGAAGGTACACAATGCTAAAAGATTACTACCGCAAATTTTAAACTTTATTTGTGAGGAAATAGTTTTTGTGAGTATAAGACTCTTTTTCACTACTGATAAATTCAGTTTGAATTAACCAACTCAAAAAATTAAAGCACCGTAAAGTGCACATTTTAGATTGAGAATCTAATTAAATCAAGTAAAATCCCTGAATTTTTTTTTTTAAACTTATACTGCATGCATGCATATCATGACAAAAAATCCTTTAAAAATGTATCTAAAACTTTTAAACACTTTTGCTCTTATTTAGTCCAAGTTAGAAATCTCTTTGAAATCTACCTACCGTTCCTTTCCTCTAAGCCCTAAGGCGAGAGTTTCACACCAAGATGTTTCGGAGAGAAATGATTTCTTTTTGCAAAAGTTGCAACGAGAGTTCGCTCTAATAATCTCCGGTTTGTCACTCCTTACAAGACTCAACTCATTTGCTGCGTCCGGAGATTTATCTTTATTATTGCATACATTTTCGAGGAAAAATTGAGGCTTTTTTTAAAAAAAAAATGTTCTTTAAATTTTTATGGAGATAATCATACTTTAACTGAGTTGACTTTAGGCTTTTAAAATATTATATCAGTTTTTGTTTCTGTAAAGTGTTAATTCATTTTGTTATTATCTTTATCAAATAGATTAAGGTATACATATACAATTGAGATGATTTTCTTTAATTTTTAAGTAATAATTTCAAACTTTTTGGCAGAATATCAGAATTAAAATTGATGCATTTATATAAATAAACTTTTTTTCCGTCAATTTTTTAATCAGCTAATTGCAATTAAAGTGACTAATTAGGACATTATTAGAACATACATAAATAAACTTGTGATGACCTTAGAAGTAAGATTTTTACTGCAAATAAAATATATTATATTGACGCATGTTCCTAGGGATAATTTTGAATTTGGAATATTTATTTAATTATAAATTTTTAAATAAAATGTTTAAAAAAATACATAGTTTTTAACAAAAAATTAAGATTAAAATATTCATAAAAAATGTGTTTTTGACAATATATGTTAGATTCTCCATAGAAAACACATTCACAACTTGTGTCTTGAAAACACAATTAAAATTTTCTGAATCAGACTATTTATTAGGAAGTTATAACCGTTGGCGTAAAGTCATATGATACCAAAATGTCATTCTTCAGAAAACGCGTTTAAAGTTTACTACACTAATGAACGTGATACAAAATAGGTACACAAAACCCTCTGTAATTTAAAAAGTAAATTGAGTTTGAGAAAGAAAATGGTATTATTTTAAAGGTAATGAATTCGGGAATATTTTAAAACAAAAAAACAAAAATGCAGACTTGAGTCAAATTTTGAAATTCCTAATGTATATGTATACCTTAACGATTAAAGAAATATTAAATAATTTTTTTCTTATTATCTAAGTACATTAAACAATACTAGAATAGATTTGATGTATCAATTCTATCTTCCAAAAATAATTAGTCGTTGTAAGAGGTTCCTCAAAATTATGTGGTCAATGAAAACAAATTAGTAAATCTAATCGTTGACTCTACATGGCAGTGTTTTCGAAGCTTTAAGGTTATTTGCACATCATGGACTAAACTATGATTAATGGCAAGAACACCAGAAAAGCTCTGGTGTAAAGTAGACCAAATATATGAATTATGGATTATTTTGAGAAAAATCTAGACTGCCAAGAACTAATTGTCAACTGGAGATCTTCGCAATTATTCCAATTCAATTCATGGTGAACAAAGTACCCCAAGGATTTAAAACTCGTACAGCAACCATTATATTTGATAACTTTTCTGGTTGATTATAATGCTTGGCGGGCTCTATTATAAGGTCTAGTTGTTTTTGGAAGGTGTTATTTATTTTTACAGTGCTCGTTATGTTTAACATTAGATACAGACGATGGAAAATAATTAATGCTTATTTTAAACCTCAAAATGCTAGGAATTTATAACTATATATAGATCTTATAAACATTACGAAATTTAGGCAACAACTTGCAAAACTGAAGGATGGCATAAAATGGAATTATCTGATGTATATGAAAAATCAGAGAAAAGAGTCTAATGCTTAATTACTGATAAATGAATGTGTCCCTGGGATTAATTTTAAGATATAGAAAATATTAAGTTTTAAAATTTCAAAATTGGAAAAGATTTTTGCAAACATCACTGTATCCACTTTCGTTAGTTTTTACGAGATATAAAGTAATTTTTCAATGCAAGAAGCAATCTCCTATAGGACTAAAAGTTAATGAAAAGAATTCAGTTGGATCATATTACACAAAAATAAGTGTTTGAGTGTATGTGCGATAGGGGGAAATCAGAAAATTAGTCTAACACATGAGAGAAAGTTAAGCACTTTATTTAAAACATAAAATCATATAAAAAAAGGGAACTGTAGACGAGTTTTTAGTTACGTTTGTAGACGAGTTTTAAATGAACATGTAAAACTTGAAGTGGTACATGAGGAAGTTGAAAGTTAAAATTTCAGATAAATAAATGTATTCTCTAAACTTGAATTAAGGGGAGTTGGTACCCTCAATACCGGTAATGTTAATTTGACATATTTCATGTACATTTTTCTCAGAAAGTATTTGACATAGAAACCTATTTTCTTTCCAGTGCATTTAGCAGACACTTGTTATATTACTGAAGTTAGCTTTTGATAGTAATTCGTTTACTTTTTTTTTTTTTTTTTTTTTTTTTTTTGTAATGAGTTTTTGTGAAAGTCACTCAAATTTGTACAAAATCACAAGTTTTTTTTGCCGAAAAACGCCAAACCAAAAAATATTTTTAAAACAACAAAATTTCCCTTCTGTATGCACAGATACATAAAAGGAATATGTGGTAAAAAAATTCAGGAAGATAGTTTGCACGTTCTCTGAGAAAAAGGTACATGAATAATGCAAAATGTAGTTTTGAGAAAAACAAATCTTAAAGAAAACTTTACTTAAAATAATAGTTACCAATTTTGTGGTAAAAAAATTATTAAAAATACTTTTAGTTGAGGAATTATTACGAATGAGGTATTATTTTAAAGGGGAGAAGTTAAAGTTTCATAAACAATAATAAACTCAAAATCGATTATTTATAAATTTTTGGGTACTAACTCCCCTTAAAACTACCAAACAACATACAATTTTCCTGGACATTTACTCATTCTAGGCAAAAGCGGATCTCTTAGACTACGTAAAACTAAAATTCTTTCAAAACTTAAAATCGCACCCAGCACTATTACTAAATGCATAATATTCCACATATATATATAGAAGAGCTTGATACGACATTCAATTTAATTAGTTAATATGTACTAATAAACAAAGATAAAATATCCCTTATGTTTGGGATATCACTTTATAAGTATTATTCAAAATAAAATATAAATATCTCCCAAAGAATATCTAGATAGCAATTAAATTTATAAAGTAAAAAAGTTAAAAATTCTAGCATTCAATTACCACTTTTAAAAAACTTTTTTCAAGTGATGAAGTAATTTAAATTTATTTAATAAACAAACAGTAGTACTGAGGTATTTAATGTAGAAATCAAAGAAAAACGTGCGTTTTTCCGTATCCAACAAATATAAAAAAGGGCACTCAGCAGTAATTAGATTACTTCATATATACACCTTATAATGCAAATAACAATTAAACTTTTTTAATTTTATGAATCTTGAGTAATGAAATACCCATTATTTGCAAGAATTTCTCTCGCAAAAAAGTAATTAACCATTCAACAGCTGTAAATGAAAGTTGTGTTGTGGGGTAATTAATTTTTTAAAACTTTTTCACGTTTCAACTGCTATAGACAGAAAAAAAATTAACCAAAAGAGGTGTGATAGTTTTTTTTTTTTTTTTATTATTTATTTATTTACTTTTTTTTAATATTTCCTGTGAAATGTTTTGACAATTTGTTACGTTGAAGATTATGGTAATTTGATACAAAAACATTGCTCAACTTACTTTTTTAAATATGATAAGTGTTTTCACAAACTTGCACTTCCATTGTGGTCTGTGTAAAACGATATTTTTTTTTAAAAATGTTTTGGACCTTTCTATATTACTTTTCTATGATACATCAAACTTTAAGAGAACTGAGATGGAAAAAATGTGCTATCCCATATAAGCAATAATTTTACATTTTATAACTGGAGAAAGTAATAGAGGAGCTCAGTTGGTGAATCTGTTAAATAAAGGTGCTTTCCAAAACACTTAATATGTTCATCCTGTAGTTCTTCAATTACAGATCTATAAGTTATTTTAATACACTGTGCAAGCGTATTACCATGAACAAGTATACTCTAAGTTATTTTTATAACATGTACAAGGATCTGTAAGTCATTTTTATACCATGTACTAGCACACTGTAGCTAATTTAAATACTTGTAAGAGCATACTGTAATTTTGATATAATGTGCAAGCATACCATATATATTTTTTTTTTTTGGCTTTTACAAGCATAGTGTAATTTATTTTGATACTCTGTAAAAAGGGACTGTAAGCTGTTTTTATACCATGCACTAACATAGGGAAACCTGTAAAAGAATACTTTAAAGTATTTTGATAGTATATAAAAGCATACTGTAATTTTGATACCATTTACAAGCGTATGGGATTATTAAGCCTGCCTTCAAAATTATATTCAATAAAGCATGTAATATCTAGCACAAAACATTGCATTTGAACATTAACGGTTTTTCTCACTGAGAATTACTATCTCCTATTCCATTTAATCTTTAAATATGATTTCACAGTTCAATGGTAGATGCAATGCCGATCATTGAGTAATTTTTATCGTAAGTATGCACTATATCCTTAAGAAAATAAAAATGAATATCTTTATAAGGAATTATATAAATAAGAAGTTAAGGCTGTAGCTTATCCAAATTCGCTTTTCTCAAGGATGGAACTATCTAAATGCTTTAAAATAAGTAAAGGGAATGGGAAAAAAAACGGCAGGATTCTATTTCCATTACGCAACTTATTTCAAACTTTTATTCATCCCTCTCAATTTTGAGCGCCTTACTAGCCGCGTAAAACTACTTCAATCTCGCGACTACTGATGCCAACTACTTCTAAAATTTAAAATGCTCAAAAGCTCCCTAATCCAATTCTTGAACAACGTCTTTCGAAAGAATAGATACTTTCAAACAATGGAGTAAAAATATATTTTACGGTTCAGTTAGGATGTTGGTCACCGATGCGGGTAGTATTTTTCAAGTCAGTGATGCTGAGAGTTGAACTAAGTAAAAAATTTAGTTTGCTTTTGAAGTTACAAAATCTCTGAAAGTTTACGATTGAATTAAATATTAAAAAATATTTTCAAAATATTGACTGTACTTTAAGAGGGTCTGGGACTCAAAATTCTAAAATCTTTATTTTTAGAAATATTTTTCTGAAATTTTTATGCAGTAATCTATGTTGTTTTGAAACTTAAAAAATAAAATTAATATTTTTCTTTATATTAAAAACCTTTAAAATTTTGACATTTCCTAAATTTGATATATCTAAAAAACTTTTATAAAAAATCACTTTATTTTTTAATGAAATTAATTCAAATAGCTCATATTAAAAATTCTCTTCATGATTTTTCAGTAAAGTAATTATAAAAAAATTTAAAAAAATATTTTGTGTTGTAAAAACTGTATAAAACCCATAGTATGCTAAGCTCCAGTTACTTTTTAAAATAAGTTAAATAAAAAAACAAAATTCCTGAATAAAAATTAAAAAAATATATATGAAAAATAATTGTGGAAAGTTTCATAGGTTTATAACAAGTATTTTTTAAGTTTTATCGATTCAAACTCAAAAAAGGAATAAAAAGCCATCACCATCAGAAACATTTTCAAAGTTTCAAGATCACATGTCTGAGATACAATTGTCATGTAACAAACACTTAAATATTTCAAGTTCTACTAATGATAGAAACAAAAATGTTATTCAATTTTATTCACAAATATTTGTATTGTATTTATCAATAACAAAACTTTTTTCTTGAAATTTTTTTTAATTTTTTGTCCCAGACCCCCTTAAATAATAAAAAAATAATTTCCGTTTGGTAGAACAGTAATAAATAGCAATTTAAAAATATAAAACTTGTCCATTTGTTGTCTTATTTTTTTATCCACTTTTAAACTAAAAAAAAACTTGTTCAAAACAAAGGATATGGTTTTTTAATATTGTTAAAAATAATTTGACTAAAGTAATCACATGTTTAATCAATTTAATAAAAGAAAATGAAACGAGTATACTATGATATATATACCTAGCTATAAAGCACAAATAAAATAAAAATTGTTAAATAAGACAAAATTTAGCAAACACTGTTTTGCATAAAACCAGAGAGCATAGCAGGATTTGAGGACTAGAAATAGAAAACGACCTAAGTCCAAAAAAAAAGAAAAAATTTCTGGAGAATCGAAAAATGAAAAACATTCTCTTTGGTTCTTCAGGCTATGACTAAGTACCAGATTGAATTTAAACTATTGCTACCGGAGTTCGCACTTTGAGAGTTTTCCAGTTTGTTCAGCTTGCTCTTAAGGTCATTTTTCCATAAAAAAAGAATTTCGATTTTTTTGGTACTTAGGTTGTTTTCCATTTCTAGTCCTCATTTTACATAGCCATTTTTTTAATTCTTATTTGTAAACAACGTGGAGATGGATCGTCAGCTTGTCAATGCATAGTAGACCAAATTCTTCCTTTGCTGGCCACAATATGTACAGAAATAAAAGACATAAATTTAAATACCAGGTATAAAATTATAATTACATATAATTAAGGGGGTCCAGTACCGAATTTTTTTCAAAAATCCCAAATTTGTTTTCTGATTTTAAAAAATAGTTCATACATTCCTGAAGATAATGATGTTTTTATCTTAGTCCTCCGGTGATTAGAATGCCACAAAATTACCTGTTATTTAAGCATCACTAATGGGCGTAATACCTTGAAGCGTCTGCTTAAAGTGCGTTTTTGAACACTAGTGTTTTTCACAGATGTTGCATATTCAAATCGATATATCTCCAGAACCATTAACAATTGGCTATTCAAATTTTTGGAGCATTTAATTTGTATAGTTTTAAATATTTTTTCTTCACAGAATTTAATTTTTTTAATTCTGTTTTAAAATATAACATTTAACGTAAAAGATAACATTAAAAAAAAACAAAAATTTCAATATTTTAACTTTGAGAATTTTTTTCATTTTTTTTAATTCACCTATCAAAATTCTGTGAAGACAAAATTTTCTTTATATAATTATGTATTACAGAAAGCTTTCACTTTGAAAAAAAAAATATTTTTTCTTGACTTATATCAAAATACGCAAACATCAATTATTATGGATTTTTCTTGGTTTTTAATTTGTTTTTAAATAACTAAACACAATATTTAAAAAAACATTTTCTCAAAGATATATAAATAGTATCTCATACATAAAATACATTTTTGACATAAAAATGCACATAAATAAAGTTTTTTTTTATTTTCGGTACCGGACCCCCCTTAACAAAGTTTGAAAATAAAAACAAATGATCATTCTTATTTAATTTTTAAAATAAAATTATAAAAAAAATAACAACATATTTTTAAAGTTTAACATTAAATAAACCAGTTATTTTTTCTTAAAATTGTGTTAATGATCTATTATTACTATTTTCACACCTAGTATGAAATTTCATGTCTTAAATCGCATATGAATGGCGGCATAATTTGTGGTCAAATAAAAGAAGCATTAGGTGTATTTGTCAGAGACAGGTTTATGATCTCTAACAAAATGAAGGACCAAGCGATATAATATTGTATCGACAAGTTATTGGAAAACTCGTAATTAAATGGCAAACTACCTATGCATTTAAATCCAAGTATCCTCGTTGAGGCAAAATTGCCATCGAATAATCCTATTATAAACACAATAATACTTAATAGGAATTCCCCATAGAATCAATCATACTTTATTGATATCTTGTGCCACAATTGGATTTCATGAGCGATTGTGGATTACTAATAGGCGGTAAACATAATAATTGCAGTGTCTCCTAGGTGTTTGGAAATCAATTAGTAAACTAGTCGCAAAGTGATAGTATTAGTGTGTGCTTCATACGAAAGTGACATTGCTTACAATACTAGAGAATGGGGAATTGCTTGTGTGACTCAATTGTTATTTGAATTGAACTTGAATGGAATAGATTGAGAATTCTCTACCATTGTCCAAATGTATTAATGTTTGAGATTAGGGATATAGTTGCGTTCAAATATTTGGATTTCATAACCAGGTGGTTAAGGGGGTCCAATACCAAAACTAAAAAAAAAAAACTTTGTATGTAAATATTTTTAAGTCAAAAATCGTATATATAAGATACTAATTATATGACCTTGAGATAATTTTTTTTTTAATATTTTGTTTATTTTTAAAAAAAAAAAAATTTAAATTAAAACTAAGAAAAATCAATAATAATTGATGTTTGCATGATTTTTTTTTTTTCAAAATTAAAGTTTTGTGTAATACATAATTATATAAAGAAAATATTGTCTTCACAGAATTTGGATGGGTGGAATTAGAAAAAATTCAAAAATATCTCAAAGTTAAAATTTTGAAATGTGTGTTTTTTATGTTATTCTTTACGCTAAATATCATGTTTTAAAACAGAATTTAAAAAATAAAATTATGTGCAGGCAAAATGTTTAAAACTATATAAATGAAATGCTCCAAAAATTTGAATAGCCATTTATTAATGGTTCTGGAGATATATCAATTCGAATTTGCAACTATTGTGAAAAACACTAGTACTCGAAAAACGCACTTAAGCAGACGTTTCAATGCGTTACTTTCATTAGTGATGTTTAAATAACAGGTAATTTCATGGCGTTTTAATCACCGGAACAATAAAATAAAAACATAATTCCTTTCAAAAATGCGCAAACTAGTTTTTAAAATTAATTAAAAAAAAGTGTGATTTTTTACGAAATTTCGGTACTGGATCTCTTTAATATTAAAATAATATAATGGTTAATCTTAATATAAGGTTGTTTTAATTAAATTTGAACCTTTTAAAAATGGACCACTAATCATAATGATCTGAAATTTTGTGTAAGAATACGCGACGAAGATACAAATGGTATGGAATAAGAAAAAAATATATATATTTCCAAACAATTTCCGCCTTCAGTGCATATATTCAAATAAAATTAGTATTCATTTTTTTCACCTACTTATTAGTTTAATCAACGTTCTTATTAAAGTCGTATTACAATGTCTTCTTAAGATCAAAGTTGTTTATCTGAATAGTGACAATGATACGCAATAGTATCATTCATTCAGTATTACACCGCGGATGAATATTTAACACACACTATGTTCTTTAATATAAAATTGCACCTGCCATAAATTTTATACGCTAAATTTTTGTTGAACAAGAATAGTCTAGGATAGCACTCACCACTAACTTTTAAATAAGACTGTATGACTTATGTTGGAGCTTTTCGCGTGCCGCAGATTTATATAGAATACGTAAATGCATATCTTTCATTGTTATTGATTCTACAATACAAAGCATTTCCGAAAGCTGAAAAATAAATATTTTTTTTATCTTAAAAAATTTATAATTTTTTTCCCAATAATTAAAAAATAATTTTCATTTATACGCAAATCAATGTCTAAAAAAGAAGTTAATCTTTTGTCAGCTGTGAAAATCTGAGTTGATCTAACTTTTAATACAGTTATTTAAACCTTACCTCCAAATTCTCCCGTTTTAGACGATGTCAATTGTGACAATGATGGTCAAAATCGTGCCGTTTTTTTTAATTTTTTTTTTTTTTTTTTATGACAATGTCTCATTCTGTCACTGTATTTGTCGCAGACATTCTTAATAAATCGTACAAATGAGTGCAAATTAAGGGGATTTGGTACAGTTAAATTTTTTTTTTTATTTAAGCCTTTAAAATTATAATTCTTACATATTTGGATGTATTATTATGTAAAATCTAAATTTTATTGAAAAAAAGCAGGCATAATGCCCTAAAACAAAATTCATCAAATTTCAAATTCTATCTTCTTTTCATTTTTCAATATTTTTTCCTGATTTTTTTAAAAAAAATTCCTAGTAATATACTCTAATTTTTTAAGCATCGGATTTAGAATAAGTAAAATAGTTTTCGAGAAAAACAACAATTTCTGTACCGATAGATACAAAAAGCGTAAAAAAAACGGATATTTTTCAACATTTAAATTTGTAAAAAAAAGTTTTTATTTTATTTAGAAATTCATGCTTATTTTTGTCAAATAGATATTAAGAATGACACAAAAAGAATTTAATTTCAAGTCATTTCATTCATATTTGCTGAAGTTTTAGCATTTTGAGTAAGGTGGGAATTTTAAAAATCACGAACTCTGAAAAATGCGTTCGAAACATTAAAGGAGCTGTTGCCGAAATATTAAATTGTCCATAAAAAATAGTTTTTCTGTAATTACAATTATCGGATCAACTCAAAAAATTTGCAGAATAAGAAAACGGTTTCGAAGATTGTAAACACGCAAAAAATATAAAATTTATATTTTTATTATTTTTGGGAAAACAAGGGGTACCAAGTCCATTTAATAAATTGTCCAAATGAGTGCAAATTAAGCTATTCCTGTATTTATTTTTGATGAAAACCTTCTTTCTGAAAGTTTCTTCATACAATTTTTTCGAGACATGTAGTTGAGAAAGCTGCTCTAGATAGTAAACACGTACTATTTTGGATAAGTTAAAATTATGTGAAATAAAAAGTCCATATCGCGAAATTTGATTTTTGTTTTTCTGTGTTGCAAGAGAAAAACCGCAGAAAATCTGCCGTGGCCTGCATAGTTGCAAACGCTGGTCTAGAGAGAGAGAGACACACATTTGACCTATCAAAAATACAAATACAAATGCAAATTTTAAGACCAACAACTAGCTCAAGGCCCAACAGGGTTGGTCGAGTAAAAAATATATATATACACGTATATAGAAATAGAATTTGCATGAAATAGTTACAGGATCATACATACAATATACAATAGTTACAGGATCATACATGCAATATATAATAGTTACAGGATTATATATAATAATACAATACAATATACAAAGTTGACACAGCGTTTGACAATCATTCTGGAAAAATGCATTACATAATGCAAGCTGAAAATTTTTATAGAATCCAACAGTACGCAAACATAAGTAACCAAATATAGTAACTAAATAACTTAAATTAAATATATACAAGTTTTGTAGCACAAAATATAAGTTACTTGAAATTAATGAATCTTTATAATGAAATGCAAAGAATAATTATATGTGGAAGTTTGAAACGATTATTTAGTCGTAATGCAATTTTAAGATCAAACGAAAGCTACATTATTTTCAAGTTACAGGACGACTTACATTATTTTATTGCTTAGAAAATTATCTTATTACTTTCAATTATCCACATGTTAACTTAGTTTATGTTTCAAATCTTTGATTTCAAAGTATTTTTTATTTCTTTTATTCAATCTTTTCACAACTATTTCTTTAGTTACAAAAAAAAAATACTAAAACAAAGAGGATATTATCTAGAGTAGCTCAAATAAATCACCGAGGGTACAGAGTAAAAATACAATAAATACCGGATGTTCCAAAAAGATTGTTGCGGAGCTCATTTCTCTTGCTATTAGAGATAAGACATCAGTGTAATTTGCAAAAATGTTCAAATTTAAGTAGAAAATCATAAAAAATTCATGCTTATTTTTTTTATGGGTATTTTATTTTAAAATGAAGAAATTTTTTTATGAAGAAATGTTATTCGACATCGAAAACACTTTTATTACTGATCTTTTCTCTCTACCAAGGTTACATAAACCGTAACTTTTAAATTAAATTATCCATCAAAATTACACTGATGCCCTATCTCTAATATCAAAAGAGGTCAACCCCTTAACAACCTTTTTTTGTACAATCTGAAGTGTAATTTTTGTTTATAAGTTGCTTATCATTCTGCAAAGACAAGTTGATATTTCTTAAAATTCAACTCTAGCATCATGGTGACTAATTTAGAACAGTTGAAATTATGGCAATTAATTTAGCGAAGCATAACAAAGTGGATATTTCTCAAAGATGTACAGGATATTGAAATAGTTTAGTTTTAATTGTGTTTAATTATTTAATTTATAATTATTTTTTTTAATATGTAAGATCTGAGGTTTCTGGTCTGTTGATGTCTTATGCTATGATTTTTCTGATCCAAATTGATTTAGGCCACAAAGATAATCGAGCACTCACACATTTTTGATAATTTACAGTACTCCCATTAGGCTATATACCTTAGAAATATTTATTTATTCATTAAATACTTAAATTATTATTTTTTTTAAGAAAACTCAAATTTTTTTAATTCTCTGTGATAAAATTCGAGATGTTATGGAAATTGCTTATGTAAAATATGTTTAAGATAATTTAAACAACTTGGATAATTTAAACATCATGGTGACTATTTTAGAGCAGTTGAAATTTTGGCAATTAATTTAGCGAAGCAAAACAAAGTGGATATTTCTCAAAGATGTACAGGATATTGAAATAGTTTAGTTTTAATTGTGTTTAATTATTTAATTTAAAATTAATTTTTTAAATATGCAAGATCTGAGGTTTCTGGTCTGTTGATGTCTTATGCTATGATTTTTCTGATCCAAATCGATTTAGGCCACAAAGATAATCGAGCACTCACACATTATTGATTATTTATAGTACTCCCATTAGACTATATACCTTAGAAATATTTATTTATTCATTAAATACTTAAATTATTTTTTTAAGAAAACTCAAATTTTTTAATTTTCTGTGATAAAATTCGAGATGTTATGGAAATTGCTTATGTAAAATATGTTTAAGATAATTTAAACATCATGGTGACTATTTTAGAACAGTTGAAATTTTGGCAATTAATTTAGCGAAGCAAAACAAAGTGGATATTTCTCAAAGATGTACAGGATATTGAAATAGTTTAGTTTTAATTGTGTTTAATTATTTAATTTATAATTAATTTTTTTAATATGTAATATCTGAGGTTTCTGGTCTGTTCATGTCTTATGCTATGATTTTTCTGATCCAAATCGATTTTGGCCACAAAGATAATCGAGCACTCACACATCATTGATTATTTATGGTATTCCCATTAAACTATATACCTTAGAAATACTTATTTATTCATTAAATACTTAAATTATTTTTTTATGAAAACTCATAAATTTTCTAAATTTTCTGATATTAAATTCAAGATGTCATGGAAAATTGCTTATGTAAAATAAGTTTAAGATAATTTAAACATCTGGGAACCACACATATAAAGTGTTCCTATTTCAACAGTTAATTTCTAAATTATTATTTTATCTTGAAAAATTCGATCAGAAGGGATTGACAATGACATAAATTTACATATGTATCGATTCAATTAACAGATTCGTTTGTGAAATGAATATAATCAAGATATTTAAGAAGTTTTGAAGAAAGATTTTAGAGAAATTTAAGTTCATGCTACTGTATCCATGCTTTTTTATTAGATGTTTTATACTTTTTTCAAAGTTGAAAAGAGTTACTTAGGAGTTCATCACCCGAAACAATGTTTTTGGTCTACAGATTATTATAAATAGAACTCTGATTGAGATTCACAATGAAATTTAGCCGACCAAACGTATAGTGGTTAGCGTGCTGGCTTCTAGACCGCGATGTTGCGTGTTCGAGTCCCGTGTTAGGCATGGGTGTTTGTAAATGTATGTTGGCTTGTCTAATGACGAAAGTTTCGGCGCATTATAGCCCTCGTGTTGCTGACGGCGTCAGATAATCTGAATACAACCACAATGAAATTTAAAGATTCTTAATTAAAAAAGAAAAAACAACAGTTAAGTATAATTTAGTTTCATGGCATTGTACCAAACACATTTATATGTTTCCTGTAGTATTGTAAGTTGAATAGCATTACTTGGGGTTCCTGACCCCCCCCCCCCAAAAAAAAAACAACTATTTTTTTGTCCATTAAGCATTGTAATTTAGACTTTGATTGAGCTTAACAATGAACGTTCAAGATTTTTTATTAAAAAAAGGGAAAAAAATAGTCTTCTGTAGTTTAATCTAAACTAAACTTTATATGTTATTTTTATCTAAATTGAACAACGTTTCTTAATATTTCTGACCCGAAACAAGATTCTATTAAAAATATTTTTTCTACTTTAGAAATTTAAAACAGTATCTTTTGCATACCTACGTTATTGAAAACAAATACAATAGGATAAATAAATGTGTAAGAAGGAATTGGAAAAATCTGCATTGTATCTTTCTTAAGAATAATGGACTTTTTAGACCATTGATATAAGCTTTAGTTTAATGAGTTTTTCCAACGAAATGGTTCTAGTTCTCCCTTAAAATTTCTTTTATTCACCCTATAGGACCACACGAATCACCACTGAAGGGGTACTTGAAACCTCAGCGCCATTTTCCGGTTTGTTATCACAGCGCATTTTTTTGTGTGGGTCACTAACTTATTAATGATTTCCGATCCACAAGGGTACACTTTAACATTGAAGTGTGACTCAAGTGTTTCTTATGTCACCCAAGCCGACAATTTTGCGGACAAATATCAGCAGTTTATTTTGTGAATAGGTGTCTACTCAGCAACTGAAGAGCCAAAATTGATATTTCGTAGACTGAGATATCAATCGTCACCTATTTGAAATCTAAGCTACAATATATTTCGATATACTACCATTCAATGAAATGTTCTGTTATACCTATTTTTTTAAATTATTTATAATTAACAGAATTTCCATTACCGAGATGCAAGATCTTTCAAAAAGACTCCTTAAAATCACATAGTTGCGAAACGGCAAAAAAAGCAGAAAGAAAAGAAAAATGGTTTGTTGGATATACAGAAATGAAATTTTAAACACAATGGTTTCGCGAATTAATTACATTGTTGAAAAGTGGCAAAAAAAATTGCAAAATCTATAAATTGAGTTTATCTTTTCCCTCATGAAAAGAATAACTTTAATCCCTCAACTGGATAGTGCAGTCACATTTGTCGAATGCAATTACATTGTTGAAAAGTGGCAAAAAAAAATTGCAAAATCTATAAATAGAGTTTATCTTTTCCCTCATGAAAATAATAACTTTAATCCCTCAACTGTATAGTGCAGTCACATTTGTCGAATGTAATTACATTGTTAAAATTACATTGTTGAAAAGTGGTAAAAAAAATTGAAAAATCTATAAATAGAGTTTATCTTTTCCCTCATGAAAAGAATAACTTTAATCCCACAACTGGATAGTGCAGTCACATTTGTCGAATGCAATTACATTGTTGAAAAGTGGCAAAAAAAAATTGCAAAGTCTATAAATAGAGTTTATCTTTTCCCTCATGAAAAGAATAACTTTAATCCCTCAACTGGATAGTGCAGTCACATTTGTCGAATGCAATTACATTGTTAAAATTACATTGTTGAAAAGTGGCAAAAAAAAATTGCAAAATCTATAAATAGAGTTTATCTTTTAGCTCATGAAAAGAATAACTTTAATCCCTCAACTGGATAGTGCAGTCACATTTGTCAAATGCAATGAATTTTCAAGACACACAGACGGGTTTCACGAGTATGCATTCTGATGGCTGGGGGGTTAACGCTGTGGCCTCGCATGGCAAAGATACTGCGTTCGAATCCTGGTCAAGGCATGGATGTTCGTTGTGTTTCGGAATCTACGTTAAGCTGTAGGTCCCAGCTTTATTAGACGTTATTGTGCAAAAAATAGGTCGTTGAGCGTACGTACCAAATAACCACTAGTACCCATTTCACTAGTTTTATTTATTGCCAAATCCATGCAAATGGAAATAAACCCCATCAGTAAACCATATGCAGCTGTAATCAAATTAACTCCAGAAAATCAGCTTTTCAAACCAGTGTATTTAAAATTCCATACCTATCTATCCAACATGCCACTTGTCTTTTTTTCTACCTCTCACTGTTTTGAAGTTATGCCCTTTTTAAGTTAATAGACTGAGAGGCGACTGCAATTTTTGGACCCCATTGAACATCATTCTGAATTTTTTATAGAAATTGGAGAAAAGGAAGTAGATTACGAATCCACTGGTCTGCTGGGGCAAAAATGGCCGGAACTGGTCAAACATCGACTTTTAATAAGTTGAACTAAATCCAATTGCCAAATACACCATAACTTGCCAAATAATGAGCATTTTTTTTTTTTAATTTGTTAACCCTCACTCTTTAATTTTCAATTAAGAAAGTTGCACACGATTCGGATGTGTGGCTATGGCTTACTTGCATCTTTCATTTTTGAGCCAAATTTTTTAATAAACATTCCGTCACTGATGACGTAACTGATGTCACCAATTTGGCTTACTTTTATAAGATACAAGTATTCCGAGCCATACATCAGAAATCATTTACGCTTTTCTCATTGAAAATCAAAATGCAGTGGGTTGCCAGACGAAAAAGTTTGTTCTCTTTTTGACAAGTTATGACAAACTTGGCAATCGGATTTTATTTCAACTTATTCCAAGTCAATTTTTAATCAGTTTCGGCCATTTTTGCCACGAAAGACCAGTGGATTCGTAATCTACTCACTTTTCTCCAATTTCTATAAAAAATTCAGAATGATGTTCGATGGGGTCCACAAATTGCAGTTGCCTCTCCCACTATAACCCTTGTTGCTCAGTTTGGAAGCAAACGGTGACTGCGTGATGATATAAAAATGTATTTGTATAGATTTGGTGATACAGTAATTTTAATTTGTTAAGGACATACATGTATCATTCTTGAAACAAAATGTAAATTTTCTAATTCGTGTTTATCAGTGTTGGTAAATGATCAATGGTCTGTTCCTTTAAATTGCTTAATTCCTTTTTCAACAAAATAATAAAATATGCGTAGGTGTTATTTATACTTGTTTCGTTTATTACTCTTTCTGTAAACAATCATCAAGAAAATCATACAATATTTAAAGTTGAAAAGGAAACGGAATTTCGGATTTCTAATTTTTTCACAGTGTATGCATTTATATCTATATATATAGGAAGTATCATGGCGATCCATCTTTGCTGAGCTATGACTCATTTATTTCACTTTGTATGATTTTCAGCCCCATTTTTTGAGTTATGGCTGCTTTGTCAGCAGTTACATTTACTGTGCCACAACAACCAGCATTGGCACTTATATTTACAATTCTTATTCCTACTGTTGCCACTCAAAATTATGAATCTAATATCATACTAAAGAACTTCAACAGAAAACTTTAACATATAAATAACAAATATAGCTGACCAGGATGATTCTTGATCATTATTTAGTAATACAATAAAAATCTTTTTACTTTTCAAAAACTTCAAGCAGGTGTCAAAGTTGTGAAGCCTGTTCTTACCTTTGAATGTTTTTATGAAACAAAAACACAAATTTGTAGTTTATTTCATCTGTGGAAAATGATAGAGATCAATTTTGCCATTTTTGAACATTTTGATCACATTTACATTGTTCTCTTTAATAAAAATGAGCAGAGGTGATAAAAAACAGACAATGTCAGTGTTTAGTACACTAAATTCCTTCTTTGTTAGCACCATCACCTTATTTATAAAATTCTGAAGTTTTGAGATTTGTGGCCTTAAATTAGGCCTAAAAGTCTAAAAATTCAGATTTCGTACTGACTTGACTGGAAACTTCAGATTGGTGCCAAAGATTTTGTATGCTAAAGTAATATGTTTGTGGTGTACAAACACAACAATGCCAAATGTTTAGCACAAACGTGAAGTCAGCTAAATTTTGGTCCATGAAAAATGGTGAATCGAACATATTTTTGACCGCCATCTGTACCAAAACTTCAACGATGTGCCAAGAAAATAGCATCGATAACAATTAGTACTAGTATTAAAATTAATTCTAATGATAGTGCTTTTCTTCAAAAATGCTACAAAATGCGCCTACCCCCTTTATAAAACCAGTTGAAACATGACTATGGAGTGAAATTCTTTGAAAGTTTTTCAAATTTGTAATCAGCATAGCATACAGAACACTTGCTGAAAATTTCAGGGAAATCGAAAATTAACATAATCACAAGCGTATCCCTCTCTCAGAAAATCTCTCTTATAAGTTGGGATTCAAATATGAAAAACTTAAAGTTTAGAAATACAACTATAAATTGTTTGTTATTATTATTATTATTATTATTATCAGCTTAATAGTAACTTTCAGGAAGCTTTCTTCAATGCTTTTTAATTTCCCTAAGGGATATATTTTTTTGCAAAAATTAAAAGAATATATTGATGTACTATCTAAACATGAATACATTGTATCAATTTTGTTCCGTAGTATATTATAAATCAGTATATATTATCAAAATTTATTATTTAATCCTTCTTATCAAGAACACAATAGCATGATCTATCACCCAATTTATTTAATAAATTCATTGAAAATTTATTTAATCTACGAAACTTTAATCCTTTAAAACAAAGAATGCATTTACAAATAGGAATTTTCCTTCATTATTTAACATTGACGCACCAAAAAATTCTTTTCTTTCAACAAAATCCTTACAATGATGCATCGAACTAAACCGTGACAGGAAAAAAGCACGACAGATTTTTCCGATTAAATTGATTACAACTCTTCAAAGCATGGCAAATGTTACTTCACCACCCACAGAATTCTTTAAAACGTCACACACTATATTATGACAAGTAATTCTTTATATACCTCAAAGCATCAATCATACCTTCAAACGCTCTTTAAAAAGTGTTCTACTCCAATAAATAAATTTAACGTAACATCTGAAAGCGCGCTTTCTTTTAGATACCTTAACGGTAGAAAATGCTATTGCAAAGTAGATAAAATAAATATTGAAAATCAGTGTAACCATTGAGTGATTATTGAAACACTTTGTTAGAGAACTGAAGACAAACTTTTTCGTTTTAAGGTTTACAAAATAGCTAATATACCAAATGCTTGATATTGGGAATGAAAATTTGCGCAATGATTTATGTAACGATTTAATGAATTTTATTGAGTTCTTCATGCTATTATATGTTAACCTATAACTAATATATTTCAAGAAATCCCTACTAATTCATTAAATAAGAAAGCTTTTTCTACCAGATTTTTATAAATCTTCATGTACAGTACGAAAAAAAAGTCCGAACGATGGCTATAGCTTGTAGTCTAATTGATGAAATAACAAAAGTCAAGTACAGTTGTAAATCGTGGAAGGTCTTTATTAAGTGTATATATTTTTTTATGATGAGGGGTCATCTACATTTTAAACTAAACCAAACTTTAAAAAAATTCTCAATATTTGAGCATAAATGTTAAAAAAAAAAAAAAAATCAATTTAAGGGATAGTGTAATAGATTACTTCTTGAAACACTCAAACGTTCGATCCTTCCCCTCTTTAAAACGATTTTTCCTGAAGATCGACCAAAACTTTTTCGCTCATAATTGACGTCTTTCTCAACATAATGAACTGAAATTTGGTATTTTGGGTAAACGAAGTATTCTAAAGTGAATGAAAACATAAAAAATAAAGGTTCGTTTTGAAATTTTCAAAGATCAAGTTAAATTTACTTAGTAAACAGTCCCCTAAGAAAAAAATTTGCACCAGACATATAGGAAATCTTTAACAAAACATTTTGGTGTTAACCGCAAGATTCTATAATTAGGGCCAAATATATATATTTTTTGCGTACTGTACAAAGCAATTTTCGAGGCCTTACAAGGTTGTAGATTTTCTGAGTAATTTTGAAGTTGCAATTGTTTTTCTAACGACTATACAGAAAAATGTCTTAGAAGCATTTTCCCAAATAAACTGTGATACAATACTTTTTCTGAGAATATCTCTCATCTTTTAAACACATTTTAAGAGCTCTTTGAATCATAAGAAGAGATCATGATATTACGTGAAATTTTTCTAGAAAAGTTCGGATTGTTCAAACGTGAGAAGAATGATTAGTTACAAAATACTTCAGAATGGTCTTTATTTCATTAGTTCTTTTCAGTTCCAAAATTTACTGACCAAACTTCGTTTTTACATTTCAAGCTCATAAACTATTTGAAATGTATTTAAATTTAAAATTTCAAGTTAAAGTTGTAACTATTATTTTTTGAATGAAATTATATAACGGTGAATAACTTTAGTTAAATTAATAGAAGGATATAAAGGAGTTTTACTAGTATCTTTCCCTTATTATAAATTGGGATATTTCAGTTTTGAGTTTATAAAATATGCTTTTAAGTAATACTTTTGGCCTTTTAACAAACAGTAAATTCAGATAGTACAATAAAGAGCTACGACAAGTTAAGATTATCAACTTACCATCATCTAACCTTCAAACACTCCCCAGCCAAACTAGAAATAAATTATATATATTTTTTTTCATTAAAACTAAGAATCATTTGGAAAGAAGTTTAATGAATAACCTGTTATGTCAAAATTAATTCGGAGACAATTGTAGTTCTACAGTAAATACAAGATATTTACTCTAGATATAGACTTAGATTAGTAGTTTAGATTTTGATAAAACAATGCTTTAGCGTGGTATAGTATTTGAATAACTCTATTACCAGTCTAACGTAAATAATGTTTATCGTAAGTATAAATTAAATTTTGGGGGAAATGAAAGCGTATCCTTAATAAAATTGGGATTTGAGGACATAAAATCAGTGATTCTAATTAAAAAATTTAACTCCTTGCCAGTGTCACCAAAATCCAGTCTAGGCAAACCACCCGCGTCAAATTTGGAATGCCCGAATCGATAGGAAAAAAATTAGTTTTTCCATTCCGTTTATTGGCCTAATGTTGACCTTGTACCCCTATACTCAAATAAATCAAATTGAACCATTTTGTTCATCTTGCCATTTGATTGATTTTCTATAAGATTTTATTGATTTACCTATAAATAAACAATTTTGAGTAAAAATTACTATAATTCATTAATTTTCAACATGTATATCAAAATGTTAAGTTTAGTACTTATTTCATCCAAAAATTCCTATTTTTAGAAAACAAAATTTTTTAAATGTTATGATGCACACAAAAAAATAAAACAGTTTTTTAAATAATGAGATAAATTTTCCCTTTTTGACACATATTCCTGAAATATAATTACAGGTAAAGAGTTAAAAATAAAAAATATATATAATAAATTACAAATGAAAATATCATTTTGGAAAAAAGACCATTCCTTTATTGAAAAAAAACAACCTTTAATTAGCAATAAAAACATATAAACAAAGTTGTTTTATGAAAGAAGACAGTGAAAGATTATTTCAGTTTATCTAAGGATAAATTGGAAATTGCAATCCGATATATTTTGAGATATTGCAATTAAAGAAAGTACAATACCTCCCAATTATCAATTAAATAAAATATATTTGTTTAAAGAGTTTACAGTTAAACCCCAAGTAATTACAGAAATATGCATTTCTTATTCATTCGTTACTAAAATATCATATAATGTTATATTTGGTATGAAATATGTCTTGGAATACAAAAAAGCATACTAAATTTAAATATGTTTTTAGCTATTGACATTTTTCACACAATAGAATTATTTAATTTCAATTTCTTAGCACTTTGTATTGTGTGAAAAGGGCAATATTTTAATGTGTAATGAAATTAAACAGTTAAATATGAAAAAAATTACATTTATTTATTTATAAAATTCTAACTCATCAGCTGTTTTTAAATATATTTTTAACGACGTAACATATCTTGTACGCAAATTGTTCAATGTTTTATGAACTCTTCTTCGTACCCACCATTTCTGCATAAAAATATTAAAAAATTCAAATATTCATAGAATTTCAGGAGGAAAGACAGAATTTTAATCTACTGAATCCATTTTCCAATACTTCTTTCCCACTTCTCGCCGTACAATTCTTTTTCATTACTCGACTTTCAGACAAAAAGGTGCTTTTTAAAACAAAGTTACAAAAAACTCAATTCCCGTGAAATTTATTAAAATTATGCTTATATCGCGCAATTTTTCACGCTTTTCACTTCCAATCATTAAACGTTCGATAAAATACACCGTCTAGAAAAACATGCTCACACACAAAAAGGCTCATTTATCTCAATACTTTTCCGGAACACAGTTTCCAAAGTAGATACTGATTTCGTCCCTTTTCATAGCAGATAGTACTTCTACACTTTAGGAAACTCTAGAAAAATTGCACCCTGCTGGAAGAGAAATATGCACTTCTGCTGGAAAACTCTATGCTTAAAGATTTAAAATGAGACTCGGGGAAAAATGTCATCCTAACTTATTTATTTTGTGCTCGTATTACATTCATGAGAATGCTGCTGTTTATTTGTTTTTAGGGTACATGTCCCTGAAACAATCATGATAAGTTTGTTGTTACTGCACGCATAAAACTGCTTTTTTTTTACGCGAGGATAAGAAATCACTTTTTCTTCCAAGCGTAGTGTTGTATAATCAGCGATACTTTTCGGTTACAGGGAGCCGTTGGTACTTCCAAGTACGATACGGATTCTGCGCCAAGAATTGTTTACATAAAACAGCGCCAAATTACAGTAGCCCTAGGCAGTTAACTTGTTTTAAAAAATGGCGGCTGCGGCCATTTATTGGCGAAAATCACCTTTTTGCAGAATCCGTACCGTACTTGGAAATGTCACCCATATTTTATTTATTGCCAACGGCCCTCTTTAACGGAAAAGTACCTAATCAGCTTCCAGATTCAATTAAAAAATTACCACTTTCTATTTATAAAAAAGTAAAATGAACTATCGAAGAACACCTCTAAACAAAATGTTATTTATATATATATATATGTATATGTATATATATATATATATATATATATATATATATATATATATATATATATATATATATATATATATATATATATATATATATATATATATATATATATATATATATATATATATATATATATATACATATATATATATATATATATATATATATATATATATATATATATATATATATATATATATATATATATATATATATATATATATATATATATATATATATATATATATATATATATATATATATATATATATATATATATATGTATATATATGTAATAGAATGGCAATTTCATATATATTATCCATATTGTTTAACTAGTGGACACGAGTGAAGCCTTCGCATTGAAGATTGCTTTGAAGAATTACTTTAAAGTTCATCAGAGTTAGATATTGTATTCTACCGCTGAGAGATATTATTCCTTAGATTTTCATTTTTTGATTTTCTCTTTCTATTTTGATGTCATCAACTGTATATTACCCCAATTTTTAAAAAGGTATTAACTCACTCTGATTACATGATTTTTTCATTTCGAATTTCAGGCAAATACTTCAATGTGTAATCTATATATATAAAAATGAGTTGTCTGTACGTCTAAACCTAATACAAATCCGCAGTTTTGAACCTAGAAGAACGAAATTTGGTAGATAGAAGCTTTAGTACATGGATATTGTAGAGAACAACTTTTCAATTCGATTAAAAATTGCTTTCATTAAAATATAATGACACGAAAAAAAATTCTTGGAATGGCAACGATATTTTTTTATTACATTAGATAAAAACCAAAAGTTATTTTAATGTGCCCCCCTTATTTTTCAGATTATTTTTATGTATTACAATATGTATTATAATATTTCAATATATTTACTGTCAGTCGCATGTGCTGTCTTAAAACATTATTTTTTTTATGCGTGGTTTTGTTTTCCTAGGTTTTAAATTCATTCTGTTTTTGTTTACATTTTCTGTTGTCGTCAACGATGTATTGTGCTCAGAGGGAATTGACATTTGATTTGATTTAATGAGTATTAATAACATTTAAAAGAAAAAATTCATTGAATTCCTTTGTATTTTATTAGCAAATATTTTCTGTAATACTGTTGTCATGTATATCTAACATCTAAAAGTTTGTTTATCAACATAATTTACCACAATACGTTCGTGACGTTATGGAATGTTTTCAGTCGGATTTTGGTCAACTTAATAAATCTATTATATATTTTTTCCAGGATGTGTCGATTACAAGATCAAAGGCAAGATGGCCATCTAATGTGAAACACCTACGTATATCATTAGGTGTGTTTTGTGGCACCGCGTTGACCAATATTGGTACTTCTACATTATATCCATCATGCCACTTGGCGGTCATTTTTCATCTGGCGAACAATTTGGTAGATAACTCTATCGGTTCAATGCCTGTTAATTTTTCTCTTAATTCAGATATTGTTTTATTTTAAAACAAAAATTAAGAACTTGGTACAATATATTTTCATGATTATTTTTAAAACAGAGGCTAGAGCTGTACTATAGCTACAAGGCATATTTTAATATTATTTCTATGTTAACAACATTTTAAATGGTTAAATTTTTCTAGCTGTATTAATTAAAATTATGAATCTAACTTCATTTAATGAGAGTGAGTCAAAATCTACAAGGAATCTAGCATAACAATGGATTATTTAGACTCAATTTGACTTCATCACTTAAAGCCTCAATTGTAGATTCGCCGAAGATTATTGAAATTCACTGAAAACTTTTAAATAATTTCGACATTTGCATATATGCCGCCAAAGAGAAGAACGAATATAGAGGCTAAGTATAGAGCATTTGGCACCAAGAGAGTTAGGGCATCTCCTCGGCCAAACCAGCATCGACTGGAGAATGACTGAGCACACAATTACAAAATGAACAAAAACATGCATATGTTATAGTACATTGGAAGCTGATCACCAACAACAATTAATCCGAAGAAATTCCGTGTCTATGTAACACAGAACTAATATGCGTCCTTTAACGATTCCTCAGCAGCGCGGGGCCACACAGCTAGTTATAAATAAGCATCAGTAGCGGATGTCCTTGTCTATAAATTGGTATATCATTTATCGATTTTGGTTATGTATAAATGAAGAAAAAGGATTCATCACAAAGTGCCCGTCCAAAAATAACGTATATGAGTAAGCTAAAAAATTGCAGCAATATCTACTTTCTAAATTACTTAACATTGCTAACTATACAAAAGTCAATCAATTTTTCACAATAATAGCAAAAGTTAAATAACACCATCCATTGGGAAGTGGAATATTTCTGACAGATACATTTCCAGTTATAAAAACAACACATTTATAATCAAATAATACTTTTAATTTTAATGGCAATAAACATATTTAAATATGTCCATGAATATTTTACAATCTAACAAAATTTTAGTTTCCAGTGCTAATTCTCATTTAAATGCCATGATACTATCGATTGATTATACTTATAAATCCAAAATCAAATTTATTCAAAATTTAAATACCTTTTTAATATTCATAACTCAAGTGCTTGTTTACTAAATATTTCAATTAAATATGAATATTTATAATGATATTATTTTGAACTAGATAACTTCTTTTTCTAAATTTTAAATTTTATTGAAATAGGAAGTGTCATTTTAATTTATTATACATATTTGCATAGTGTTAAACTCTTTTCATTTTAGGTTCTTATATATAAAAACACATTTCAACTAAGTACATTTTTTTATTACTCTGCTAATATTTTGATTTGGAATTACGTATAGTAAAAAGTAAGAGACAAAATATTGACCAATGGAAATAAAATAAATGAAATACTTCAATTTTCAAAGATACGTACGTTCACGTAAGGTTGTTGTAGAAGTTCTATAGATTCTTATTTGAACTTAACCTCCTTTAATTATTATACGTGATTAATTTTACATGAATAAGTTTTTAAAAAATCGGTACTCTGAAATTATTATTAATAATTGTAAGTTATCAAATAAAGTGAATAATAAGTGTTACATTATTTCTGTGAAAAAACTATACAATAATTTATGCTTAGATTGTTTGATTGTACCTTACTTGATGACTTTTAAAATATTTGCAGACCAATTTAAATAAAATTTGCAGGGAATTTTAAATAATAATCCCTTGAAGATTATAATGTGTTTATATTACTCTAATCTACAAGGCTTTTAAGTTTGGGGGTAACTTTAAATAATAATTTCTTGATAATTATAGCCGATCAAACGGTATAGTGGTTAGCGTGATGGCTTCTAGACCGCGAGGTTGCGGGTTCGAGTCCCGTGTAAGGCATGGGTGTTTGTAAATGTATGTTGGCTTGTTAAATGACGAAGGATTCGGCGCACTATAGCCCTCGTGTTGCTGACGGCGCCAGATAATCTGAAAACAACCAACCAACCTTGATGATTATAATGTAATTCTCTGATTCTATACAGGATTTTAAAATTCTAAAGGGTTAACTTTAAATAATAATTTCGTATTTGTAGATCAAATATCCAATGGCAAAATTTTTATGAATCTGCATACTTAAGAATAGCAATATCTATAGTACAATTCTCAATAAATCAGTAATCTTACAAAATTCGACTGACAAATTCAATTATAGCTGTTTTTGACTAGATGTGCAAGAAAAAAAATTAAGAGGACGACAAATTTCCAGAATTTTATTTTACAATTAGAAGAATCAAGCAAATTGCCTGAGGAGATAAAATTATGTTACAAGAACTCATGGAAGAGTTTGTAGTTCTAAGTCATATACTGTTTCAATGATTGGATGTTACCTTATTATCCTCTTAGAACTGAACAACAGCGTAATTAATTTATAGTTACTTATTTCAGAAATAAACGCATAAAACAACGACAAAATGCATTTTCCATTAGCTTCAAACTTCATTGAAACTCAGCTGTTACGTATGATGTTTATTCAAATTACCTTCTTCTTTCCCCTTTAATTACCACTGCAGTTCATTCATAAGCGAGCTTTAATCAGCTTCATCAAATGAATTGTATTTTTATTTTCGGCTTGTAAGACAACGGTCTAATAAGATTACCTGCATAAACAAGTAACTGATAAATTACGCACCATGTGTATTTATTTATAACTTAGCTAAACGTCTTTATCAGTTTTAACTTTGTTGAGTTGCACAACGACAAATCGATTATCACTTCAAAAATGTCAGTAAATACGGATCACACTGAAAGTTCCGCAATCGATATGCATACTAGTGCTCAAGAAACTTAACAACATTTTCTTAAATATGCAATGTTGTCATTATGGATTTGCAGTGCTAATTTTATGCTATGTGCTAGAATTCTAGTAGATATAAATATTTATAGGAGTTTTGAAACCCTGTTAAAAGTATTGTGTTCAATTCCGTTGAATAAACAAATTTGAAAGTCGTGGTTTTCTTAGTGTATTTATTTCTATTATTTGTCTATCCATTAGATTTGATCAAAATTATGTGGACCTAACAATTTAGTTGTTGTACCGACAACAAACTAAATACAATAAACCTTATCTAATCACTTTTTTGGACGTATCTTTAGAGTTGCAAATTTCGTGTTGCAAATGTAAAGACTTGTTAAAAATTGGTTGTCCTATACACAAAAAAGGACCCATTTTATCGTTCGGGTTGTGAGTTTCTATATATCTTTAGAATCCGCGTTTATTTCTATGTGCTACTTCACGTGAACTACAAGTTGCAACTCAAGCATACTTATATGTTAAGTGATAAGAATCGTGTGATTTTATTTTTTTATAATTTTTAGAAAACGAATTAATAAATTTACGTGCACTTTTTTAACACTGTCAGATTATAGTTTATTTTGTAGAAACTTTTAAATGGTTTTCATAAAATAGAATATTATCATGTACTGAAATTTTAGTTTTAAAGCGTTGATGCTGACTCTCCTAGACATGGACAGTTATTTCTCAAATGGAGCTAATGATTAAAAATGTGATCTATGCAATTTACGA
The DNA here is from genome assembly GCA_963978545.1 of Linyphia triangularis. Classification (NCBI taxonomy): domain Eukaryota; kingdom Metazoa; phylum Arthropoda; class Arachnida; order Araneae; family Linyphiidae; genus Linyphia; species Linyphia triangularis. The sequence goes on along the minus strand of OZ021721.1, from coordinate 110,173,650 downwards.
GTGAACTCATGGATGAGGGAGGGAAAAGATAACAAGTTCCGAAATAAAATTTAAAAAAAAAAAAAAAAAAAAAAAAAAAAAAAAAAAAAACGTTCTAATAAAAACTCTAGAGATAATTACTTCCAAGATAAAAGAATCCGATAACATCAAATTTATTCTTAAAAATCACAAAACATTTTTTTTTTTTACCGTAAGACTAAAATCTAAAATGAGTAGTAAAATCGAGTTGCTATCTGGATACATAAGATTGCAATAAAAGGTCATGATTTAATAGATAGATTTGTGTGTACCATTACTATTATATTTAATTTTGTAAGGAATGTACACTGGTGTGCAAAACTTAAGCAACAGGTGGTTTTTTTTGCAATAACTCCACGAGAAATCATCTGAGAGACCTGAAATTCAGAAATGTGGGAGAGTATTATGTACGTAAAGGATGACGAAAGTATCGCCGCTGAAAAAGGAATACAATGCACACGGTATGGAATCAAACAAAAACAAGCTTTATTGAACGCATAGTATTGTGACTCATGATTGTCTATCCAAGAGGAAGAACAACAAGCAGATGTTCCTTAATAGGGAATATTCCCTCCCCTCACTGCAATGGTTGCTTCGCACCGTTTTCGCATACTCAGAACCAGCTGGTGCAACATTTCTTGCGGTAGGAGTGCCCATTCCTTAATCAGCATCTGTTTGAGTTGTTGGGTGTTCTCCGGAGGATGTAAGCGTGCTGCAATGCGTCTCCCCAAAGCTTCCCACACATGTTCGATTGGATTTAAATCTGGGGAGTATGCTGGCCAATCCATTCGAGTGATATTTTCACTTTCCAGTAGCTCCTCAACAGCAAGAGTCTGATGTGGCCGTGCATTGTCATCCATAAAAATGAAGTCTGGGCCAATGGCACCTCGGAACAGACGCACATGGGAAAGGAGTACCTCCTCACAATAGCGATCCCCGGTTACAGACCCTCTGTCGAAAACGTGGAGCTCAGTTCGCCCGTTCAACATAATGCCTCCCCAGACAAGAACTCCAGGACCGCCGTTACGGTGTCTCTCCTTGATGTTACTGGGATAAAACCGGGTCCCGACCTCTCTCCAAATCAAAACGCGTTGAGAATCACTTCCGGTACTGAACCGACTCTCATCCGTAAAGAGGACACGACTCTATTGATCAGTTGTCCAGTTTTTGTGCTCTCTGTACCACTGTAAACGGTGGCGTCGGTGGCCAACTTTCAACGGGAGGCAGCTTTCAGGACGGCAGGCAAATAGGCCTTCTTTATGAAGGCGTCTGGCCACAGTAAACCGCGACACTTATCGCCCCGTTGCTGTACAGAGTTGCTGAGCAATGGCGCTTGCTGACTGCTGTCGGCCTCTTTTCGCCTGCAGGACGATATATCGGTCATCCCTTGCAGTTTTCGTCCTCGGGCGGCCACCACCAACCTTTTTAACAGCTGTACCTGTGGTTTGGAACGCTTTCCAAGCGCGCGAAACGACACTTTTGTTGATACCGAACTCTGCAGCACACTGGTGACAGTATGACCCTCCTCCAGCTTTCCGATCATTCTTCCACGTGTGAAGTCGTCCAGGTGATTTCTTCTAGCCATATTTCACGAACTGACTCACTGGCACTTGTAGCGAATATGTTGAATTGCTTCTCCGTCTTTCCTTTTATTCTACTGTTGAGCTGCGCGCGCCGACATCGCGCGTTTTGCGTACGCTCACGTCGCCTCTGACGTTTCGTTCCTGATATTTGCATACGCATGACGTTTATACTGACTTACGTGTTCATTGTACTGATCTCCAGACCTCCTTATCTGCAATTTCATGGCTGTCTTCTAAATTTTTACATTGTTGCTTAAGTTTTGCACACCAGTGTAACTAAAAAATGGTAGGTCTATTTTTTCACATTCACCTCTTAGATCTTCTGCCTTCATATTTGAATGTACCAATAATTTCCATTAAATTAATTTTTTTTCCTTTATTCAATAACTCTAAAATCGTTAACTCAACTTTTTGTGACCAAACTGAAATTTGCTTTGGGTTTTCAATTTTGATGCTATTTTGAGACTATTAACTAATATGAAACTAGTAGAAAATTCCGACTTTCAAAACTAGAATAAAGTATGAATGAATATATTAGATTACAAATATAATCTTATACATAATTTTTTAATTGTGTTTCTTTCATCTTTTTTTTTTTTTTTACGCAAAATCAAAATTAATAAATCATGAATCAATTCAAAGACTAAAACACCCCCCCTTCTGAAGAATAGTGCTTTTCATAATTACACATTGTGATATTTGTTTGAAGATAGAAGTAACAAAATTCAGAAATAGTGCTAAATTTTTGTGAAGTTGTGATAGTATACAGTAGATCGCAGAACTATAGATTAGAGAACATAGTAATTTAAACACATTGAGGAAATTTAAGTAATCTTATATATATCAGTAATAGAATACAATATCTAAATCAATTGAACTTCCATAAAATAATTCCTCTTAGCAAACTTAAATACACAAGTTGAGCACGCACCCACCAGTTATTGTGTGAATAATATATACTTTAGTTATTTAAATAATATTATCATCATTATTAACTAATTAAATTAGTGTTTACCAAACTAAGATGACTACAGACCAGTGTAAGACCATACGAATATGTCGTGAACCCCAATGTACATACACATTGGGGTCCACGCACCCCTACTTTTTTCTTTCCGATTATTTCATAACTGTTACAAAATTTATATGTTTCTCAAAGTAGCTAAAAGGCTTTAAATTTATATAGAATTAAACACAAATAAAAGTGCAAATAAATAAACACAGAACAAGATTTTTAATTTCTTGCTTGGGCTTAAACCAGTAGTGGAATTTTGGGGCAGCCACATTGAGAAAGATAATTAAGATTCTCCAAGCTTTGAGATGTTGCAAGGTAAACACTAGAAATGGGAATAGAATACAATATCTAAGTGATGATACGTTCTCTGATGATACAGCAGGCACGTTTTATTTTAAAACTTTTACATCTATAAGCATTTTTATGCTCAAATTTTGGTAGCACCACGGAACGCCGGGTTGAGAACTACTGAAACAAATGATCTTAATGTATTGTCATGTCGGGACAAGAAAATGGTAGCGATGTTCGGAAATTTCTTTAATTTACAACATCCTCAACACAGACTTGTTTCTACAACACACATACTATATCTTACGAAAACACACATGTCCATTAATTTTAAATTCTTGATGATCATACACAACCGTTCACAGTTTTTTAAAACGTTCTTACATCCATAAACAACACCCAACTGTCCTTTCTTTAGTTTTTAAAACTTTCTCGTTCATACATCATCTTACCACACATAACAGTCCGCTGTTCAGTTCAATTGTCCTTTTTGAAATCGGGGAAGTCCCTAAAAAAATTGACTAAAACGTAATCCTTCAAATGGATGAGCGCCATCTATTTGAAATTGATGAAGTCATTACAGTTTAAAGAATATAACCCATAAAAACAAAGTTTTTTAAAATAAATCCTTTTTATGAATTATTAATTTTTATGCTTGGTGTTTACATGTAATTTAAAATATTAAAAGCATCTCTCTAAGCAAAATATACGTAAACTAGTTTTCAAAATTTATTTATTAAAAGTTAATGTGAATTTATGCATTCACAGCCAAATATCTTTTGCTTATTCTGATCAGAATTATTTATTTATTTATTTATTTATTTATTTATTTATTTATTTATTTATTTATTTATTTATTTATTTATTTATTTATTTATTTATTTATTTATTTATTTATTTATTTATTTATTTATTTATTTATTTATTTATTTATTTATTTATTTATTTATTTATTTATTTATTTATTTATTTATTTTGCAACAGGAAAGAGTTATTTCAATGATCGGTTACATGCAACTTCAGAGATATTGGATGACGGCAAGTTGATTTATTAGTAGTATCCCAAAAAAGCGACCTTTTAATGACAGTCGCATCCCCCTAAGTTTGATATAATGCATTGTTATCGACATCGAATCTATCTGCCAAATGTCAGCCCGATAAGATGATGGCAAAGGGATTAATTAGGCCTCCTCAGATTTGTTCGCCATCAACAGACACAGCCAAGTTACCATCCACCCTTACACACACAAAATCGAAGTTAATGTACAGGATTTAATAAAAAAGAAAAATATTAATAAGCTTTAAAATTAAATATAAAATTTAAAATTGCAACTACTAAAGATTATATTTAAAAAAATAAATTTTTTCATTATACCTTAGAATAAAAATATTTTACCATCGACAAAATCTTATCAGTGATAATCAGACAATTAATTACAGGTAGTTATTCCCATCGCGGGTTTAGTCTAGATCTAGTAGAATAATATAGTGGAGTAAATAATCCCTATAAAGATTAATGATTACTATTTTATTACGTAGTTTGCCGGTTAGTAAAATAACTTTGGTCTGTTCCGTATCAGGGAGATTTATCACAAATAATTTGATAGTCTTTTATGGTGGTAACGCAGAAGAATGGAGATATATTAGGAAACTTGTTTGAATGTGTTTCTTATTTTGTGATGTTTCTAGTTTTGGAGTGTCTGAAATATTTTTAAAAAACTCAGACTGTTTTTAGTTTTTTGAAGAGATGAGAACAGAACGTAAAACATTGTCAATGTACATGATTAATATGTCTTTTTCATATGAAATTCAGAATAAAAAAACTGAAGGATTCTACCTTTTTGTGATGCAAATGAGATTTTTAGTTAGATATAAACATTGTATTTTTGCTAATATTCTCACAAATCACAATTATTTTCAAATAACACTTAATTACATCAAGTTCTATTGAAATGTAAGTACAAGTTTCGTTCGTTATCGTAGTAAAAGCTCATGTTGAATGTCATACATCGTAGAACAAGATTGAATGTTGAAGTAAGAACTCCATTTTGTATTTATAATAAAGCATATGCATGGAAAATAACGAAGTAAGTTACAAAATTAAAAAAAATTGTACTAAGCTCAATGATGCTTTTAAAGCAAAAGGTAAGTGCTGCTATCCGTTATCAATCTTCGATGAAAAAGGAACCTAATAAACGGTGGGATTTTAAACTTTTAAATTATAATTCTATCTAACTATCTCAAACTCTTGAGTATTGCTAGTATATCCTACTGTATGATTCTACTTTTAACTCTGGGTATTTGTTTTCGCAGGAGTGTCTGTTTCTGTTGGTGTATGGACACTCGTGTGCATATCCCTGGAGCGCTACTTTGCGATATGTCGTCCCTTGCACTCTCGCCAATGGCAGACAGTATCGCATGCCAATAAAGTGATTCTTCTGATATGGTTGGGATCGCTCTTTACCATGCTTCCATCTGTTTTGCTAAGCCAACTGATACCGATAAAAGCACAAGGTAATGTATATTTTTTAAAAGCAGATTATTTATACACCATTTACAATTTAGATAAAGCAAGTAAATTATTTTTGCTTCAATCCATTTTATTAGCTTAGGATATATATTTTTTTTATCTTTCCATCTATACCTTACACTTTTAATCTTGTTTGAATCTAGATATTAGATTTGCTTTTAGAATTAAATATTAGAAGTAGATATTTTATTTCGATAAGAAATAGTTCATTGGCTTGCTATTTTTATATGTTCTTTTAGAAAATAAATGTTAATTTTTGCTTTTACCTAATATTTCCTTTAGTTTTGAAATTGCAAAATTGTATATTACTTTTTTATTATTACATTGCACTTTTTATGCTGTTTGTAGTTAGATTTTATAGTTTTACTGTATTATGAAACCTCTAGAAGCAGACATGACTTCTGGTATCCCATGGTTTTTAGAAGATCTCCAAGGAATTGTTGGTAAGTCAGAAAAAAAAGTAAAATAGATAAGTATGGCTTGTGATGGCAACACTGTGAAACTAAAACAAATTAGAAAAAAAAAGTCAAAATAATAGGCTATCTCAGGATAAACCTCAGTTATAGGTGAGACAATTTGTTTTCAGCCGACTTCTTAAATGGCTAGATCTAAAACCGTAAGAACATTTCAAGTCTAAAACGCACTAAAAATAACAAGTAAGATTTTTAAGAAATGCAAAGAGTAGCTATAAAATGTGTGCACAATTTAAAAGATGCAAAAACTTCTTGAAATTGTAATACTCGATATATACTGATTTCAAAAGATAGTCACAAGTTACATTTATCTTCTTAAATTTCAAAAATATCTGCAACTGAAAGTGGTCATTATTAAAGCTCCGATAATTTATTACGGTAAATTTCTGCTTCAGAAATCAACGAAGTTGACTTCTAATTTGATTTTCTTAGAGTCTGACTACTAGAAGTCACTAATAATTAATTAGTCAATATATATTTAATATCTATAAAATGCATTTAATTTAGAGAGCGAAACTTATATGTTTAGCAGATGGATACAAAATATGCATATTTCTATTAGCCGTTATCAACCACCTTTGTGCTCAAAACAGAATCCTCATCAACACGTCTGCTTTGTACAACTCCTGATAATCCTCCTTTATATTTGCCCTATGTGTGACTAATTATCTCCTATTTCTACCGCTGATGGACTTGAAATAATGTAATATAATAGAATGTAATACACTAAAAAATCATATACTTTGCCATAGAAAATGACTAGATATACACAACAATACAAATTGGCATTTTTATATGTATTACTCAAGCAGTGCCACACCATAGCCTTAAGAATCATTACACTGTTGAAGACTTTTTTATCCCTTTTTTAGTTGCCGAAAACATTCTATTCCTATATCTGATGGACATAATGTATTATGGTAGTATTTAGTACAATAAAAACCATGTACATTGTCACAACATAGTCAAGAAATGGAAAAGATAAGAACACAGCCAAAAAAAATTGACATTTTTGTCTGTATTGCTCAAACAATGCCATGCCATAACCACAAGAACCATTACACAATTGGATAATTTTTAACCTTTTTTTAGTTGCAAAATTCAAATGAAATTTGTGATCTTCTATTGCTATCGATATATTAAGAATTTCAATTATGTATATAAGAGGTTAGATGTCTCACTTGGGAATAATCCTTGCATACGGATGAATCACCGTTCAAAACACATAGGTGTTAGTGATTATACTCAACTGATTAGAAGAGCCAAGGAAATCTTTTACATTTGTTATTGTTGTGTATATGCATTCCAACAAGGTAAATACTCTTAAATAATTCAAATGATAATATACATATATTTTCATTAATTTTTAAGCTTTTTATTGAAAACAATTAAATTAAACTATTAATTTTTTATTATAAAATAGGTACAGAAATAGCTTATTAAATTATGCGAGATATAACTATGAATTATTGCCACTTGTGCCTCTATCCGATTTAAACGGATGAATGTTTTGGCTTTGGGATTTTGTCCTATCAGTATTGTAAATCAACTTTTGCATATCAACCTTTGTGCCCAAAACAGAATCCTTATCAACACTTCTGATTCTGGAACACAGTAATAAAAATTGACATTTTTGTTTGTATTGCTCAAACAATACCATGCCATAAACACAAGAGCCATTACACAATTGGATAATTTTTAACCTTTTTCCAGTTGCAAAATTCAATTAAAAAACTTGTGATCTTCTATTGCTATCAGTATATTAAGAATTACAATTTTCCTATTTTCCCTTTTTCTAAGTGTGTATACATTCCATTGCTCTCAGTATATAAAAATAAGTTCTCGTCTTAGACGTTAGATGTCTCACTTGGGAATAATACTTGCATACGGATGAATCACCGTTCAAAACACGTAGGTGGTGACTGTGATTATACTCAACTAATTAGAAGAGCCAAACAAAGCTTTTACATGTGTTATTGTTGTGTGTATGCATTCAACAATTGGAATTATTTAAGGTAAATACTCTTAAATAATTCCAATGGTAATAAACATATATTTTCAATAATTTTTAAGCTTTTTGTTGAAAACATTTAAAACTAAACTATTAATTTTTTGTTATAAAATATGGTAGAGAATTAGCTTATTAAATTATGCGAGATCTAACCATGAATTTTTTCACTTGCGCATCTATGCGATTTGAACGGATGAATGTTTTGGCTTAGTGGTTTTGTCCTATCAGGATTGTAAACAATATTGATAATTATTGCATGAATGAATACTAGCATGTCTAAAAATATCATTGCACACCATGCATGTTTGCTTGCATCACGTATGTATAATTGAAGCAACTTGTCTAGTGCGCTTGTGTTGCACATTGCATATCGTTTCGATTACCAATATGCACGCAGTTTGTCCATTTTCAGATATATAAATATTTTAAATTTTGATATTGTGAATATTCATTGTATGTGTTGATTTCTTATATGGACAATCAAAACTCTTATATGAATACCGAAACTAAGGCAATATGCATACTTGATTAAGTTTAAAGCATGTTTAGATAATCTTCTTAATGAATCGAAAGATAAAGAAACTCAATAATTTACCTTTTAAACGCAACATAGTCACTAATTTCCATCTTCTCCTCCCCCACTGACTTAAATGCAGAAGCATCTTTCCATCTTCATCACTCTTCATCAGCAGAACGAGATTCAAAACTTCTGTATTAGTCTAAGAGGCAATTGCAAGTTCAGGGACCGCATCGAATATCATTCTGAATTTTTTATAGAAATTGGAGAAAAGTGAGTAGATTTCGAATCCACTGGTCTGCAGTGGCAAAAATGGCCGAAACTGATCAAAAATCGACTTGGAATGAGCTGAACTAAAATCCGATTGCCAAATATGACATAACTTGCAAAAAAGGGAACAAACTTTTTCGGTTGGTAACCCACCACACTTTGATTTTCATGAGAAAAAGCGCAAACTCTGAGTCTGAAAACTCGCATCTTTTTAAAGTAAGCCAAATTGGCACCATCAGTTACGTCATGAGTGACGTAATATTTATTGCCAACTTGGCTCATTTGTGAACGATGCAAGTAAGCCATCACCAGGCATCTAAATCGTCTGCAACCTTCTTAATTTAAAATCAAAGAGCGATGGGTTACCAAATAAGAAAGAATGCTTATTATTTGGCGATATTTTGTAATCCGATTTAGTTCAACTTATTCAAAGTCGATTTTTGTCCCGTTTCGACCATTTTTTCCATGGTCAACCAGTGGATTTGTATAATTATCTCACTTTTCTCCACTTTCAATAAAAAAAATTCAGAATAATGTTCGATGTTGTACCCAAACTTGCAGTCGCTTCTCAGTCTATATTGCATTATTGGTAAGTGTATACAAGTTGTCCCAAAACCGACTACAAAAACCTAAAAGGAAAAACCTGAAAGAAAAAAAACATTTACTGCGCTGTACATAAGAAACTACGAAATGCCCAAAATAGTTACAAAGTTCACCTACATATGGTGTTGTTGAATCAAAAGTATTAAAATAAATGGTCTGAATATGTTTAAAAACTACAAAACGAATTTTAAATGGCACCAAACTGTTGCTAGTAGTGGTGGAAATTTTGGAAACATTTTTTTGTAGTTGGTGCAGCATATTGAGACCGTTTATTTGTAGTTTTTCAATAAACAACGCCATCTATTGGAGAAGTTTGTAAGTCAGTTTCGTGTAAATTTTGCTAGCATTCGGATGTACTTTAGCATAATCAATTTATTGAGGTAAACATAATACCAATTATTCCATATGTATGAAAATTGTCTTCGCCTTTTCATTTTTAATCAAAATATATTAAATAACGTTTTTAATTTTTAACGCTACATATCTATTTAAAGCCTATTTCATATTGTGCGACTTTTTGCGACTCTTTATTTGTAGGACCCCCACCTCCCACGCATTTGAAACTTTCATGCGGTGTCCTTTCTCACAATCAGTCAATCATGTAGGCGATACCCAAAAGATCCCTATACTTACAGAGAGATAAAAGAATTGATAATACTACTTTTCCTATACTTTTCCCTATAGTTACAGAGAGATAAAAAGAATTGATAATACTACTTTTCCTATACTTGTCCCTATACTTACAGAAAGATAAAAGAATTGATAATACTACTTTTCCTACAACAAATCCCGAGATTTCGCGGCATCTATGGAGAGAACATTGCGACTGAATTAATTGTCACGATTCATTCCTTCGCAGATGGTCGAATTGTCAACATGTGTTTCTTGTACCCTTTCCAAACCAAACTTTTAAATAAGACTTATTTCAAGTTTTTCACGTCGGCTGCATTTACATTGCATATAAAATGTATTTTTCTCGTATATAAATTGGAGGCAATGCAACAAAAATTATTTTCTTTCTCGCAATCGATCAAAAATGTTAGAATTGACAAATATTTATGTTATATATTCATTTTACAGTCCTAGCATCAAATTAATATACGAAAACTCTGATTCAAATAAGTACTAACATAAACTACTTTCCTCGTTTAGCTACAAGAATGAAACAATATTTTTTCAAATTTACTAATTTTTTTAACAATTTTCACAATTCTAACTGTTTAACCAACTATTTATTTCCGGTAAAATCACTTACTCAAATAAAACATAATACGCGGATTTTTGCACCCCCCTAAATAATATCCAAGAATGAAACAATATTTTTTTCAAATTGTTCATTATTTGAACAATTTTCACCATTCTAACTGTTTAACGAACTATTTATTTCCGGTAAAGTCGCTTGCTCAAATAAAACATAATACTGTTATGAATTTTTCCACTGAGGCAATAATGGCACAGTTTTTAAAATAAAAACTACTATTTATTCACTTCAGAAAACTCACAAAATTTATTCAAAGACAACAGTTTAATCACCCTCAAGCTTCAACAAAAGCTTCAGTAAGAGCAACTTCGAATAAAGCAATTATACAAGTTCACTCTAGTAGGTAAGCAAAGCGATCAGCTCGCATCGAAGTCCAAAGTCAATCTGAAAACTTTCCAGATCTCCGGTCTTTATATAGCAGGAGCGTGAGAACATTCCCGAAATTTTCAGCCAATTCGTCGAAAAAAAAACATCTCGAAATTTATCGATTGCTTTAGGTGTTGCCACCTTTTTCTAACCTGTATAATCGCTGTTAATAAATAAAATAAGATAAAATAAATTACAATAGAATTTTAACATAATATGTCACTATTTACACTATATACAGACAATTTATGCAACAATAAGAGGATTGTTGCACCTGCTTCAATCTTTTTAAAAATTGCAAAATTGTTGGTGGTCCAACTTGTATCTATGATTAATATATTCTTCATGATTGATTTTGCCTACGAAAAAACACGTTTTTATGACTGATTCTTTATTATGGCCAAAATGTTCCGGTCTTCTGTAACCAACATAAATGATACAGGCCATAATTCTCTATGCACATAGTTACAAGATTTCCCTTATTTCCACATCAAGGTTTGATTATGTGATGTATCTGTAGTCCATATAACACACGAAATAGCATAACACATACATTCTCAAATCTGAAATAATGCTAACTTAACAAGTTTACACTATGTTATTGTATCATAAAATGACTAAATATATTCACCTATTACCAATAAAGTATTAAATTTCTCATAATAATATTTCTATTTGCTTATTTCTATTACGTTCAAACGTTTTCCAAAATATTGTGATTATTTTTTAAATTAATTTAATTTTAAAGTGATATAATTTATTTTGAACTTTGAGATATTAAAACATTATTCGTACAGAATATAATGAAACTTTAATATTTAAATGCCCAGTATATATCAGAAAAATTATCTGAATTTTGTAAATGAGGATATGTATTAGAAGCCCTTAACCTGTCAGTAGTGGTTATACTTTTTCACTCTAGATTAGGAAAACTAATTTAAATATAGCAATAAAAATTTGCATTCATAATTATATGAAATTATTTACAATTCATAATACTTCGATCACTGTTGTATCTTCAGAAATGTATGCATAATACAATTTAATATCATTTTCAAGAAAAATACACAATTTTTTCTCAATGTTTTAACCCAATTAAAAAAAGGACTCACTAAACTATATAGGGTATACACATATTAGTTGGGCATTAGAGTTCATATAGATTTGTATAACTCTTAATAACTAGGCTTTACAAACCATGCTTTTTTCCCTAACTAATTTATGTTCAGCATGCCATTCTGTAAGAAAAAAATTGTTTAGTATGTCTATTTATTAAGAGTTATACAGATATATTTGAACTCCATTGCCCAACTAATTTGTAAACACCCTGCATATAGGTATTTTATAAAATTTAATTTACACTTATGTGCTTAAGAAACCAAGCAAAAACTCATTGAAATATATACTCCATTGTAAGATACTTAAAACTAACTATAGAACATTAATATACGTTTAAAAATACCAGGAAAAATCATAATTAATAGCTTAACACATGGATCAATTTGACAAACACTAGAAGTTCAATGTAGAAAATTTTCAGTGTTATTTTCCCCTTTTTTCAAGGAAAATATAAATGCCGTGAAATTTGGGCAACTCCCCGATCTGAAAAAATCTTCAATATCTATCTGGATGTGGTTTTGTTGGTTCTTCCATTGATGATCATGACCATTGTCTATTCTTTGATTGCCCGAAAGCTGTGCGCTGGATCAAAATTGAGATTTTCTTCAGGTGAGATTATTATACATCTTTTTTTAACAAATTTTACAACTACTTTGAATTAGAAAGATTTTATTTAATTTTATTGTACAGAATCGAATTCTATAATTGAATTCTAACATTTCAGAAAATGCTGAGGACAATATGGAAGGACAGTACCTTGATCCACTCAGACCTCACACTTCAAGAAATGGCTTGACCCATTTCCGTTCAAGGTAAATCATTTTAATCCTCAAAAATATGCAAAACTTATCAACACAAAACCTATACTTGAATGGCATAATGAATCGTGATAAAAATTGTATCTTAGTTTTTACGAAGGCAAAGATATGGGTCTTTTTTTGTGCAAAGATTTCGACCCACAAAACTAAAATGAGTTCTGCAATTAAATAAAACAAACAAAAATGTCAAATATTTAACTCTCAACATTTCATTCAAAGAAGCTTTCCATTTGCTGTTAATGAGTCCAGACTCGCATACAACCTCAGTAGACAGTTATATATAAAAGACATCTCTTATTAGCACACCTACTGCAATGGAATATCACTGATTCCAGAAAAGCATTACAAGAATATCATTTTCCTAAAACTGTCAATGAATTTCACCATTTTTGCCGTAATTCAACTTCTACCAAAGTTTTTATAAAACCACTACTACTCAACATGATTATACGAGTTGACCAAATGAAAAAAAAAAAAAAAAAAAAAAAAAAAAAAGAACAAAATGAATGAATCTTGGTTCAAAATAATAAAAAACTACCTTCGAGGAATGTACGAAAGTATTGTCATTATGCAATCTGACATTTGTGCAATTTGGTAAGCGGGGTGTGAAAAAATGCATCTTCTGCACGTCATCGAAGTAAAATCCATGGTGCACGATATTTTAATTTTTGGTCTGTGGGAAGAGTTTTCTCAAGACCTAATTTCTCCAATTGACTTGCCAGGTGTGCAGGTAGCAAATAGGATTGCAGTGGGGGTTTTCTATATTTAATGAAAGGGAATAGTTTGGGGTGTTGCTAAAGAGATGTGGAGGAATCTGGCTATTTGGATGAAGAGGCATTCGAGATCTGTTCCCGAGGCTAAGACGAAATAACTTGCGCTGCTTGCCTGACTCACACACCGGCCCGTAGATGCTTTTGCCGCCTCCGCCGAATGGAGACTAGCCATAGAGAAATTGCCTTAAGTGGAAATTTACTTCTTCCTAGAATCTCAACCAGTAACTAAGTTTAATTATGCTAGCAATGCCTAATTTACTTCTGTTATAGCAAACAGTTTGTAGCACAATTTGTATTTGACAAAATTGTAATAACTTCTTGTTTTGTGTCATTCTTATAGATTCGTGTCAGGAATCTTTATGATACTGTCATTTGAGGATTGGATATTTATAGTTATACTATCTGAATAAATGTGTTTTCTCAGAAATGGATCTAAATTATTGCGAGCTATTTTGACTATATAAGGCAGAATTATTACTTGTTTCGGCAAGGTTTATTTGTTACTAAATACTATACTAAATATCATGCCGAGAATTGGTTTGGGAGACGCTTATGGTTTACATAGTGTGTCTTTTTTCAAAATTAATATGCTTCGTAAATTTATAACGAAATGTTTACTACGTGGCAACTAAGTCATTTAATAATTTTGCATAAGTAATGACGCTCATAACTAACAGTTATACAGATATTCATGAATTATATCATTGAATAATGTGTATATATTCACTTTTGTGTTCCTTTAGATTGACCACCAAGAGCACCAAAGGACGACCAGCACTTCGCAGCACCTACGACAAGCACCAATCTGCCAAAAGCAGAGTTGTACGAATGCTGTTCGTGGTCGTGATTGAATTCTTCATTTGCTGGACACCCTTATATGTCGTCAACACCTGGGCTCTCTACGATGCTAAGACGGTTTACAACAAGCTGGGATACGTCGGAATGTCTATCATACATTTGCTTGCATACATCTCGTCATGCTGTAACCCCTTGACCTACTGTTTCATGCACAAGAAATACAGAGAAGGATTTCTTAACATCATTGGATGTGGAAGATACAAAAGAGCTCGTTTGCGTGGTCAGAGTAGCGAGCAATCTGGATATTTAGTCAGTGTGTTCAGCACTAGAGCAGGATCGGTTAGATCGGGTAAGCATCAGTAATAAGATGATAAGTCTTGTTCGGATAAAAAATATTGCAGGAAAACTATTATACTGTTTTTGTTTTTGTTGAAATGGTAAGCAATATTTTACATTTAAAAAAGCTTCATCATTATGAACATCAATTACTTTTGTCACATTCAACATGTGCTTCTTTTGTAACTCAGAATAAATAATTAATTAGTCCAGTTCACGCTACCTGCTCAACATTGCTCAGTAAATCTTGACATACTGCAAATTGAAATATTTCCTAATACCATAAAGAGTAAAATCATAGTAGTGTATATCATATTGGTAAAGATTTCAAACAGTTATTTTTACATTTTCTTAATGAGTATTTGAGGTCTTGAGTACCAAATATGGTTTATCTAATGAAAAAATCTCTTTTGAAAGAATGGGGTAGAAATGGTAGAAATTAAATTGGGAAATGGTTCGTTCTGGCACTCAACGACTCATTTAATTTATGATAACAATCATAATTTAATTGCATTTTAATTTATATAAAATGTCTTAGCTTCCCATTCAGGCATTATTTGACAGGTCTTAACTAGGAAATCCACCCACTCAGCCGACTTCTCAACAGTCTGAAAATGCTCCCAATATCAAACATCACAAATGTCTTGAAAATTAAAACGTTTTTTGGTGTCTGAATCCAGTGCCAGATTTGTGCCTTATTTCAATTTTTCATTTTCTTAAAATTTTAGTGTCAAGGATTAAGTGTCTTTCACATCAAATCATGATACTGAAACTTGGAAAACTGTAAAAGTTATTCATTGTCAAGTGTTAAAAACTTGAAGGGCAGTTGGCGATAACTGCTTTAGCTACGTTATATTCTCTAAGATACAAAAGGGTGCACACGATGAATTTAAATATAGCAACTAGTTTTCATAACAACTTAAGATTCGCAATTACGATTTTTAAAAACAAATAAGCAGTATAATTGCATTCGCGCATTTATTTTAGTTTAGGGAAGCCTTTTTACTTAACGTACATTTTTAGCTGGTTATATTTTGAGAAGCAAATGTAGATTTTACAGCAGCATTGAAAAATAATATGCTTTCACATGGAAAATATTCCCTTTTTAAATAAACTTTTAGTCTGTCACGTATTTTTGACCGTAAACTGTCCTAAAACGTTGAAAAACAAAATTCTAAATCATTTGTCTTGGAACGAAACTCTTTGTGTTGCTTTCCAATGGCATGTTCATGTAAAAAACCAACCTATTCATTCACCATGTTTTAGGTTAACATGTTTTTAAAGACATACATTGATGACACATTTCTGTATTAAATTCTGCTAGATTGGAATTTTGCAATTGCCAAAATTTCGTTTGCAGGGCTAAATACAATTTCCATTGTCTCCCGTTTAAGTTGATCGAACTGTGAATACAATATTTTTGCTTAAATATGCAATTGTAATATTATATGTTACTGAATGCATGCAGTATGAAAATATCCGTTGTGATACAGTTTGATTTACTGTTATTTTTAATAACCTACACTGTTAAAAAAAAAATTCCACCTTGCATCAAAATGTGGTTCCTATTTATATGCAACCAATATTTGGTGCTTAGTTTCATAATTTAATGGTGCTTACGGTCCGATGTAGCACCATTAAACCGTGAAACTTAGTATCAAACTTTGGTTGCAGCTAAATGTGAATCATTGTTTAGTACAAGGTGGTTCAAAATTTTTAACAGTGTAACAGAACGTCACCTATTTCGCCGCGGTACCTGAAATATGAAACAGATTAACCTGAAAATTGACCTGTATACACTCGAATAAGGGAGAAACGGTATGGTATAAGAAAATAAATATATTTCAAACAGTTTTTGTTTCTTATGCCATACCACTTTCCCCCTTCTTCGTGTATATTCAAGTCACATTTTAGACCATTTCATTAGTTGTTTGTGTTAAAAAAGCAAATTATGGAATATTCTATATACAGGATGTCCACAATTAAAATTCAACTCTTAAAAAAGCTGTAAAAACCATTGGTCAGAAGGACCTGCAATTTGACCTGTATATACTTGTGAAAGGGGAAAACTTTATGGCATAAAAAATAAAAACCCATTTCAAACAGATTTTTTTTCTAATAAAATACCACTTTTCTCCTTTCTGCGTGTACTCAAGTAAATTCTTAAGTAATTCTGACTAGTAGCTCTTTATTTACAGCTTCTGAAAGTTGAACTTTATAATTACACTGTTAAAAATTTTGTTCCACCTTGCACCAAAAATTGGTTCCCATTTAGCTGCCACCAACATTTGGTGCTTAGTTTCACGATTTAATGGTGCAACCTCGGACCGTAAGCACCATTAAATCGCGAAACTAAGCACCAAATGTTGGTGGCAGCTAAATGGGAACCAAATTTTGGTGCATGGTGGACAATTTTTTTTAACAGTGTACTTCGGAGAGATTATAGGTCCAGTTCAACTCTCAAAAAACATGACTTCAAAAGCATGGCATACTTTCTTATGCAATATCATGATTTTCAAAAAGTATAAGGGTTTGGCATAAGAAAAAAATAGTTCGAAATAGTTTTTTTTTTTTATGCTTTACCGTTTAACCTTTCTTCGAGTATATACAGGTCGAATTTCAAGTCATTCTGATCAGTGTTTTTTGGGGTTTTCTTACAGTTTTTGGAAGTTAAACTTTAAAATTATAAACACTCTGAGTTATAATCACGCTTTGTATCATACTAGCTTGGAAAGCACATAAATATCAGTAGTATATGAACGAGTTTATAATCCTTCATATTTGAAAAAAAAAGTCAAAATCATTATGGAATGTATATTCTGCTATAAATTACTATTTTAATGTAACAATTAATAAAAAAAATACTACAATTTAAAGATTCTTAAGGTAGCCCGGAATCGAAAATTAGGAAAAATGTCGATTTTGAGATTTTAATTATTTCAAATAGCGGTTTTCATGACGTTTACAGTGATTACTTACACTTGGCAATACCTATATTGGAAGTATCATCTGCATAGAGACATATTATGCAAGAATAATGTGAATTAAGGTAATTGTTTACTTTAAACTTGATTTACGCAGAACTATATTTTTGATGTTTGATGTACCTTTTCTTAGTACCTATAAGAGATATTGAATTGAATTTGTTTTTGTGATAAATCAAACATTGTTTATTACTTTAACATGGGCTTTTAAAAAATATTGCTTAGTTCCTTAATAAAGTAATTTTTTACATAACCAAAATATTAATAAAAATAATAATATTAATATTTTCATTACAAAAAACACATTTTTTAATGCTCAAAGTTCAATAACTTTTTTTATGGGTAAATATTTCTTAAAGCCCATGTTAAAGTAAGTACCAATATACAATGAATATTCCAGTGCTAAAATTTTGTTTCTAGTTGTAATAGTCCCCAAGAAAAGGTACACCAAACACCAAAAACATAGTTCAGAGTAAATCAAGTTCAAACTAAACAGCCCCCCTTAATTCACAGTATTCCTGCACTATATATCTCTTTGCTGATAATACTGCAAATATAGGTATTGACAAGTGTTATATATCACTGTAAACGTCATGAAAGCCTCTATTTAAGACAATTAAAATCTCAAAATCAACATTTCTCATTATTTTCGATTCCGGGTTACCCTGTAAAGTGTTACAGGTATTGAAAGAAATATTAATATCTGTCAAAGTTTACATCGCAAACTGGATGTAAACCAATATCTTTTCATTCCAGCTTCTATGTGACGTGGAATAGACAAAAAACTTATTTTTTTATAAACAAAATAATCATCAATTTCATTTTGAAAAATGATCTGTATTTGCTGGTTGAGAAAACAGCGTACGCACTTTGCTCTCCAAAACATACCTAAAAATTGCGATTTTTTTTTTTTTTCTTTCTTTTTTTTTTTGTGCATTTCTCCACATTTTGGAACATCCTAATTTAAAACTAGAGGTGTGGAACCTCGCATAACTTATAATTATACTACTATATTGGTCATTGCATTAAAATTTAATATGGTGTTATTTATGGTTTTCATATTTTCATTCATTTAAATTAAAATTTTGGCTAGATTTTCGGCAAAAAAAATACAGCCAATATGTCGAGATTGTCGATATTCAATAGACATTACATTGTTCTTTCTTGAGAGTGAAACCGAAAAAAAATAATATTTCATGGGTGATGCTCAAGGGCAGAGAACTCTTTGTTCAAGGCCCTCGTTTTTCAACTTCTTGCACTTTAATCGTATTTTTACGGGAATTTCGGAGATGGGAACGTTTAATACACATTAAAAGACATTATCACAGACATTTTAATATCTAATTCGTCAAAGACTTTTGTTTTGTCAATTGCTGAAAAACATGAGTTTTCATGATTTTTCATGATTTCAACCTTATGCGCATGCACGATTTTGACTAAAACCTTAGTGGTTGGTCCCATAGCCACCATTAACCCGCACACCAAATTTGAATTCCTTAGATCAGTTTGTTCGGGAGTTATGTTGACCACGTACACACAGACAAACATTTTTTTTTCCTTGACCACTTTTTTGAAATCAGTGTGTTCCAAAACGTGAAGAAATGTAAAAAAAAATCGATTTCTTTTTTTTACCGAATTCTATGCTTTCATTACCCTATGCAAAAATATGAGTAATTGAAAGTAAAAAAAGGTCTGTATGTGTGTACGTGATCAGCATAACTCCTGAACAAATTAATCTACGATATCAAATTTGGTGTTTAGGTTAGAGGTCGCCATGGGATCTATTACTAGGTTTTCGTCAAAATTTTCATGAGCATAAAGTAGAAATTATGAAAAATCATCCAAAAAACATGTTTTCAGCAATTGTTTAAAAATAATGGCTCTAACGATTTAGATTAAACTCTCTCTGCTAAATGTCACTTAGATGTTCTTAACGTCTCCGTCTTCAAAATTCCAGTAGATATGCGATAAAAGCATAAAGAGTTGCAAAACAAGTGCCTTTAACAGAGTTCTCTGCCTTTGAACATCGATCACCAACAAATGATTTTCTTCTGTTTCACGTGCAGGAAAGGACAATGTAATGTTTATTGAATCTTTTTTGGCCCATGTAAAAATTATTGCGTAAATATTTCCAAACTGGTCTTTTTATTTAAATTAGTGAAAATATAAAAACGGTAAATAACACCATATCAAATTTTAATGCAATGACCATTATTATAGTATAATTGAAAGTTATGCGATGTTCCACATCCCTAGTTCTCCTCGGGATCATCCAAGTCATTTTTCTCAAAATTAGCTGTGTGGATAATTGTGTCTTGAAGAACAGGCATGGATTATATTATGATGCTTTATCACTTGTGTCTGAAAGCTTTAAAAACACAGAAACAAAATGAATGAAATATTGTCTGAATATCACAAGAATAGCTCCCCCCAGGTTGTCTAACGTTGTTTGTTGCCGTAGAAACAAGCCTAACTCCATTTTCCACTGGCTATTCCAGGAGAAAGACATCTACATTTAGTGAATTGCAACCTTTTTGGAAGCCAATTTCCTGATGCATCATACCTATTCTATATCAACAACTCTTGTTTCTACAGCAACCGCCACCATCAATAATTCTAGGGATACAGTACTAATACGTTAAATGAATTCTGAAGAAGTTTATTATCTAGTGTTTATACAAGCTTTTTATAGTTAATATGTAACACTCGAAATACTGTTTATTTTTTAGAAACATTTATAATGTATACCTTTTGGTTTATTTTCAGAAACACTTGACCGATCTGTCGCCGTATCCGTATGCTAAAGAAGTACGCTATCAAAGAGAGAAGAGTGGAAAGGATATGGCTGGATAATGATGAAGATTGGATATTGATGAAGTAAAGAAAAAACCTGTATAAAATATATTGAAAACAAATCTTTTTTTTTTCGGAAGGTAGTCAAGTGATGTGTTGTCAATGTTCTATTATTACCTGTTTAGGTACGCTGAGCGAAAAATTCGTATCGTCATCTGATAAATATCCGGTAAATTTGTTTATAGTACCCAGCCGTAGTCTATTCTAGACGAGATACTGAGAACTATTAGGTTTGAGTTGGTAAAGAGTCGTCACTGGACATAACATTCTCTTTAGTATACTCAATACCAAAAGGAATGGTTTCTAGTAAAGCTGAGGATTGAAAATAGACAGTATGAGTATGCATCTACAATGATGGAAGAACAATTAGTAGATGAGTTTTGAATTATGAGAAAGAGTTCGCATAAATTGTGATAGTTTAACACTAAATTAGTGTAAGTTGAGAGCCCTTATCGGATTTGAAAAAAATCTCTAATAGTATATTGAATGCAACAAAGAAAGAACCGTATTAAAGCTAAGGTTTGGAAATAACAGTATGAGTTTGCATCTACAATAATTTAAGAACTCTTGGTAGATGAGGTTTGCAAAACGTGAAAGAATTTGTATAGACTACGTTAGTTTGACAGTGTTAGTAGAAAGCCATCATCGGACTTGGTATCTCTACTAGTTGCCCCAATAAAACAAAGAAAGAATAGTATTAAAGCTGAGGGTTGAAATAATAGACAGTATGAGTTTGCATCGACAATGATAGATGAACATTTAGTAGATAAAGTTTGCAAAGTGTGAAAGTATTCGTATGGATAACTTAAGTTAAAAACTGCTTGAGTGTTAATGGAGAACCATCATCAAGCATGGTCTCTCTTCTAGAATCCTTAATAAAACAAAAACAAAAAGAGCCATATTAAGGCTGAGGATTGAAAATAATTGACAAAAGGAATTTGCATCTACTACGAAAGTACTGTTAGTAGAAGAGTTTTGCATTATGCGGATGAATTCGCATAGATTAAGTTGGTTTAACACTGCATGAGTGCTTGTTGAGATCCATTATCAGACATGTAAGAAATCTCTACTAGTAGCCTAAATAAAGAAAGAAATAATGTATTAAAGTTGAGGATTGGAAGTAATAGACAGTATGAGTTTGCATCTGCATTGACGGAAGAACACTTAGTGGATGAGTTTTGCTTTGCACGGAAGAATTGGTATAGATTGCATTAGTTTAACACTTCAGGATAGCCATCATCGGACATGAAAAAATATATCTACAAGTAACCTCAATACAACAAAGAAAGAGCCGTATTAAAGCTGAGGTTTGGGAATTATGAGTGGGATTCTACATTGACAGAATAAGGCTTGTAAATGAGTGTTGAATTGTGCGGAAGAGTTTGTATTGAATATATAAGTTTAAACTTAGATGAGTATTGTTGTTGTGAGGTTCCAAGACTTAAATATGTCAGAGGCTAAGTAACGATACACTAATCGCTCAGCATGTGAATATAAATGTCATGTGAATCTGTACCGAGCTTGTGTAAATGTTTTATATATATTCTTAATGTTTTTGAAAAGTATGCAATTTTTAATATCTCTGATGTTATACAACGGTTTTATTTTGTGATAAATTACGAATTAATAATATTGGTCGCTAAAACTGTTAGTCTAAAGTTTTAACGTTTTGACACGTGTATTTTATCGTTAAGTATATAAACAATATTGTTACGTATAGTAAAATATATAACCAATAAGAATGTACATTTATGTAAATACAAAATACATTACGCAACTGAAGAGTTTATAAAAATATTGAAAT
Source organism: Linyphia triangularis (assembly GCA_963978545.1). Taxonomy (NCBI): domain Eukaryota; kingdom Metazoa; phylum Arthropoda; class Arachnida; order Araneae; family Linyphiidae; genus Linyphia; species Linyphia triangularis. The sequence continues at coordinate 110,151,230 of OZ021721.1, read as the reverse complement.
ATTGTGTATGATATTTTTGAATTTAGATTAGTTAAAAAACAAAAGAAATTTTAAAATGATAGCATTTGAGTAAGAATTAAATATGGCTTAATTGCTAAAAGCAATTAGCTATAGCTTAGAATCCCAAAAAGTCTACAAAAATCATTTTACTTTACTAATAACTGTTACAAGTATTATTTTTCATTATTTCATACATTATCCTTTTTGAATTTTTCAATTAATGTTTTTCGTATCTAAATTTTAATTTATAATTTAAAAGTTTAAGAAGAAAATATCTAAATATTCATCAAACTCTTAATTATATGAAACCATCCGTTTAATAAAATACAAGGTGATTATAATTCATGCTCAACTTTTAAATATCTGTAAAAAAGAACCCCCGATTAGAATGACCTGAAATTTGACATGAATACCTGCGGAAGGGGAAATGGTGCACTTTTTCGTAAATTTTTTCTAATGCCACACCATTTCTCCTTTCTTTGCGTACATTCAGGTCAAATTTCAGGTCATTCTGCAAGTATTTTTTTTTTTTTTTTTTTTTTTTTTTCCCCATGGCTTTTAAAAATTAATTTTTAATTATTATCACCCTGTGTGTCAAAGAACATACAAATTTCTATATTGTATTCACTAAATTTTGTATATTTAATGTAAAATCTCAAGTTACATTTTAATGACAGGATTTTATCTCTATCAGCTTAATAAAAGTATTAAAATGTAATGGAATGTAAGAAAATAATTTAATTATTAAGGTTTCATTTGAATCTTAGGTTACTATTCCTTTTTTATAGTAAACTTATTTTGTCTTCTGCATTTCATCAAATATATAATCTAAACTTCAATACTATTAGTTAAAGCACTTTAATTAATTTACAAAATGTCTAACTGTTACTAATATTATTAATCACAATAGTAAAATACATGTGTATGAAACATTCTTTTAATAGCTTACAAAACATAATTTTTTATAACACTCATAAAAATACTAGGGTTAATTTTTAAAACAGCAAATTTAAATATATTGCATACTTTTCAAAAGGTGATTGTACTTTATGTAAGATCATTGAGGTTATAACCTTCATAGTTGTGTTTTTAATTGAGTCATATTTAATTTACCCATAATCCAAGGTATTTCAAATTTTGGTTTGAAATACCAGTACGCCCTTTTGGAATCATTATAAGATATATACTGAGCGATTTACTAAAATGTACTGTACAATTATCATTCATGACATATTTATATTTGGGATGATATATGTGTCATTCAAACTGTGGTAAATAGCAATTATGTAGTTGATGTTTTCAAACATATTGTTTCATTTAAAAAGATGAAATATAGTAATTATCATAAGTGTGTTAATGTGTTGATATCATTCATAAAATCTTAGCCATATAACAATGTAGCAATGAAACTGTGGTTCACTAGACTTCATTAGTTAGATTATTTGATTCATGTAGCTACGATGAAACTATAATTTATCTTAAAAAATGATGCACTGCTAATATCAATTTTGAGTATTTATCTAAATTTGAAAAGAAAGCCTATTATATCCATGTAATTATTAATATTCCTTCGAAATAGAATCAAGTGAAGAGTTTACCTTCAAAATGAACCAAATTCATTTGAAATAAACGAAAAAAAAATACTATAAGTCGTGTTACGTGCTTAAACTGGTATCCAAAATATTACAATATATAGAATTCATTGCTATAAAACCATTTACTTTAGTAGCATAAATTGAATAGTTTAGGCAATAAAAATTAATAATTATCTTTGTTTGCCCATTTTAATTGCTTATCTTTAATTTGGTCTATTTTGATGATATCATTCACTATAGAAACATATTTCCAACATAGTATCACAAAATACAGTGTTCATTATGCTTTCGTTGCAAAAGCAAGTTGAATAGTTTCAGTTATAAGAATTACTAATGAACTTTACTTGCCCCCATTTTGAATGTTTTTCTTTAGTCTGGTCAATTTTGATTACATTATTCACCATGGAAATATATGACCAAAATATTACAAAATTATTATTCATTACTTAAAAATAATATATCTTGGTTACAAAAACAAGTTCAATAGTTTAGGCAGTAAGAATTACTAAATAGTTTGGCTTGTCCATATAATCGAATTTTAGTTTAATAGTTTAGGCTACAAGAATTACTTATTAATTTTCATTTCTAATATTTATTCAGGTATATTCTTACTATATCATTTACTGTTCCAAAATAATACGTCCAAAATAATACGAAATAGTATTCGTTATTCAAAAAATAATACACCTCAGATGACAACAAGTTGAATAGTTTAGATTATAAAAATTACTAATTAGTCTTGCTTGTTCCTTTTTTTTTGCAAATTAATTATCTGGTTCATTTTGATGATATCATTCACTACAATGACGCAAACTTCTCAAATAGTTTATTACTTTCAATAAAATTAAATGTGGAATTGTTCTAAAGCGTGCTATGATGTTACTATTATCGTAACAATATTTTATTTGAGACACTTGATGTATCATGCTAAACGTGTGTAAATTCTACTTATTTCCTATGATCTTGATTAAGAACTTAACTAAGATCATATTGATTAATTGTGTTAAAGTGTTTAATCCTTTTAATACCTATCTTGGGACTCTTGTCCTTGAGATAAAAGCAGTATCATTCACAATTATATCTAACTTAATGTGTATAGCCATTGTACATTCTGAACAGGATTAGTACGAAAGACAGTCCTGAAGAATGTTATTGTGTTAATATAATTCATGACATTCGTGAATTTTTGACACTATATGTTATTGTATATTATAGTGTGTTAATATCAATCACGACCTTGAATTTGGCAATATGTGCAACTGTTACATATGGGAATTCATGCGAAATGGGAATATTTCACTTAATATGTCTAACTGCACAAAATATTTTAACTAAAAGGAAAAATCATGGCTATTGAGACTATATTTATTTGTAAAGAAAACTGTATCATTCACTATTTTATATTTGACTTAATATTTAACAATGACAATTGCTTTAAAATAGTACTGAATAGTCCTCTTAAAATGTGTTATTTATCATGCTTTTCCTAATATTTATGGTTTTGGGGATATATGTGCATGATTCTCATTGAGGTGAATTCAATTTAATGTGTTTAATTAATTTAAGATAAAATTTAAAACTTACTGTAAGTTGCGATGTTATATTGCTAATCTGGCACTATATATGTGTTGTGTTTGTGATATAATAACTAATATTGTGACAATGTATGTATCATTCAAGCTGTTATGATTCAAGATCTTCTGATTCTTATATATATATATATATAAATATTTGATTGGCTGTTTTGATTTATTTACTTAGGATTAAATTAATAAATTTAATAATTTAATGAAAGTGGAATACTCCACCATAAAGTCTACATTTTACTCAACGGGTTTGAATGTTGTTGTTTCCTATAATATAACTAATTTTAAAGCGATGGAATTTTCCTAAGTGTGCTCCTCTATTCATATCAAATGTGGCATTCATAACGTTGGAATGATATATGTATCATTCAATAATAAATGTATCATGTAGTGCATCAAACTTAATGGTGTATGACCATGTTTATTCATTTTAGCTAAACCATGAAAATATCATTATGCTATCATCATGCTATCATTCTAGACGTTCTTCTCTTGTGGACTATATATGTATCATTAATAATGAATACATTTACAAGTGAAATATTGTCTTACAATGTGATGTTGTGTTAATTAAATGTAATAACATTTTTGGCTTTGAAATAAAAGCTAAATGATCAATACTGGTGCACTTTTCCTTTTGATTAATTGTGGGTGGGATTAAAATGACGGAATGTAATGGTGATTGTTTTTATTATATTTCAATGAGATTTATTCTACTGAATGTTTTTTTTACCGAGGAGGTTTATTTGAACTTGGATCAGATGTTTAAAAGGACCTGTCCCAAAGTGCATAGTTATATTATTTTTAGATCAACATAGTTATGTTCTAATTAATTAAATCGGTAGAATGTGAGAATGTTTGTATTTGAAATACAATTTCAAACTGAGATTTATTATAAATTTATTTTATTGAATGTTTTTGCAGTGGGGATTTATTTTAACTCAAATTAGATGTTTAAAAGAAGGGACTTGTCCAAATTTTCATATGTTTGTTATTATTTATGAAGTTCTTCGTTTTTTACGAACTTTTTATTGTTCAATGTGTGTTTACTTAATTTTTTCGAACGCGTTAATGCACTCAACTAAGAAGATTGGAATAATTTTCTTGAAAGGTGGTATTGTAATGCTGCTATCAATTAGAAATTACTATTTGGATATATTTGTTGAATTTTCTTAAGTATGCTCTTCTATTAATATCCTTTGTGGCATTCATAACTTTGAAATGATATATGTAGTATTATTCTAATTGTTGTACATATAAATAAATGTTTTTACCCGTTTTCATTGTTTATCTAAAATTAAGAAATCCTCAATGTGTTGTCATGCTATCATTCGAGAATATCTTCTCCTGTAGACTGTATATGTATCATTAAAATGAATACATTTACAAGTGAAGGATTGTCCTCAAGTAATGTGTTAATAAATGTAAAATTTTTGGCTTTGATATGTATCACCAAAACTGGTACATTTTACCTTTTAGTTAATTTTATTTAGATTATACGCACAGACTGTAATAGTGTTTATTTCTAATAAATCCCATCAGATATTTAAAAGGATGGACTTGATCCAAAAGTGGTTAGATATATTCTAATGACATTCTTTGCTCTTCGAAAACAGTTTTGTCAGTCAATATTATTATTATTAACAATAATTATGTATTTAATTATACTTATATATATATATGAATTTTATCTCTTTTACTATACTTATGCATTTGATTATAGTTATGTATTTGTTTATACTTATGTATTTGTATGACCGTTTTGATCCTTTAAAGCGGGTTTAATTGAAACCCGTCCTTAATGGTTCTGTTACAATATTATGCAACTGTATACTTTTGTTTTGAAACATACCCAGTATTATGCGATTTTTTTTTGTCTGCATTTATTAACGTGTTTTCAATTATTCAATCTAATGCTGTGTACAACTACTATAACACTGTTGTGTTCTTGTTTGATGTTGTCGACCAATGTAGTATAAATATGCACTGAGTGACCAACTTATGATGATCACTTCCTCAATATATCGTTGGACCACTTTTTGTTTTTAATACGGCGTCGAATCTTCTTTTCAAAGACCTCATAGAATGGAAAAAGAGTAAATCGTAGACAAATTGGATTATAATTTTCTACCTGCTAACTTTTATAATTTGAGACAGTTTATGGGAGATTCTGAAATTAAAGGGAATTTGAGGAGGTAAAAAAACATAAAATAAAAAACAGATAACAAAATTATTTATATAATAAATTAATTATTTATTTATATAATAAATTAATTATTTATTTATATAATAAATTAATTATTTATTTATATAATAAATTAATTATTTATTTATATAATAAATTATTTATTTATTTATATAATAAATTATTTATTTATTTATATAATAAATTAATTATGTATTTATATAATAAATTAATTATTTATTTATATAATAAATTAATTATTTATTTATATAATAAATTAATTATTTATTTATATAATAAATTAATTGTTTATTTATATAATAAATTAATTATTTATTTATATAATAAATTATTTATATAATAAATTAATTATTTATTTGTATAATAAATTAATTATTTATTTATATAATAAATTATTTATATAATAAATTATTTATATAATAAATTAATTATTTATTTGTATAATAAATTAATTATTTATTTATATAATAAATTATTTATATAATAAATTATTTATATAATAAATTAATTATTTATTTGTATAATAAATTAATTATTTATTTGTATAATAAATTAATTATTTATTTATATAATAAATTATTTATATAATAAATAAATGTTTAACCCTGATTTTTCACAAATATACTACTAATTAGGTTTATTTCTTCAGTTAATTCTAAAAAAAAAAACAGGGGTGGGGACATTCCATAGAGGTTACATTCCCCATACTTTGGATTTGATTTTTTTTTTTGATAATAAATAAATATGTAAAATAAAGACTGAAAACATTAAATGCAAACTTTTTCCTACTTAATACTAATTTCCTCTCTTAAAGTAATAAATATAAAGGCAGTAAAAGCACAGGGACTGAAATTTCCCCTTAATTTCAGAATCGCCCTTATGTATCACCCGAGCATTCATTAATCAGTGGTGATTTTAATTCCCAAGTTTAGATCTAGTTTAGTTTTTTAGTTTGTACTCAAGTGTTTATATTTAAGCTCATAATTATATTTTTTAACTCTAATCGCGGATTGCCGATCGCTGCACTGTTAAAAATTTTGGTCCACCTTGCACCAAAAATTGGTTCCCATTTAGCTGCCACCAACATGTGGTGCTCAGTTTCACGATTTAATGGTGCAACCTCGGACCGTAAGCACCATTAAAACGCGAAACTAAGCACCACATGTTGGTGGCAGCTAAATGGGAACCAAACTTTGTTGCATGGTGGACACATTTTTTTAACAGTGTGGGGCATGGCCGAACAGTGGGAGTTTTACTTCAATGTTAAGATGTACACCGCTTTGCTTGAATGTACTAGTTAAATGTTTTTTTAACAAATTTTGGTAATTTCAATTCATGCTGCTCTCTTTTATTACTAATGCTATTTTTTTTATATACATATAATAACGCCTGCTTTAATTTATTTTGTGGAAAAAAAAAAGATTATTATTAAACTCATTCCCAAAATTTAAAATTGATGCTGGAGAATAATATTCATGTTTTTTAATGTAATTTGTACAACTAAACATTCATTCTATTCGCTGTGTTATATCTGGGAAAAATTCAATAATTACTCGGATTCCAAATTTTTATTTACTATTTTAAAAATTGGTTTAAATACAAGCAGGAACTTTCTATGTTTCATTTAGATAGATGAATTACATTTTATTAAGCACTACACCAGATAGCATCTTCACCTAACGTTATAAATTTAAATATTAGTAAACATTTAGGTTAACTTTTTGTTAATTTAAACTTTTAGATTAACATTGTGTCTTCTCGCATACAGCTTTTGTCATGCTATCTGTTCTTTTTACATAAGTTTTTTGCTTATTTGGACAAGTTTTAGACTAAATATTACGCATCGTGCTTACACTTATTTCGAATGTATAACTACAGAAAATATTAGCATTTTGTTAACATTTGAAAACTTTTATAAAGATGTCGAAAAAAAGTTTGTTAATGGAACTATTTTTTTATTGTTGACGAGTCATCAGTAAAAATTGCAAAAATGCTCAAAATAAGACAAGAAATCGTTAACAAATAATTCGATTTTTCAATGGGTTACTTATTTTAAAAGTTACAGAATTTTAATTTTCAATCGCATCCTGTAGAAGAGAAAGATCAATTATAAAAATGCCACTTAGGTCAAAACAACATAAATTGAATATATATATATTTATGATGATTTTAAAATTGAGTGGACATATCTTATTTAGAAAATAAAAATCACATGTTGCTGACAGTAATGGTATCAAATCTATTTGAAGCAATCTGTTGCAAACGTTTGAATTAAACTTTCTGTTGAATAGAAGACTTTGCTTCAAAACTTTCTTAGGTAGAAATTATCCTAATCTTTAAAACTTGAATACTAAGAGAATGCTTAGCGTACCTTCATTATTCATCACACTACTCTTATAAAATGTTAATAGTTATAACATGGCATGAAGTACTCTTTTATAACTTGCCATTTTAGCCTACCGAGAGCACACAAAAATTAAAATTCCGCAATGTTTACAATAAATTGACGTTATCTTTTTATGAGCCGTTTTGCAATGTACACTTAATGACTTATCTTTAATAGCAAAATAGGTACTTCCTGTGCATAGACAGCTTCCAAATGCATAGGAATCATTGGATTTGAATTTTTTAATATTTTAAAACCTTTTAATTTTTAATTATATCTTATATTTTTCGAGAAAAATTCCCATTTACTAATTCCAAAATCTCTCTTCAAATATTTACTCATTTTTTTTCTAAATTGCAAATCAGTATTGCTGTTTAAAATAGGATACATAAAATAAAGATTTTTTTTTTTTCAGGAAAAGAGTTTTTACTGTCCTGCATTCGTGATAAAACCTTTTAATTTTCAATTATTTCTTATATTTTTCGAGAAAAATTCCCATTTATGAATTCCAGAATCTCTCTTCAAATATTTACTCATTTTTTTTTCTAAATTGCAAATCAGTATTGCTGTTTAAAATAGGATACATAAAATAAAGATATTTTTTTTTTCAGGAAAAGAGTTTTTACTGTCCTGCATTCGTGATAAAACCTTTTAATTTTCAATTATTTCTTATATTTTTCGAGAAAAATTCCCATTTACTAATTCCAAAATCTCTCTTCAAATATTTACTCATTTTTTTTCTAAATTGCAAATCAGTATTGCTGTTTAAAATAGGATACATAAAATAAAGATTTTTTTTTTCAGGAAAAGAGTTCTTACTCTCCTACATTCGAGATAGCTCCTTGTTTTAAATGGCGCAGTTTGGCCCTTGTGTTGCCCATGCGCCAAATAAATTTTAAACACAACCAACCAACATTGTTTTAAAATTCATGTTCGGATTTTATTACTTTTGTTAAACACTACCCCGAAACAAATCAATCCTACTTCTGTCATATTCACTAACATGTTTTATAATATACAGGTTCTAAGCTCTATACACGACAGCATGACGCCATAGTCACTCCGTTTCTTAAGGTGATCATTATAAATTTGCTACTCAGTGTACTAGTAACTGTAACTGTGTAGAAAGTAGTCACATCGCTTGATCGTTTCTTAGGAAGCTATAGAAAATCATCCTAACTCGATAAAGATTTTGTCAATGATTATTTCAGTTATTTGTAAAGTTAATTTAGGTTCCTACATATGTTATGGTTAGTACGATTAATCTGATATTATTAATAATAACCGGCTACAATATATACTAATAAAATAAATTAGTTAAAGTGAATAACTTACGAGAACTTATCGCATAAAGTGGTTTTATTGATAATTACCAATGAAGTTTGGTCAATTAAATAATTTTCAACCTGTTTTAGTTAAAACATTATAGTATTATATTTGTCATGTAAAATTTTTGTCGCCTTAAAAGTTTTATATATAACGTGATTTCTTTGATGTAACCTTATATCTAACAGTAATCATTATTATATATATATATATATATTTTTACGTTGACCGAAATTCATTTCTAAACTAAACTGTAATGTAATTTCATACACTTCTTATCATATGACCTAAAAATTACGTTAGAATTAGAATTTTAATAAATTATGCTTAATTAATCACAATGATCAAACTAGATTGGTAAATATTGATGAATACTGGTAAATGTGATTATTCTACATTATATCTCAGATTTAGCGAATTGCGTAGTTAGTGTATAAATAGCTGGTTAAATCGAATAGTAACCGGATTTTTTACTTGTAATCATTATTGCTTTACATAAATATGTTTGGTTAAAAATCCTGGCACACTTGTTCGTAAATTTGTAAAAAAAAAAAAAAAAAAATACAACGTTGACTTTTTGGTTTGTTTTAAACAGATTTTATACATTTTTTTTTTTTTTTTTTTTGTTGAAAGTGGTATAAGAATATTTTGAAATGCCTTAAAAAGTCATAATTTTTTTTTTCCAAATTATTACTGGTGTTTTATTTTTTCCGCCATTTTTAATGTGGCAATTTCTATTACAATTATATAAAAACTAAATTTTTTAATTCATTACATTAAAAGGAAATAATTGAAATGACTCTGTTTAACACATTCTCTGCCACCAAAATTTATATATCCATCCTCAGAAGCCGAATTTAAAAGAAGTGTTTTAATGATTAAAAACGTTCCTTATATTTTAATAGTAAAACCAGAAAAAAGGAAAAAAAAAACCAAGCACTAAAAATATAAAAATAATGCCTCACTAACGTGCCTCAAAAACCTCATCTTTCAACCTCCAAATCCGAACTAAAAATAAAGCAGTTTACTTATCATACTCGATCGTCGTCCCAGAGCATCGCCGGCATGGGATGTAGCGCCATGTTGACGAGCCAGCGAGTCAATGGCAGCGAATGTGTTAATCAGTCAGTTTTTAGTATGGTGTAAAAATCCTCTAAGGTAAATTTCTTTTAACTTGTGTTACCTTAAGAGGAATTGCCAGCCTATCTCCATCTCATACAACAAATGCTTAATTTTTTAAACCACAACATCTTCTCTATTACTGCTCTAAAACATGCGGAAGTTTTTATCAGGTTTTCTATCAGAGAAATAAAAGATTATTTACAAAATTTGGAGATTAAAAAAGTAATAAAATAAAATGAGTTATTTTAACTTTAAATATTGTAAGTAATCTTTTATAAATGTTGTTACACTTGATAATTTTTTTATGCCTTTTAAGCAATACTTTTTCAGATATTGAGGTTTAAAACACGATGTATTAGGTGTATAGGACAAGCTGATGAACCCTCTTAAGTAAAATATATTACAAACAGATACTTATTACTTATTGCATAGATAGCATAGACTCTTCTCTAATAAACATTTACATGCACAAATATATTGAGGAATATACAGAGTGCTCCGAAATGGACTGAAGGTTTTTGAAAATGAATAAAAATCGAGGAGCTATAGAAATATACAGTTTGCTGCACTTTGATTTGGAAATTAGAGAATTTTAATCCATAAATTTCCCAAATTAGTTTCTAATTTCAACAATATATAGCAAAGTTATTTGAAGAAGAAAAAAAACATTGTCTCTGCATATTGAACAAACTACAAAACGATGGTTTCAAAGAATCGTCATTTCTAACATCAAGACTGCGTAATTGAAACATTGACTTCTAGTTTTGTAGCATGTACAGACCATTTTGTTTAATTTTTCATTCAATAGTAGGTTTTTATAACTATTATAGAAACTTGATGATTAAAATTCAATAACTGTACCAGTAGAATGCAGCCAAAGGTTCATTTTTTGTTACTTTTATTCATTTTTGAAAACCATCAGTCCACTTTGGGACATCCTGTAGCAAGAGATGAAGGAATTTGTCCATGCCCTCACCAAAGGAACAATTTTCATAGAATAATTCATCATTCGTTAAGAACATTTTTCATGCATGCTAACATCACTGGTAATTGATTGGAATATGTGTCACGATTTTGTTCGTAGATATGGAAAATGGGAGAAAGGGGAGAGGTTGAACGAGTTGAAATAAAAACCACTGGAGAAAACTTGCATTCCTCGCCAAACAAATTACACGGCAGTTTTTCTTGGTGATACCCGCTCATTTATTTTTAACAAAAACTTGGGTAGTTAGGTTTTTTTTTTATTCGCCAATCAAAATATTTCTTTGCAAACTACAGAAATTTGGTTGCTTCATCACGCTTTAATTCACGCCATTGAGAACAGGTCCTGATTTACCATTAGGCCCACTAGGCCCGGGCGTAGGGGCCCCCATATTTGAGGGCCCCCAAATTTTGAAAGTTTTCTGAAAATTGTAAATATAATGGTCTTTTTATGGGAAGTACTAAACAAAAATAATAAAAAATTTTTAGTTACACATCCGCAAATTCCATATTTTTTATAGTCACAGAGAGTTAAGTTAGATAGATTAATCTAATATAACCTAATTAAGCAAATCTTTCCGGTTCAGCCAATCATATACAACTTCTTCATATGTACACGGAGACAAGGGCTTTAAGCCGCTGTTCTCCTTCTCTCGCCTTTTGTAAAGAGATGTTCACCAACCAACCAACCAACCAACCAACCATTTACAACTTCTTATATTATGAAATGAAAGAGTCTTTGTGATTGGTTGGTTTGATGGCTCTTCCGTGGACTTTTTTAAACTTTTTGGGTCCTCCTTTTTTGTGAGATCGTGGAAACAGTGGAAAGGTTACTTTGTATTATTTACAATATTATTGTTATAAAATTAAGTAATTTTTATTATTATATAATTTGTGGACCCTGTGGTAAAATGTAAGTTTAAAATACAGGAAAGTGTGCTTTAAAATAAGTGTTCATGGGGGGTCTTGTATAATTCAAAAGTTTTGAGGAAATCAAGATCATACTAATTATAACAAAAAAATCGTGTGAAAGTAAACTACGAGTTTTAATTGTAAAAAGTTAGTCTTAACGAATGTAGCTTGATCTGGTAATATTGTGACGTAAGGAAATACATATTTGCTATTAGGGGCCCCTCTCTGAAAGTTGGGCCTACAGTAAAAAAATTTCTAAATCGGTCCCTGATTAAGAACATAATAACCCAACTAAGTTGTCCACAATTCGCAAAGAAATAGATTGATTGGATAATAAACAAATACCAACCATATTCGAGTTCTTGTTGAAGGAGAATGAGCATAGGTTTACAAAAGAAACTTCCGCACATTATTTGGCCTGGTTTTACTTAGTGGTTCGTATTTCAGGTCTACCCTAACTTCCCCCCCTCCCCTCCCTCTCTCTTTCGCCAAATCAATTTTCCTATCCACAATTACATTTGCGGCAGACATTCCAATCCATTATCAGCAATGTTGAATATAATTACATGGAAAATGTTCTTGATAGAATAATGTAATATTTTCTGTTGTTGCTCATAGGAAACATTCATTCAAAACAGGTGTAAGGCAATGTATTTAAGAGAAGTCTATGTTTACCTGTGCTTCAAATGGTTCAAATTCATTCATTGTTCAAAACGGAGGGAAAAACCCCTTACGAATTTGTTGTATAACATCAATAATTGAACTTAAATATATTTATTTCACAATAATTTATTTCACAAATTTCATAGAAAGTATCATATAATTTTCGAAATGACTCTGTAAAATTCGATAAAAAAAATAATCTGCTTCAATGCTTTTTTTTTTTTTTTTTTTTCTCCATTTGGGGCAGCTTGATCGTTTTTTGATCCGTACACCCATAAATCAAAAAACTTTTCTTAATTTCTTCTATTAGATAAAATTTCACTTATTTTTAAATTTAAAAGCAATATTTAGGTTAACGGTTGATAAAATAAAAACTATCGATTGATGATTTTATTGATAAACTTGGAACAATGCATTTTTGCCGAAATGAAACTTTTGTAAATGAGGAGTTATTTATACTTGAACTATATATCATGAAAGTTTATATTTTCTGATTCTACAAAATCTCTTTATCACTGGATATGTAAAGTCCTGTAACCCTTGCATACTAATGTTATTTATCAGTTTTTGTACTATGGTGCGATGAGTCAGTTTTACTCACAGTTAGTATTCTAGGGTTGTAACCTAATTTATTCTGGTTATTACTGTCTCCTTTTACAATAACTAGTTATTCCACATATAGATTTCTAAGAAATGTGACATGCACTCAATAAGTGTTCTGTATCGATGTTTGTCATGCCTTTTTATATAAAAAAAAATAAAATGTGCTCTGCACGCCACTCTGACTTTTTTATTTATGCATAAACTTACATTTGTAGTTGTTACAGAGCTAAGGGGGGGGGGGAGGCACATATGAATAATACATTAACATTAGGGCTGCATATTTTAAGGCTCTAGGTTGACGTAAATAAATTCGATGTTTCAATTTATATATATAAAAAAAATTACGTTCTTTTATTACATTCATTTTTGGTAGATTAATAAATAAACATTTCATTTGATTTATTAACAGTTTTCTGTAAATAAATTCAATATAATTATCCAATTCATATTTGGGTAGATTAATCTATAGAAAAAATTTAAGGTAGACCCGTACCCCAAATATAGAAACAATTTGAAACAATATATTTATTTTTTTTATTTTATTGCATAAAATTAAGCTATATATATTCAAAAAGACATGGAAGAAATTTCAAACTTCCAGGGAACTGCAAACATTCGATTTTTAAACTTTTACATACCGATCTACTATGTAGTTGTATGCAAGTTTATATTTTTAAGTTCGTTTTTCTCGAAATCTAGAATTGGCAATTTGAATGTGTTTAAAATGCTAAGGCTTTGAGAAATATTTTCTTAGATTTATGCTGTTTATATTTTTGAAATTTTGAATATCTAAATTATAAATATAGAGAGAGGTTTTTTAGTAAATTGAATTAACTTTTTTTTAAGAATTAAAAAAATAGAAATTTTTTTTATGAAAATTTAGAAATCTCTTGTGAAAACCACAAACCATCCTTTTAAAATCCCCTGTCAAACTAATAAAAAAAAATCTCTCTCTACATCTTTAGAGTATACTTTAATATAATTAAAAAATATATATTAAAAATTGAAGGAAGAGTAGTCTTTTTAAAAAGGCCAAAAAAACACTAAAAAACCAAAATATCAAAAAATATTAAATTTAAAAAAACAAGAAATAGTGTCAATAATTGTTAAAAAATAGATGTTTTAATTGTATAAAAAAATTGGTGCTACTAAATTCATTAATAAATATTTTAGGTTTTTGCTTACTTTAAGATATGTATACGATAATTTTAAAACGATTGAAATTCTTAACATGTATCCCCACCGACTAGTTAGTTGGAAAAAAATCAGAAAAAATAAGATTTGTGAGTTCAAAATGATATTTTTCTTTTTAAATATTTAAAATCAAGGAGAAAATTAAATTAAATGTTATACTATAAATATATTTTTACCTATTTCAACCTTATAGCCCTAGTGTTGCTGACGGCGCCAGATAATCTGAATACAACCAACCAACCTATTTCAACCAAAGACTCTTAACCCTCTAGGAAAGTACAGGAGACAGTAAAAAGTGGTCCGAAGGGGTAAAAAGATTTAATTATTAAAATTTCCATACTTGACATAGTTCAAAATAAGCTGAGTTTGAAGCATATCAGTGTATTTCTCTCTTTTCGCATTTCTACAACTTAAATAAATCCTTTTATTTCTTTTGAAATGAGCAGAACTAGCATTTCTTTTAGTTCCCTAACTATCTATTCCGTGGAAGCAATTGGGTTTCTAAAAGTATAAAAATGTCAACCATATCACTGTCAAACACACTAAACACTAAACTTGTCTTCTATCAGGAGAATATTTCCCGTCAGTTAGTTTGGATGGTCCTATAGAAACAAGACGTCATTATAGTATAGAGTTGATTTAATTCAAAAAAGTTGGTGATCAAAAAGATTATAATACGTCATTATAGTATAGGGGAGATTAAATGCAAAAAATTGGTGATCGAATAAGTTACAATACGTCATTATAGTGTAGGGGTGATTTAATGCAAAATAATTGAAGATCAAATAGGTTACAATATAGCAAATGTAGCTAGCATGTCTTTCTCTTGGAATCTCCTATGGCAATGTGATCCACATCTTGTTCCCACAGCAACAAACAACGTAAGACAACTTGAAGGGAGCTATTCTTGTGATCTACAAATGGTACCTTAACCCCTAAAAGAGACCACTGTCTCCATTTAACATGCTTGAATTTTTTTAAACACAATTATAGTAATTAACACTTTCGCAATTAATTGCATTGTTCTGCATATCAATAACAAACATGCTAATATGCTGAATAATTAGCATAAAGTATTCTTGGAGGATACTAATTTTAATTTATTGTAAAGATAGCTTTACTTATCTTTCCCAAAATGATTAAAATTCTATCCTGATTTTTCAAAGAAAGGAAATTAAAATGTTATTCTATTATTATTTTAGTGCTTTTATTTGGGTTTAATCTTTTTTATGTTGGAAACCACTGGGTGCATATTTTAATTGTGACTTAATCCTTTTGCTGCAACTGTAATACATGCCTTATCTTGAAAAAACATTTAAAGCATCCATCTTAAAATTAAATTAAATAATTTTATGTATTATCGCCAAAGATGATTTTTATACTTAGACAAGTCAGTTATAAAAATAATTGACAAGGCACTCGCAAACAATTTTATGGGGAAGATGAGAAGAATTCAAAATAGTTTCTTACTGCAGTTTAAAATATGAAATGGGCAATTCTCTGAAAACTGAAACCACTACACCTACAAAAAAAAACTCAAAGAAATGTGAATGCAATGAATTGTTACTAAAGTTAGATGTCCAAAGTATCATAAAAGAGTGATAAATAAAATTTATAGCAAAATTTAACTTAACTTTTTGACATTAAAAGTTCACTTATTTCAACGACTCTAAATTATGTAAAACAGAGTATAACAAATTAGCGACTTTCAAAGGAACAAATTCAACAAAAACAATAAAAATTGTACTTAATGTAGTCATTGTGATTAGTAGAAATACAAAGCCAAATAATATTACATTCTAGGTAAAAAAAAAGTTATGAAACTAAATTCGAAGTTCAAGTCTTTACACATTTCCCGTGTGTCAGAGTGAAACATGCATTTTTTTTTAATAAAAACATATT
Organism: Linyphia triangularis; assembly: GCA_963978545.1. NCBI lineage: Eukaryota > Metazoa > Arthropoda > Arachnida > Araneae > Linyphiidae > Linyphia > Linyphia triangularis. The sequence goes on along the minus strand of OZ021721.1, from coordinate 110,134,754 downwards.
TTAAATTTCAATTTTTACAAAACTTCATTTTTTCTTTTAAAGTTCAGCAAGTTCAGAGCTGAGCAAATTTCAAAACAATACAAAAATAACTGAAACTGTTATTTTAGAAAACACATGTGTCCCATGCGTCAGTTTTTTTTAACAATTGCATAAAGTAAGATTTTTAAGTGCACAATTATTTTGAAAACCATTATTGTAAAATTTGATATTTACGTCAATGAAAACATTTCCCTTGAAAACAAGCTGAGAAGATATAATTGTGGCAAAACGTTTCATTCTAAAAAGATTTTGATTCGTAAAGAATTTGCAAATTGTTTAGTTTAAGAAAGAAATTTTCATTGATCATAACAATGGTGAGCAGGTATGTGACTTAAGAGTATGACATTCTTTGGTCAAATTTTGCAAAATGTAGGAAAAAAAAGCTTGACAATAAGACGAATGCATCCATTAAAGACACAGGTACATTTTTTTCCTTTTGATTTTTCCCGCTTTTCCAAACATTCTGCTGTTGTCTCTTGATCAGTGTAGAAACAAAAAAAACTGCAAAAGTGGCAGATGTTAAAAAAAAGGTGTTTGTGTTTGAACACCTAAAGACTGCGTCTAATACACTGTGCCCATTCTAACTTGAAATTATTTTTTAAAAGTATTCTTCATTTCAAGCTGATTTTATAAATTAATTAATAATTATTATAAAAATAATTTATAAATTTTAAGCATTTCTTTGCTATCGAGAAATGAGATTTTTTGAAGAAATACATGCACCACTCCATTCATTAAAGGGATACAAAATTAAAATATACGATAATTTTAAAGTGCCTTGGTAAATTTGTATTACCGAAAAAATTCATTAGTAAACCAATTTTTTAAAGCATAATTTACTAAGCACCAGAAATGAAAATAGCAAATATATCTACCAAAACAATCCAAATTGTATCCACTTTGAGTAACAAGTAGTATAAAGTATGTATAATTTGTCTAAAAAAACATATAACAATTGCAACTGTAAAAATATTACCGTTTTCCACTCCAAAAATAGTATGTCCCGTGCGTCGGTTTCCGGATGTCCCTTGCGTCAGTTCAAGTTTTTGTTTTTTAAATCCACAAAAATAATCTTTTTGCAAAAATTTGGATAGACATAATATTATTAACATTTACCCAAACGTGCCTATGCATTTCATAATTTTAGTCTTTATAAATTCAGAGAAAATGTAAACTTTTGTCTTGCTTGTAGTTTTATTTTGTTTCTCCACGTCCCTTGCTTATAAATGCATATTTGACCTAATTCAAATATTATTTTTCTATTCAACTTTACCACCAACTAAAATTATAGAAAACTAAAAGATAACTAATAAATTCATCATAATTTTGTCATTTTAATTTTTTAGAGTATAAAAAAGAAAGCAAAATGTCCCGTGTATCAGCCTGAGAATTACCAAATAACAAACCTATTTAGCAAAATGTTTCAAAATTATGCCCACTTTGAGTAACAAGTAGTGTAAAGTAGGTATAATTTGTCTAACAAAATAAACAAAAATTGTAAAGGTAAAAATATCACTGTTTCCCAATCGCGAAAATAGTATATCTCGCGCATCCCTTACAGAATGTCCCGTGAATCAGTTTTAAATGTCCCGTGCGTCATTTCACGTTTTTGTTTATTAAATCCACAAAAATGATCTTTTTTAAAAATTGTAATAGATATATTAATATTAACATTCACCCAAATAAACCTATGAATCTCATAATTCAACTGCTTATAAATTCAGATAAAATGTAAACTTTTGTCTTGAAAGTAATTTTCTTTTGTTTCTCTGTGTCAGCTGCCTATAAATGCATATTTTACCAAGTTAAAACAATTACTTTTCCATATAATTTTGCGAACAACTAAAATTATAGAAAACGAAAACATAACTACTAAATTCATCATTAATTTGTTTAAGAGTACAAAAAAGAGCTCAAAATGTCCCGTGCATCAGCCAGATAATCATCCAAATATGATTTTATTCTTTGAAATGAACAGTTTTTTAAATTTTAAGCAAGCGCACAATTATTCAAAGCGGGTGTAAAAACACTCAAAAATGAAATATAAATCCTAATATTTATATTTCCTGTTATGCTTAAATATATATGTGTGTATGTATTTATAGTATATGTATATATATATATATATATATATATATATATATATATATATATATATATATATATATATATATATATATATATATATATATTATATATTTATATATTGAATATCTGAGTATTGTCTAATATTTTATTAACTTTTATTATATATAAATAAAATACAAATACAAATTTTAAGACCAACAACAGGCTCAAGGCCCAACAGGGTTGGTCGTCTAACATATATGTATACACGAATGTATATATAAATAGAGTTTGCATACAATAATTACAGTATCATACATACAATATACAGTAGTTATAGGATCATACATACAATATACAATAGTTACAGGATCATACATACAATATACCATAGTTACAGGATTATACATAATAATACAATACAATATACAAAGTTGACACAGCGTTTGACAATCATACTGGAAAAATGCAATACATTATGCAAGCTGACATATCTTATAAAATCCAACAGTACACAAACATAAGTAACCAAATATTGAAACTAAATAACCGAAATTAAATAGGTACAAGGTTTGTAACTCAAAATTTAATTTACGTACCTAGCCAGTGTAATCCAATTATTGCCCATTGACGAATCCCCTTTTCATATCTAACTGTTTCTTAAAACTCTTTACGCTCAAGGAATTTATAAGATTTGCTGCCACATCATTCCAATCATTGATTATCCTATTGTAAAAATAGAGTTTTCGTCCTTCCCTATTAAATTGAGATTTGAACAATTTGCACCCATTTCCTTGTGTCCTGTATTGTCAGTGACAAATTCTAAACCCCTAATTTCACCATGTGCAATAAATTTAAACAACTGGATCAAATCCCCTCTTGCCCTTCTTTCCTGCAGTGTATACGTGTTTATTTTTTTCAATCTATCCTCATATGCCATGCCCGAAGTAACCTGAATTATTTTTGTTGCTCTGTGTTGAACTTTTTCTAGTAAATCAATGTCCTTTTTAAAAAAAGGTGATCAAAACTGTATTGCATACTCAAGATGCGGCTTAACCAAACCTCTATACAATGGTAGTATGATATCACTAGATCTAGATGAAACACTTTTTTTTATACATAACCTAACATCCTATTTTATTTGCCTTGTCACTAGCTGCCCTACATTGTTACCCAGTCTTAAAATATTTACTTGCCAGCACTCTTCAGATCACTGACAACGTTCGTATAATTTATTCTAATACTTTGTAAATTATAAGACGCATTTTGATTATGTTTCCCCATGTGTAAAACCTGAAATTTGCTAATATTAAATGACATGCTCCATTTAATAGCCCAATCAGATATCATATCTAAATCGAACTGAAATCGTACTATCTGCTCCACTGAATTAGCAAGTGCAATGATTTTTAAATCGTCTGCAAAAAAAAAAACTAATCGAGAAACCTTCGCTAAGATCATATATAAAAACTATAAACAGAAGTGGACCCAAAACTGACCCCTGTGGACCCCACTTTTAACTTCTCCCCACAGAGAGCATTTACCTTTGATTTGCACTCTTTGCTTTCTTCCAGTTGACCAATTTTCAATCCAACTTAAAATGGTGTCATGAATTCCAATTATTTTTAACTGATGTAATAATGCTTCATGCGTGACTTTATCGAATGCCTTCTGGAAATCAAAATAGACAATAACGACCCAATTCCTTCCATTAAATTCCCATCATGAAATATTAAAATATTAGTCGCACACAATTTTCCCTTTCTAAATCCATACTGTTTACTTGAAAGCAAATCATCAGTCTCCAAAAATTTCCTGATGTAATTTTTTAGAACTGTCTCAAACCTTTTACAGACAACAGATGTCAAACTGATTGGTCTATAATTACCTGCATCACTTTTCAATCCCTTTTTAAACAGTGGAGTAGTGTTAGCTAACTTCCAATCTAATGGTACTGTACCCGATCTATAAGAACATTCGAATACATTCAACAACACATCCCCTAACTCCTCAGCACACTCAGTAAGGACTTTTGGATAAATTTTGTCAGGTTCAGGAGCTTTAAACGGTTTAATACTGTTTAACTGATAAATCACTTCTTCCCTAGAAAATTTAAACTCCTGTATTTCCGAGCTTGTATTAATCTCTGTAAGAGTCCCACATTAAAATCCTTATTAAAAACACTCTTAAAAAACTAATTTAAAACGTTAGCCATCCCCTCATCATCATGCATTAAATTACCCTGGCTATCCTCAAGTGGCTTTAGATGAGTATCCACTCTTTTATTTCCACTGGCATATACAAAAAATCTCTTTGGGTTAATATTGAAATATCTTGCAAGCTTTTCTTCTAGTTCCTTTTTCTGCTTTGTACTGATATATTTTAAGTTACGTCTAGCAATTTTATAACTTATTCTTTCTACCTCGGACCCATTTTGCTTTAGATTTTCAAAAGCCCTGTGTTTGGTAGTCCCAGTCTTCTTTGTTTCTTTGGAAAATCACATTGGAAATCGTTTCTGAGCAGTCCCCTTTTTAATGAACGGAATATAAATACACAAATTTAGTTAAAGAAACATTCTTGTATTTGGAACACAGTCGCATTTTTTATTGTATTGGAAACGGAAGAACGTTTAACTGACTACATAATGTAAATGGTTAAGTCCATCCATTACTTCTTTTGCCAGAGTTAAACTAAGTTTTGCATAAGTTTTAAAACCATGTTGTTTAACAAAATACATTTGTTTAAATTTATAAATATTTGAATTCGGAAATTTCTATCATTTTAAAATATAAAATGTGACATATCTAGTAAGCAAAAAAAAAAAAAAAAAAAAAAAACAGACGCTGACAATATTGAGTATTTTATTTAACGCAAGGAAAACTATTCCATTTTGATATGTTTAATTTATTTTAATGCATATGTTTTACTGCTAATTCTATTAATTTGGATATAATACATAATAACCGTTAGATTACAAAATATGTATCACTATTGGTTAATATGATAATTGAGGAATAAAAATAGAAAATGACCTAAGAACCAAAAAAATCGAAAATCTTTTTTTACGGAAAAATTTCATAAAGACCAAGCTAAACAAAGTGGAGAACACCCAAAGTGCGAACTCCAGTAGCAATAGTTCAAATTCAATCTGAGTATGTATTTAATCATTGCCTTAGGTACCAGATGCGATCATTTTACGGCTCTCCTGAAATTTTTTATTCCTTGGACTTAAGTCATTTTCCATTTCTAGTCCTCAATTGTTAACAGTTACTTAATATGTATCATATTAACCAGTTATTATACGTAATAAAATCATCTTATTAATACAATTTTTTTTTTATTCATTTATCTCAAATTATTAACATCAACCAGCTATTATGTATAATAAATGTTAGCCCGTGGTTTACATGATAAATACTGGATTCAGCAGTCTTCTCTTGCTTTTGTTCGCGAGTGTGTTAGGAAGCTATAAATTTCAGGTGGTCAATGGTTTAAAAAATGCAACTGCAAAGGAAAGTGTTTATTGTCAAACTGCAGTTGCAAAAAAGAATGGTATTCTATGTAATTCAAGCTGAAGATGACTGTTAATAATTGTTTAAAGAAACATGCTTTCGTAATCCAGTATTTACCATATTTACCATAGTTATTAAATTTTATATTACCCAACAGAATCGAATATTTAGCATATTAACCACGTGCTAACAGTTATAATACATAATTGCTGGTTAATCTGGTTAATTTGAGATAAATAAAAATATATATATATATTAATGAGGTGCGTTTTTATTATAAATGGTTAATATGATAAATATTAAGATAATGTTAATACTTTATCATATTAACCCATAGTAATAGTTATTTCGCAAAATAATCAGTAATTATTTATAATCTCCGAATTAATCAAATGTATAAGTCTAAATTTACTTTTTCTAAATACGTACCAAATCAATTGTAAAAAATAATTATTATTTGAAACATCATTAATGTTAAACACGAAAATCTAAAATATTGTTTGATAGTTAGGATGTTTGGTAGTTAAGATGATGAAATAAAGTGAAAGGGACACACTCATAATTATCAATCAATTGATCCGATTTGAACCATGTAGTATCCTAACAACGCCGGGCCTCGTCTGTTTGAGCCAGGACAATGCCTCACTCTTTAGCTAGTATGAAATATATTAATTAGATTCAGAGTGTAATGAACTGCTCACATGTTGATGATTATTAACAACACTGTTAGTATTCAATTCAAAAGGTAGATTGTTTAAAGATTTAATTCCTCTACTTAATTTTTCATTTTGATAGGGTGAAAAATTATATTCATTTTTATTATGAAACAAAGAACAAGAAGGGTTTAGTAATTGGAAATACTATTTATACCTGAAATTCTTCCTGTCAAATTATACACTATATAATTCATATAATTTTCAATACGACTGTAATTTTAGAAAAGGAAATGTTGATGTATTGTTATTTATTTTGCAGCGGGGTTCAAGATTTTCGGTTCTACCAAACGGTTATAGTATAAAAATGAAGCAGCAGATGGCAGCACGAGACAAAGTTTAACATATATCAGACAAGCACATTAAAGATACCCAAATACACTATGTTTCAGTTATTTTTTTTAATGAACTTCGCAGATTGTTTTATATTTTTCAAAATAATCTAACAGTCCTTTTTATGATTCGAGTATTGAGAAGAAAAGTAAGGTATCTCATTAAAAAATAAAGTGAATTTCTGTCAAGAAAGAATTTTTATAGAACCAATGATTCAAATTATTGCCTTTTCGTTTTCAATTTTATACATAAACTAGAAAATATTTGTGCAATTAATTATCCATTAAACATCAAAGTAGGCTCCGTAGCTTAGAGTAAACAAAGACTTATTTAAGTAAAGTTTGAGTATAGGAGGTACTTTTTGCCACATTTAATAGCTTTATTTTTCATAACTAATAAAAAATTCAGTTTTTCACAACTTAACTTTCTACTTGGAGTATAATAAAATATAATTTACAAAATACTTCTGTTTGGATACATAATAGTGTCTGTACAAGGCCTATTCTAAGATATATAATCAAATTTACGGCAAAGTCAATATACGGCAAGAGCATATCCCGACTGCACAAAGTGCACTTTCAGTGGATCCCGTCACATGTAGACATCCACGGAAATGAATTGGCTGACACTCTTGCTAAGGAGGGATTAGAACACCCTGTCCTCTCTACTCAAGAACTCACATTTTAAGAGTTATACTCAAAGAAAATAGCTCAAAATAAAGCGAAATGGCATATACCTCCATCTCACGAATGGTATAAAGCCAAAAAGCCAGGACACTCCCTATCTCTTCCTTGTGATAGGCACACCAATACCCGTCTGTCCCGACTTGCTAGTGGTCACCTTAAAGGCCTCACATATTCCGGGGGAAGCAAAAATTTTCCTCTTTGCCCTAAATGCCAAAAAGAACAGGCATCACCTCAGCACATTTTGGACTGCCTTGGACTGGACTGGGAGGACATTTATAACTGTCCACAACTAGTGTCAGACTTCATTAATGTCAATGGCTTCACTGATATTGTCTGACTTCGTCAGACAAAAGGGAGATTAGAAACAACAACAACAACAACAAAAAGGAGGGGAAAAAAGGGGGGGGGGACATAGGATAAAGTCGAAGAGTGGCATAAACAGGATATGGATTTGAGGGAAGAAGGGGGGGGGGGGGTGATAATATGTGTTGTTCAACGAACTTAACCTTGACTTGTCAGGAAAGTTTCTCTCGTGATAAAAGTGTAATAAATACACCAAAAGTAACAAAGATTCCTTCCTACCAGCCAAAACACTTGTTAAAAAATATCATAAACATATACTAAATAAATTACTATTAACGAGTAACTACGTATGTACATTATTATCAATTCTAAAACATCCTATCAGATAGAAAATTGAGTGGATGAAGAGGCAAAATATATATTAAAAAGTAATTTTTTAAGTTCTACCTCTTAAAGTTTTTACTTTTTTGTTTAACATGCCTCTTTAATCACACAAAATACTTATGGGTGAGTATTTTAGAAAGCCAGGGTAAGTGTCTGAGAAATTAGTCAAATGCATAGTATGTCAGGTATTGTAAAAACTTTGATTTTTTTACTCCTCGAGATATCCAATTTAACATCCTTTTTCAAAATAGCTATGAAAATTTGAAACTTTTTTGAAGCAGTTGTATGAGTAATTTTTTTTTTCTTTTCTTTTCTTTTAACAAGGAAACTCAAAATATCCATGTTGGGGACTTTTGCAATTCTCCTAAAATGGCTGCGTTAAAATGTTATAAGTTACTTTTAATTTTCAATAATAAAAATCTAGTTCACATTTAGATGGATTGCTCGCTTAGCTACCTATTTTTATGTGCAATAAAGGCTAAGTAGGATGGGACCTACAGCTTAATGTGGATTCCGGACTGCAACAAACAACTATTCCAAATCCAGAACTTTTGGCAGGCTATTCCAGAAATTAATTTGAATTTAGCAATAACTCAATTTTTAATGTGGCTATTTCATACCCACTGCAATATATTTCATATTTATATGAAAATTCATATTTATATTATTCCTGCTATATATTCCACTCAATGTTAAGTGAATTGAATGAAATTGCTATGCATATTTTGTAAATTTTGGCTCCATAGTGTTAACAATTTTAAAGTGAATAGTAAAAGAAAAATCATCCAAAAAATTTTCTACTCCCAAGATTTGTAATGCGGTCTAATATTTACCGTAGAGAATTGTGTAAAATCAGTTTTGACAGATATTTCATAAGTGTTATAATTGATATTATATTAAATCATTTATTATACAATTCAAAATAACTTTTATAAAATTGTAAAAGTGCTTAACCCTCTGATAACATATAGTCCTTTTTACATCCCGATTACCATTTACAATGATACTGCAGATAAACTAAAAAAAAACTTTAATACGAGCTAATACCTAGGGATGAATCAGAGCTGGTTTTGCAATTGAAGTCGCATTGATCCATATTTACCACAAATATAACATTTGCTGTTTTGGATTCATGTAAGATCACTCCAGATGATATATAGCTAAGATAAGCAAATAGCCTTCCATGAAGATAGGTATCGGCTATTTAAGTAAAAGGCAAGCTTGTTTGTACTTGCATGAAGACATACAAACTAAAAATAATGTCCTCATCTCATCTCATATAATTTAGAAATAGAACAATAAAATTAAAATGTAAAGTAACAATCCTGCATTTATTAAAACTACTTTCAATATTATCAAACCTTTTTTAGAATTTGTGGCAAAAATATTTGACAAAATAATCTATTAATGTCAACAACAAAATAGATAATCTGTTTATAGAAAAATAGATAATATTTGACAAAATAGAAATGTTAATTATGGCAAAATATATAATCATTCTCGAAATGAAAAAAAAATATATTTATGAAAAACTATATAATCTATGACTACAGAGATAAACTATTTATGACATAATAGATAATCTATGACAATATAAATGATCTATGGCAATATAAATGATCTATGACAATATAAATGATCTATGACAATATAAATAATCTATGACAATATAAATAATCTATGACAATATCGATTATCTATTTATAACAATATAAATAATCTATGACAATATAAATAATCTATGACAATATCGATTATCTATTTATAACAATATAAATAATCTAGTTATGTGAACATAAATAATTTTTGACCCTATAAATAATCTTTTTATGACAAAACAAATAACATATGGTGAATTGAATATTATATTTATGAAATATAGCTAAACTATTTATATCACAATAAACTATCATAAAAAAGTATGCGAGTAATTTACCAAATAATAATTCAAAAGTTTATGGTTAAAGATATTACTTTACTAAAACATTAACTGCAAAATTACTCTCACACTTACTAATGTCATTTACTTATAAATTTTACATACTTCTTTCAGACTATAGTTATCAATTTGCATTTTAGTCAAAAATTACTTTTATCTAATTTATTTGCATTCGAGATGTAGATTAAAAAATAAAGATCAAAATATAAATGGTATTATGAAATGATAATATGGTTACAAGAATCATCTATTTTTATATATAAAATACCTTTATGTTGAGTTTTTGAAAACTTATTACAAATATTATATACGATATTTAAAGTTTAGATATTGTTTACGAACGATATCTATTTGAGTCAAAATATGCCATTTTACGTTAAAAATTAAGCACTTTTATATTAAACCAAAGAAGTTGGTTATTTTTATACCAGAATGTAATTTTTTTAAACTTTCACACACAATTGAAAAATATATCCAAACATATTAGGAATAATGTCATTTGCAGGCAATACTGCGTACATACGAAACGCTTAGATTCCTCTTGAAAAACCTTTTACGTCTTTTGAAAGAGGAATGATTTTTATAACTGTATTCAGTGAAGATTGATAAAATGTTTCCAATCCTCAAAAGAGTTGATGATGTATTTTGAGTGTCTTTTATGTTTGATACTTTTTTTTCTGCAATTGTCATCAAAAGAAATCGTAAAAGGGATGCTTTGTAGTGTGATGTCAAACATTTATCGTTATTTAAGGTACGGGGACATTACGGAGGTATTTCTACGATGTGTGTGAGGAAACTTGTCTGAAATATAAGTGAATCATTTGATTTCTGCAAAGATAACATTTTAGAATAAACGTTGGAAAAGTTGAAAAAGGAAATGAAGGTATTCTGTCGAAGATTGAGGTTTGTTTATAGAACGTAAAATGTTAAGGGCCTGGTTTTTGTTTAGATTTACCTTTATATATCAAAATATGTGATAGGCATAACTTTTAACTAATTATGAACTAAATATTGATTAGTTAGTGGGACAATAATTGGCAGAAAGTATTTGATGCAGCATACAGTTTATTGTTATCATCTTATAATGTGGAACCTAACTATACATACAAATATAAATGCCGAAAAACACATAGCCAATGAAAACGTCCCGTATATTCCATGGAACCTTCCCAACCAATAAAATTTTTCTTTTTAAAGCTGAAAATTATCCTTCTGAAAAGAAGAGTAGTTTATCTCTTCTTTTCAAATGTTGATAATTTTCTAACCGATCTGGTTAGAAATTGTAATTCCACAAAACCAGAATGCTTAAAGTTTATATTAATTTAAATAGTGTAACCTCAGTATATATAACTTGAATTTCCAACAAAATCATGCTGTTTATTATTACTTTTCATTTATAAGCGTATTACTTTTAACTATTTAACATTTTAATAAGAGTTTTGATGTTTCGAAGTTTGGTAAGGATTAAGGTATAATTAAGATATCTTATTTGAAACGGTGTATAAATGAAATTAGATTTGAAACACTACATAAATGGCTTTAAATAAATGGATAACAAATCTGTAACTATAATATCTTAAATGCCAGTATAAGTTTTAAGTCAGTTTAAATTTTTATTTCGTTTACCAGATGAACCAGGCACGTTAAATTAAAATTTAAAATCTAAAATAACTTCAGATTTTCCTTATTCAACATTCTTCAACAATTAAAAAGAAATCACATCACTAATACAATTCTAAAACAAGTCACTGAGATATTGATTTATACTTTTCGAAGTAGGTGGAAACTAAATTAAAATGTTGATTTTAAAATCTTAAAAAATTACATTTACATAAAATTCTAAACTAGATATAAATTAATTTTTCCCTATTCAACAACACTAATTAAAAAGAAATCACACCACTACTACAACTCCTAAACAAAATGCTGAGTCTCAGCCTTTTTGATATGGGTTATCACTCTATTCGTAGTAGGTAGAAGTTAAATTAAATTTAGGTTTTAAAAATCTGAAATAAACTACAAATATATAAAATTATAATACATAGATAAATTAGCGTTTCCCTATTCAACACTCTTCATCAATTAAAAATAATTCAAATCGCAACTACAACGCACAAACAAGACTCTGAGTATTAATCTTTTTGATATCGGTTATCACTCTATTCAAAGTAGGTGGAAGCAAAATTGAAATGTAGATTTTAAAATCTGAAATAAATTACAAATATATAAGACTCTAAAATATAGATAAATTAGTGTTTCTTTATTCAACAGCATCAATTAAAAAGAAATCACATCGCTACTACAAATCCTAAACAAAACGCTGAGTATCAGTCTTTTTTATATCGGTTATCACTATATTAGTAGTAGGTAGAAGCTAAATTAAAATTTAGATTTTAAAATCTGAAATAAATTACAAATACATAAAGCTCTAAAATATAGATAAATTAGAGTTTCCCCATTCAACAGCATCAATTAAAAAGAAATCACATAGCTACTACAACTCCTAAACAAAACGCTGAGTCTCAGTCTTTTTGATATCGGTTATCACTCTATTCGAAGTAGGTGGAAGCAAAAGTGAATTGTAGATTTTAAAATTTGAAATAAATTACAAATATATAAGACTCTAAAATATAAATTAATTAATGTTTCTTTATTCAACTGCATCAATTAAAAAGAAAACACATCGCTATTACAACTCCTTAACAAGATGATGAGGTATTAATCTTTTTGATATCGGTTATAACTCTATTCGAAGTAGGTGGAAGCAAAATTGAAATGTAGATCTTAAAATCTCAAATAAATTACAAATATATAAGACTCTAAAATATAGATAAATTAGTGTTTCCCTATTCAACAGCATCAATTAAAAAGAAATCACATCGCTACTACAACTCCTACACAAAATGCTGAGTCTCAGTCTTTTTGATATCGGTTATCACTCTATTAGTATTAGGAAGAAGCTAAATTAAAATGTATATTTTAAAATTTAAATTAAATTACCAGTACAAAAGACTCTAAAATATAGAAAAATTATTGTTTCCCTATTCAACAGCATCAATTAAAAAGAAATCCCATTGTTACAACTCCCAAATAAGACACTGAGTCTCAGTCTTTTTGACATCGGTGTCACTCTATTCGAAGTAGGTGGAAGCAAAATTTAAATGTAGATTTTAAAATCTGAAATAAATTACAGATACATAAATCTCTCAAATATAGATAAATTAGAGTTTCCCAATTCAACAGCATCAATTAAAAAGAAATCACATCGCTACAACTCCCAAACAAGACACTGCGTCTCAGTCTTTTTGATATCGGTTCTCGCCCTATTCGTAGTAGTGAACCATCAAATTCAAAGAAAACACTATTATCCTCCGTTTTAGTCTTTGATGGCACCTACTTTCAGCGAGTGCCAAATGGATTTATTTCCACTCTAGTCGGGGTCTTCAAGAAGCTCTTTCGAGGATTCATAAATCTCAACAGATAGTTTGCCTCTTTAAAACGAAGGATAATGGCAGCATTCGCAGCAAGAAACGCATTTTACGGTGACAAGAGGAAAAAGTCATGACTGCGAAAATCTCATGACTGCACTGGATTTTAAAAATGCGCGCATTTTTCAGAAGAGCACTTATGTGAATGCGGGAAAACTTTTTTTTATACATACATAGGATATATACAGATGCATTAGGAAGTCGGTAATATATAAAATATAAAAACGTTATTTTATTACAATTAAATCAATAAATATAACTTATTGGAGCTGATTGATACAAATACTTTTAGACGTCAATTTATTTTACTTGAATATTTACTTGAAATTCAACGAGTCATCTTAGAAGTAAATTACCAAGTATGGTGTTGCAGTTCAAAAGATACTAACTTACTTTCCTTGATTTTCTATATTTTATCTTTATTTTCATTAGATTGCTATTTCAAGTGATCGTTATATTGTTAAATAAGTATTTACTACTATAACAAATTTTAAAATCAATCAAATTTTTAAGATTCATATTTTAATATCAATATATCTATTATTTAGCTGTTTAATGTTTAACTTTGGCTCTTAATTTTTATTATATTTGTAGGATACCATTATAACACGATAATCTGTGTTAATTCAGTACATCTTAAAAATTTCAGTTTTATATGTGTCTGTAAATATTCCAATAAGCTGTAATATTCACAAAAGATTATTCGAAAATCCTGCAAGCTAAGAAATATTCAATCAAATATATTTTGTATTCCGAAAGAGATTCAACTTTTGATTTAAAATAGCAATAAATGTTTTATTCATATGCATTTCCATGATTTCATTTTCCAATCGTTTTGGAAAACGAAATCATTTTGTAACTATTATTTTAGTTTCATCTAACTTATTCTTATATTATCTGGGTTTGTTAAAGATTAACAAGTAGACGAATAACAAAAACAAGAACTTTATTAAACATTTTTGCTTATTAGCTGTCAAGGAACATATGTCCGTCTATACCATCAGAACAAAAATACAAACAAAAAGAACATTTTATTTCAATTAATCCTTTATAAGGCAATGGAAATATACTTCCCACCAACCTCAATAATTTTTGAATGTCGATAAGAAGCTATTTCCCCACCTGGCAATTGTCAATGCCTTCATTCTCTGGAAAGTAAGTAGAAGCGATTAAGGACCTCAAGATCAATTCAATTTTTGACTTCGACTAGCACAACTCATTTCTGGATTTTCAAATCGTAAACTCAAAGGACAACCTGCAAGTTTTCTGAGCAGCAAGAAAACTGTTTCAGATGGTGTACGATTGACTGAAGTTAGTGACCATATGTGGTGAAGTATCATGTAATGCGATATAAAAAGAAATACAAACAAAAAGATGCCCTGCCTTTGAATAGCTCCCAGTGGGTGGTGGGAAACATACCCCCCCCCCCCCCAAACAAAAATGGTTTTAAAAAACAAATTAATTTTAGGTAAATTAATTAATAAGCTAAATTAATTTCTTTGTATAAATCAATCTCAATTCTAAAATTATTTTAATATAACATTACTAGAAAAAAAAAGTGTCCTGTAAAGGGTTAATACCAGATAATTTAATTTAATAAAAAGTAATTATTTATGTAAATGATTTTTAAATAAAAAATTTAATTTTTTTTTAAGTTTATTTTATTTAACCGAATAATACTAGCATATAGTTATTATGGTATAGTGAAACCAGAAATTAAAAAAAAAAAAACAATTTAGTGGTACTTTTGATTGAAAGGTACAAAAGCTCATAAAAGTCTGTAAAAATATTTTACAAACATGCTAATATAATAATATCATTCATTAACGAAAATTCGAACACAGAAAAATTGACTAATGACATTTTCGATTCCGAATAGGTGTTAGATTGGTATATTATAAACAGTAATGCAAACAAAAGAAACGAGCTGTTTATTTACATGCAGTAATCAGAATATCAAGCACTTGAAATCATTGGTGAGTTGGTACCTTTACTTGTTACTTACCTTGAGGACAGAATAAACCTGACATTTCTAGGGGCCTGTCACCAATGTGTTAAGAAGTTATTTTTTATCACCCTTATCAGACAAATAAATTACAACTAGTTGAATGTTAACAAAATGGATGGTTATTTTTTTATATAGAATAAACATACATAAATGCAATCACATGTGCTTTTAAAGTTCTTTATTTTTACATATAAGAGCTTCCTATCATTTGTATTCCCTGATAATACAGTTCTGCGAAAACGTTAGGGTATAATTTTAGCAACTAGGTATTTTTGTTTTATGTAAATTTGAACACAATGAAGACAATAATAGTTTCAATTATAAGAACAAAAATATTACAATTTTTTTTTTTTTTTTTACTTTTTAAATTTTGAATGATTTTATGCTTTTTATACATGCGAAATCCAACAGAAATTTATGAGGCATTCTGATGAGTGAAATTTCTGGAAATGAAAAAACTTGCAACAGCTGAGATAAATTTAAAATGGCCATTGAAAACATCCGGAGAAACATCTTGAAGGATACTTGGTAATTTTTTTCATACTCTATAACATCAGGAATGATTAAAAGAATTTAAATATTTTGGATTATTGACAATTTTGTCAAGAATATATTTGTGGCCTTGATATTTCTTCCAGCTTTATAAATGTATAAAAACAAAAAATAAGTTTCAAATAACAAAAATAATTTAAATTTTTGTAATATTATATAGATGGAAACGGTTTTTTCGGCATTGTGTTTAATTTTGCTTAAAATTAATACATGTTATTGTATAAAAAATGAAGTTCTTCAGTTGGCATTAACGGTTTTTTCAGTACTATACAAAAACTTCAGTTCCTGTATAAATATCTCATTAATTGGGGCCTGTCTCCAATATGCTAAGTAATTTTGGATCTACAATTATAACACAAATGACTAGAAGAATTTCAACGAAATCAATGGCAAGTTTTTAAAGAATAAACATATACCAAGTGCAATAGCATGTGTTAGTTTATTTTTACATATAATATCTTTCTAACATCTTTCGGTTTCTAAAACTGTTATATGTGTTCAAGAAACTTTATAATGAGTGTAGTTTTAGCCAGTGCAGTACTATTAAAATTAGGAAGTTAATTGGATAATAAGCCATGGAAATAAATTCTATTAGAACAGTGGAGAGTGTAAAACAAAATAAAATGAATTTTTGAAAAAATTTAAAAGCAAGACATCATTTCTTACTTTCACACAAACAATTTTTGCAATATCATGATTTTTATCCATTCAATTATGCATGTAACATTATCATTGAGAAGTCAGTATATGACGTAATTCCAAAGCTCTAAAAGCGTCTTTATAACTAATAAATGTATTGACAATTAGTTTAATATTTGATGTATTCTCACTATCTCTATTACATCATAAGGGATGTGCTAAATTCTGTAGAAATATAAAAATAATGATACCTATAAAAACTATGATGTGTAATTTGGCGTTATTTTATTATAAAATCTCTGCTGCAAAAGCTATTCTCCGTCATTTCCTTTTACATGAATTCAAATTTATTGCAAAAATTTTTACCGTAATTTTACTTTCTCGCGTTTTCCCAAAATAGTATACAGCTCTATCCAACAAAACATCATGCAACTAATTTAAGATATCCAGGTACATAAATATAATTTTTTTTCAAAATTAAAAATATATATCTTTATATTAAAGAGTTGTTCATTAGCTTTAAAAAATGTCACAGTTTTGTTTGTAGTGCTGTTAATAGCGAAGTTACTATTAATTTTAAGTAAGAACTCATTATTCACATAAACCGGAAAAACAGTATTTCAAATGCATTTTTTTACAAATTATATTTTTTGGTATTTTTTTCTCGTTTAAGGGTTCATAAAAATAAAGGTTACTTATATAATTGCATAAAATTTATATATAATTCTTATAATGTTCTCTTGTTAATGTACTAAGCTCATGAAGATATTTCAATTATTTTTTTAATTATAAGTGGATTTATACTGCAGTGCAATTGCTTTTTAATTCGATCCGAATTTCCTTGCTCGATAACCAATAACTTTTTCAAAACTATTTAATTTATTGAAACTTTTTATCCCTCTACTGTATAAATTCTGTATGCCCATATCAAAAAGTAAAAAAAACTTTTTACACTCATTTCGCTTTTTCCTCCATTCTGAAATAGATTACTCAACGAAATGCATAACTAATATTTGCTTAGTGTTTTTTCTTCTTCAAAACTTACCTCCGAACATAATGGCGTTTACCTTAAAAAAGCTTTCTTTTATGAGAAAGTCTCTTTTCAAATTCTAGTTTAACTAATGTTTATTATTTATTTTAGGATTTTTCATTCTCATAATGTGTTGTAACATCGAGTGTGCTATTTATATTCTAAAGAAAAGATTTCAAAGTTTAAAATATTCTACTTATAATCCCAATCATAAATAAAACCTTCAGACCAAAAAAATACTAACAAAATGTAAAAAAAAAAAAAAAAAAAAAAAAAAAAAAAAAACAGAAAGAAATTTAAACTATTTTTTAAACAAAACAAAATTGAAATTTGGACAAATAACACAAAATATACTTCAGAAAATACATTGTTTCATTCCAATTCATTCCCTCATTTTAGAATCAGTAACCGATTCCAAAATCTGAATCGTTACCAACACTACTTATACGCTTGGAATGACTTATAATTTAATACGCTTAAGAAATTCATTTAAGTGATAGATATGGATGTGATATATTATAGTA
The DNA here is from genome assembly GCA_963978545.1 of Linyphia triangularis. Taxonomy (NCBI): domain Eukaryota; kingdom Metazoa; phylum Arthropoda; class Arachnida; order Araneae; family Linyphiidae; genus Linyphia; species Linyphia triangularis. Next base: position 110,116,537 of record OZ021721.1, on the reverse strand, counting down.
GAGACACTTTTTTTTATTCCCTTTCAGAGCTGTTTCGATTTTCGTAGCCAAAAGGACCTAGTAATACAACACTGGCCGTTTAAGCAGGGCTCGTTCAATCACTGTCTGTGACAGGCTAATTATAGTAAGGTTCTCGCTCCACTCTTTTCACATTTCGAATGCGATGAAGTCAATTTCTAAATGAGTTTCTTATTTTTATTTTAATAAATGTGGTTTATTGCTAAGAAATATTTGAATATCACGTTTTTTACCCTAGTTTCTGGATTCACATTCCCCTGTAAGTTATATTGATATATATGCATGCATTTATATCATGGGAAGTTTGAATTATTATTGGTCTATTTAGTTCATTTTTCAATTTATATGATTGATTTATAACCAGAAATGCCCAGAACTTCAAGAAAAAGTTTTGAGTATTCAGTGTTTTTTCGTTGATTATAGGTGTTTATAATTTAAGTTCAATCTTCAAAAAGCTGTAAAAAAAGGACCACTGGTCGGAATGACCCGCATTATGACCTGAATATGCGCAAAGAATGGAGAAATGGTATGGAATAAGATTACAAAACAGTTCGATTTCTTATGCCATGCCATTTACTCCTTCTTTACGTAAATTCAGTTCAAATCTCAAGTCATTCAGACCAGTGGTTCTTTTCTACAGTTTTTTGAAAGTGGAACTTTAATTATAATCACCCTATGTATTTGGATATTTGAACAGATATCTATTCGTTTTATAAACCAATAATTTTTTTAACTAATTTTCATGCTTTAAAAATAGTGTTGGAAGGTATATTAGATTTATTTTATAATTATGTATCATATAACAAATGCAGTATCGTAACCAATCATTTTAAGCTTATTTTCCCTTATCTAAATCATTACGTTTGAGTAACACTATGGGAAATAAATCCCACAACTGTATTTTGAAACTAAGAAAACTAAAATTAAAATATTTCAAAATAAGTTTTGTCCATAATTCAACAGCTCGGTTTTCAATAATAGGACAACTAAAATTATTGGTTTATAATTTTTTGCGTAATTTAAACACTTGCTTGCAACTTATTTACTATGCCATTCATCCTATAAAATAACGACGTAACTGCAGATATTTTCATTTTACAGGAGACATAAAAACAAAAACGAAATTATTATGATTGATACCGAGAAGAGGCTAATTTGTCAAATTAGTTTAATCTAGTGTAAAACACTCCGATATACTTAGATCTTGTTAAATGTTTGATATCCATGGTATTAAGCCACTGATTTTCCCTTTCACAGCAGTTGTGTCATTATTTCTTTCAAAATTTAACATTTACGTCGTTGTTCTATGCACTAACTGCCCCTTCCCAAGCAGTAACGTTATTATTGTTTTCAAAACTGAACATTTACGTTATTTTCCACAGCATCAATTACCTTTTTCACTGCAGATGTGTTACTATTTCTTTCAAAATTGAGCATAACGAAGGTGTATTGCTCCACTGCATTATTTGCCTATTCAACAGCAATTGCGTCATGGTTCCTTTCAAAATTTTATGTTTGCGTTGTTGCTCCACTGCATTAATTGCACCAGCAGTGGCGTGACTGTTTTTTGTTTTTGTTTTTTTTCCTTCTAAAATTGAACATCACACCGTTGTATTGTTCCACCACATTAATTACGTCTTCAACAGCAGTTGCGCAATCCCATACAGCACACATCCTCCCAGGGAGGTCCCTAGGAAGTCATTCAGAGTCTCGGGAATGCCTGGGAACTTCTTAGGGACCTCCCTGGGAGGATGTGTTTTATATGGGATTGTACCTTTCAAGATTCTTCATACACGTCATTTTCTGACTGCAAGTGATACTTTTAATAACTTAAAATGCCGTCCATTTAGCATTTGTATCAATGTTCTACCGAAACTAGTAGATGTTCACTGTTGTTCAGAAACATCGTTGTTGTTCCGACAATGACAACGGTTTCGCGTTACTTTAATAAAAAAAGTTCTGGAATACAAAATAAGAACTAAACAAAATGTATTTTTCCTTTTGATAAATTAAAGTTTCCGTACACTTATAAAATGTTTATCTTAATTTAAACCATTTTCAATTTCTGTCATTTTCCATCCAGTAAATGTCATGAGAAATTAGTGCAGATATTTGTCTTTGTCTTGTAACTCAAAAGTGAATATGAAAAAATTATTCGTTCTTTTATTATAAATATCAGTACAGAGATAGAAACATATACCTTTTCTTTTAATAGCTCAATTAGTTAAAAGCCCAAAACGAATGTTTTGGATTTTCGATATCCGTATATAAACTTACTATACGCATATTGTTAATTATATGAAAAAACATTTTCCGTTTTATTTCTGCTTTGTTTAAATTATCTTTATATTGTATGCCTATCACAATAATAGCTCCTTCTAGGTTGTTTAGTGCTATTTGTTGTCGTGGAAACAAGACTAACCCCATTTTCCAAGAGAGATTACAGGAGACAAATTAGTATATTTGCTGTATTACGAACATTTTGGAATATAATTTATTTCATGCATCACCCTTATTCTAAATTGACGAGTCTTGTTTCTAAAATAACCATCACTATCCAGGCCATCTGAAGAGAGCTATTCTCCTGCGAGGCAGTAACTGCACAATGCTTTGAAAAACTGATTTATAAGCACTATAACAAAGTAACTAATTTTAGTTCATCAGGCTTAAAACATGTAGGAAATTTTTCAATATTAAGTTTGGGATATAAGATCAAAACATGGAATCTTAAGTATATTTTCTCAACTAAACTTTTACGTCCAGCATACCATCCGAAACACAAAGAAAAAAAGATACCCCTTAGAATAATTAAAAAAAATGTACCCGTTACAATAATTAAAATTTAAAATGCTGCACAAAGTAAAAAAATAAGACAAAAGTAATTCAATTATGTGTATATGATCTTGTTTTTTTTATCTTTGAACCCTTTGAAGATCCAGGAAATGAGCGAAATTCTTCAGGGTTTTTTTCCTGGAATAATTTTTTAATTATATTTTTAATTTCAAGTATATCATTTTTTTTTAAATTATTTTTTATTTATTTTGTTTTAGGTATGCTATAAATTATCCTCCAAATAAATATTTAAAAAATATTTATTTTTGAAATGTTATTTACAAATTTAAAAATGTGTATTTTGCTGGAAAAACTGGGAAACAAATGAAGCATATATACGGGCATGACCGTCAGTGGGTTAATACATGAAAACTTTACAATTAATAGTTTTTCAAGGAAACGATTGATATATTCATAAAAATTGCTCCCCATTAAAGAGGAAGCTGGTTTTTAGTTCTTTAATTTAGTTTCTGAAAGTTTTTTTTTCTTTTTTAAATAATTCTCCTCTCTTTTTACAGAATGACAAAACAATTTAAGAACTAAGATTTCCGCATGCACATTGTGTTATTTATTTGGAAATCGAAGTTATATAAAAATAAGAATTATTCAAAATAGAAGTTATGATGACAGCACTACAGAAAAGAGAAAACGGCACTTTAAGCACGTTGAGAAAACACAAAGAATCGGATATCTCAGCAATATTTTGCAATATCTAACTTTTAACAACTTAGAAATGATGTACTTCCTCTAAGCTATCTTAAACGCATGAAACCACTTAGTATTATTATATATCTCAGAAAATACTGCATTCCAAATACAAGGACTATTTGATAAATATTTGTCTTGTCAAAAAAAGGAATGGAGTCATAATATTTACGCTCTGAGAGAGTTCCATACTCAAACAATTCCGGGAAATACATTTATTTTTGCCTGACCGGGATACGGCAAATTAAACCTCCGGTTTCTTATTAATATAACAATCTTAAACTAACCAAAAAACTTTTGCAGGAAACTATTCATATCTTTCTGGCAATCCTGATTTTTTTTTTTCAAATCTTTCTGCTTGTAAATTTCGGAAATAATTGGAGGTGAAAGAGTTATTATAATTTTTTAGATGTTTTGTTAATTGAATTAACTCTGTGTTAATTTGTTTGAATCTAAAAAACTTTTTTTAATTTGAAAATAATTTTAACTGTGCAATTTTTTTTTATATTCCCTCGTCTGTGTTTGACTGTATTTCAAAATGTTAACAAGATTGTTCAAGCACTATTACGTTATTTGAATTTCAGTGCTTCGGATGGACACTAAGAAAGTGATTTAATAAGTGTTTCACTTCCAAATATCAAAAGCGAAACACTTATAAAGGCAAAACGTTTGTATACCGAACACACTCGGTATATGAATATACGCATTTGACCAATCTTAAATAACATTTAAGGAAGTCCTAATTTAGCAATAGTTAAAAGATTATATCCTAAATAAAAACCTGAATAAATAAAATTGGGGCAGTTTTTATCCATCCACGAACATTTTCATATTAATGAAATAGTGTCCCAAAGAATAACGAAACACCTAAATACAATATTTCATAGTACAATATCTTGGTATGTAGAATGAAGCCGACTAGAGTACTTATCACAAACACAAGTGATTGAGCTCCGTTTTTTAAGAGTTCAAGGATTCAATATTTTTTTTTATGTTTCTAGTATTACTCACCCCAAGTTCAAAAACCAAGTTGGTTACCAAACACTCGACATGTGAGTATACGCACTTGACGGGTTCTAAAGATATTTTGAAAAGTCTGACTTAAACAAGAATTAAAACATTATGTCTAAAATACAACTTAAATAAATAAAATGTTGGGCAGTTTTTATACCTATCCAAGAACAATTTAGCATTAGTAAAACATCATAAAAAGTGTGAAAACCAAACCAATGTTCCCTAATAAACAGTCCTGGTATGCTGAATGAAACTGACTAGAGAACTTATCACAAGTGCAAGTGATTGACTGCCATTTTTATGAGTTATAAGTGATTCAATAAGTGTTTAGTTTTTAGTGATACACACACCAAGGTCGAAAACTTACTTAAAAAATCAAAGCGTTTGAGTTCGGAACCCTCAGCTTGTGAATATACGCACTTGACGGGTTTTAATGACATTTAGGAAAGCCTGACTTTAACAAGAGTTAAAACATTATATCTAAAATACAGCTTAAATAAGTGAAATGTTGGGCAGTTTTTATACCTATCCAAGAACAATTTTGCATTAGTAAAACATCATAAAAAATTTGAAATCCAAACCAATGTTCCTTAGTAAACAGTCCTGGAATGCTGAATGAAACTGACTAGAGTACTTATCACAAGTGCAAGTGATTGACTGCCATTTTTATGAGTTATAAGTGATTCAATGAGTGTTTAGTTTTTAGTGATACACACACCAAGGTCGAAAACTTACTTAAAAAATCAAAGCGTTTGAGTACGGAACCCTCAGCTTGTGAATATACGCACTTGACGGGTTTTAATGACATTTAGGAAAGCCTGACTTTAACAAGAGTTAAAACATTATATCTAAAATACAGCTTAAATAAGTGAAATGTTGGGCAGTTTTTATACCTATCCAAGAACAATTTCGCATTAGTAAAACATCATAAAAAGTGTGAAAACCAAACCAATGTTCCCTAATAAACAGTCCTGGTATGCTGAATGAAACTGACTAGAGAACTTATCACAAGTGCAAGTGATTGACTGCCATTTTTATGAGTTATAAGTGATTCAATAAGTGTTTAGTTTTTAGTGATACCACACCAAGGTCAAAAACGAACACTTAAACAATCAAAGCGTTTGAGCGCGGAACTCTCTGCTTGGGAGTATATGCACTAGGGTGCGTCTTATTTTCGAAGGTGTTAATTTTTTAAGGGACACCCTCTCATTTTGTTCCATTTGAGGGAGAAAAAATTCACAATTTTTGTTATTAAAATCAAATGATATTTAGAGGTTGCTACCAGCTTTGCAAAATCCGAGAAATTTAGCATAACGCAAGCATTGCATAAATGTGTTTCATGTATTTACTAGAATATTTTATTGTTCAGCCAGTAATTATTGAATCAGTATATATATTAGGCTTCAAGTGGTTTATATTAATTTCAGTCTAAGTAATTCATATCAATTTAGTAGCAATATATTAATTTTAACTAAAGAACTAAAATTTGAAAAAGTACTAAAGTTGCTAGTTAAAGTTAAAGTACTAAAACTAAAGTTTTGTGATTGGGCAAACTTGAAGAATTTAAGTAGTTTGTGCAGGTACATCAGGATTCGTACTCTTTGGGTAAAAAATTCTATGAGTTTTCAATGGCCCCAATTTTTTAAAAAAAAATCACGATTTCACAATTTTGTTTCATTATTAACATTTCATAACAAAATAAAGTGTGACCATTGTACACTCTACATATGTTTGTAATAAGTTTATTAATGATTATATGTAATAAAAAAGCCGAAAATGAAGATTTTCTTTTCTCATATTTTAAAACTTTAAAGTGAAAAAACTTGATTTTTTCTATGATATTGTAATTTCAATTGATAACCCCTAAATATTATTTAAATTTTCCAAAATTTGTATACGTATGTTTTCTGATCAAAAGGAATCGTTTGAAAGAGTCTTATTAAAAAATTATAAATTAGGGACTAATTAGGAATATATTTTAGGGACATATAAGACTTACCCTAATATGCACTTGACTGTTTTTTAATGGCCTTTAGAAAAGTCTAAATTTAACAATAGCTAAAGCATTGCATCTAAAATACAAAACTAATAAAATAAAATATTGGACAATTTTTACCTATCAATGGACAATTTCGTTTTAATAAAATACCATCTTAAATAACAAAACATTAAAAAAACACTATTCCCTAGAAAACGGTCCTGGTATGCAGAATGAAACCGACTAGAGTACTTGTCACAAACACGAGTGATTGAGTACCGCTTTTCAGAAGTTTTTCAGGAATATTTCTCTCCATTTCGTCAGAAGATACCAAGTTAAAAAATTCTAGCAGGGAAATGTTTCTAATCGTCTGCCGCGTGCTTAGTAAAAAGTTTCGCACTCGTCAGAAATGAAAAGTCAGCTCGAGACTTGTCACAACGGGGAAAGCCAAAACTCTTTGCTAGTTCTTGATCGGAGAAAAAATGTTAAGCGCATGCGTGGAAGATGCTGACAAGCATCTCAGATCGCTTCCCCATCTTCCGAGAGGGGACACGAGGAGTTGAGAACTTGAAACATAGTGGAACAGTCGGAAGTTCGGGCTTGTTCGTTAAAGAGAATGTGAGTACAACATCTATTTTTTCTGCTTAAACATTTTATATTTTTATATCCTCTTAACAATAGCATTTTATCCATATTTATTCGAAGGCTAATTTTATTGTTAAATGTATTAAAACTGTTTTAAATTCAAATATAACTTTTCAGAAACTCTGCAAACTTTTGTATTTGATCTCAACTACCGGAAAAAAAGTTGTGTATTTTTATTTCGTTCTATTATTTAACAATTAAAATTTTTTTGATTGACATTAGAATTATATGTGATACACCTAAAAAATAATAATTAGAGTTAAATTAAATTTCAAAAATTCACAGTAAAAAGGCATAAAGCTTTTCTGGATTGAACGTAAATCAGAGTTTGGTATACGTAAAAGTATTAATTTTTGCCGTTTTTAATGAAATTTATTAAAGAATTTAGTAGTTTAAAATTAAAATATTTAATTAATGTAAATATATTACTACTGAATTTTTAAAAAAAATAAACATTCAACTCAAATATAAATTTAAAAATAAATCTTATTATATACCATACTTTTTCTTAACACTTAACTCATTCGGCCCAGTGATTCCAAATGACGTAATCCAAATAGTCAACTTTCCATTATCTTTTTTCTAACTTTTTGAAATCTCAAATATATATTACAAACAGTATTAGAAACAATTAAAGTTTCCTTTCTTATTACTAAAGATGGTATGTGATACTTAATCTGTAAAATAATAATTGTTAACCTTCACTGCATTCAACTACTATCGCCTTGAAAGACTTAAAGATTTACAAAACTATTAAAGATATTGAAAGATGCTTTTTTATTGAGTATTGAAGCTTTTTAATAGGCTCGAAATTAAAATTCGAACAAACAAACCAACACCATTGTGTTTATAAAATTATTCAATAAATTTACAGATATAATTTTGAGTTTATTAACCTTAATCTAATTTAATTAACACATAAGTCTATTGAAATGTATATTATAACTGTATTTAATGCATAAAACATAAGTAGCTTTTATGCATAAGAAATCAGTCTTTTTCTAGAAGTTACATAAGAGATAATTCTCATAGAATACTTCGTCTATCAAGTAAAATACTTAAGTTTATATTAGTAAAAATCCAAAATGATACAAATAAATTCATTAACTTACAGAAAAATAGTTAATTAGAATCTGCAATGAAATACAAAATTATATGTTGCAAAATCTTATGTTAATTTTTGCAAAATTTTATGTTAATTTTTGCAAAATTTTACGTTAATTTTTGCAAAATTATATGTTCAATCCACAAAGTTTTGATACTCGCAAAAAGAGTAGGATTAAAATTTTGTAATTTTAGTGAAATACATGAGTAGAATTACTTCCTACTATATCTTTTCTGTCACCTGACTTTTTCAATTATATTTATTATAAATTATAAAGATCTTAGCATAATATATGAGAAATATTTCATATTATAATTAAGAGAAGTGAGTGTGCATATTTGAGTGTAGATATGCGATTTTCCTCAAATGATCAAGAACTCTTTATGTAAATAACCAGTGGTGAAATACAAAATTTTCATCGAAAAGCATAAAGTTTGCTTGTTTATCTCATAGAATTGCCAAATTAATATTTGCTGCAAATGTTGGGGCATTTTGCGCTCTTTTTCTACTCATAAACAGGCTAGAATAACAAACTAATGATGGATTTACTAGTTATGTTGTGCTCATTTTAGTTGGTGGATAGGTTATATGAAAAGATAATGGTTTTAATAAGGTCAAATATACATTTATAACCCTCTGACGTACGGGACACTGAGATTTAAAAGAAAATTACGCTCAATAAAAAGTTAAAATTTTCTCTGAATTAATAATCACTAAAATTATAAAATACACAGGGACATTTGGGTAGATATTAGTAATACTTTGTAGCTATCAAAATATTTGCAAAAAGATATTTTGCATGGATTTATAAAACAAAAGTCTGAACTGATGCATGGGACATTCGAAAACTGAGGTATGAGACATTCTACTTTTGTGGGTGAACAAAATATGTATATTTAAAATTACAATAGTTGCGCATTTTGTTAGAGAAATTAAACGTACATTGTACATGTCTTTCTTAAGGGGGTCCGGTACCGAAAATAAAAAAAAAAAAAAAACTTTATTTATGTACATTTTTATGTCAAAAATTTATTTTATGTGTGAGATACTATTTATATATCTTTGAGAAAAAGTTTTGTTTCTTTTTAAATATTGTGTTTAGTTATTTAAAAAAAAATTAAAAACCAAGAAAAATCCTTAATAATTGATGTTTGCGTATTTTGATATAAGTCAAGAAAAAAAAAAATTTTCAAAGTGAAAGCTTTCTGTAATACATAATTATATAAAGAAAGTTTTGTCTTCACAGAATTTTGATAGGTGAATTAAAAAAAATAAAAAAAATTCTCAAAGTTAAAATATTGAAATTTTTGCTTTTTTTTATGTTATCTTTTACGCTTAATGTTATATTTTAAAACAGAATTAAAAAAATAAAATTCTGTGAAGACAAAATATTTAAAACTATATAAATTAAATGCTCCAAAAATTTGAATAGCCAATTAATAATGGTTTTGGATATATATCGATTTGAATATGCAACATCTGTGAAAAACACTAGTGTTCGAAAAACGCACTTTAAGCAGACGCTTCAAGGTGTTATGCCCATTAGTGATTATTTAAATAACAGGTAATTTTGTGGCGTTCTAATCATCGGAGGAATAAGATAAAAAAATCATTCTCTTCAGGAATGTATGAACTATTTTTTAAAATCAGAAAAAAAATTTGGGATTTTTGAAAAAATTTCGGTACTGGATCCCCTTAAAACAATAAAAAAAAATTAACGTCGAGGAGATCCTGGCGATGGTTTATAAGGAGATTTCTATCTATCTTTGCCGATTGCTTAAACTCACGATTTTTGCGGGTTCATCAGAAATGTGAACCCAAATAAATCGTGTGCTAGTAAGACATAAATTACAGCACTACTAAAAATCTGGCTTTGCTTGTATACTTACTTTTTAATATTAGGGAAAAATACTTAATAAGAACTAATTCATTTAATATAACAATATTTCTTCAAACAACTCGAACACCTGCAGAAGAGATATAAAACTATGAACAACGATTTTTTTTAATTGATGAAAGGTTTTGAAATTTCTTTGATGGCTACAGGAAATACTGTAACATAGAAGTCACAGAATGGAAAATTTTCTATTCCATTAAGACATTATTAAATTAAGTTATTACAACCAGTAGAAGCAATAACTTCTATTAGAGATCGCAATTTTTTGAAAATTTGTGGTGATGTGTGGTACATACCTACAACGTAGTATGTAATCTTTTAAACTTTTATTTAATTATGTAATAGTTAAAAAAAAATAAAGTAAATCGGGGATTTTACAACATGAGATATTAAAAATATGTGTGTACTTAAAATGTTGCTTTATGATTACGCCTGGCATATATATGCTATCCTAAAAATAATATATAATTTAGGTTCAATTTTTTAAGAAGTTGCATAAAATTTTGTAATTATCTTTTAAGAGAAAGTATGAAGTTTTATAAAAAATGGAAGGAAAATAAATATTTTTACAAAAATACTTGTTCTGTACGAATGACGTGTTTTCCTAAAATACATATAAAAATTAATTTTGTATATTTATAAGAGGTTGCGTAGGAATACGTGATTGTGTTTTAAAGAAAATATAAATTCCATAAAAGTGAAATTCAAAAAAATATTTGGTTCTTAAAAAATACATGATTGGCACGAGAGAAGCGCAAAGACATGAACTTTGAATTTTATTTCAGAATTTTTTTTACTTTATATATAATATTATTGATTTCTTTTAATTCTTCTAATTATAATGACTAACGTTGCTGTACAATTTTTAAGGTTTTTCATGAATTCATTGCTTTAAAATCACCTGGTTTCATATAGTGTAGAATCAAGAAAATTAGTGAGCTTCTTGTGTCCAAAAGTTAAATTAATTTGTAATACATCCATTTTTTATCCCTTTTCATTATACTTAAGATACTTTATTATCAATTGGTTGATTTTGTATTCCTTCGAAATTTTTACTTTCAATTAAACATATGTATACATAGGGTAATGAAAGTATAGCATTCGGTCAAAAAAAAAGTTTCGATTTTTTTTTTTTTTTTTTTTTTTTTTTTTTGCATTTCTCCACATTTTGGAACATCCTGATTTCAAAAAAGTGATCTAGAAAAAATGTATGTGTGTGTGTGTATAGGTGTGTCTGCGGTCAGCATAGCTTCCGAACAAATTGATTTACGATGTTCAAATTTGGGATGCAGGGTTAGTGGTGGCCATGGGACCTACCATTAAGGTTTTCGTCAAAATCGTGCATTAGTAGATCCTTTGAAAAAATCATGTTTTTCAATTTTTGCAAAAAAATGGCTCCTACGATTTTGATGAAAATCGCTGTCGTAATGCCTCTTAAGGTGTTTTAAACATCCCCACTTCCGAAATTCCCGTAAAAATGTTTAGTGGCGTAAAAAGTTGAAAAACGAATGCTTTCAACACAGAGTTCTTTTGCCTTGAACATACCTCATCATGGATCGTTTTTTCTTCTCACCTCAGTTTCGATTATAACAAAGGATAATATAAGGTTTATCTAAAAGTATATTACCAAAATCACCATTTTGGCAAAAGTTTTTTTTTCTTAGACCCATACAAGAATCATCGAAAAAAATATCGCCAAACTGACCATTTCCTCTAAATGAATGATGAAAATATAAAAACGGTAAACGACACAAAATCACGTCAGTATTATAGTGTAATTAAAAGTTGTGCGATGTTCCACACCCCTAGTTTTTAGTGCGGTGGTTTCAGTTTTCAAAGAATTGCCATAATAATATATTTTTATTACAAGAATTTCTCTATAACGTATTTCTCTTAAAAATACAAATGTGTATGATAATCAAACAAAAAATAAATTCACTTTACGATTTACAAACTTGCATGTATAAACAAATACCTCTTTGCTACAAAAGATTTAAATGTGCTGGTTTATTACTATAAATACACTTTACTTTCAGCCAACTTGCAAAAAAGTTTTTGACAAGTACTTGTTCATAGCTTTCAATACATCGTCTAACTAAAATATGATAGCATAGTGCTGCACAAATCTTAGAACTCAATTCAATCATTGATGACGGTGTGATTGAATTTGTTTCTTTTACATTCGATTGCTTAGAATGTGGTTTCTATAGGATTATCACATCCTCTGCGATCTCATAACACCGAAACTTCTTGTAGTACCTCACCAATGTATTAACGCACTGAACTCGAGGCCTATTGTAAGGTAACATAGACAAGTTGTGGAAAGTAAGGTAACATATACAAGTGGGGGAAAGTGAGGTAACATAGACAAGTGGAATGTCCCACTTCAAGAACAAATGACTAACTCACTCACAAGATACAACCATTTGTAGAAACCTTTGATTTCAATATTAACTAGGGGTGTGGAACATCGCACAACTTTCAATTACACTATATTACTGACGTGGATTTGTGTCATTTACCTTTTGTATATTTTCATCCTTCATTTAGAAAAAATGGCCAGTTTGGCGATATTTTTTGTGATAATTCTTGTATGCGACCAAAAAAAAAAAAAAAAAAACGGCAAAATGGAGATTTTGGCGATATACTTTTCAATTATCCTTATATTATCCTTCATTATAAGCGAAACTGAGAGGAGAAGAACAAATTATAGTTGATGAAGGAAGGAGAACTCTGTGTTTTGAAGGCATTTATTTTTCAACTTTTTACGCCATTAAATCATTTTTACGGGAATTTCGGAGGTGGGAATGTTTAGAACACCTTAAGAGGCATTACCACAGCTGAATATGCTATCACAGGGAATATCACGGAATATACTACACAGAATATACTATCTCAAACATGCTTTTTATTAGAAAGTCATACACTTCCCTTTTTCAACTAACTTTGAAAATATCATATACTTTAGGAAAAGAGTTAATGCAAAAGAAAAATCCATATAAACAAATTTTTACAATAAATCCTAGATATCCGTTGCCAACTTTTAAGTGTAATTGCAACTTATTTCAGAAAATTTGAGCTCAGATCTAGCTTTCATAGTTCTTTACCTCTGAGATGAAAACTATAACTTTCAAGCCATTAACTATAATTTTTTCGCCCCCAAAACTTAATGGATCTCATTACCAATGACAACTAGCCTTATGAGTCTATCCAGTTTCAGCTCTATTGGATGACGAAAAGAAGTTAATTAGTTCTTCGAGGGCCTAATAGAAGCATGTGTAAAAGCGGCTTTTTAGTGATAGTCTTTAAAAAACTTGGCAGAATACATTTTATTCGACAGGGAACCTATCTGTCAAATTTCAGCTCGATTGGATCACGACAAATGGGTTTATTAGACCCCCGCAAGATTTGCCAGAAAGCAAAATCGAAGAAATAATAAAGGATTTTTAAAAACAAGTTTTGTTTTTCTAAAACAAAAATTACAATGAAAAGTAAAAACGATTATGAGTATACTCTATAAATTACATTAGAAATGACCCATACGTTGATTAATTAGTTTATATCAATGCAGATAATGCAGCTTCATCGAAGAAATATAATTATTTCAATTACCTAAATGTTTTGCATTGAATAAAATATTACATAATTTCATACAGTTTTGATGTATACTTAGTTTTAATGAAGACATTTTAATACCAAAAAATAGATTGATACATTATATTCCTTTCCCAAACAAAGAACATAAAAGAAAAAATATCGTACACGAATTTTCCTTCAAATGGACAGCTATCCAACTGTTGGATAGTTTTCCATTTATCTGAGGGGATAAGTAAATGTTTACATAGTATCACCACATACAAACTTTCGGAAAGTACAGTGGGATACTTTTTTATGCAATCAGCTGTTTCTCGGGTTATGGATTAATACACAAACTAAATATATTGGGATTCATATTGTTAATGCAATTAGTAGTACTCTAGATTAGGCAATTCATTGGAGTATTTTATGAAAAACTTAAAAAAAAACACGCTGGAATTAAGTTTTGTTACTGATATAAACAGGATACAAACTAATATATGAATTCCCTCAACTTATAAAAAGATAAAGTTAGAAATGGGAAAAAACTGTCGACCTATGGCAAAAAGAATGTGTGCGATCATATGAGAGAAGCTTCCGCGCTCCTAGTGATGGTTTAAGGAAGTTAAGGATTTATATCGAAAACTATGAAAGATATGGAAAAAAGTCTATTATAAAAATATAGATCTTCCTATATTTACCATATAAAGATGTCTTATGTATGCAAAACACTTATTAAATGTCCTGGAATGATAATGAATATCCTACCCTCAACTAAAATTCATTACTAATAGTATGCCAGGCTTGTAGCATTAAAAGGTGGATTGCTCATTATAATGCTTGTACGTTTACTAACTAAAGTTGCATATATGAGCGACGTACAAATCATTTTAATGAGAAAATACTAAATAAGTTTGATCTACATTTCAGCTGTTAGAAAACATTTTAGCTTCTACTTCTTATTAATGTGTGGGAAGTTTAAACAAAGGCTCTTTTGGTTCAACCGTCTATTTGAGGTCAAAATCTCCTGATAAAATTATTAATTCCACTGAAACACCCGATGTGTCATTATGTCAAATTAAAGGTCTCTTCGAGATGACTTTAAATGCCAAAATTTCACTGACAGCAAAATGAAATTTGTTTCTTGGTATTAAACTAAAATATTAAATAACGAGAGTTAATTTCACTTCGGGAATTAAACATGTACGAGTCATTTACCAAAGTACTGAATGATTTTAAATAAACTTCAACTATCAAAAAGCTGTAAAAAATAACATATGGTCAGAATTACCTAAATATACGCGAAGAAGGAAGAAATAAAAAATATTTAAAAAATATTCTGTTTTCTTATGGTGGCATACAATTACCCTTTTCTTCGCTTAATATTCAGGTCAAATTGCAGGTCATTCTAACCAATGTTTTTTTTTTTTTTTTTTTAATTGTACTATATTTATAATCACCTTGTATTTGTTTATGCATGTCATCATTAACCAAGCTTATTTCTGTTCCGAACGATTCATATTTTCCAATAATATCATTTTAAAAATCAATATAGCATTTTAACTTTTAATTCTTCCCTTATCTACCCTCATATACCAAAATAGTTATAAACTTTTTAGCGTAAACGCTATAACTAACATCTAACAATGCGACCACTTCAAACATTCCTGTAGTTATTATTTTTTAGGTAAATCATCTCTATTCAAGCATGCAGACTAATCTTCTGTCTTTTAACATAACAAATACTTTATTCGTCTGGAAAGAGATGATATATTATAAATGTCATGCTACAAGTCGTCTAAAGTTCATTAGTCATTAAATTGTACTTTTCAGTCATTATCATAATCATTCAGTCATAAACATTTAACATTTCTTGTTCATAAAAGGACTTTATACAGATGTCAAAACTATGCTCTTTGATAAAAATCATTTCTTAGATAGTTTATAGTAAGATACCACTTTGTTCCGTGTATAATAAATTAGGTTTTAATTGTAATACATTTATCTAATTATAACAAGATGTAAAATTTAAATTACATAAAATTGTAATACACACATAAAAATGTATCTTACTTAATCTATTAAAAACATAAAATTATCTATGAATAAACTAAGAAAAATAACAAGTATTCAACTAAATAACAATTAAGCAATATTTTTGACTTAAAAAAACAAGTAATTTTTAAGATAAGGATATATTATCAAAGGAGAATTTACAAAAAGAAATCTTTTAGTAACTGTCAATAATATTTCCTCCGTAATAAAAAGAATAAGCCAATTGAAGTAAAATATTATGTTAGAAATGTCTCAGTGTTTATTGGCCAATTTTTTATATCGATATTAAAACTACTTTTAAGTACAAACTATTAAAACTATAATATGCCATAAAACTATTATCAAACCTTTAGGAAAAAATTACGTACATCGCAGTAAAAAATGCTTTTGAAGTAAATACACCATTTAGATAAACGAGGAACAAACGTATTCATTACATTTAACTAAACAAACTACAATGGGAAAGAGACAACTTAATTAAAACTTTCGAGATAGTGTGTAATTCAATCAGTGTTTACGGAATTACAGAAAAGAAATTTCATTAGTTTCATTAGTTAATATTCTCTCAAACCAATTTAAATTAACAGTACATAGTATTTATAGTGATTGAAATTCTTTTTTTTTATACTTATAGTACACTAAAGTATAAATTACATGTGCAAGTAATATAAATAACTATGACAAATATATAAATTTATATGCAAAACAAAATAAACTAAATTAATGAAAATAGAATCATACTAAATTATATCTTACGTAATTTAAGTTTTGCTATAAATATTTCACTATTTTATTTATATTATAATGCTTAATCAATTTTAACTCATAAGTAAATTTATCAGAAAAAAATTTGACAACATATATTTTAGAAAAGGACAATTGCCAACCCGATGGCTGTGGGGTTAGCGCTCTGGCCTCGTAAGCCAAAGGTGTCGTGTTCGAATCCTGGTTTAGACATGGATGCTCGTTGTGGTTCGGAATACACGTTAAGCAGTAGATCCCAGCCTGATTAGCCGTTATTGTACACAAAAATAGGTCGCTGAGAGAACAAACCAAACAAACAGAAAAAGACAATTATTACACCTTATGTTAGTATGGAAAATTACATACTTAGTTTACATTGAAAAATTTAACGATTTTAATACATAATGTTTTACATTGATTGGTTTGCTTATGTATATAAAGATGCTAATTTGTGTGCGTAAATGTGCTAGTGGTAGAAGTTTTATCTTTTTCAAACAGTTTTAACGTCAGCATGTATTCATTAGCTGTTTCATAATTAATTAAAAAATGTTTTTTAAAGAACTCACAAGTTCAAACAACATGAAGCAAAATCTTTAAAGCTCCTTAAAAATACCGCATCTTATCACCCTTCCAGAATTAATTATATTTTTTCATGGTTAAAAATAATTGGCGCAGGGCTTAGTGTAGATAAAACTATTAAATCACTTTTCTTAAACAAAGCTCGGTGTTTGGTTGCTGAAAACATATTAAAATCTGTAATTATTTTAAAACTGATGAATTGCCTTTTTGAAAAGGAAAAAAAAATGGAATAAACTCCTTTTAAATAATTTAATTTGTAGACTCGCTCTTAGTTACAGTTTTCAATAATCAAGCAAATTAATACATTTTTAGAATAATTCCACAGTCAACGCTAAAATTTCATAAAATTGTTAAATCTTTTATATAATTAGTGAAACTAATCAGTTTAACACATCACATTTTAACTACAGCGTTGTCTCTTTTGTATGACTTTCAATGTTCTTTCTTTGTTAACAATATTACTAGGGCAATTCTCTGCAGTAAGCAAGAGGCAATTTAGCACTTTTTTCTACTCATAAACAAATTAGAATTCTAAAATTATTATGAATTTAGCAATTATGCTTTTGTTTTATATAGCTGTAATTGGTGACAAAGTTATATGGAAAAATAATTACTTTAACTAGGTCAAAAATGCATTTATATCGTCTGACGCACGGGATACGTCCGTTGTCCAGTGAGTCAGACGATATAAATGCATATTTGACCTAGTTAAAATAATTATTTTTCCATATAACTTTGTCACCAAGTAATATGATATAAAATAAAAACATAACTAATAGATTCATCTTAATTTAATAATTCTTATCTGTTTACGAGTAGAAAAAAAATACCCAAAATGTCCCGTGCGTCAGCCAGAGAATTGCTCACAATATGTTAATCTTTTGATAAAGGTTTGGTTTCTTTAATTTTAATTATTCATTTCAAAAAGTAGAGATCATATTATTAACGATGTCTTCCGACATGTAAATAGACAATTTTAGAATACTTTTTCTTTAATTTAGCAAATACCAACAATAGTTATATCATTTTATATGATTAATTGTGCATGGTAAATGATTTCTGGTTGAGCTACTTTATTACTGAGTACGCATTATTGTTGTGAATCTTCCATAGAGGAAATAATGATGCAGTGTTTACTAATTAAAACTATAACGTATTGCTCTTTCGTAGGCTTACAAAACTTTTCTTCAAACAACAGTAAAATCACTATCAAGTTTCAACACAAGCGACGATGCATACAACTACGAATACAGCGATAATTCAGGCACACAAACAGTAAACAAAGCTCTCAGCTTCCTTCAAATCAATATCTGATGTTATGGGGTGTTGGTACCCTAAAATTTGTAAATAATTAATTTTGAGTTCACTTACCTAAGTGAGTAAAAAAAAACTTAGAACTAAATATTATTCATTAAAAGTGGGGTGGTCCTAGGTACATAGTGGCCCTAGGTATACAAGTCTCCCCTATACATAGTGTACTTTATGTATTTTTATAATTGACTCGTTTCTTACACGTATTATTATACTATTTTAAAAATTATATTTGTATCTCCGATTTGTAGAATTGTTTCAGTTTAGTTTTAATATCTTTCAAATTAAAACTGAAAAAATCTAACATTTACCAAAAAGTACTTGTACAAGAAATAAAACGAAAAGAATTACATCCAATATGAGCAGGTAATGCTTTAAATAAATTATAGCTACTTAGAAGAGTTTTCATTGAACTTATACAAAATAGCTTAGACTGAGAACCATCAGATTAAATGTGAACACAAAAACACTTATTTTCCCGCCGTATAAATCACGTTTCATAAACGGTTCATTACATAAATGGTTTTTTCTGCTTGTTAGAAATCATCGTCGCTGAAACTAATTGGCCAATTAATAATTTATACACTTGACGTTGCGTGAAAGTGTTGAAAAGTTGGAAAATCAATAATGTATTTATCAACGGTATACTTTCAATTCCTTAGAATTATTTAATATGTTCTCCTTATACGTATAAACAAAATTGTCTAGTTTTCCCTATTATCTTATAAAATAGAATTAAATTGAAAAATTGTAGTTAACATTAAAAACTTTTAATCTTTTCACTCTAAAATATTTATTTATGTTGGTTATTTTAACTACAAAACAAAACATCCGTATATGGAAGTTATTTAATTAGAACGTGTTAATTTAACTTTTAAAAATGATGAATAACAGTAAGAACAAGATTTAATCACTCCAAATTTATAAAATGTAAATACTATTAAAACTATTACATTAAGATATCAGATTACATTAGAAATTGGGAAATTTGATGAAAATAAGTTGTTGTTTTTTTAAATAATTTTTTTTTTTTTGCTCTAAAACATTCTTGAATATGGCAGCTTTAAAATGGTATTACGTTCTTTTCGATATTCAAAAAACTTTTTAAATTATGTTTATTTGTTTATTTTTATGAAGTTACACATTGTTAAAAGATCACTACCGTAAACTTTAAACTTGATTTATTAGGAACTATTTTCTATCAGTGTAAGATTTTTTTACACCAGAGATAACTTCGTAAGAATTAATAGATTAAAAAAATTAATGTATTTTAAATTGTATAGGGCAGGGAACCTACTGGGATGAAATTCATCAGTGAAATAATTAGCTTTTTAACCTTGTTTTGATCCTAGATTTAAGAAAAAATGTGTCATTTTAAATACCTTCAAAACAAAATTCTGTGAAAAAAGCTATTAAGTTATATTTACAGTTCTTGCAAGTTTTCCTGTGGCAAATCATTGTGTGTTTGCATTTAGAATTAAAATTCTAAATAAATTAGAATGTGAGTTATGGTTGGCACAATTAGATCAAAATAAGGTAATTTAATTTTACTAATCAATTAAATATCAGAAAATAAGATTTTACTCAGATATGTTAGTTTTTGACTTTTGTTAAGTACAAAAAAATAGGAGACTAGTTCAAAAATTTAAAAAAAAAATCCAACGTATACTTGTACTTTATCACTTTATTTCACATCTAGCTTGAGTTCAATTTAATTTTATACTTGATGTAATCTAATGCAAAATGTAACCAAATGTGCCAAAAGAGAGTGCTGCAAAATTTTGACGAAAATACAAAAAAAAAAAAAAAATACAAAAAGGTAAAATAGAAGAGGACTACGCTACTCCCTCTCCCTAATATCCATTGTGAAAATATGTATTTTTATGTTTAAAATACTGTCGCATTCTATATATATCTCAGACTATGCAAATTTCGTACTCAGTTTAAATTTGTAAAGCAATGAATTTTTGAATAAAATTGTGAAGAAAATCTCATTAACTAGCACATATAGAAATTCATAGGCAATTATTTGAATAGCAATAACCAGTTGTATGAAGAACTGTATGGTTTTTGTTACTACCATATATTAAGCACATTTCCTATTTTCTCTGGAAGTCATTTATGTTAAACTTGCATGACAAAAGAACTTTCGAAAAAAAAATACTTTTCTGGCATCTTTTCAAAGATTACATTATTTTATTGTTAGCGTAATTTCAATTTTGATTTATTTCTCTAAATAGGCTTTTATTATCTATCTACTAGCTACAGTAATGCAATTTTATTGGTAATTTATCATTATACGAAGTTTTAATTGTTTTCTCGCCAAAATCGGCAAATAATTACTGATTATCATTAAAAAAACGGTTAAGAATTTACAAACATAACTGCATTAGAATATTCTTATTTAAAATACATAAATAAATTAAAACATATAAATAAATTAAAACATATAAAAAGTATACAATATTAATATATATCCTTGGTGCTTTCGGATATACATGGTAGAGTTCATCATTCCAAAAATAGTAAAAAAATAACCAGCAGTCAGAATTACCTGAATATTTGAGAAGAAGGGTTAAATAGTATGAAATTGGGAAAATTGTTCGTATCAAGTCATTCTGAAGAGTATTTAAATTTGTACAGCTTCTTGAAAATTGAATTTTACTATAATCGCCCTTTATACTTTTTTGAAAATTAAAACATGGGGTACGTTTTACTAGGCTAAGTGGCCCTGAGTAAGTAGTGAACCTCATTTGCAAATATTTCAATATTTTTTAGATAAATGGTACTTTCCATCAAAATAAAATGTCGATACCGAAGTTGTTGGCAAAATAATGTCTTACGTTCATTACAAAAAACGTCTAGATATCATGTAAAGAAAATAAAATTAAACTAAGAATACTTAGAAAAAAGGATAAATGTTCATGTAATGAAAAGTTTAGTCTCAATAATGTACGGTAAAATATTTTTTGAAATTCAACTCTCATGCTGTGATAAATATTTATCAGACGAATAGTTATATATTAATATAAATTACCTCATCTAAATATGATATTCTTAGTTTTAAATTTTTGTAATATCTTTTCATCTTCCAGATTAGATCTTTACGACATAACATATTTATTTTTTGAAATTCAACTCTCATGCTGTGATAAATATTTATCAAACGAATAGTTATATATTAATATAAATTACCTCATCTAAATATGATATTCTTAGTTTTAAATTTTTGTAATATCTTTTCATCTTCCAGATTAGATCTTTACGACATAACATATTTATTTTTTGAAATTCAACTCTCATGCTGTGATAAATATTTATCAAACGAATAGTTATATATTAATATAAATTACCTCATCTAAATATGATATTCTTAGTTTTAAATTTTTGTAATATCTTTTCATCTTCCAGATTAGATCTTTACGACATAACATTAAAATATTTATAATAGTTGTGATGACAGTTGGAGCAAATTTTCAAACAGCAGAACCACTTCCTAATGACTTCCAAACAAGGATATGATTCACTCTCATCAGCATTAAGAGGAAATCACAGCAACCAATTAACCGATGTTAACCCCTAGTGTACGCTTAATAGACGGAATTATGTTTTCGTTTTGAGACATCTGACCAATATTATCCCATCTAATAAATGATATAAGGTATTCCGTACACTCCGACGGAAAAGTGGTTAGCATGCTGGCTTCTAGACCGCGAGGTTGCGGGTTCGAGTCCCGTGTTTGGTATGGGTGTTTGTAAATGTATGTTGGTTTGTCAAATGACGAAATGTTTCGGCGCATTATAGCTCTCGTGATGCTGACGGCGCCAGATAATCTGAATACAACCAACCGACGGAAAAGTAGCTACAGAAAGCATACTATTGAGAACTAAGAAAATTGCACTGATATTAATATGCATGAACTATTCTTGAAAATGTGAAGAGTTCAAGAATTCTAGGGATTTTTTTTATTTTATTTAAAATATTTTTTTTAAATAATTTAAAATATTCATTTAAAATAGTTGAAGTTAATTCTGAAATATTACTTTAAAATAATCTACAAATATTTTTAATAAATTATTTTAAATAATTTTATACGACTAATTTAAAATAACGTTAAATAATTAATTTTTTAAGTAATAATTTAAAATTGTATTAAAATACTAATTTAAAATAATTTTAAATAATTTTAAATTATTAAAATAATATAATTTTAAATAATTCATTTAAAATAATTTAAAATAGTTTATTTAAAATAATTTTATATAATTCATTTAAAATAATTTAAAATCATTAATTTAAATTACAAATTTAAATTATTAAGTTTAAAATAATGTATTAAAAATCATTAATTTAAATTACAAATTTAAATTATTATGTTTAAAATAATGTATTAAAAATAATTAACTTAAAACTATTAATTTAAAATAATTAACTTAAAACTATTAATTTAAAATAATTAACTTAAATAATTGTAATTAATTCAAAATAATTTAAAATATTTAATTTTTGACAGTGTAGAATAACTATTTTGTAATAATTTATAATAATTATTTTGTCATTTTGTAAAAAATAAAAATAATTATTTTTTGATAATTTGAAATAATTCATTTTTCAATCATATTCTTTCAGCTTTATGTTACAACAAAATTAACTATTCACAAGTTCTGATACAGGCTTATAAAAAATATAAAACTGGAGCTTAAAATATTTAAACAAGCACATAATTTGTATTGTATAAAATTCATAACATCTTGCCAAATCAATCAACCATATTCATTGAAATTACTGCATAAAACTAATTAAAATTTTAAAAAATATCAAATACATTTCCAAAAATAATGACGGCGTGCTAACTCGGGTATATTTCACTTAATACTGAGAACAAAATAAACCCAATAAGAAATGATATCGGTTCATTTGGACAAAATTACTAGTAGGTGGAAATAAGTAACTAAATATTGTAAAAATGTTCATATTTCATAATTACGCTTGACTTTTTAAAGCAGCAAAATAAAATTCAACATGTATGGAGGATTTTAATATTTTGAAATAAATAATCAAAATATATTATTTGAGAAATGCTTACTATTTCAAAATTAGCGATCTTTCAAAATCAAAGTCAAAGTATGTAATTTTATAATATCTTTACAGAAATTTAAAAACAAAATTATGTTGTGTTTCCGTACATTTTAAAGCGTATTTTATGTTATATTATACACTACCAATTATTTGACTGATAAGCCATTATTATTTAATTAGATGTTTAGTCGCATTTTAAAATTCTAATTAAAATTAAAGTTCTAAAGTAACTGAAGGTGTATAATAAAATTAATTCCAATTATAAAGATTTCTTAATAAGTTGAAAACTATTAAATTCCAAAATAAACCTATATTTTTAAACTTCTAAATAATTCAATAAAAAGTTGAAATGTAATAAAATATTCTATGAAAAAAAATTAAGAAGCACAATTTTAAAAATAATGTCCATATCATCATATACAGGTGTTAAATTTAACTGAAAGGCTTATAATACCTAACCATTTAATACACGCCTACTAATTTTTATTACATACTGTTTTTGTCTTCCATATTTTTAATTTTTCTCTCAAAATAAATTATCTGCATGAATATACTTTTTAAAAATGATGTGATAATAACGTCACTATTTTTCTAAAATTTCATCGTTCGATAGAACATTAAATTATCCATATATAAACTAGATAAGGCATAACTTGCAAGAATAAAAAGCTCAACAACGACTCACGTTACCGTAAAAAGCTGCAATTTTGTGCTACCAACACATTCTAGACAAGTGTAAAAGAATTTATGGGCTTTCAGTTCCATTTACATCTTTAATAAGTCGACGGACAGCATCTCCGGAAAAAACTTGCCACTTAATCTTAAAGATTTTGTCACAAAAACGCGCGGAATCTCTTAACAACTAGTGTCACGAACCTAATTTTTCTCTTTATGTGACAACTCAGAGAGAAAAACTGACGTAAATTTTATTCAGGGTGCTTCTTTTTTCATTTCTAATGCATGATTAAGGTTCGGATAATATCCAATTCTTAAGAAGAGTGATAAGAAATGAACGAAATATTAACGATTCTTTTATTAGGAAAAACTGTCATAGTAATTTAAACCGTTTATCACATAATAAAAGTTAATAAAAAAAAACTAGGTAGCAATAACAACATTGAGTTTTTTCATTGTTTATTATAATTTTTTATAATTTTCAAATTTATTTACTTTAAAAAATTCCATTTTCTAAATTCATTATTTCTCATTCATAATTTATACACACAAAAAATAACAGGAACTTGAAAATTGCGAACATGCAAATGATTTTCATTTTGAAAAAACTTTATTATACCTTGCCAAATTAAACATACAGTATATTGAGTTCGATCTAATTAAAATTTTTAAAGTTTTCAAATAAATTTGCAGAAGAGAATAGTTGCAAGCTTTCTCATTTATTTTACCCATTCTGAGAGCAAAATAAATCAAATAAACTATATTTGTTTGGATAAATAAAATCTATTCAAGATCTATTAAAAAGTATTTGATGAGAACAATTAACTTTTTATTCAAAATGTACTCAATATAAATATCCATATTGATTCAAACAAAGTTATAATTAAAAAGTTATTTTATTCAAGTATGAATATAATTTTTATATAAATATAAACATCTTTAGATTATAGATACAAACTAACAAAAAGAAAAAATCATTAACCATGGCTGATAAACAGAAAAAATATTTAACACTTATTATATAAGAAACACGCTTTACATCTAAAAGCATGCATTACTGTTACTAAAATATTTTCTGACTAGTTAAGAAACATATTCTGGATAAGCTGACCGCTAAAAGTCTTTCCGAAGTCATTCACGGCATTTTGTTTCCCATAAAGGCGGCTGACGTTTCCTTTGAAGCAACTCTTCTGCAATGAAATCTGGTTAATGGTTCTTGTGCTACTATCGATGTCTTCAATATCGCTACTTTCAGTTAGTATCTTTAGTTCAAGAAACCGATATGACTTTTCCTATACACAAGTCACAGATTGGAGTTAGATGATTTCAATGCTACTCCCCAATCTCTTATTACCATCATCAAAAGTACATTTATATGCGTGGGACATATTGGCAAACTGTGATTCAGTTTTTTGCTTTGTAGATAATGCAAACACACAACTACGAATAAATGATAATTTGCTCAAAAACTTGTGTAGTTAGTGCACGTGTGAGATACACAGCTTAAATTGTTCTATACTTAAATTGCAAGATTTTTATCGAGTTCATCTAGCACTTCATCTAGTTACATTTTCTTAGGGATAAACTAAATATTAATTAATTTTTTTCCATATACATTATCAACCTCAAAATGTGATGCGTTGTTTAGTGTTGCAAAAAAAACATTTTTTTTTTTTTTCGAATATAAAGTTATCTAATGACTTATATTTAATATGATTAAAATATTTTTCAACGTATTAAATTTACAAATTTTAATCTTAATGCATTTGAATGCAAACTTGTCTGATGACTTGTAATTTAGTTAAAATATTTTCACTGTATTAAAATATCAATATGCTGTTTTAGAGGATTTAAATTTAAATAAGTCTAATGACTTGTAATATTGTTTTAATGCTTTTCACTGTATTAAAAGAGTAAATTTAAATTTGAATGCATTTGAATGCAGTTTTTTCCTAATATATATATATATATATATAACTGTAGCATTTTCTGAAAATCGAAAAAAAGTATGACATTATGACCTCATATCCGGAGCAAGAAAAAAAAAATTATTGGAAACATGAACATCGGTATTTGCATATTGGATTGGAGATAGGGATCTGGTTTTATGGTCGTTATGATCTCCAGATCTGAAACCTTTGGATTTCTTTCTATGGGGCCATCTGATAGAATTGATCTATTAAGACCTATTACTACAGAAAGTGACTTAGTTGCTCGTCTTAATGCTGTGTGTACTTTAGTAGACACCACGCTGCTGCAATGGGTACAGTCAACGATTCCACGGCGCGATATGCTCGGTTATTATTTTGAAAATCTTCCTATGTGAACATATGCAAATACCGATGTTCATATTTCCAATAAAGGTTTATTTTACATTGCACATTTATCTCGAAAACTATGGAATGTAAAAGTGCAGTTCTTTGGACATTTTTGAGTACTCCAACCGAGAAATCTGGATGTTCAGAGTTTGGTTGGTCCTGATGGGACATCCTATACCATGAAATAAGTCAAAACAACTTCTATTTTCTGAATTGCGATCTAGTGAAAAATATTTAATTAAATATTATATATTATGTATTGAATATTATGAATAACAAAATAAAGATATCTACATTCCATTTATTTAAAAGAATTAGAATGAACTATCAAAAAATAAAAGTCTCAAATTTCATCAAATGCCAAATAAAAACTAAATTATTTTGAATTTTATAATTTCACTTGAAAACAGTGCTCAGCTATTCTTTCAACAAAATTAACTGATAACAAATGTAATTAGTATCCAATTCATTTTAAGGGGAGTTGGTACCCTTTATACCGATAATGTTAATTTGGCATTTGTCATGCACCTTTTTCTCATAAAGTATTTGACATAGAAGCCTAATTTTTTTCAGTGCATTTAGTTAACACTTGTTAGTCTACTGAAGTTAGCTTTTGATTGTTATTCATTTACTTTTTTTAAAAAAATGAATTTTCGTGAAAGTCACTCAAATTTGTTAAAAATCACAAGTTTTTTAATCGAAAAAAGCCAAAACAAAAAATATTTTTAAAATAACAACAAAATCTCATTTCAGTATATATAGATACATTAAAGGAATATGTGGTAAAAATTTCAGGAAGATACTTTGCGCAGTTTCTGAGAAAAAGGTACATGAATATTGAAAAATGTAGTTTTGAGAAAAACGCATTTTAAAGAAAACTTTACTTACACTAATATATTACCAATTTTGTCATCGAAAAATTATTAAAAATACTTCTAGTTAAGGTATTATTACAAATGAAGTATACTTTTAAAGGGAATAATTTAAATTTTATAAACAATAATAAACTCAAAATCAATTATTTAAAAATTTCGGGTACCAACTCCCCTTAATAGTTATTAATTATTATATTTCTTAATAAATTTATGTAATAAATATATACTAACAGTTTTTTATAAAAAAAAAATAAAAATAAAAATTGGACAACAAGAAATAGCCATAAAATATCAAAATGCAACAATGTTTCGTGGGGCTGTTTTGTATGCTGACTGACATTTCTGGGATGTATTAGGACAAATCCTAAAGCCACAACTTAGAATCAACAATGGAAGCCTCCTGAAGAATAGAAGATGAGTTAGACTTCCAAAGAATTTCACTTTACTAAAACTCTTTTTAGTAGCTAACTCTATATAGAATGATGAAACAAATTTATACTCAAACAGTGGTTGTTTCCGAAACTCCATTGCTAAATCAATAAAAAATTACTCATGTGTCAATTAGACAGCAAAACAAATTTTTAAAAACCATTGAAGTACCAGTATACATTGGAAATATAAAAAATAATTTCAAATTAAATTTTTTAATTTATGTGTTCTAGAAGTCGGTAGCTTTGAAATGATGTTATGTTTTTATAATACTTAAATTACTTTAAAAATTCAAAAAAAAAATTTTTTGAAAGAATAGTTTTAAAAAATCACTAACAATTAAATTTAAACTTCATATGTAACTAAAGGGATAAATACGTTTTTACTGAATTTTGAATCCTGCTGCTTTGATAAAAACTGTGTATTTTTAAATAAATTCAAAACAAAATTATATTCAAAAGAAACTTAAATAATATTTACAATTTTATTTGGTTTCTCGTAGCAAATTATTGTTCATCATTTTCTATTAAAATTCTAAATAAATTACAAATTAAGTCATGACTGGCGTGTTCAAATCCTAATTAGGAAAATAAACTTCACTAATTCAGAAAAATTTCAAATGAAAAAAAATATGCAGATATTTTAGTTTTATAACACTTGTTAAGTAAGAAATTAATCACCATGCCAGTTTTAAAATTAAAGAAAACTTAATTTGTAATGATAAATATTTTCAAATAATTGACCTTGGAATATTATATATAAGATAACAAACACCACTCGTAACAATGTAAATCAAGTGTATAATTAACTTTCAACTATTGCTATTCTACATACACACTCAAATTTTAATTCAAAATAGTTCTGCTTAAAAATTCAATAAAGCAGATTTAATACCATTCAATTTCATATTTTTAGCAAAATAGAGCAATTTGCATATTTCATTTAAAAAAATTATATTGCATTAGTAAATAAAAATATGAATTTCTGAAGATTTAATTTGAACGTACCTTTTACCTCTTCATCAAGCAACATGCATAATTAGGTAAAATTCTTACTTTTCTGAAAACACTTAAACCAAAAATTGAAACATTTCTGGAATATCTAAAAATTTAAAATGTTTAAGGGGGTATGGTACCGAAATTTCTTCAAAAATCCCAAATTTTTTTTCTGATTTTAAAAAATAGTTCATACATTCCTGAAGAGAATGATGTTTTTATCTTATTCCTCCGGTGATTAGAACGCCACAAAATTACCTGTGATTTAAACATCACTAATGGGCGTAACACCTTGAACACCTTTCTGCTTAAAGTGCGTTTTTCGAGCACTAGTGTTTTTCACAGATGTTGCATATTCAAATCGATATATCTCCAGAACCATTAACAATTGGCTATTCAAATTTTTGGAGCATTTAATTTATACAGTTTTAAATATTTTGTCTTCACATAATTTTATTTTTTTAATTCTGTTTTAAAATATAATTTTTAGCGTAAAAGATAACATAAAAAAAAGCAAAAATTTCAATATTTTAACTTTGAGAATTTTTTTAATTTTTTTTAGTTCACCTATCAAAATTCTGTGAAGACAAATTTTCTTTATATAATTATGTATTACAGAAAGCTTTCACTTTGAATTTTTTTTTTTTCTTGACTTATATCAAAATACGCAAACATCAATTATAATGGATTTTTCTTGGTTTTTAAATTTTTTTTAAATAACAAAACACAATATTTAAAAAAACATTTTCTCAAAGATATATAAATAGTATCTCATACATAAAATAAATTTTTGACGTGAAAATGTACATAAATAAAGCTTTTTTTATTTTCGGTACCGCACCCCCTTAATATTGGCGTTAGGAAGTATTTTTTTTTAAATACTATGTTACATTTTATCTTATTTTTAAAACATTCAAATATGATTGATTCAGTCCATCTCATAAAACCATCAATTATGCTTCATCCTTTTTGTGTGATTTTTTTTTTTTTTTAAATAATTTTTTTAAAAAATTAATGACTTTTTAAAAAACATGGAATGTAATTCTAAAAGCTTGGAATAAACATTCGTTGGCTTCGTTTCCCCTTTTACATTCCCACAAGAATTGAAAACTTTGAGTAGAACAATATGACACTAACATTTCTATTGTTAGATGTGCAATACAATGTAATGATCGCGATTAAGTGTGATAAATGATCATCTCTGAAGTTGAGCCTGTGTCTAATAGTGCGTAAGCATGGTCACAATGCCGTTTAGAAACTAAATGAGAATCAATGATGCGAGGGTCTTAACGTTGAAGTTTAATGGGTTTATATCCGATCTAAATATGTCACTTGTCAATCGACATGCTGCAAAATTATTAATGGGCTGACTTTCAACAAGTGTTTGTATATTAAACTTAACTTTAACTTCATATTTGAAAACAAAGGGAATCAACTTATTTAAATAGAAGTTATCTTGCTCTTCGTAATTGACAATTAAATACTGATAATTTTATGCTATATTATCCCTATATTCCTTAAATAATTTACATTTAAACATCTCAAACATCTAATATCAATTGTAGATTACTTTAAATTAAATATATAATGAAATATTTAAATACTTAGTATAAATACAAACTTCAAAGAATGACAAATTTGTCTTAAAATATAAAATTTATTTAAGAAAAATTCTTCGTTACCTCTAACTACCTAAACGCGGAATAACATTGACTAAGTATTTATTACCTTACAGACCTTTTGCATATGATTTCAAATTTTCTTTTGTGACTTAAATGATGTTATTATTATAATCCAATTTACTTTTGAGTGATATTTATTTATTTATTTATTTATTTGTTTATTTATTTATTTATTTATTTATTTATTTATTTATTTATTTATTTATTTATTTATTTATTTATTTATTTATTTATTTATTTATTTATTTATTTATTTATTTATTTTATTTATTTATTTATTTATTTATTTATTTATTTATTTATTTATTTATTTATTTATTTATTTATTTATTTATTTATTTATTTATTACCATTCAAAATTCATTATCGTAATTCATTGTTTTTTTTCATTTGGGGACTTTTTTCCTATGATTTCAGTTTTTTTTTCTTTTCTTAGATAACTAAATTTTCTAAAAGGTGTCTAAATAATTACTTAGTCTATTGCTTTTAAACGTTTAAAAATTAGTCTATTTACTCAAATACAGTGCATCTCATAAGGTTTTGGACAAAAAAAATTGAATTTAAAATTACAAAAAAAAAAAACTTAAGAAACATAAAACTAATTATGTATTCATATATTCACAGAAGAACGGAAAAGAAATAGTCAAATAATATTCATATATTCACAGGAAACTAGAAATTATAATCGAAAAATATTTAATACCTACAGATTTAATGGACAAGTTTCATTGAAATCGTACAGTCCCAAAAATATACATCGATTATTCAGATTTTTGCTTTTATAGTTCAAACTTTAAAGCCATTTTTAAATAATTTGGAAAACTCGTTAAGGCTGCTAAAAAAATGTAAATACATTTTTTCTACAAATAAACACAAATGTGTTCTATGTGCAGCTGTAGCACTTGCACCATTGCAAATTGACAACCATTAATTCACATCTTTTGCTAATCTCCCCCAGGAATTCTTCAAAGGTTTTAGGTCAGGACTAATTCCCGGATACACCAAAACATTCAAGTGATTTCGTCTAAACCACAGTTTGATTTAGTTAGAGGAATGTTTTCCAATCGTACCATCGTAACAACTTTCAAAATTGAATTAAATGACATTCAAACACATATTGATCACTTGAGCATTGAAGAGCTTGCAAACAGGCAATATCGGTTGAGCTATTGAAGGCGAATATTCTCCATAACATTAAAGAACCACATTCTTATTTCCATGTGAGACTCTTTGCGAAGATCTTACCAATAGCATATCCAACCATCGGGGATATCCGAAATTGAATTTCTTTGCATCACTGAAAACACACACAACCATTCGTCCTTCCAACGCATGTTTTTCACCAAGTATCGTTTACCAAAGCGAATGACACGACACGACATAGAGAAACTCGTCTTTATAAACAATGGTCATGGAACCTCCCTCTTGTTTTTCTTGACGAAAAAAAAAGATTTTGTGTACAAGAAAAACAATGAGGTGTTTCTTTCATGACGTGTAGAAAATTCTCAGTCAATACCTCAACCGATATCGCTTGTTTGCAAGGTCGTCATGCTCAGGTGTTTATTAGAATAAACTTGAATGTTATTTAATTCCATTTGGAAAGTTGTTAGAATAGGACATTTGAACACATGGACAATACTTCAATTCACACCTCTAACTCAACAAAACAGTGGTTTAGACGAAATCTGGTGACTGTCTTGAAGTATCCAGAAATTAGTCCTGACCTAAACTCGTTGAAGAATCCTTGGCGGAGATAGGCAGGCTGTGTTTATGCTACTGATCATCAATTTATAATGGTCCAAGTGCTGCTGCTGCAAATCAACCAATTTGGGTTTCCTTAAAGACAAAATATCTTTAGTTTCTAATTTTGAGCATGCATAAACAAGTATTCCAAGTTATTAAAAAAATGGCTTCAAAATTTTAACATTAGAAGCAAAAATGTTAATAATCTATATAAATTAGGGACAGTACGATTAAAAAAAAATTCACATTAAATTTGTGGAGATAAAATATGATTTGATTATTGAATTTCAATTCTTCTGTGAATAAATGAATATAAAATTAATTTTATCCTTGCTTCTCTTTTTTTTTTTTTTTTTTTTTTTTTTTTTTTTTTTTTTAAATATCCAAGAAAGGGCTGTTTATAAACTTATGAAACGCATTGTATAAAATTATTCATTTTAATCCAATATTTAAATGGAAATATATTAAATAAATTTATGCTTGTAAATCTCATAAAAATTCAATTTAGAAAGTTATTGAAACTTGAAATGTTTAATTTTAAATAGCTAAGAATTCAAATTCCGTATACCTCAATAAAATCATTTCCCTAGGAATATAATTATTCGTAAATTGTTAATAACAGATACGTCACATAGAAACTTTGTGTTTCCATGCAATTTAATATATAAACAAAAGGCTTTATTTTTAAAAACTAAGTAGATCGATTGAATAGTATTGAAGGACTTAAAGCTAAACCATATTACCATTTTCATATATTTTCCACAGGTAATGGAATTAATCTTTAAAGTCATTGGTTCTTTATCTTAAATGGGTAAATGAAAATTTTAAATACATTGTTGATATTTTAAATTCCGCAATTTATATATATATTGGCATGGAAATATTGGCATTTTGCTATCAAAAAGAAATTACCTAATAAATTTAACCTAAAAAGATAAATTTATTGTTTTATAAAGAAGCTAATAAACGTTTATAAATTCCTAATACTTATAAAATTTAATAACATTTTTGTAAGTATACGCTTAGAAGTCTTTAATACCGAACAAATTGTCGTAATTCACATGACATTTAAAACACAAGGTGATTACAATTAACGTTGAACGTTTAAAAAGCAGTGAAAACGATGTCATTATAACCTGAAATTTAACTGGAATATACGCGAAGAATATGAAATGATATCGAATAAGAAAAAAATATTTTCTTTTTCATTTTAAGCCTTACTGATTCCCCTTTAATTACTTATATTCAGGTCATTTTTACCAGTGGTTCACTTTACAGCTTTTTGAAAGTTGACCTTTAATAATCACACTGTAAATATTAATGAATTGTATGATTTCAGTATTCTTTCACTGTCTACTCAAATTACATGCGGATTAATTTAAAACTCAAGAATAAAAAATATTAAACCCCAAGAACAATCAATTGGACACAAGAACACTTAATAAAATCAAGAAAACAGATTTACAATACACAAAAAAAGAGCAAAAGGCAATAGACAAGCTATAATATCACTCGCTCTAAATCTGCTTTCTGGTTCTGAGCGGGGCTATTAACGTCAAAATCAACGCTACTTCCGACGACAAGAGAAAACAATTCACTCACTGAAGAGTGTCAACAGAGTTGTAGTTGACAGCAGCCATATTCAAGGCACTCAGAGTTTGGTTACTTTTTTTGCTCTTCAAGAGAGTGCTGTTCGAAGTGATAAAAGTCCCAATTCGGACTCGTCCATCGAGTTTTATCAAGCACGAGTAAGTCTTTTCTAATCTAATAAACAGAAAATCGTTGTTAGCAGTTGACTCTTCGCTGATTCTTTTCCTTAATTTTATATTTTTATGGTTAACAAATATTGAACTTATTTCTCCTCACGAGTGGGAATGGGAAAAGTCATCCCGTTTTACGACCAAAACGAGTAGACTCTACAGAACCCCGACGAGTTTGGTAAATTACCGATGTTTGTTTAAATAATTTGCGATGGGAGAAGTTCTCTATTGATATAAATATGTTAATATTCGTGTAAAAAATAAATAGCTTGATTTCCTTTTGTTTATTTGTAAGCTAATTTAATTATTATTTAATAATTACTTGTTCCTTAGCGTTTTTTAAAATATCTCATTAAAAGTATGCGTTTTATTTTTTCTACTCAAATGATATTCTGGAATGTAGTCGGTTATTCAGTTATTGATTCGTTTTCATCATCATTATCTGTGTAACACTAGAATCAGCATCTGTTAGCATCATCTTACAAGTTTCAACATAATGATCTGGTGTGACAAACTCTATTGTTTAAATGCTGATGGGTCAAATGTTAAACGAAAATGTAACAAAAACTGGATTGTCGACATTACTTACTCCGAGCTTCAATGAGCGCTCACTTTGAATTTGATTAAGGCAATTAATGTGCATAAAAAAAAACTTAAGTACTGCATATGTCATTTTCTGAAAAATCCACGTTAATCAGTATAGAAGTTTTAAAGTGATAAATATGTTTTCATTCATAGTTACTCATTCATGATAATAGTAAATAACAGTTGTTTTAACAGTTAATATTACGTCAGGTTTTAACAGTTAATATTATGTTATATTTTAACAGTTAATATTATGTCATGTTTTAGCGGTTAATATAATATCAGTAGGTACTGGTTATTTGGGGGGGGGGGGGTATTCATAATATATTTTATATTCTATTATATATATTTCATTTATTAAAATATATATTCCCTAAAATTTTATGTGTTATTGGCAAGTTAATTCCTCATTTGATGATTGCATTGATTTTTGTTATTGATTTATCTGTTACCTAGGGATTGATTGCTATAATTCTTGCTATAAATAATAATTACTTAGTACTTTTAATGAGTAAAGTAACAGATAATTGGGTAATAAATCTTCTTAATTATTTACTTTTTGTGAAATTAATTTTAATTTTGATGTTTATGTTATTAATTTTGAAGCTTATATAATAAAGAACTAAATATTTACTTATCTTAGTATCAATTCCTTATTTTAAAGCTCACTAAATCACTTTGGTAATTCGTATGATAAGGAATTGAATATTTATTTAATTTGGTATTTTATGTGATAAGAAACTGATTTTTGATTAATTTTGGTAGTTCTGAGTTGAGAAAGAATCATTAATTCAATTTGATAAACCACCTGATAATAGATTTTAAAATAATTAATTACCTAACAAACAGAGTAGCGATTCTGTAAATAATGAATACATGCATCTTGAGAATTACTATGTTAAAAGTTGTATTTATTTTTCTTTCAATTGTAAAGATATATGTAAATGGTAGAGGCAAGTCAACAAACAATTTCACGCTTTTGGTCTCACAAATACATTGTAAATTTTTAGTAGAAAATAAACAACACAAATGTCCAAATTTATTATTTTTATTTTGCTTTAAATTTAAATTATATTTTTTTAAATATTTCATACTTAAATTCAGGGAATTTTGACTTTCTAAAATATAAAATAACTCAACCGAAATTTTTTTTAAAAGCAAATAAAAGAGATCTGAACTTTATTAATTTTAATAAAAATAATCTTCGCATTTTCTACTTTCAAAGTGTATTTTTTTACTCCTAGAGTACAACTGATAATCACAATGTAATACAGTCAAAGATCACACATACTCACAATGTAATACAGTCAAAGATCACTCATACTCTCAATGTAATACAGTCAAAGGTCACTCATACTCACAATGTAATACAGTCAAAGGTCACTCGTACTCACAATGTAATACAGTCAAAGATCACTCATACTCACAATGTAATACAGTCAAAGGTCACTCATACTCACAATGTAATACAGTCAAAGATCACTCATACTCACAATGTAATACAGTCAAAGGTCACTCATACTCACAATGTAATACAGTCAAAGATCACTCATACTCACAATGTAATACAGTCAAAGATTCCTCAAACTCACAATGTAATACAGTCAAAGATCACTCATACTCATAATGTAATACAGTCAAAGATTCCTCAAACTTACGTGTATGCAAGTTTCCTAGCGTAATAACTTAAGAATGTTCACCAAAAATATCTCCGAATTAGTCTGTTGAAGTGTGCCTTCGAAATCTCAATAGAATCGTCCAAAGAAAAATAGTTCCGGACCTCAATCACAATTTCAAAAGGAAAGCATTTTCTGAGAAATGAGTACTTTCCCACCCTATACATCAACTCGGCACATAAATGCGCTCTTGTCTAAATATGGGAAATCTTCAGTAATCCAACAGCGTGGAAGAGGAAAATTCGTCGCAAGCTTCAGAAACCCTTGCAACGCCAGTCAGACAGAATTGGGTGCTCCGGATGTGCAAATGAGTATGCCGACTGGAGTGAATGAATACAAATAAATGCTGTTTGAACAAGTAGTAGGCAGTGGGGTACTGGAAACAATGTACTTTAAAGGAAACAGCTGCTCGTTTATAATTAAAAGATGGTGTTGATTAGTTAAAGAATCAGGGAAGTTTGCTTCTTAATTTTAGTTAGGTGATACGAAGCAAATATTCATAAAGGTTTTCGAAATTAATTTAATTGACGTTTTTAATTGATAAAAAAAAATCCTGAAGAAGGCTATACATTTGAGTTTATTTTTGTATTATTTTTGTTAAAACTTAAAAGTATGCAGTTTTATCTACAGATCTATGACTTTTGCTTTTAAAAGGTTTTATGTGGAACTATTTTATACTTTAGTAAGTTTAATTTCTTGGTTTAAAATATGAGACAGTTTGTTAGTTATAATTTGAACGAGAAGCAAAACAAAACAAACAATCAGAAATACGTAAAGATAGAAAAAAGTTCAACAAATAAATTTATTGATTAGGATAATAAATTTTTGACTAAGTCAATCAGTGTTTTGATAAAGATGAAAAAAGTTCGATTAAGATAAAAAAAAATTCTGATATAAATAAGAACACTTTGTTGAAAATAAAGTAAATTTTGAAAAAGTTGAGAAAATTGTGATAAAGATTAGTAAATGTGATAAAAATCAGAACATTAAAATTATAAAATGTATTATATACACTAGAAAGATCTGGATAAAGATACAAGGACTTTTGGTATAGATCAGTCATTTGTTCGATAAAAATGATATTAATTAACAAAGATAAGAAAATCTTTGTTAATAATGAAAACATGTTTTTTATTTCTAAGAAATACGTCTCAATGTTCTAACAATTTAGGAGCAATATTTCTTTTAAGGTCTATAAAATGTGCAGAATATATATATATATATATATATATATATATATATATATATAAATATATATATATATATATATATATATATATATATATATATTTGCTTAGTGTATAAATCTTAAATATATAAGTTTTTAAAAATTCAATTTACGCTAATAATAATCAATTCTAAATGATGATTTCTAAACTAATAATGCATAAAACATTTAAATTGCTTAGTAGCATACGATTTTTAAAAAATATCCGTGTCTGCCTATTCTACTTCATAAATGTAACTGCCTACATGGTTCAATTGAAACTCTTCAATATCGAGTTCTACCTTTTATACAATCATTTTCCAAGCCAGACAATGTCTTTCAATTCCACCTATCCTTTCATTGAAAATATCTGAATCGCAGAAGGATATAACTAGTAACAATTTTCCCAACAACAAATACATCCCCATTCTAGTCTAGTACGACAAAATTGGAATTCTTTGTCTGCTCCATAATTCTTCAGTTTCTTTAACGAAATTTTATTGAATAGAAAGTTAAACCACCGTCCCGTTTGTGAAAAAGAACATATAGTAGAATGAATTTGGCGTTGCCTTTTTCGACTGTGTTCGATTTTCAAGATAAAGGCAGAAAAAAAGAGGATGGCTCTCGTAAGAATATCTAAAACCAAGTTGCGTTCCTGACGAGTTTTTGTGTTATTATTTTAAATGGTTATGTTATCGTTGTTATTGGTGTTATGGTTGTGTTATTAACTTAATGATTATTTTCCTGATTTGATAAATACAAGGTGGATGAAAAGTAAATGTTTTTTTCTAAAAATTAATATCAAATTACTTAAATGATAAAATTTATAATGTGGTTTGGATACGAATTTTTTCTAATTTAGTTAATACAGATTGATCATAAAGTAATAGTGAAACTTTATAAAAATAAATATAAAATTTCTTAATTGACAAAATTTAAAACTTTATACACATATGATAATTTTTTAATTTAGTCAATAAAGGTTTGGAAAAAAGAAAATTAAACATCATAAAAATAAATATCAAATAACTTAATTGATGAAATTTAAAACTTTATACGGCTATTAGTTTTTTTTTTTTTTTTTTTTTTTTTTTTCCCCTCATTTAGTTAATACAAGGTAAGTGAAAAGTAAATGCCACAATTTAAAAATAAATGTAAAATTATTTAATTGATAAAATTTAAAATTGAGTTTGGATACATTTTTTTTTCTAATTTAGTTAATAAAGGTTTGCGAAAA
Organism: Linyphia triangularis; assembly: GCA_963978545.1. NCBI lineage: Eukaryota > Metazoa > Arthropoda > Arachnida > Araneae > Linyphiidae > Linyphia > Linyphia triangularis. The sequence goes on along the minus strand of OZ021721.1, from coordinate 110,077,817 downwards.
GAAAATGAAATATTATAATAATGAATATAAAATTATTTAATTGATAAAATTTTATATACTTTATACGAATATGGTACTTTTCTAATTTAGTTAATACAGCGCGAGTGAAAAGAAAATGCCGCATTTTAAAAATAAATATAAAATAACTTAATTGATAAAATTTAAAATTTGGTATGAATACGAAGTTCACTAATTTAATGCATGGCTAGAATAAAGTAAATGCTCCTTTATAAAAAATTAATAGTATTTTAAGTAAGTATTATAAGACAATTTGATTTTTTTAAATATAGTTTTAGTGGAATACCCAAAATGTAATATCAACGCATACGTTTAATGAAATATTTGATAAAACATTAATGAACAAGTAGTTATTAAAACTTTGAAATAAACATAAGAAAATCAAACCATTCTCCATTTTTACCAACTTTAATCTATTTATATTCATTCAGAACTACACGAAACATACTTACTTCATATGCATTACGCGAACTGATGTTTTCACTTTACATAAAAAGACATTATACAAAGGAAGCGCACATCAAATTTGATGAAGGCAATTGACATTCGTAAAAAAAATTAAAAAACTACACGTAGCATTTCTAAAATAACATATCAATCAGTATAATAGTTTCCGTGCGAAACTTTTTATTCTACGCAAGACTTTATTTTTACAATGTGTTTATCAATTCAACTTTTGGAAACAAGTCAAAGAAAAATGTTAAGAGATTATAGGACACAGTCAATCGAAATCTCCAATTTTTAAATGATTCTTCTGAATTTTTGGGGTAGGTGTAATTTAGTTATTTCAATTGCGAAAACTAGTTTATATTAAAATAACGCTTTTTAATTTTTTTGAAAATTTATATTTTTGTAAAATGTTGACTATATTTATTTGTTAAATTACAAATGTTATATTTATAATTTTATAATTTATCTATTTATTTTTAAATAACTCATAAATATTCATAGATTAAACCGTCATTTTAATTTTTTTCTTAAACGTTATTAGAATTAAAATATAAGTTGAACTCCAAAACTTCAAATAGTATAGCACTATTTTTTTTTAATTCTAGAAATTTTTAAAAGGTATGTTTAAATAACTAAAAACAAAACAAATTATAGAACTGTATTAAAAAAAATACCTGTTAAAATCTTCACTCATTTATAAGAAACAGTTCTAGAGATATATCGATTCAAATTTCAAAAGTTAATTGAAATATTATCGCAAAGAAGAAAAGAGTTTTGAAATAGCATGGTTTTAAAGCAACTGTCACGGTGATAATTATTCCAGTGTAAACCTTTTGAGGACAACAAAAACAGCTTTTTTTTCTTATTTTTCTATATGCTTTAAAATAAAATGAATTTGCTATTTTTAATTAATACTTTTATACAAAATAATGTTTATTTCCTTATTGAAAAACAATAACTATTTTAAGCATAAGCATGTCTTTTTTTTAAAGTTATCAAGTGAAACGTAATAGTGGAAAATTAAAAAAAATTATGAATATAAGTTACCCACAATGTTATAAAAAGTTATTTTCCTCTGCTTTTAAAAAAATGTATGAGCATACACATGATACTTTTACATTCTCTGAGGCAGAAATTAATGGTATTTATAGTTAGAGAAAAAAAATTAAATTTTAATTTTAATACTCTTAATATTTTTGAGCTATATAAAAGGTTAATTCTGCCATAGAAAAATAAACTCATGAATTAGCTTTAATTTCCATTATCAATATTGAGTTTATTCCCGAAACTTAATAAACTATCGAGTGGGAAACTTCAGCTAAAAATTTTTTTTTTTACTAATTTTTTTATCATTACGTTTCACATGACAACTTTTAAAAAACATATTTATGTCTAAAATAATTATTGTTTTCAAGAAGGAATTAAGCATTGTGTCATTTAAAAAATATCAATTAAAAATAGAAAGAACATTTTATTTTAAAGCATATAAAACATAACGCAAAAAAACCTATTTTTGTTGCCGTCAAACGTTTTAAACTCCTTTTAAAAGTTACAATTCCAGTAGAGTTTTACTTCATCATTATTTTAACTTAGATCAATCAACGTTATATTTTTTAAAACCCACTGACGGTCATGGGAATGGGCGAAATTACACAGTTGTTTTCCCTGCAATAATTTTAAAATTGTATTTTTAATTCAAATATATATATTTTTTTAATTATTTTTTTATTTATTTTGTTTTAGATAGGTTATAAACTATCATCCTAATAAAAATATTTAAAAAATATTTTATTTTAAATTTTATTTATAAATTTAAAAATGTTGTGTATTGCTGGAAAAACTGGGGATCAAATGACGCATATATACGTGCATGACCGTCAGTGGGATAAAGAAGAATTTGGTATAACATACCCCCTAAACAAAACTTCGTATTTCCAAAAAAAGATTGTCAACCAAAACAAATCACTTCCAAATTTCTGTCTAAAAACATGAACACACTCCAACCTCAAATCAACTACAGAAAAAAATTGTAAACACTCATACGTACTCACGATCATGTTTACCATTTCATTAAACAGAACCGAAAAAGACTGGTGTCTATCTGTCGGGGATTCCTGCAACCAGCACAAATACTCAATAAATCAACAATGTGATACTTAAAGAGTTTTGATGATCGATGAGGAAGAAAAACACAGAAACATGAGATAAATATTGAGAGATGAGGAAGCATCTCGATAGTATATGGGACTGCCTGAGAGGAAGATCAGATTTGGTCACATGTAGCAAACCACCATCAATAAAATATTGTTGTCCCAAGATAAATAGGCATGTATCAGCCAACTCGTGACTGATATTTTACTCGATTCCTATTTAGATGGACATAGCAATCACAGGCATATCATCCAGGGGATTTTTGTAGAGTTTACTAAATGGATTTGTGTACTCGTGTTTTGTAAGAGAAATTTATATTCTGTAGTAAGACTAAACCACCGGAATCTTATGAATGATTAAATGGTTACGTTACAATAAGTAAAATATTTGTAAGAAGGGGTTGAGTGCTTATAAAGTCTTAAAATTAATGTACCCTAATGCACCGCAGTGTGTTCCATAATCATATTTATATGATGCAAACTAAAAATCCTAATCTATTTGCTAGATTAAATTATAGTGTTGAATAAAATAATAAATTCTTTTTTTTTATATTTTTTTAATATTTAAACTACATGACCCCAGATATTTTACAACATCTGTTAAAGCAAATCATATTTCTTATATATTTACGTTCCTTATTTGTACTTTTTAATATTTAAATCACATGGTTAATAAGACACACATATATCGGATCAAATATGTTAAAACAAATCATAATTTAATTTACTTATGAACGCGATCCATAAAGGTAGTTTCCTAAAGCAAATTTTTATAGTAATGTATCATGTATTAGTTTATATCCTTTTTTTTTGTATTACAGATTACCATCTGATGTTAAAGTTTTTAATTTTGATAAATTAAATGAAAACTATAAAGTAATATAGATGAATAAAATAAAAAGATAAATCAAATAAAAATTATAAAGTAATATAGATGAATAAAATAAAAAGATAAATCAAATTAAAATTATAAAGTTTTTTTTTTGTATTACAGATTACCATCTGATGTTAAAGTTTTTAATTTTGATAAATTAAATGAAAACTATAAAGTAATATAGATGAATAAAATAAAAAGATAAATCAAATTAAAATTATAAAGTAATATAGATGAATAAAATAAAAAGATAAATCAAATTAAAATTATAAAGTAATATAGATGAATAAAATAAAAAGATAAATCAAATTAAATTAAAACGATCATGTTAATAATATCATCCAAATATTTTTCATAATAACGATAAATTAAAAAAAAGTTTGTTTTAATGGTTTTTAACCGCAAGAGCCATTCGAATGTTTTACTATGCCAAAACACCATTGGAGGAATATCTGGGTTACTGAGAGTAGTCCGTAATCTTTTAAGGGGAATGGTTCCGTATTTTTGAGTGAGAAGGGTTACTGAGAGTAGTCCGTAATCTTTTAAGGGGAATGGTTCCGTATTTTTGAGTGAGAAAAGATCCAGAGAAAACATCTAATCTAAAGCACAATCGCCAACAGGTCTATTCTGGAGATAGAGATTTTGAAACTCCGGTTAATGCTGGATCCCCATGTACTAAGTGAAGAGACATCTATCAGCATGTACTCAATTGTTTTCAGTGACATGTACCTTTATCAATATGTACTTAATTGTTTTCAATGAATTGTACTGTTATCAACAATACTCAATTGTTTTCAGTGATTAGTATTTTTTTCAACATTTACTGAATTTTTTCAGTAATTTGTACTTGTATCAAAATATACTCAATTGTTTTCCGTGATTTATACTTTTATCAACGTGTACTCAATTGTTTTCAGTGATTTGTACTTTTATCAAAATATACTCAATTGTTTTTCTTGATTTATAATTTTATCAAAATATACTCAATTGTTTTCCGTGATTTATATTTTTTTCAAAATATACTCAATTGTTTTCCTTGATTTATACTTTTATCAAAATATACTCAATTGTTTTTCTTGATTTATACTTTTATCAAAATATACTCAATTGTTTTCCGTAAATTTATATATTTTTCAAAATATACTCAATTGTTTTCCTTGATTTATATTTTTATCAACGTGTACTCAATTGTGTTCAGTGATTTGTTCTTTTATCAACACGTACTCAGTTAAATGTTTCAGTTGATTTGTAAAGAAAAAATATTTCTTCGGTCTTCTGAATTGAGTTTATTTTGCAGTTTCACGTAACGTTCGCGGAAGTTTAAAATAAAAAACTCATCATTTATTCTTGAACACTTTCCAAACAACTTTATGTAAGCGACCCAACAAGAAAGCCGTGTCCTGCAAAGAAAATGCGACAATACATTAACCATAAGCAAACGCAACAGCGGTTCCAGCATCAAAACTACGTGATTAATACGTGAGAAATAATAAAAAAGCAAAACAGATAGAAAAACGACTGTTAGCGTAAATAAAACAAAGTTAATGTAGAGGAAGAATGTAGGGGAAACAAAAAAAGGGGGTGGGTATGTCTAAGTAGCACTAGGTGCTTATATTTATGGTAAAAATGACTTGATCAAACGCTTGAATTATTTGGGCGATATTTCATTCCAAGCAACATTATTCAACCAGCTTGGAATAAAACTGCTCAAAATAAAAATAAAAAAATAATATTTGCAACGTAAAATGTGAATGTCTATTTGATGAAAGCTTTTATTCCATTAAGAAATATATTATTTATTAGAAAGCCTCTAAAGGCTGTACCGTTCACAATTTTTCGTTGGTAAAATATATATCGTTAGAAAACAAGTTACCGAATATCCTTTAAAGAATTTTTCAATATAGATAAATATATAATTCATTTTGAAAAATGATATTTGTTTCGGGATTTTAAATTTAAGAGCATTTCAAACCAATCTTTCATCTAGAGTTGTTATTTTCATGCTTACTCGCATAACGTTTTTCTGGTTATGAGAAGTGAATTATCACACTTTAAATCGATATGAAAATGAAAAACAACCTTTGAAAGTTGTAATAATTTGTTAATACTATACTGATTTTTGAATATGAATTAAAATACAAGTATACATTACAATTTATTTATTTTTTTAATTTTTAATAAGATTCACTATTTCATTGCACTTACAAGAGTTGCAAAACTAACATAGTACCAAAAAATAATCTCGTCAATTACTAATATATAAATTTAATTTAATTACCTAATCATTTATTAATCTCACAACTCAAAACTCAATTTGTAATTTATTTAAAGTTTTAATTGTCTTTGTAAATGATGCCCAATGATTTGACACTTGAAGGAATTTTAAATATTTCTTAAATACCTTTTATCGTAGATTTTTTAAAGTATTTAAGAACAAACACTTTTTATAAAAAAAGCATCAAAATTTCAAATAAAGTTATGAATAAAGTATAGTGCAGATATGCTTGATCCTAGTAAGTATACTGCTATGAATTATACACTTTAAATTGTGCTGAAAATTTAATTGAAACTGGTGTTATTACCTTAGTAAAAATAGTATTACAGTGGCAAAAACTAGTTCCTTACAAATCAAATTTAAAGTTTGAGGTTTGATTTTTTAACACTGTGTATTTTCACAAATATAAACAGAGTGTAAAAAGCATTTTGAAAATCTTAGAAAACATAATACCGTTTTAATGCTAGCAAGCTTGAGGATAAAATAGAGTAAAAATATAAATAGAAAATATAAATCATAACTAATATTTTTATAAATTATAGTACAATACTAATAAAATGCAATCGGCATTAACTGTTATGCTTGAAATTTTCATAAAATATAACAACTGAATAATGTAGCTTGGAACAATTTCCCGAATATGACATACACTTAATTCAATCCATGCGAAAAAGCCCGATTTCCAACCAAACATCGAAATGCCTTTCTATGGGTTATGCTTAGAAATGAAGCCATCCATAAAATGCTATCAAAAGTATGACTGATTATGTTAATGTTCGGAATTAATCTCATTCTTAAATTTCATTTACTTTAGGTTTAAACCTTAAATTTCAATAAGAATATTATGGGGAATCGAACGTGTCAGCTTCTATGAAAACTCACTTAGTAATAACCAGATATAGAATTGGGCAGTTCATTTTAATGTTTTACTTTTTATTATTTACACTACGCTGAAAATTACGCTGTCAAATTGAATTTCCAACTGTCTATAGGTCATTGATTTTTATTTTCCACTCTCGCACATTTGAATTATGTATATCTAAAATTTCATTCGCATTCTCATTGATCAATATAATGACTATGTGTTCATATGCAAAAATACTTTATGACCATCCAGTATAATAATGACGAAGCTTCGTAATAAATTGGAAGGCGTAGTGCTACGTCAAGTGAAATGTCATATATCGTTGGCTTAGAGTGAGTAGGTCCTAACTCCCCTATTGGTCTTCAATCAGTTTTTGGTATATTTGGAAACAGAAAGACACATCGATTAGTAAAAGCTGCAATTTTATCACGGAAGTAAATTTGTGGTAATTGAGTGATAAGCAAAGGCGATAGTTTCATTTTGAATTAGCACTTTGGATTTTATGCTCTCCTAAAAACTTAGATAAATTGGAGTTAGAACCTTTTCACTCAAAGCCGTAATGTAATTGAAGGAACATGTTTAGAAAGACAAAAAAGCTTGATCCCTCTTCTTAAATAAAACTTTTTCTTTGCTAAGGTATGGTCAACCAAAAAACATTTGGGTAGCACAATTGCATGTTCATATATTACAATTGTATGTTCTGTATATCCTACAGTTGTAATATATGAACTGTATAGCTTGCACTATATAACTAAAAGTCATTTATAGAGTTTATATACTACAGCATATGTTATGTTCACATATTACAACTACCATATGTTATGTTCATATTTTACAACTAACATATATTATGTTCACATATTACAACTGTAAGTTCTGTATAACATAGTGCTGTATTATATGAACTGTCTAACAAGAAATCAGTTATTCATTTCATATATTAAAACTATATGTTACGTTTGTATATTACAACTGTATTTATATTATTCTGAATATAAAGTTATGCTGTTGATATTCGTATAAAAACAAGCTAATTATCATTGAACGAAGGAACTTTTCAAAATCAATTCCTTATAATACTTAAGGTATACATATACAATTGAGATGATTTTCTTTAATATTTAGGTTGTAATTTCAAACTTTTTGGCAGTATATCAGAATTAAAAATGATGCATTTTTAGATATAAGATTATTTTTCCCATCAATTTTTTTAATCAGATAATGCAATTAAAGTGACTAATTAGGACATTATTAGAACATACATAAATAAATTTGTAATTAACTTACAGGTATTATTTTTTTTGCAAATAAGATATATTATATTGACGCGTGTTCTTATGGCGAATTTTGAATTTGTCTTCAATATTTATTTAATTATAAGTTTTTAAATAAAAAGTTTAAAAAAATACATAGTTTTCAACAAAAAATTAAAATTAAAATATGCATAAAAAATTTGTTTATAACAATATATATATTAATTTTTCGATAGAAAACACATTCACAACTCTTGTCTACAGAACAAAATTAGAATTTTGTACATCGGACCATTTATTATGAAGTTATGACCTTTGGCGTAAAGTCATATTACACAAAAATGTCATTCTTCAGAAAACGCGTTTAAAGTTTACTACACTAATGAACGTGATACAAAACAGGCTCACAAAACCTACTGTAATTTAAAAAGTAATTTGAGTCTCAGAACGAAAATGGTATCATTTTAATGGTAATGAATTCGGGAATATTTTAAAAACAAAAAACAAAAACGCAGAATTGAGTCAAATTTCGCAATTCCTAATGTATATGTATACCTTAAATTAAAAGTACCTTACGCTAGAAACCGTACGTCAAAATTTCATTAATAAGTATTTAGCAATGAAATGTTATCCACCATAAGTACTTTGTTCCGATGATTGAATCCCAATTACGATTCTTATGTACCAAATGACAGATTAAACAGCAAAACTAAATGCAGCTTCAATTTCAGAAATCATGCATCACAGTTGCCTTTTTAAATAAGAATGCGGGTGGGTGATCCCATGTCAAAATTCTTTTCTGCGGTTTTGTTACTGCCTTCAAACTTTTGTATGTGTGCTTAGAAGATTTGTGACCGAATCTCTGAAAGCCATAAATTCACTCGAAATATGACAATGGTGGAATGAAGTTGATTTATAATTTTTCCCTGGGCCATTTTTTATCTAAAGAGAGAGATTAGGAGGTTTTCCACCCCCTGGCATCTTACAGATCTTGGTTTTCTGGTTTGGAGCGGAAGCTATTAGATAAGGCGGAAGCGAGGTTTTAAACTGGACACATTCATATACATAATTATATGTTGTCTTTCAGTTGAAGATGAATGAGTGAACAGAAAAAAATATGTTTTATTAAAAATTCGCTGAAAGGATTTGAGGAATATATGTCATATGGCATTGGAATAAAATATGATGCTTAAAACATATTTTGCTTAAACATTTGTTAACTATACATTTTATTAACTATTTGTATATTCTTTTAAACATAGTGTACTTATAAAATGTTTCGATATAGGCCCATTTAGTTGGAATTGTGTATACACTGACTTTTAGTTTAATCGACAATTTTGAAAAATGGGTTGGTTTTCAATTTTGGAATTGTTGCTGGAAAGATTATGTAAATAAATAAATTCCCTACCTTCGGGCTATAAACCAAACTATGGGCTTCATCCACAATTTTGCTTGTTTTGTATCCCATTGAATACTTAAACTTTTCCTAAATGTTGTATTTCATAGACTTGATAGGGATTCTAACAGATTTATTCCCCTTAATTTGCCATTTGGTGAGAGTTTTAGGGTTTCCTCCCATGAGATATGTAAATTCCCCATATCAATATACTTTCCCATCGATCTGTACAGTTTCAAGGCATTGAAAATCTTTACGTACTAGACTAAGTTATTAGTTGAGTTGATTAGATTACATACAAACTTATAAGTTTTCAAAACCTTTATATTTTTAAGCGAACATAAAAGAGAAGAGAACATAATTTTTTCACTTATTCGCTACTAGTGATATCAAATAGCTTTCCATTAATTTACTTTCTAAACTTTATTAAACTGCAAATATATGTTGAAAACAATATTGAGGAGCAAGACAAGTATCGGTTCCATTCACTAGATACGTTATTTAATGGCATGATAAAAAAATAATTAGTAAATTACCAGCCAGCACCCATATGAAAAACATTCACAATCATTGATTTCTTCAGATATTCCGTTAAGTGAAAATATTATAAGGTTTTGAAGTAAAAACATTTTGATAAGCATAAAAATCTAGTTTACTTTTTTTGTTTGTCAGAAAAAGGAAAGTCAGCATAAATATCTAAAAAGCAACTGCATTTCGCCGATTTGTAACAGAAAATCATTGACAGCAAATTTATTAGAAAAGCGTTATGTCTACTAAATTACAACCTTCTCTCTTATTAATCATTGGCGACTGACTATGTATAGATATAGTTTATTATTGTAACTTTTTAATCAATGCGAGGAGTTTAATAATTGTGAGTACATATATCGTAACAATACTCTAAACCCCCAGATACTAAATATAACTTTAAACGAAAAGTTTTGTTCCCGAATTTTGAGTTAAGATACTCAGATTTCATCCTTTCTAACGGAGAGTTCATTGCAGCTGTTGGAATGTGGTGATTGATGCAACACAGGGCCGTGTAACCTTGCTCTGTGCTTACACTGCGCATGCGTTGTGACCGTCTTTCTTTGTAACTTGTACATTATGTATGTTTTATATAATAAATGTGTAGTCCAGGAAAAGGAATCTCGGAGTGTAGTTGTCTTGATTTGGAGTTGCTGTCCTTTCTTCTTACAGTTAATTACAAGAACCATTGCGCGTCAAGTTGATGCAACGGGACCACATTGCTATTTTAAAGATATTCCCTACACCGAACAGAATTGATAAAAATCCTCCTAAATTACTACAGCACTACCAAATACATATGTCGTGATATATAATTAATTTTAAGTGGAATATAAGTATGTGCTAAAGTTAAAAATAGCAGCGTCTTTAATCTTTGGAGATACAGAAAAATATTGTTATACAGGGCGAGTTTAAAGAAGCGCACATCAAAATTTACCTGCCCGTGAAAGTATCAGTCTAAGAATTTAAATTAAAGTAAATTATCAGATAGATTACTTGAAATATAGGCTTTTATTTTTAGATAACAAACTTAAGATGATATAATAAATATTCGAAATGACGAGAAAACTATAGCGTGTTTGTGTTAGAATATTTCGTGAGACTCTGCGAAGTATAGCAGACTGTTGTGATGTTTGTTTTCAGCTCAGAAATCGTGTTATTCGTCGAACGTAGAAACTTCACTTCAACTTCTTTCAGTTTTTCATCGTACTCTTAGGCCTACTGACTCTTTTTTTAACAGCTACTGATCCAGTTTTCCTGAAACGGAAAACTACTCGTGAAGGCATTGAATTATTAGGTACTACTGAATCAGGATATTTCTGGCGAAACTCTTCAATGACTCAAGAATATGACTTTTGAGCAAAATAACAATCCAATGTGAATATTAGCTGTTTCTGGCAAAATAAGATGCTGCCACCTCGAACGATAAACGCGTCACACACGAATTCTCCGAACACGAGATTACTGATGCCGATTGAGATACATTCGAAATAATCTACTCTGTTATAGACTGAGAGGCGACTGCAATTTTTGGACCCCATCGAACATCATTCTGATTTTTTTTATAGAAATTGGAGAAAAGTGAGGAGATTACGAATCCACTGGCCTGCCGTGGCAAAAATGGCCGAAACTGGTCAAAAATCGACTTTTAATAAGTTGAACTAAATCCAATTGCCAAATGCGCCATAACTTGCCAAATAATGAGCATTTTTTTTTATTTGGTAACACTCACTCTTTAATTTTCAATTAAGAAGGTTGCAGACGATTCGGATATGTGTATGGCTAACTTGCATCTTTCACCAATGAGCCAAATTGGCAATAAACATTCCGTTACTGATGACGTAACTGATGTCGCCAATTTGGCTTACTTTTCAATTTCCGAGTTTTGTCGAGATACAAGTTTTTCGAGCCATAGATCAGAAATCATTTGCGCTTTTTCTCATTGAAAATCAATATGCAGTGGGTTGCCAGACGAAAAAGTTTGTTCTCTTTTTGGCAAGTTATGACATATTTGGCAATCGGATTTTAGTTCAACTCATTCCAAGTCAATTTTTGATCAGTTTCGGCCATTTTTGCCACGGCAGACCAGTGGATTCGTAATCTACTCACTTTTCTCCAATTTCTATAAAAAATTCAGAATGATGCTTGATGGGGTCCAAAAATTGCAGTCGCCTATCAGACTAATATTTACCTCGAGGAAATCGAAACTCATGCGATTTTACTGAATTATGGCCCATTAAACTTTGACGTGCGCGACTTTAAATTCAGTCTGAAGTAACGACCGTAATCCTGTAATGCGAATAACTTTAAGGGGTTTTTTGACATTTACTTTATATTTAGTTTGTATTAACCTTATCATTTACATAAAGAAATTAAAAATACTATTCATGTATTAATACAAAACTAAAAATTAAAAATGTCAATTTGAATTTGATTGCTTTATTTTTAAAGCATTTATCAGATTACCTGTAGATATAGCTTCAAATACACAGCATTCAATAATTTATTTTTATATTATGTCAATTATACTATTTTACTATTACTGCTAGAATGAATTTTTTTCTGCGAGTACACACAAGTCAAAAGTTAAACTCTAAGTGAACAACTTTGAATATTATATAATTAGCAACATACAGTAGCTTCTCAACCAAGATATTCTAAAACTTAAAAACTTGTAGAAAAAATTTCATATTTTTTTTTTTTTTTTTTTTTTTTTTTTTTTAAATACATATTTTAGATTATTCTTTTTGAATTTACAGAATTATTTCTCAAATTATTAAAATATATTTGAAGTTTTTGATTTATTTTTTGAAATATTCTAAAGAAGATTACCAAAAATTAAAAAGACAACTTATTTTATTAATCTTTGTGATTTATTTAGTATAAAAAATTGTAAACTGAACAATATGTCTTGGATCAAAGTAGGAGAAATTTTACAAGAATCTAAATTTTCAAAAAAATATTCAAAAGCGCTGTTTTAATATAAAATAATTTATCTAATTACAATGTTCAAAATATATCCACCCTAAAAATTCTGAATGATCTCTGTAAAATTAGAGATTCCATATTTTTGTGTTCTATACCTCCTTAATGTCTAGTAATCACCTTGGAATTCCAAAACACTTTAACTTATTTTGTTACAAACTAAGTTTTTGAGTAGAAAGAATTCCAATCTTTTTACATTTAGCCAAAGTGATCATACAGAATAATATATTATTACATTATCCATTTACTTTACTAAAATAGTATAATACTGTTTATAATCACCAAAGTAAATATGCTTTACAAATATTTACGGGTGAATAGAATTACCATTACCCACTATGAGTACATCAATAACATAAAAAAGCTAAAAATAATATGGGTAATATGTCAGTAATGAACAAATCAAGATACCTAAACAAATAACGTGGTACTTGTAAAAGTAATATTCCAAAATGAAAAACTAAAAGGATAAAAGATACTGCATGTAGTCACACCGTAGTACACATGCTTTAAAAATTTTGATGTGTTAATGGAATCACCATTACCTACTATGAGTGCATCAATAACATAAGAAAGCTATAAATGATATTTATAATATGTCAGTTACGAACAAACTAAGATCTTTAAACAAATAACGTGCTACTTGTAAAAGAAATATTCCCAAATTTTAAACTGAAAATAAAAAAGATACTGCATGCAATCACACCGTAGTAAACATGCTTTAAAAATTTTGATGTGTTAATGGAATCACCATTACTCACTATGAGTGCATGAATAACATAAGAAGGCTAAAAATGATATTTATAATATGTCAGTTACGAACAAACTAAGATCTTTAAACAAATAACGTGCTACTTGTAAAAGAAATATTCCCAAATGTTAAACTGAAAAGAAAAAAGATACTGCATGCAATCACACCGTAGTAAACATGCTTTAAAAATTTTGATGTGTTAATGGAATCACTATTACCCACTATAAGTGCGTCAATAACATAAGAATGCTTTTGATAATATGTCAGTTATGAATAAACCAATATCCTTAAACGAATAACGCACTAAATGTAAAAATAATATTTCAAAATGTAAAGTTAAAATGAAAAAAAAAAGCATTTATCTGCCTTGACTGACCTCAAGACATTCTCACCAATATAATATACTCGTATACTCTTATAATCAATCTTCTAGACGGGAAAACAATACCTCCTAGCTCGGGTAAAAATTGAGCTGCAATCCAGACTGGAGATGACTTCAATCAATATCATCAGAAGCCGGAATTCGAGGAATGATTAAATCAATCTCAGCACCGTTTTGGCTAGAATATACTGAACTCGTTATTTGGAAAAATATCTTCCGCGTCCTCCTAAGGAGGTGTAATAATGGGTTTAAACTATAGGCTTCTGTTACTTGAAAGATGTTAGTTACTTGTGTCATAAATCTTTCTACATAACAATCTTAGGGATGTGAGGTTTTAGAATATATCTTGTTAAATCAATTCAAAAACTTGCATTAACCCTTTCAGTCCCAATTAATTATTTTTCATTTTAAAAATCTGAAATTTATAAAATATACTCATTTGGTATCCAGAATAACAGGGTTGAAAGCATTTTTTTTTTGTTTAATTTTTTAATTAAAAGTAAAAATGATTCCAAATGGCATCATTGGGCATTAGGTATAGGACAAGTCTAAAGCTATTTCGCTTCGGCATTTCTAAATAAATAAAATAAAATTTGAAATCTTCTATTTAGTTGTATATATATCTCAACGTAGTGAATACTGCTAGAAAAAAATAGCAATAACGTGGTAATAACAGTTCGAATCTAAAATAAATAATATAGCCGGGAAAAGGTGTTAAGTTGTACTTAACTCCCACTGATGCCAAATGGAATCATCACTTTTCAATCGTTGCAAATGTTAAAATTTTAAAATATTTATCGTTAAAAATGGTTAATATACAATTTTTAAATATTAAAGAAAATAATACGAACATATTTGAAAGAGTTATATAATTTAAATTACTTAAAAAATGAAATTAATTTCGACATCTTTTTCGGAATTGAGAAAACATAAAAAAGCCTCATTTCATTCATCAACAGAACCCGTGCAGCCATATATTGGTGAAAAAGAAAAATATATTTGGGCAGAGGATAGTTTGATGATTGTAAAAACGTTGATTCGAATTCACTGGGAGTATTAGGTGAGGAGAAAAAAAAATCATAAATGTTGTGATTCCAATTGGCATCACTGGGAGTGAAAGGGTTAAAAGACTGAATCGAGTTAAACTGAACAGATGTATTTCTTTTTAATTTGGTTATTGTTATTTAGGTTCCAACTTACATTGAAATGTTTCATTTGTATTTTGTGAATCAATGTTTCAACCAAAAATACAAATGATAATAAAATACTGGAATTTGTTTAACTGTTTTAAAATAAAATAAATTGCTGTCTGCCCATAAAAACTATTATTTGCAGGGTGGAGCATAGCATAAGCAAGATGCATTGCGACTAAAGTTTTTGTCAAACCTGGAATTTTCAAAAATGGATTTCCTAATGAAATGATATTTAGTAGCTATACATCTATTTTCTCTTTGAATTAATAATTTAAAGCTATATTCATTTCTTTATTACTCTAAATTGTGTTTCTTTTAATCACCTTATTCCTAATTTTCAAAAGCTAGTGGAGTGCAAGTGCATCCCTTGATCCTCCCTGGCGGTGCTCATAAATCTGGTATTGAATCATCTTCGAGCAACAGCAAGTGAATGGATTCTAATTATAGAACATATTATCAGAATAAATTTATTGAAAAATATCGGCACTGTAGTGACTGAAAGATTTGTAAATAGTACCAATACACATAATGGATAATAGATTTGATCCGTGGATTTTTAAGTCCATAGCACATTTGAGGCGTTTCTATGTGCTCACCATTTTGTTTGTTTAGGTCCTAGTACTGAGGAAGAGGTTGAGTTAGAGTTCTTGTGCAACACCGAATGGTCGTAATAGAAATTCTAACCGTCACCTTTACCTTTAAAGTACTATGGTCCCTATCGTAAACACTAGCTATTAGACAGTGGTAGTTGGTTGTTTTCAGCAACACGAGGGCTATAATGCGCCGAAACATTCGTCATTTGACAAGCCAATATACATTTAAAAACACCCATGCCTTACACGGGACTCGAACCCGCAACCTCGCGGTCTAGAAGCTACCACGCTAATCACTATACCGTTTGGTCGGCTTTGACAGTGGTGGAAAGTGATAGAATTTTTATATGGCCATTGCAGAAAAAGCTCTAGAGATTACAACAGTTGTTTATAGCTTATATGTGCAATTCTGGACGCAAACGAATGGCGTACATATGTACAGTGGTTTGTTGGTCTGTTTGTTTGCTTGTCTACCAGTCTGTTTGTTTGTTTGCAAAAAAAAAATTACGGATTGCTTTCAAAAAGCTGGAAAAAAAAAAGAAACACTGGTCAGAATAACCTAAAATTTGACCTGAATACATGTCATGAATGGAAAAATAGTATAGCAAAAGAAAAAAAATAGTTCAAAACAGTGTTTTGTATGCCAAATCCTCATCTTGGTATATATTCAGGACAAATAATATCAAATCTTTCTTACCTGTGTCTGTGGTTCTTTATTACAACTTTTGAAAGTTAAACTTTAATTACAATCACCCTGCATATTAAAATTACCTACCCATTATTCTTATTTATGTTATGTTTTATCTTCTTAATTCTCAAAAGAGCAAATATTGAAAGGAACTAGTTACTCACACTGTGATCGCAAAACACTTATCCTCGATTTTGCTATAATCAATCTGAGAAATAATTCAGCTTTATTTTAACTCAAAATAATCAGATTAGATTATATTAAAAATTTTACGTTTAACAGTTTAGAGAAAAGAGCATTTCTACAAAGTCAGAGTTCATTATTATGGGCTCAGTTTACTTTGGATGCATGAAAAAAAATACAGTTTTTATTAAATTTTTTTTAAGAATACTGTTATGTGTATTAATATAACAC
This sequence comes from Linyphia triangularis, assembly GCA_963978545.1. NCBI lineage: Eukaryota > Metazoa > Arthropoda > Arachnida > Araneae > Linyphiidae > Linyphia > Linyphia triangularis. The sequence goes on along the minus strand of OZ021721.1, from coordinate 110,060,999 downwards.
TTGTAAGGCTTAACAAAAACATTCGTAAAATACTTTTAAAAAAAATTATTGATTTTAACTACTTTTTTAGTGTGGAAATGTCAGGTAAACAGGAGTCCTGAAAAAGTAGGTAGGTGTGCGCTGTTGAAAAAATCTGAACAATGGCCCATCTGAAACAAAAAAAATGGAATTGTTTTAGGTTTAGTGTATCAGTTTCTATATCCGGTGCCTCTAATATTAATTTATATGCAAAAATTACAAAAAGAATAAAAATTAAAATCGTGAGGGTTTTTTTGCATGTTTTTTTGCCAAAAAAAACAGCAAAAATTAAAATTTTGCAATAATTCTGGTACGGGATATAGCGATAAGTGTACAGAATATGTGGTTAAAATTTCATAAGGATCAGTTCAGTAGTTACTGAGATTTTTTTCAACAGCGCAACCTTTTGAGGACTCCTGTTTACCTGGCATTTTTCATACTAAAAAAATGGTTAAAATCGATATTTTTTTATTTTTTTTTTGTAATTTACGATTGTTTTTGTTAAGTCTAAGAAGTTTTATATCAATAAACACAACAGTATTCTTAAAAACAAATTATTAAAAATAGCCTTTTTTTCATGCTCCAATATAGACAGAGCCCTTAACTAATGTTTTAATTACCTTCAAGGATATAAGTTACATATCCTTCGAAGTAAAGACTGCAATTTATTCTTGATGAAATCTGCACTAAACGCAGAATCAATACACTCTCTAAGTCGCAACACGATAAAAGTAAACGAGAGAAATACTTGATTTCTTTTGTTCTTAATGCGGAGTTGACAGTTTACTGAGATGGAAAAATGTTGACAGATTTGCTGTCTGAAACGTCTGTGGATCACTTTGCTATACTTGTGTCAAAGAGAAGTAAAACAAAGTAGAATTGTGTTTTGAAAACTGTAAATAGTAAACCAGAGTCGTGAATTGGCAGCCCGTTTATTTCAATTGAGGAATGGCATACAATTGTAAAAATAATGCTGAGAATGGAGGAAGAACTTTATTTGTGTACCATTTCTGACATTGTTTCTACATTTTCTGAACAAATGTATTGAGTTAGATGAAGTGATTTAAACAGTAGTAATATATTCCTTTAAATAAAATATAAATTTTTATTGAAAGAATTTTACAGTATGTCCCAAAATTGAATCCCGATCTTTAAAAATGAACTTCTCAAAACCAGTTATTTGCAGGGGATTGAGACTAAATTTATTGGATAATAAAAAGAATTCATATTGGTTTTCTTAATTTTACGGTCTCTACAAATATCATACCAAAAAACAGTTACTCATAGGGGATTAAGATTACTTGTTAGTTAATGGGATGATGAATAAAATTCATATTGGTTTTCTTGATTTTACTGTCGATCCATTTATTATACCATTACTCATAGAGTATTGAAGATACTTGTTAGTTCATTGGATGATGAAAAAAATTCATTTTGGGTTCCTAAATTTTACTGTCTATCCAATTATCATACAGTGAACAGTTAATTATTCACAAGGAATTGAGACTACTTGTTAGTTTATTGGATGAGGAATAAAATGCATATTCTGAATGATATTGACTATCTAGTGAAAATCCATACAATTTCAATATCACTGGCATAATGGGTTTTATGCATCAAATTTTAAGAGGCATCTCAGCCTGTCCCACAGATAAAATTCTTTATTTTGCTAATTACCATATAAAAGTTTGCATTATTATTACCATATATCACAATAGTACAAAAATACTATTAAGAAAATTTTAGAAACAAACTGTGTGGTTTTTAATTAAACTTTAAAAACTATTTATAGTCTAACTTACAAAAACTATTTATAGTCTAACTTACAAAAACTATTTATAGTCTAACTTACAAAAACTATTTATAGTCTAACTTACAAAAACTATTTAAAAAATTAATAAAACTACTACTAGTTGTTTTCCTTCAAATGTTGTTAACTATATTATATTACTGATTTAGTACTTAGGTTAAAAATTCTTATGTTTTAAATGGATACTTCTGAAGATATTGAAGACAAAAACATTGAAGTATTTGGGGCTTGGTTGTTTTCAGATTATCTGGCGCCGTCAGCAACACGAGGGCTATAGTGCGCCGAAACTTTCTTCATTAGACAAGCCAACATACATTTACAAACACCCATGCCTAACACGGGACTGAAATATTTGGGGCAGGAACTTGATTGCTTTAATGCAGAGAACTTACTAGAATTGTAAATATGACTGAAATAACTTCTTTTTTCATATAATTTTGTTCAACAAATTTTTAAAAATACACTTTTTATAAAAACCTATGGAATTCAAAATTTAGTTAAAATTCGATTACTCAATGCTTGTATTAGATTCCTATGGTTCCATGTTCTACTTGTACATTTAAAATTGCATTAAAAACATGTTTAATTGGTTGTTTCAAACTAAAACTTCTGGTGAAAAATCTCTTTTGCTGAGAGTGTGTTCCTCAAAAAATAAATTTTAAGCTCACGGTAGCGATCTTTCAACACTGTGTACCTATGCAAAAACTAACGTCCCAATAAGCACAGCAGTATTGGCCTATATTGGTTGGTTGGTTGTTTTCAGATTATCTGGCGCCGTCAGCAACACGAGGGTTATAATGCACCGAAACATTCGTCATTAGACAAGCCAACATACATTTACAAACACCCATGCCTAACACGGGACTCGAACCCGCAACCTCGCGGTCTAGAAGCCAGCACGCTACCCACTATACCATTTGGTCGGCTTGGCCTATGTTGGAAACAGGAATTCAGGGAAGACTGACCAATAGGAACTCGAGCAATGTTCCAAAATACATAATAATTTTTTTTAAATAAACTTGTCAGAACCATCACAATGCATATTTTTTCTCCTCCTTCCTTTCTTATAAAAATGTATTTCAATTTTAAAACTCAACATCAACATTTCAAAACTTCCAGTATATTTGACCCAGCACTGGGTGAGATTAACCAAGATCCGTAGCAACTTCCAGTCTACAACGGTCCACATCGGAATTGGCCAGTGTTAAGAGATATTGGCCAGCGTATTTGTGCTACTGGCGATAGTTTAAAAAATATTTTGAATATCATAAAGAATATAGTAATTTAAAGTTTCCGATTATATTTTAGACGTTTATTTTAAGTAAATTTCAAATGTCCAATGTATACTGGTAAAAACTCAGAATTCTTACAAATATCAACATAAAGCGATTACACATTATTATCACACTAGTCTAGTTTATCAGTCGAATCAGTAGCAATCCACACTTGTTCAACAGTGAAATCTGCAAAGGCCTTGAGCTCATGTACCTCCAAAAAATCACTCCTTTTAATCGATATCCATTCGTAGAACTCCATGTCCTTTACGTCTCTTCAGTCTGAATATTAATCAAGAGTCGTATTCATTAGTGTTCCTAGAAATGTATCCTTTCCTTTTGTTTGAATTGAATGCTTTGGCCAACTTTAAATGTTCTCTTTTCAAGATGTGACACACGAGGGCAATAAACGAGCTTTCAATTCAAGAATTTCTCTCCAGGAAAGAATTTTCTATGGTTATTACACTCAATAGCTCTTGCGGTGCAATTTCGAAACATTTTCGGGCACGGAATCGCTATTTGAGAAACTAATTTCACTTTTATTTAAGACGGAATCTCTTTTAAAATAGCGTTTTATATAAAGCGATTATTGGAATCCCGTTTATTTGCTATGGATATCATTTGAAAGTAGATAGGAAGTAATGTTATAAGACTATATTTCTTGCAATAGTTACATGATTATCTTAAACTACAGGGTGGTCATAAAATAACTTTGCCGATATATGGACCTCTAGCTTCCGTTCCTTTCAACAGATCGGCATGAGATTTCAGGTATAGTTATTCAGAGGTATGAGGTCGGGATTCTGTGAATGGCATGAAAATGGCGCGAACGGTTACGGTTATAGTTACAGAAACTTGAAATTTTCGAATGGAATCACCAACTTTTTACTGTCGCAAAATACTCAGCCCATGCGAAAACCCTCAAGACCGTTGGAACGGTATGTGTATCACAAAAAAACGGACGCGTTATGCACGCACAAAAAAAAGCTCTGCGAACGGCCAACAAAAACACTATCGGGGCTCACCGTGGAAATTTGCATCTGACAGAGGCCAAAGTTCACATGGGTGCCATCACTGGCAATTTTATCTGTTTTCTACGCTAAATATCTGGCGAGCGGCCTTCGTGTGCCCCGATCGAGTTTCTGTTGGCCGTTCGCAGAGTTGTTTTTCATGCGCACATAAAGCGTCCGCTTTTTGTGATATTCGTACCATTCTAACGATCTTTAGGGTTTTTGCATTAGCTGAGAATTTTGCGATATGAAAAAGTAGGTGTTGCCATTCGAAAATTTCGAGTTTCTGAAACTATAACCGTCACCGTAAACACCATTTTGTTGTCATTCACAAAATCCTAAGCTCATACCTCTGAATAACTATACCTGAAATCTCATCTAGATCTGTTGAACGGAACGTAAGCTAGAAATCCATATATCGGCAAAGTTATTTTATGACCACCCTGTATATAGGTTTTGGTATTTAAAGTAATTCTAATATGCTCGAGGGTAAATTTTCGTTGGAACTTAAATTTTAAAATAAATATGTTGCATTAAATCTGCTTCATAGAAAAATTTTATACAAGACTGTTTGGCAAAACTATTCTTTTAAGATACGTAAGCTGTGTTAAATGTAGTGTATTTCTCAAGAAAAAATCTTTCGTTGTACCAATTTGACATTAAAACATTAAAACTATGCTCAGACACTTTTTTGGAATGATTAATCTAAGCAACAAGATAAGTCTTAAAATTTAACTAGTCTTGTCTCATGTTTAAACAGTAAAATATTTCGTATGTTTTTTTATAATAACCAAACTTTATGATAATTGAACAAATTAAAGCCCCATATTTGATTAAAAATTATTTCCTATTTATAAACTATATCATCTTAGTATAAAAGTGTTATCATCAATTTAAGGTTTAAGTGCCAAAATTATTATTCATTGACAGAAAACTATCTCTTCGTTTCTTTGAGGTTAGAGCTTCTATCCGAGTGATCTTAGTCAAGGATATCCAATTGGTGTGCCCCAATGGCAGATACAGCGAGGGGCGGAAGAGGCGATCGCCACCTCCGTTATTCAGAGTTAAATAGAAAAAAAATAAAGATGACAAAGAATATTGTATGTGTTGTTTATCCTTGTGTAATAAACAAAAGACTAACATTGGCGTCAAAAAGTAACACAATTATTTAATTTATATTCATAATAACTGAATGAACTTGCGAAAGATATGAACTAAAAATCAAACGAATGTACTACGGGTAGTGTTTACCTCTCACGTTTTAACGCGGGTTTCTCTCAGGCTATGAATGTAGTCAATCAAGATTTGATGAATCCTTACTAAACATCCTAAAAATTGGAGATGGAAAAAGCAGAGGGCAAAGCAAGACAGCAAAGTGCTCTACAAAATATATCAGACAAATTTGGGTTTAATTATTAATGGTCATGGAACATAAAAGTAGAAATTTGTTAAATAGTGCACTTCAAGGAAAATATGAAGCTTGGTATATGTTTTTTAAGAATGTTTATGCAAAAAAAACCAAAAAAAAACGCAAAAGTCTTAGAATTCTTTTACTATTCACTTTTTGTTTAAAAAGTTGCTTGTTATAAAAAAAAAAAATATAATGTTTTTGGGGTTTAGATATAAACTTGTTCTATTAAATACATTGGAAGTTATTGTTTTGAAATCCCATGGTATAGTAGTATATTTTAAGAACAACAAATTTTACCTAAACTATTCAACAACCCAAAACTAAGCAAATTTCCGCCCCCTCCGTAATAATACTCTGGAGCCGCCCTTGGTGTGCCGTGACGAAAATCTCAGAGTTTGATACAACCTAGAACTTATATATACTCCGAATCAGACTCAAAAGTTCATACTAAAACTCCCTATTGTCATTTTGTATGAATTTCTAAGTCTGGTTCGAAGTATGTAGATAGGAAGTCATGTAGGATATTCTTGATGATCAGCCACTGTTTTGCAAGCAACTTAGTACAATCAAAGTCTTTGATTATGATTTGCGCAGGAAGTGTATAAGCTCAATTTAAACGAGATGGCGGGCATTTTGAGAACCGTACGTTTTCGCGAAATTAAGGTTCATACAGTCCACAACCAGGAAGTAGAGAGTTGTCAGAATTTCCCCACCAAATAATAAGCCACTAAATAACACAATGTTTTGTTATATAAATACGGAATTTTTATTAAAAGTAAAATTTACTAATTGACCATTATTCATACAGATTAAGCTAAATATATCGCACTAAAATAGGTTCAAGAACTTTGAAAATAAATTATGGTTTTTAAACTCATACAAAAAAAATCGTTATGCATTATTTTCGGTTTAAATTAACAGTATGTAAAAGTACGTAAAAATTATGGATGTTCCGTTTCGCAAATGCTGTTGTTATGTATCAATGCTACATGGCCTTCGAATATTTTGCACCATAAATATGTAATAAAATCAGCTTGGCAATGTTGTTTGGCCGTTCGCCTAAAACATTACTTTCTCTTATTAAATTTAAGCAAAAAGCAAAAGTGCGAGATTAATCTTTAATCTAGAATTTTATTTAAAAAATCAAGATTTTTTATAGACTTAATATTGAGTCCCATATTGGTGCTTTTTATATAACTCGAAAACTGACCAAAAGACATTAAACTATGTTTCATGTATAAAGGTCACAGAAAAAAAACTGCAAAATTATTGATTACATGCGACATATCGGATGAAGTTCTGATAGAAGTTGTTTTTTATACCTAGGTATAACAGAGCAAACCTAGTGCTCGGTAAAAAAACCAAGGTCTATTTCTTTTAGGCATTTTACACACACTGTATTCAAATCATACTGAGTTATACTCGTTTGCATTGTGTATCGCATGGTTTTTGAAACATGGTTCTAAAAAACAACACAATCGTTATAATTACGCACATTAGCAGACCCATCGTACATTCTGAATCATTATCCATCACAAATTTTGCATCATTATCCATCTGCCACTCGACCGATGATAGCTTCTACTAATGACTTACTCAGCAATTAATCATAAGCAGTGAGCCTCAAATCATCAATTTTAAGCATCCTGCCTTGAACACTACAGCTTAATAAATCCAAATATCCAAAGCAGACTCAACTTTAGATCACACAGTACATTTGTCAGAAAAGATAAGTTCCCTTGTAAATAGTAATTACTAGACAGCTATGACTATCAATTCGCGTAGATTAACAGCATTAGTTCGTTGGAGGTGTGTCCTCTAATAGTATTACTGATAGGTTAAGCTTTTAAGTGCTTTAAGTATCTTACAATCACCAGGACAGAGAAGGAATTAAATAGTTCAAGGTTGGTAAACACCCAGATTTTAATGGAGGGATCAAATGGTGTTCGTGTGAGCATTCCATTTGAAAAGGTGAACAAACGAAAATGAATAACTTATAAGATTGGTAATTTTTAAGTTAAGTGATTCTGAGTTGTAATGCTTAAGATGGATCATCAGACAGTCACTGACCCATAGACAGCAAGTGTGTAAAGTTTAGTTTATACAATTTTCTGAATACTTGGTCAAGTATTAAATGTAGGGCCTGTGTCTCATTAATAAGGCAATTGTGTAAATAGTTTTCCAACAAAAGTATATTAAGTGTTTATTTTCATTAGCTTATTGACTCTTTTATTTTTGTTTACATAGTGAATTTATCTTTATATTTTTTAGAGGGATCTGCCTCATAGCAATCTGCCACATAAACAAGATGGTTAATTTTATTGGCCACAATATCTGCAGAAATATTGTTTTCAAACACATGAATTTTCATACCAGGTATAGCAACAGCAATCAAAGATCGTCTACAAAATTTGAAACGAATACAACCGGTTGTATTTTTTTACACTTTATAAGATATATAGCTTATAAAAACTTGTAAATACTTGAGAAAAAAATAGATAAAAAGACAATTACTGCTTATTGTCCCATCAAATTTTATTCATGAGCTTTATTTCAGTTATTATAACTAGCGTAAAAATTCATATGTTTTAAACAATACTTAGTCAGATATTGTAGCCAAAAAAAAATGAAGTGTTATGTTTATTCAATATTTACGTACAGTTGCTTTAACGATGCCTTCAATTTAAGCTTGTATATCATCCGTTTACAGAACTTATGCTTTTAATTTAATTTCCAATGATATCGTGACATATGGTAAGATGGTGCTATGTATTATCCTACATTTGGTGTATATTACATGGCTATAAAATAGTTATTTTAGCTACAAATTTTGCTAATAAGCAGTTTTACAGACATATGCTGCGAATAAGTTTCAAAATTGAATGCAGTAAAGATTCTAAAACAAATAATAGTTTAGTATTGCAAATTACAATTTTTTATTAATTAAACTCAACTTACAACAACATTTTCACACTCTCCAATAATTATTCAATATTAGAGCTGCAATTAAGTGTTAAAGAAAAACTAGAAAGACTTATATTTTATTTTATATTACTCTAATGTTAAGTACACATAATTCCAACGACATGCTAATTTGTTTTATAAATTGCTTTAAGGGGACATGGGACACTTCTTCCAAAATTCTGTGGTTTTGCTTAGAATTAAATACAATTTCGCACAAATACATGAGATATGACTTATATGACAACAACAAAATTTGAACTGATAATTTAAAATGGATAGTAAATTATTGAGAAAAATCCATTAAAATAATACGAAATTTTAACTTTTTTCAAATGCTCCACGCGACACAATATTTTAACGAACATGAAAGAAAAATTTTAAGCTGTTTATCGATATATTTTAAACATTTTCGCACATGCTTTTATCTTTAGGTGTTATAGTTAGACAGAAATAAAATTTCAAACTTGGAGCTAGTGATTTTTCATTAAAAAATGCACATATTTCAGCTTTCAAACATGAAAAAAAAATAGATAAAATTATGTGATATAAAAAAACGTGTGTATCTCTTTTTGGTACATTAAAAATTATTTCTACAAAATATCAGGTGGATTTATCAAAAAATGAATCACAATTAGCTTTTCGAACATACATAAAAAAATTAAAAAAGTGAAGCTGAGAAAAATGCACTTTTAACTGTTGCCAACAAGTGTGCAATACGTTAAAATAAAGATTTTGCTACTTAATATCATCGGATTTCAAAAATTCAAACGCAAAATTAAAGCTCGTGACTTCAGCAATTTTTATACAACTAAAACACAATTTTTATACAACTAAAACAAAAAATGTCATTTTTGATGATAGTTTTGTAGTTTCAGTGTCTCATGTCCCCTTAACAAAATACTTTTTTGGAATCCATAATAATTGTGCACTCGAAACAAAAGAGATGTCACTGAAACCTGTTGAAACAAAAGCAGTTAGGGCAATTTATGCGGTTTCCAACGTGCGCTCATCTCTCATGCTCTTATAATAGCCTTTCATAGTAATTAATGTAGTTTATGAATTTATGTCTTCCTATTCGAGCCCTGAATTATGGTGTGTGCCTATTCAAGACTCGAAATACGCATTCAAGATCCCTTCTGCTCAAGAAATCTCCCTTTATATGCATAACAGATGTGCATTACTAAGAAACTGCTTATTTTGCACCTCTTGGCACTTAATGAACAGTAAACAGGTAAACAAAAGATTTGTTTCGTAATATTTTGAAAATCATATAATTATCGCATATTTACTTCTGTTTAAATAAATGATTTTTACATGTTTAAATATAATAGTTAAGAGGCTTTACTCAAATCCGCCAATGTTATATACAAATTCTAACAGTTAGTACGATGATCCTAGAGCTGGATAGGATGATTAGAATGCGAACTGGCCCCCTTTACGACCAAGTACATTAGATACAAAGTACATTAGAAGTGCATTAGAATGCCAATACGCATTCATGATCCCTTCTGCTCAAGAATTGTCCCTTTATATGCATAACTGATGTGTATTATTAAGAAACTGCTTACTTTGCACCTCTTGACCATTAATGCACAATAAAAAGGTAAACAAAAGAGTTGTTTCGTAATATTTTGAAAATCATATAATTATCGCATATTTACTTCTGTTTAAATACATGATTTTTACATGTTTAAATATAATAGTTAAGAGGCTTTACTCAAATCCGCCAATGTTATATACAAATTCTAACAGTTAGTACTATGATCCTACACTGTTAAAAAAATTTGTCCACCTTGCTCCAAAATTTGGTTCCCATTTAGCTGCCACCAACATTTGGTGCTTAGTTTCGCGATTTAGTGGTGCTTACGGTCCGAGGTTGCACCATTAAATCGTGAAACTAAGCACCAAATGTTGGTGGCAGCTAAATGGGAACCAATTTTTGGTGCAAGGTGGAACAAAATTTTTAACAGTGTACAGCTGGATAGGATGATTAGAATGCGAACCCCCATTACGACCAAGTACATTAGAATATTCCAGAAAAAACTGAAATGAACATTTAAATCACTAATATTTTGCTGTTAGATATTTACAAGGAATGGTTTTGGAAGTTCTTCCTCAACATTTTACTTCTAACTGAGGTTGGAGCCTGTATGATAATAAATAGTAATTTATAATTTAACAATAATAGTAAATTATATTGTCGGATATCTTTAGTTAAAATGATAAAACGTAAATGAAACAATTGAACTTCATAAATTTAGTTTTTATACATCAGTTTGGCCAACTTAATTGTAACATGTATCTACACTCTTTGATATATTAACTTTAAACACTTTACTATAGTAATTTGTTACAATAAAAGTATGGTTAAAATTATTTTTTGTGTAAAAAATGCGCGGAATCTTATAAATATATAAGTTAAATAAAAACGTGCTTAAACTATTTTCAACTAAACTAAACAGGATCATGTACGTAAATACCATTAGATGAATTTAATGACACACTAAGGTGCAAAATCATACTACAAAAAATAGTCCAAAATCTTTATTTTATTTTTCGTACGGTACAAATACTTACTCTAAAACAATGTGTAGTAGTATGCGTTCGTCTGTTCATTCTAAAATTTGAAAGTAGAGGTACTCATAAACTGGTTTTAATTAGGATGTTTATTCTTGAACTTAGTTATTGCTATGCTATTGATTTTGCAATATCTTTGATAAAGTAGTTTTATTAACTTTCAATCTATTTTTTACAATAAAGAAAATTTCACGTCATAATAATCTTTAAACGGGTTTTTTTCCGGTATTATATTACAGTGATTACACATTAAATTAGTTTCGGGGCCAAAATAATTATTAAATATTGCTGCGCAATCATCTTTACCCGCTGACGGTAATGGGAATGGACAACATTCTACAGTTGTTTTCCCTGCAATAATTTTTAATTTATATTTCCTAATTCAAAGATATAATTTTTTTTTATTATTATTTATTTATTTTTTATTAAATAGGTTACAAACTATCATCCTAATAAAAATATTTAAAAAATATTTTATTTTAAATTTTATTTATCAATTTAAAAACTATGTGAATTGCTGGAAAAACTAGAGATCAAATGACATATATGTACGTGCATGACCGTCAGTGGGTCAAAGAAGACAAAAAGACAGGCAAAAAAATTCTTAGAAATATGTTATATGTATTTAAAGAATTGTATTTTAGTGATTACACAATAATTTAAATAAATAATTGTTTCGGGACCAAATTAATTATTAAAAATTTATGTGCAATCATCTTACAGAAGACAAAAAGACATGCATTAAAATTGCAATAATACATTATAATTTATCTCAATAATCGGAGTGTGATATTGATATTACTGTGAAAAAACTATCCAAACAAAAATATCTATATAAAAAGTGGTCAAGTCTTTTGATAACATTAAATAGTGAAAACAGAAATACAACAAAGTTCAACGCCATTGAATATTGGTAATTCTTAATAAGAGGAGTTTTGGGGGCTTCAGCATTACTGGATGCATCCTTTTAAGAAATGTTGAGTTAAGGGTCATTCCACGTCAAATCGACCAGAAAAAATGGATTTCGACACCCACCCCTTCCGATTTTGATGAAATTTGGTGTGAACCTTCTATTTATGGTTATTAAGAAGAATCTCAAATATTTTTTGGATATTCCTATTGGTTAAAATTTTACAGCCCTTTAAAATTTGTGATTTTAGGAAAATTTCGATTTCTGAAATTTTCGAAAAAAAAGACATGTGTTAGGAAAATAATTTTTTTCTCAATAACTACTGAATATATCTTTACGAATTTTTTTTCCCAATACCATGAAACTATAACAAATCCATAAAAAAATATCAAATCGTTCCAAGTTTGTATAAAATTTCACAAAAAATTAATAAATTGTTCTAACTCGTTTTTTTTCTGCAAAAAACGTGTTTTTTTGTAATTAAAAAAACTCAAAATACGTCATTCAGAAATTAATTTTTTTGTACATGAAAAGTTTTGCAAGAACATATATTATCTTTCTAAAAAATAAACTCGGTGGGACCCGACCTTTTTATAGTAAAATTTTTCACTTTTGTCAATTTTTCTGAAAAAAAAACGTGTTTTCTTAAATTTCAATTTAAAGCATGAAAATATTACTAAGTCTAAAGATGATACACATGTAAAGAACTCTTAATATATGTACTATCTTAATAATTAACAAAAAAAAAATTGAATTTCACAACCTTATATTTTTAAATTGCAAATTTTTCGTAGTACATTTTGTTTTTATGAATTTAAATGTTCATCATAAGGTTCTCACTAATCCTAAAGTAATAAGACACTAAAATTATTGTTGTAAAATTTACTTTTTGAAAAGTAAAATGTAATGGTATTTTACCCTTGTGGTTGAAATTTTGGAAATTTGTCAAAAAATTTTCACAGTTTTCTCTTCGTGTAATCGAAATTTTTTTAATAATCCAGTGATCCATATAATGCAAACTTTGCAATTTATTTTTGAGCGCCCTGAAATACATCTTGTAAGAATTTTTTAAGTAGGATAGTTAAATTAAATATTTGCAAGTTTTGAGTTTAATTTTTGTAAATTAATTATGGTTTTATGCGTTAAGAACTCTTCAACGGAAAACATTCTTATTATCTAAATTATACCTCTACTGCTAATATGTTCAATTTTGGAGGAAACTAAACTTTACTCTTCATAGCGCTAATGAATAAATACTTAAATGTCATTTTTAATGGATACTTCTGTTTTACTCTTTCTACTGGTAAGTTTCAAGTCAAAGGTAAAAAAGGTCTGACTTTTGTCGGGTAGGTACCATCGGTACGCGAGCAATAAATGTCACGGCCAACGTTTGAGTAGAGAATATTTATTGCTTTTGAGCGGAAGGAAGGAGAAATAGGGGAGCGGGGGGGGGGGGTTCTAAGAAGGAGTGGGTTGTTTACACCAAGCTTGAGTTTCATTGGTTAGTACAACATGACTCGAAACTCATTCCCACATCGAGTTAGTTGAAGAATGTGAAGCAGAACTGCAAAGACTGAAAGTGTTTCGGGGATTGATGAAGTATATTCGCTATTAAATTGATTATATATTGGTTTTACACTCAGCATGGAGTATCTCAATTGCAGTGTAGGAGAATTAACTGATAATGAGTGTCATAAACTTAGTCATGGTTGTAAAAGAGGCATAAAGACAATTGAAAGTTTAAGTGAAGAAGAAAGAGTTCTGCTGAAGTTAAGAGCTGATGTCGAAGTCGAAACTTTAAAAACTATTTGTTTATACCACAAAACTTTTTTTTTAAATTAAATATTTTAACATTCTCAAACAGTTAATGAACCAGGCATTTCTTTGTTAACTTTAAATTGTCAAAAACAAGTTTTTTGTTAACTGTAAAATGTCAAACATAAGTTTAATTGATTAGTTATTAAACTATGATTAAAGTTGTTTTTCTAAACGGCATATTATAGTAATTATTTGTAAAATGAATGAAGCTAACATTAATTCTGATCATTGCAAAATACAATTTTCCCACAATCATTTAGTTTTCATATGAATATAAAGCAATTATATATATGTTTATTATTTTTTATATACTTTTTTAAAATATTCAATTGCAAGGAATTACATTTATATTGAAAGTTCAGAAATTTCAAGAAACGAAATTTTTCTAATTCTTTTGGCAAACTTACAAAATTTCAACCAAAAGTGTGGAAAAACTATTATTTTAACTTATCAAAAAGTAAATCTTCTCATAATAATTTTAGTCTCTTATTATTTTAGGATAAGTCAGACCCTTGTGATGAACATTTCAATTCTTAAAAACCAAATTTACTACGAAAAATTTGCAATTTAAAAATATAAGGTTGTTAAATTCAATTTTTTTTGTTAATTATTAAGATAGTATATATATTAAGAGTTCTTTACATGTGTATCATCTTTAGACTTAGTAATATTTTCATGCTTCAAATTGAAATTTAAGAAAACAAGTTTTTTTTCAGAAAAATTGACAAAAGTGAAAAATTTTACTATAAAAAGGTCGGGTCCCACCGAGTTTATTTTTTAGAAAGATAATATATGTTCTTGCAAAACTTTTCATGTACAAAAAAATTAATTTCTGAATGACGTATTTTGAGTTTTTTTAATTACAAAAAAACACGTTTTTTGCAGAAAAAAAACGAGTTAGAACAATTTATTAATTTTTTGTGAAATTTTATACTAACTTGGAACGATTTGATATTTTTTTATGGATTTGTTATAGTTTCATGGTATTGGGAAAAAAAATTCGTAAAGATATATTCAGTAGTTATTGAGAAAAAAATTATTTTTCTAACACATGTCTTTTTTTTCAAAAATTTCAGAAATCGAAATTTTCCTAAAATCACAAATTTTAAAGGGCTGTAAAATTTTAACCAATAGGAATATCGAAAAAATATTTGAGATTCTTCTTAATAACCATAAATAGAAGGTTTACACCAAATTTCATCAAAATCGGAGGGGGTGGGTGTCATGGCCTGGTCGATCTGACGTGGAATGACCCTTAAACTAGGTCTCAGAATTACAAAATAACCCAATCGTATTTGCCAAGTAAAATAATGTTACGAATTTTTGTATATTTGTAAATATTTCGTAGTGTTAATTTTGTAAATAGATAAATTTCTGTACATTTCGCATAAGACAATGCAATGGTTTATTTCCCACCAATGAGCCTCCCAATGCTTGATAGCGGGTTTTACAGAGGTAACTCTGGGAAGCGAGTTTCAAGGGGCAGGGCATTTAACATTATGGTAATGGGAATCTCGCCAAATTGGCGAGATAGAGCCAAGTTGGCGACGGATTTGGCGACTAATTTTTGTCGCCAAATTTGGCGAGAAATCGCCAAATGTCGCCAAACTTGGCGACCATTTGGCGACATTTTCGGTACATGTATAGGTACATGTATCCCCATGTACATGTATATAGGACTTTTCGACTACAATCCGGAAAGTTCTCCAAATTTCTCTCTCTCGAAGGTTCGTGAAGATTCGCAGCCTCCCCTATATAAACCCGGCCGTGAGTGAGTCAGTTAGTTAGTTGATTTTGAATCACTGAGTTAGTTGTGATTCGGAGTTAGTTGTCTCTCAACGTTCATTGTGATAGCTGTATTCCTGACTTGAGTAGTTGACTGATTTTGAGTCACAGAGCTAGTTGTTAGCTGAGTCCGATAGTTGACTGAAGTTAGTTCTTGGATTTTGAGTCACTGAATTAGTTGACTGGAGATTCTGAGCGAACTGTATTGCATTGTCTTTTGCGACGATTTAGCAGTTGTTTGTCAAGTTTTTAACTGCTATTTTGTGCTCTATTGAGGTGAAAAGAGCTGTATTGTGTCTACTAGAACGAGTAGTTCTGAAGCTGTAAGAGAACTGTGAAGAATTATTTTGAAATAAATTTCTGCAAGTTTTGATCTGCTTTGGCGTCAAATCTTTCGAACCCGTACAACGCAACAATATTACTTAGTTACTCATGTAATGACCAAGCCAAAATAAATCTTCCATGTTACTAAAAATTATCCTGCTTTTATGGTTTTGGTCTGATTTTAGTACTTTTGAACCAATAGACAAGAATTTTGCCCTAATATTTTGTTTAAATTTCATTTCTTTTTGTAGGTCTCTTAAATTATTAAAGTTAGGGTTCAAATATACATTTAAAACATGAAAAGTTGTATAATTTTAACATCTAATTTTTCTCGTAATAAATTGTATTTAGAATATCTAATGCTAACCAATTTCACGAAAAAATCACAATATATTAAAATGTCAAGTTAGTTTACACCTAAATATTAGATAACTTGGATTTTTTTTTTTTTTTTTTTCAATACACTTTAGATTAAGAAAAATCTCATATTTGTAACAGAGCAATCTCTATAATCCTTCACAATATTTCTCAACAAAAAATTCTAAACACAGTTTCCAGATCTCTTCAAACACATTTCATAAAGAAACCAAAACAGAAAATTGCTTCCTTTATGTGTTGAAGTGTTTCTTTATTGAGCAAGGAAGAAAAGAATCTGACGAGCATCTCACTTAGCAGACACAAAGTTTCATTTTGTTAACGCTATTCAGTCAAAAGAAGCGTCGAACTACTTTGATGGGTTTGGTTCCCATCCAAAGATTTAACACACTCAATACCAATACTTCTAAATGCTACTCTACTTGTTTGTATGCTATAAAGCATTTCGGATTGACAAAAGAGATTACTAAGTTTTATATGCGTGGTTACATATTTAAATATCTCATTCATTTTAAATAGTGATAGATAAGCTAATTACATTTCATACCGAATTTAGGATCTAGATTTGATAATCAGGTAGCAGTCAAGATTTCTGATATTATAATATTTTGGACATTAAGCAAACTAGGCTACAAAGCAAAATAGATTGCAATTACTAATTTCTCTTATTTATGTCAAAGGTTAAAATTTGCATATTACGTTGAAAAAAGCCTCAGTCGTTGATTGTTGCTCTTTTAACTAAATAAAGAATGTTGCCTAAACCCGGTAGACAAAACTTTTGTCATGTTGGCTGTCATCACAAAAAATAAAACTTTTAAGAAGAGTTGGAAACCAAAAATTTATAAATAATCGATTTTGAGCTTATTATTGTTTATCAAAATTTAAATTCTCCCCTTTAAAAGGATACCTCATTTTTAATAATAACTCAACTAAAAGTATTTTTAATAATTTTTTAAAGACAAAATTGGTAACTATATTAGTGTAAGTAAAGTTTTCTTTGAAATGTGTTTTTCTCAAAACTACGTATTTCATTATTCATGTACCTTTTTCTCAGAAACTGCACAAACTATCATCCTGAAATTTTTAACACAAATTCCTTTTATGCATCTGCATATAATGAAGTGAAATTTTGTTGTTATTTTAAAACTGTTTTTTTGTTTTGGCTCTTTTCGGCAAAAAAAAATAATATTTTAACAAATTTGAGTAATTTTCAAAAAAATTCATTTAAAAAAACAAATAATTGAATCACAATCAAAAGCTAACTTCAGTAGAATAACAAGTGTCTGCTAAATGCACTGAAAAAAATTAGGTTTCTATGTCGAATACTTTCTGAGAAAAAAGTACATGAAATATGCCAAATTAACATTACAGGTATAGAGGATACCAACTCCCCTTAAAACGTAAAAGACAACAAATTATATTATGCATATTTACCTCAGCTAGACCCGACATCCAAAATGTATAGAATCCCAGTTTAGGCCACCAGCAATAATCTCTAAATATAAACCATGGATAAACATTTTTTTATCTTCAAGTATATAAAGCCAATTTAATTTCCGCCATAGGGTCCCTCATTAAATTCTTTCGAATAGGTTATCATTGGTTACCAACGGCTGCTAACTAGAATGATATAGATCACTATAGTGATTTGCTAAGCTTTTTCCAGATTCAAGTCAATAACCAAACATGAACTATCCAGAAGGCAGTAAGAGTTCAGTTTTTACCAGAATCATGTATTAAGAAATAAATTTTAGAGTAAAGATTTTCAGTTTGGACTTGAAAAACGACTAAATTGATAGCGAATTTTTCATAATTTTTTTAATGATGAATAATTTTGTATCACAGAAAAATCTAACAATCAGTTTGGATATTTTTGAATTTAGACTAATATCTGCATTGGTAAAACGTAATACGACCAAAAACTTGCTTTTTCTATAATGTTAACTTATAATTACATCAAACATTTATTGCACATTATTTAAAGTTTTCAGAAGTGTGAATGAAATTTTTTAAAGTCTCTTCCAACAGCATAAAGTTTATTAAAAATAGTAATGTTTTAATCAAAAGTAAAAATCCCATTGAAGTTTAATTGAAAAATATAACTATATATTCAAAATAAAAATTTAAGAATTGAATCCAAGAAATATTTAGAAATATTATTCAAGAAAGTTATTAAAAATTCAGTTCAATAAAAAAATTAAGAATTGAATTCAAGAAAACCAATTCAAGATAAGAATTAAAAATTGAATTCAAGGAAAATTAAAAATTGAATTCGAGGAAAATTAAAAATTGAATTCAAAGAATATTAAAAATTGAATTCAAGGAAAATTAAAAATTGAATTCAAGGAAAATTAAAAATTGAATTCAAGATAACAGTTAACAATTCAGTTCAAAGAAATAATGAAATTTACATAGCCACAGTCAATAATACGACAATTTCTTTATGACTTCCCTACAACCATATCGTCTCATGATTTGTCGAAAATTTAAATTTATTTTTAAATTCCATTTTTATTGGTCACAAAATTTGATTGATGATGGTGATGATAGAACCATTTCAAATGACATCCAATCAATTAAAAAAAATTCAAGTAAACAATAAAAATTTAATTTCAAGAAAACAACAAAGATTTTATTTCATGAAAACAATCAAGATTTGAATGCAAGAAAACAAAAAAAGAATTCAAATCATGAAATATACCATCCCATCTGACTCGGACTTTACTCAGGTGTTGGAATACTACTACAAAACTACTACTAATAATTCACATAACTATATTTATGTTATTTTAAGGTATACGTATAGGCTTCAAATCGCAAAACTCGCAAAAATCGGAGAAGATTTGTAAAGCCGTAAAAAAACAAAAGCAAAATAAAAACAACACAAAAGAAGGAAACCCTATGATGGAGGAGCATACTAAAAAGGAAATATATAATAATTAATATAATAATAACAGTTTTTTATATAAAAAAATACTTTTTTAAAAGTTATTCTCAGATTGTAGTTTTTTCTATTTTGCATTTCATTCAAACAGTAATAACTCCAGGTTAAATAATATTTTTTGAAATTTGTTTTTTGCTATATAATCTGCATACATTGTTGAATGTTTTGACCCTAAATACTAAGTTATTTGTAAATAAATATTTTTTAATTGAATTTTAAAGATAAGATTCTGTATAAAAAAACTTGGATTTTTCTAATAGATTCAGTTAAAGCAAGATATCACAAAATATACACACTGTAAAATTCTGTTAATAAAGTCAAAACATAGAGCAGGGTATTCCGCATTATTGAACACCAAAATTGTATCAGTGGGTTATTTAGAATTTTTGTCATTACAGTTCGAAATCAGCCTAATTAGTTGATTAAATGTTAATTAATTATTAAAATTAAAGAAATTTTAAAAAAAAATTGGGAAACAGTTTAACAAATAATGTACTTTTCAAGGTGCAAAGGTCTAATTTTCAAATTGAAAATTTAAAAAAAAGTGTTGAAACCTATACGTATACCTTGAATATAAATACCAAAGACAAAACATTAGAAAAATGATTATTAGGATTAAATCCTTGTAAAGTTCGTTTGAAACATTACCGAATTATATCTTCAAAGTGGTTGCGTATGTGGTCATACGTTGCATTCCATTCCACATCTAACGTTTCCTGCACTTTTTACGCAGATACCAAAAATAAAACATTAGAAAAATGATTATTAGGATTAAATCCTTGTAAAGTTCGTTTGAAATATTACCGAATTATATCTTCAAAGTGGTTGCGTATGTGGTCATACGTTGCATTCCATTCCATATCTAACGTTTCCTGCACTTTTTACGCAGATACCAAAAATAAAACATTAGAAAAATGATTATTAGAATTAAATCCTTGTAAAGTTCGTTTGAAACATTACCGAATTATATCTTCAAAGTGGTTGCGTATGTGGTCATACGTTGCATTCCATTCCACATCTAACGTTTCCTGCACTTTTAACACAGATTCATGAATCAAATGCATCCATTTTTTTAAATAAAACGAAACATAATTCATTTTTATACAATACTTTTTTTGTAGCCAAGAGGAATTTTGGCCTTTTTTATTAAAAATCATCCATCTACTGTCACAGAGAACGTAAGAAGTTGCTTTAGAAGTCATTTTTCAAATTTATCTTGTGATCGTTCGCCACTTGATATCAGAGGCGATCAGTTATTTCATTCTTATAGAGATATTTCAAGGGAGTTTTCCTTCATGTTTCCCTTCCGAGAGAAAAGCGATGAAAAAACTTCCGAATTATAGATAACGATACAATCTGATTATAAATAGGTTCCACGATCTAGTAGTTATAGAAATAGTTTCCTTTCATTAAGATGTCAACGTATCCGGAACTCGAAACAATTTAGATCATTTCATGAATATATGGAACATACTTATAGTTTTTCCTCTTTGAAATAAAATAGTTTTTTGAACTAGTCTATTATTTCTCTATATCATGGAATTTAATAAATGATAAACCTATTACTTTTTATAGTATATTAACCTGGTTTCCCCGTAAACTTAAGATTCAACAATTTTTTTTCTCAAATGAAATAGCCAGAAATAAATATTTAAGTTAGAGGTCGGCGATATATCGATACAACGATATTTTTATCGATATTTTTAAAAAATATCGATACAAGTCATCGATATATCAATATTTTAAAAAACATTTTTATTTTTTTTGATAATCGTTTTGTAGTTTCATGTGTTTTTTCGATTTCCTTTATTCCCTTTTCAAAAACTTCAAAACTAAGGTTTGAACTTGGAGGAGAGACAGTTAAAATGGCACCCTAACAAAAAAGAAAACATGATATATTAGAAAAATAAGATCATTTATTAGTAGTTATTAACATAGCTCCGCTTCTGTTGCCAGGGTGTGCCAGGAATTTGCATTTAATTTTAAATATTAAAACATCTCTATCAGCAAAATATGCCATAAACTACTTTTCAATATTTCTTCTTGAAAAACCAATGTGAATTTATGCATTGACATCCGAATGTGTTTTATTTATTCTGATTAATAATATAATTTATTTAGTAAAACAATTTTTATGATTTATTTATTAAAGCAATTTTTATAATTTATTTATTGAAACAATACTTATAATTTATTTATTAAAACAATTTTTATAATTTATTTATTAAAACAATTATAATTTATTTATTAAAACAATTTTGGCATGAATTCATGAAAAGTAGAAATTTGCCCCGAAAAACTTTGCTTCTGGCAAAATTAAAAATCAAATTTAAAAAAAAAATCACGTATCGATATATCGATATTTTTTTTCTATGCAACGATATAGTATCGATATTTATTTTGATCGATATTTCCGACCTCTAATTTAAGTAGATTTCAACATGGGGAAATAATAGAACTCGAGAGGTGGGATTTAGAAGTTCGGAAGTAGATGAAAAGTATACATTCTTTAAAGTTATCAATGAACGGATTCTCCTTAACCACAATAAATTGTACTTGCAATTATATATGTGGTTTCCAACATGGTGCAATAGTCGATGTGATGGTGCATGGTGCCACATGGCTCAAGACGTGGGGTACAGAAGTTCGGAAATAGATGAAAAGTGTGGAGTATTCGGTACTATCATTGAAGGAGTGAACCATAAAGATAAGAAATCTATCAACAAATTAAGCTTGCAATATTTAAGTAGTTTTTTACATGTTTCAATAGTAGAGTTCACGTTCCAAAAATTGAGTCGGGAAGAGTAGAGCCGGTTAGGGTAGAGTCGGGAGCTAGTTTAGAAGTTGAAAAATATAAATTAAATTGTAAGCATAAAAACTATTTTTTACTTCATTTAAACTTCAATTCATCTCAAATTTAATCTAGTATATGGTCTCTAAACAAAGGTGATGTTTTTTTTTTTTTGTTTTTTTACATTTTTGCAAAATTATTGAAAATTAAACAAACTTGAAAATGGTAAGAAAAAAATCTTAGAAGAGGGGCTCGACTATGATAAATCCAAAGGGAAAAAATACATGTTTCTGTTTTTTTTTAAATTAAATTGTTTTATTAATTAATAATTAAAAAACTGTGAGTTCCAAACTATCGTTTGAAATGAAAATTACTAAAATATAATAATTATTTAACAATTTATAGCTAAAAAAGCAACTTTCTTTTTAACATTAATCTGTCATTTCTTTGTCATTATTTAAATCAATGACCAGTCAATGAAAAATTATGAAATTTGGTATTTTTATGGTTTTTTTTTAGCGAAATCAAAATATAGGATAATATTATAAGGTTGCCATTAATCGTTTTAAAGTTTGGTTTAGTTGCAATATGTAGATTGCAGATGACCACTTATGACAAAACAAGCTATAGACAATTACTCAAAACCTTCTACGGATTACAAAGGTACTTTTTTTTATTTCATTAATTAGAATACAAAGTTTCCCTACCAAAAAAAGGCCTTATGGCCTTTCTAATGGGTAATGCAGTTGGAACAGTCGCTTTTGAAGAATACACTGATTTTAAAATATAGGGTGTTTACAAATTAGTTGGGAAATGGAGTTCAAATAGATCTGTATACAAAGTTATAAACTTAATAACAAGGCATAATAAACAATTTTTTTCGCACATAGAATGACATGGTGAATATAAATTAATTGGGGGAAAATAATGGTTTATAATCCCTAGTTATTAATAGTTATTCAGATGTATTTGAACTCCGTTGCCCGACTAATTTGAGGACACCCTATAAATAAAGATAGATATTCCATACTCTATATTCACCAGTTGACAAATCCGTCCAAATGAAATTGGACCTCATTGGTAAATCAATATGCAGCCGTCATCAAATTTACTCTCATGAATCAATTTTACAAACCACTGCATTTAAAATTCCATTTCTGTCATTCCATTATATCTTCTTGTAGAATGTAGTATCATCTTGTAGTATCATTATATCTTCTCTCTGTCAATCACTGTTTCGCAGTTATGGCATTTCAAAGTTAGAGATTCCATTCTGAAAGACCCGGCCAAAATAAAACGAATAATTGGGCAATTCTCTGGCTGACGCACGGGGCATTTTGGCTCTTTTTTTTTCTATTCGTAAAAAGATAAGAATTATAAAATTAAGATGAATATAATAGTTTTGTTTTTATTTTATACATTATTACTTGGTGACAAAGTTTTATTGAAAAATAATTACTTTAACTAGGTCAAATATGCATTTATGTCGAGTATGTAGAGTTTATATAGAGCAGTGATTCTCAACCACTGTGCCGCGGCACTTTTGTGTGCCGCCAAATTCTTAAAGTGTGCCGCCAAATTTTAGAAATGTATAGAGTAAAAATTATAATGCTTTTTTTTATTATGAGATAAGTTTAAATTAAAGAAAAGTACTTATATATATATGAATATTGTAGCGAAGATTTTTCACTTTCACAGCTTCGTTACATATTTCTCTGTGTCTCGTTTTCGACCTATTTTTTACTCTAGTTTATTATAGGTAAGTAAACAACTTTTAAACTTATCTTTTTCTTTATGTGCCGCCAAATTTTGAAATCGTTAAAAGTGTGTCGTGACAAAAAAAAAAGGTTGAGAATCAATGATATAGAGTATGTAGAGTTTATATAGAGTATGTAGAGTATATATAGAGTATGTAGAGTTTATATAGAGTTATATAAAACATAACTGATCGATTCATCATAATTTTAGAATCCTAATTTGTTTACGAGTAGAAAAAAGAGTCTAAATTTCTCGTTCATACATCAGATAATTTCCCATTTAATTAAATTAATGTTTTTAAACGACAACTTAATGGAAGTGTTGTTTATACCTAGGTCAGAATTCCAATTTCTCGATATCTTTAATTAAAATAATAAAACATACATGAAACAATTAAACCTGATAAATTTAGTTTTTATACATCTGTTTGGCCAACTTACTTTTGACATGTATCTACACTCTTTGATATATTAACTTTAAACATTTTACTATAGAGCTTTGTTACAATAAAAGTATGGTAAAAATTATTTTTTGTGTAAAAAATGCGCTGAATTTTATAAATATATAACTTAAACCAAAACATGCTTAATTTTTTTTCAACTAAACAAAACAGGATCATATAAATACCATTAGATGAATTAAATGACACACTAAGATGCAAAAATCATACAACAAAAAATAGTCCAAAATCTTAATTTTATTTTTCGTACGGTACAAATACTTACTCTAAAACAATGTGTAGTAGTATGTGTTTATCTGTTCATTCTAAAATTTAAAAGTAGAGTTACTCATAAACTAGTTTTAATTAGGTTTTTTATTCTTGAACTTAGTTATTGTTATTACAGATTAAAAAAGAAATCTGAAATAACATCACCCATAGCTTAAACTATGGTAAAGGGGGTCCGGCACCTTCATAGGAGCCCATGTTAAATTCAACAACTTTGGGGGCATCTAATTTAATAACCGATTCTTCAATCATTATGAAACTTTCACATTATAATATTTGGATACTTTTAAATACTTTAACACGAGATTTTTGTTATTTTTTAAAAATTAAAATAATTATGATTTTTTAAAAATATGTTTAAGAAAAATTATAAAATTTTAGACTATTTTTTTTTTTAAAGTATGCTACTTATCAATAATTCCTCGTGTTAAAGTACTTAAATACAATAAAGAAACATGTCAAAAAAAATTTCAAGCATTTATGTCATATAGATTTTAAGCTATGTGCCCCCAAATATGAAAAAATGGCATTTTGAGAAATTCGGCTTTGAAGTTAAGAAACATGCATTAAATACCTACATTTTGTTTACTTCAAAAAATTATTAAAAATACTTTGAAATAAGATATAATTACAAATGTGGCATCATTTTAAAGACATAAATTTATATTTTAATAACAGTAATAAACTCGAAATCCATAATCTGAAAATTTTTCATGTGCCGGACCCCCTTAGTAATGAGAACTATTAAAAAATATAAAACAATTGAAGTCAAAACCTTGTTCTCTGAACACTGTGAAATTTAAGAATATCGCAACTAAGCCCATTTATCTTACTCAAAATATTTATGTTAAAAAGGACCAAAGTTATTTAAAAGTCAAAATAAGTGCTTCATGCAGTAGAACCAATGCAAACACTTTCTGCGCTTTTTTTTTCCTGTAAAGAAATAATTTTTCATCTATGAAGTACTGAAAAATAGGGAAATAATAGAGAAAACTGAATTATTCAAGTGTCAAAACAAAAATCGATTACGTATTATATCTTTACGCTAAAAGACAACTATAAACCATAAGAATCATATTTCATTTTTGGCAAAATATTATCATGTTTGGAATTCCTCTGGAAGAGAAGTATTGATTTGTCGCTCCACGGACGCTTGTTTTAAAACTGCATTTTCAGGTCTTTATATCACTGGGAAATTTAATAAAAGATTTTCGTAAAAAGTGTGCCTTGTCAACAAAGACCGCCTGAATTGTTTGAATTTGATGTAACGATAGATGACTTAACTTAGTAAATAAAGTAAAAAGGTACAAATAAAGTGTTTTTAGACTAGTTTAAGACTATTATCTATCCTTGGAAAGTAATACAGTAGAGTTTGAAACATTTGCGCTGTTTTTCGTATGCGATTCCTTAAAAACTTAAATAAAACTTGATAGTTCAGATTAGTCTGCACTTTAGAAATTGTTTAGTGTCGCTTCCAATAAGCTAAACGACACAAAAAGTGATGATATATATATATTTAACATTTTTATTAAAACTTTTGCTAGTTATATCTGACCAAAATTGAAATTCAGGGAAATATTTATGTCGTTTGATATTGTATAAATAAATACACATTTCTATCATTCCATTTGTTAATTTATAAATTAAAATTGATCTTTAAATTATGTCTGAACTATAATTAGAACAAATTTAAATATAGAAAAGTGTTACTTCCAATAAAATGAATAAAATATTTCGAAAATGTAAATTGTTCTTGAATTTAATTACATAAAATCCAAATTATCTATTTTTAGAAACTATAATTTGCAAACTATATGTGTACAATGATACGGCTTTCACAGAGGAAAATGATTTTTTTCACAACGAAAACAAAATTTCTAAAATATTCTTTTAGCCTTTACAACAATATAAAAAAATATGCATTTAAAGCACATCATCCTACCGTATGTAATTAAAGAATAGTTGATGTTCCAAGTCACTTTTGCATCAACCCATTTTATCATTTAATGATAACACTTTTATACAATAAACACAACATTAATTTAAAATAGATATTTTTACCAAAAAACTTTTTTGTAATACAAAAGCAGCGATCGTAAAAATTTTAAATTTGCAACCACTTGATACACAAAATCCTAGTAATACAAGCCGACCAAACGGTATAGTGGTTAGAGTGCTGGCTTCTAGACCGCGAGGTTGCGGGTTCGAGTCCCGTGTTAGGCATGGGTGTTTGTAAATGTATGTTGGCTTGTCTAATGACGAAAGTTTCGGCGCATTATAGCCCTCGTGTTGCTGACGGCGCCAGATAATCTGAATACAACCAACCAACCAACCTAGTAATACAAAGGTATCGATTGCAAAAATTTAACTTTTGCAATACTTGATACACATTTCAACATTAAAATAATGTTATCAGAAGCATTAAGATTTAGCCTTATAAATTTCTTTTTCAATCCTCAATTTAGTATTTATAACATTAATTTCAATGTAACAGTTACCCAAACCAGCTTTTAAACATTGATTCTTTTTAGAACTACCCATCTCAATTCTATAGCATTTCTATTACAGCTGAATGCCGACAATTTGCGCGTTCCCGACAATCAGTTTCAGTCAGTGTGCATTGCAATCTAGAAAACGAGCTTCGTAGAAATCCAGAGGCAGCAGTTAAGGGGGCATAATGAAACGGGAGATATAATTTTCCGACCATCTCATTGAGTGAGTAACCCCAATTACTTCTTAGCTCGGAGGAAACAAATGTAAATCGCCTTCCAGATAATCTATAGGTGCACTAATTAAGCCGCGAAGTGCTCCATGACATGTAATTAGTTTGACTGAGAGAGCACTTTTAGATTCCGGGATTGTCAGATAGAAAACCTCCTCTTTGCGGAAAACTGAATTGGAGTGATTGTGACACTGACTTTTTTTCTTCTTCTCGTCATTTGATGGTAGATATTTCCAACTAGTTTTGGGCTGTAGTAGCTGTTTAGTATCTCTAAAGTAGGGGAGACCTGTGTACATAAGGCCGTTTTTGTTCAATGCACAAATAATGAGCCACTGAGCCGTTTAAAAATGTGAAACTGATATGCATACATCGTTATAATAACTATTTCCCATTATGATTAATATAAATACTTAAAATAATAGACTCTGTCAAATAGAAGGTTTTAAAGAAATTTCACAAATGGCCCTAGGTACAAGACGTTTAAAAATGTGAAACTGATATGCATACATCGTTATAATAATTACTTCCCATTATGATTAATTCATTTAATGGTAGATATTTCCAACTAGTTTTGGGCTGTAGTAGCTGTTTAGTATCTCTAAAGTAGGGAAGACCTGTGTACATAAGGCCGTTTTTGTTCAATGCACAAAAAATGAGCCACTGAGCCGTTTAAAAATGTGAAACTGATATGCATACATCGTTATGATAATTACTTCCCATTATGATTAATATAAATACTTAAAATAATAGACTCTGTCAAATAAAGGTTTTTAAACAAATTTCACAAATGGCCCTAGGTACAAGACCTCGTTGTACCTAAGGCCAGTAGCTGATGTATCTAGGGCCATTCTCTTTGAGTGAGGTTTCAGTCCATAATGAATAGAAAACAAGCATACACAGATGAATTTTACAAAAAAAAACAATATAAAATAATTATCTGTCATTGGTTTATCATATAATAACTATACTAAATTTCAAAGGGTCAAACTATCAGTGAATTACAGGTATTTTCATAACTTGAAAAATTGATTCCAAAAAAATTAGCTGCATGCGTTACCTCTTTGAAGCTCCAATATATTTTAGTTGTGGCAGTTTGAACACAATAAGCAACTATCTGGCCCTAGGTAATGACTTGGTAATTTCATATAAAATGTATTCTACTAAAAATGCACATGGAGAAAGGACTTATTTAAACACCTCATTGAGTACTTAACGTTACAAAAAAAATTATTTACTAGAGTTTAAAGAAAAGTATTTGACTTAACTTTGTAGAACAATAAAAGAAATGAGCTGCAAAATTTTATTGCAGACCATATAAAAACGTTTTTCACGTATAACTTGCCACAGCTTTCTTCTCTAAGATTTCAAAATGACTGACAAAAGAGCAATTGGGTTTTGCCACTTACCCAAGTGAGTAAAAAGAACTAGAGCAAAACATTATTCAATAAAAGTGGGGTGGCCCTAGGTACATGGTGGCCGTACCACTGTTTTAATTTTACAATACTAATTTTTGAATGCTTCAATAATTGCTTCATGACACGGAAATAAGTTTAAGTTGAGTTCTTTTATGTCGAAGGGAAGGCAATCTCCCCTCCCCCAGTTGAAATTATATAATGATTGAAAGCTCAGTATGTTATATATTATTTGTGGAAGGTTTTTTTTTACTGTGATGATCCCTTTCCAACCTTTCATACAAAACCCAAATTGATAAATGATCTACCAATTAAAAGGTTGAGCCTTCGATTCTAAATAATAGTTTATTTGTGTTATTTGTTTGAAAATCGAAGTTAAAAAAACTAGAAAAATAAAAAATAAAAAAATTGGAAGGTTGTAATAGCTTACAATACAATTTAAACCCATTAAGAAAACCAAAAGAATCTTATATCTCAGAGACATCAAATTCAATTATAACTCTAACAAACTTCCAGAAAAAAGAAAAATACCGCTAAGCAATCTGAAAGTATATAATTTTATAAAATCCATATAAAACCAAAAGTGTCCATTATTTTTTAATTAGTTAATAATTTTAAAACATTACATTTTATTGTATTCAGTTTCTATTTTTATACTAAAAATTTTGTTTTATTTTTATGTGTAAGGGATAATACAATTTAGAAAGGAGTATGAGCACACATACCAATACTCTATAATGAACATCAAAAGTAAAGACCCGCTGCTAGTTTTTGATATAGTAAGCAAGACAATTCCATTTCCTGACACATAATATTTAGTTGCACTTAAAATTGCATCTGTTTTTCGCTAAAAAACAACTTTAGTATTTAAAAGTGCATAACTTTACTTTGTACCAACAAGAAGTAATCTAAAAAAACTTAATGCGTATGATCTAGATCGTCAAAAAGATCATTTAAATTTTTGAAGATACTAGAAACTTCTAGAAAAAAGATTTCCTGTTTTAGTAACTTGGAATGTGAGGGAAAATATATAATTATGTCCCAATGATAGTTTTTTTAGATATAATTTTTTTAATTCAGCAATAATGAATACACATTCCAAAATAATAGCTTTATATGAGTATTCTATTAGTCTTGATGGGAAATTATCTTTAATTAAATGTCCATAAAAACTACTTTCTTAAGAAAATAGATACTAAGATAACAGGTTGAGTGAAAACATTTAAATTCATTTGCGTTTTTCACATTTGAAAGTATTGCATTTGTATATACTTAATTTCAGTTGATATTTTCCTAACTTTACTGATAAGTATAAAGTATCCAAAAGGTGTTTTTTTTACTATTTAAATAAACGTTAGTTTAAGATCGCTAATTTTTCTTAGTTTGAGGTTATTTTAATTTTTAAATTCCAATCAAGACTATATTAAATCCAATCAAAGCTTAATGTACTTTTATAAAAGTATTTAGTTACTAAATACTATTTCTATCAACAACTTCATAAACAAATCAGAAAGCACTATTGATCATGAATGGATTTTCTAAGCTAACTCATCTTAGAAAACAACAATCGACTTACTTCACTTGACCACAATAGCCTTTCACAAAATCCAATTCACTCCCCGTTCTTTGTTTTAAAGTCTTAATGAAGGCCATTGTTTTTGAAGGCAATGAGCTGAAGTTTCAATGGGCTTCTCAAGAGAGCAATTGTTTATACTGAGTAACCCGCTTTGACAAGCTAAACAGAAGGAAAGCAAGACTTGTTGAAAGATTAGACATGCTAGATTTAATCATACATTTACCAATATTTAGAAAGCCTTAAAAGCTAAAGTGCAATAACCAATTAGTTAGCTTGTTAGTTTGAAAAATGGATTTTAATATTTAGAGTTAGTTAGTTTATGTCAAATATTAATTAAAGAAACTCATTTAAGTACGCGGAACGTGGGAACATAATTGAATTAAAGCGATGATCGGAGAAGGGGATTAAAAATAGATTGGTTGGTTGTTTTCAGATTATCTAGCACCGTCAGCAACATTAGGGTTATATTGCACCGAAACATTCGTCATTTGACAAGCCAACATACATTTACAAGCAACCATGCCTTACACGGGACTCGAACCCGCAACCGCGTGGTCTAGAAGCTAGCACTCTAACCACTATACCGTTTGATCGGCCATTAAAAATAGAAGATGCTTTTTTGTATTCTCGTTTGTATTTACAAACTCGTATATATTTTGACAAATTCTTGTCAAGTAAAGACTTTCTGGTTCAGCTAACCGAACCAAGTTAAAAGCCGACGCTATCACAATTATGAAAGCGTTTCTTCGATAGTCGAGGTTTTGCCTACATTTCGGTTCGTAAGTTTTTGAATTTTTCTTTATGTTGTATCGCTTTGATTTAATTTTTTCTCTGGGCTTTAGGGGGTGAGAAAATTTGAAAGAATTTTCATAGATAGTAACACTTGCATCAAAGCAGAAGCCAATCAGACAAAATCTCAAAGTGTATGTGATTTCCTAAACTTCAAAAAAGCTACTCGAAATCTACAAGTATTAGTAATACAAGTACTGGTGCTCGTCCATAGTCATTGAGCGAACACTTTTACGTGATTTTCAGAGCATTAAAATGCTATGAAATTTGAATACACACTTTTATTTTTAAACGTATTGAATTTGAATACACACTTTTACTGTGACCATTTATTATTGTTACAATCATACCCAATATTCTCCTATTAACCACATATTAGGCTTGGATAGAACTCTTTTAGAAGTCCATGAAAAATAAATTGCTTCTTATTAACCATTGGAGTTGAAGAAAAAAAATTTGAAGAATTGCAAAATTTGCATATTAATATAATTTAAGTTTTACTTCTAGTTATAAAATTGTTTAAAGTAAGAACTAAATATAAAACTAAAAACGACTATTCATCCCCTATTTTACATTTATACAATTGTAAAAATATATTTTTCAGTTTTTTATTGCTGAGAAAAAGGACATTCAAATTTTCAAAGACGTTTTAAATTTAATATTTATTTATTTATTACTCAATTACATGTTTCAAATTTTAACATTATCCCGAAATATCCTTTGAAAGACATTTATGTTATAAAGTATTAAAAGAGAAAATTCACCATTTCTAACTTATATGAATGTACTGGGTACTGGAATGCGCTGAAAAAATAAATCCGTGTTTAACGAATTTAGTAAATTTTACTCCTAAGAGAACAGCTCATTCAAGCATATTATTTGATAAATTGCTAGCTACTTATTACCACTAAAATAAAGCTTCGAATTATAAATCAGAAATTTATTTTCATTTCAGACGGAATCCTGAAAGCAGATACAAAATCCAGAAATGTCTACATCAACGAATTTAGACCCCAGCAACTCGTCTTACTATTCCAATACAACAGACATATACGAAGAATACATGGACCTAAATACAACAGCAGTAATTACATTGAATATTAAAGAATTCGGAGCCTGGCACTTAATTTTGCCTTACAGTATTATATTTATTTTGGCCGTTTCTGGGAATGTTTTGGTGATTGTCACGCTTTTGGTTAACAAACGAATGCGAACAGTGACAAATGTATTTCTGTTCAATTTGGCGATCAGTGACTTTTTGCTCGGAGTGTTTTGTATGCCATTTACTCTGACCGGAATGCTGTACCGAGAGTTTCTATTTGGTAGTGCGTTGTGCAAATTAATTCCATACTTTCAAGGTAAGCGTTCTTTTCTATTTGGTATTGTTATCTTAGTATTGTTATTAGTCTTGTTTTCTTTAAAGTGGGTACCTTTTTTAATCTAAGGTAAGACTATTCATTTTGAAATTTACTTCAAACAAAGTATAGTATAGCATATGGCATATTGTGTTTCTTTTAAAGGTAAGTTAACATGTTGTTGAAGTTCTGATTTCAATGAAAATGCATTCTAATAGCTTCAAATTTGTAAAAGTTTGTATTTAGTTAGTAACTACACATTTTTGTATGTTTACTATATTGGCATCAAAATAGTATCAACAAGTAGTCTTATTGTTTGCATGCATTTATATTTTAATTTTTATATATTCCCTCCTAAAAAAATAAATAAATAATTCATAATAATAATTCAAATACATTGATATCGAGTACAATAATTAGAAAAGTACAACACGTTTATCTTAAAAATTAGTTGATAATTGTTTGAATAAGGTCTAATACCGCAAGAGCCTTGAGCCTTGTCATTTGACGAATAGACATTAAAATGACAAATTTTGACATTACAGTTCAAAGTTCAAACAGGATTTGTAATATTAGGTCAAAAATAGATTAATAATGATTAATTTATTTCGACTTATCAGTATTTAATGTACACTTGTTGGTTCTGTAATATTGGCAATCGAATGCAAAATGTCCAAAAAAAGACTACTAGAGAAACATACATTTCTTCTAACCATAAAATCGTATATAAAGTATATTTTTCACTTATTTACTTATTGTGATAAAAGATTTTTTGTCTAGTTTATATTTGGGACAAAAAATTTAAAGAAAATAAAAATAGATATTCTTAATTTACTTTAATCTTTTGCCATCAGTTTATAAATTATTTTCCTACTTTAAACATTTATGAAGTCAACGTTATTTAACTATCTTTCAAAAGTGTATATTTTAACGTCCTTGAAACAACATGTTATAATTTTTAGGAGAGTTGAAAAAAATATGTACTGACTGTCTATCACAAGAATAGCTCCCGCCAAGTCGTCTTGCGTTGTCTGTTGCCATAGAAATAAAACTAATCTCATTTTCCAAGGAAAATTCCACTTAAAAGACATCAACATTGGCTTGTTGAACACCTTAATAGAGTACTGAGATATTTAAGAGATTATCAAAATCAATTTACTTATTTATTTATTTATTATTATAAAGCACACTACAGAAAAAAATTCCATTTAAAGTGTACAAGGAATAGTACATTAAAAACAAGCAAAAAATAGTAACAAAACAAGATTACACATTTAAAACCAGCAGACATTTAGCCTTGAACATAGAAAAAGATACATAAAAAATATCCAAATCAACAGAAATCAAATTAAAAATTCTATAAAATTTATACATACAAAAGTTGTCAATGTAGTTATATTTGGTAAAAACATTATACATAATACTTATGTAAAAGATTTCTCATCACCAAGGTGAATGCAGTATTATAAACTCATATACCGCCAAATTTCGGCATGCAGCACCTCTAATCTCAACTAACCAGTCTTGTTTCTATAATGACCACAACTATCTAAACTTTCTGGGGATAGCTATTTTCCTCATAGACAGACAGTATATATAATGAATATACGATATCAAAATGTTCCCAAAATATCCCAATATCTAAAGAGTTTGCCAAAAAGGGAAAAAACCGTTTTTAAGTTGCGATTTAATGTAATTTTGAACCTTTCTAAAAAAATCAGTATATTTGAATTTAAACATATTTGTGTTAGCGTTTTAACATATATTGTAATTTTTCCTAACAGCGGTGAGTGTGAGTGTAAGTGCTTGGACGTTAGTATCAATGTCCGTGGAGCGCTATTTTGCCATCTGTCATCCTCTGAAGTCTAGAAAATGGCAAACGCTTTCTCATGCATACAAAATGATTACTCTAGTTTGGATAGGATCTCTTCTATGCATGCTCCCAATTCTTTTCCTAAGCCAACTTCAGCAGATAAAAGGAACAGGTACATATTGTTACGATTTTCAAATGTCTCTTTTTAAAAAAAATTTAACGAAAACAATTTTCTCTTTTGTAAAAAAATATAGCGTTTGCTGTAAGGGGGTATAGGACATAAAAATATAAAATCCCCAGTTTTTATGAAGAATAATGCTAAAATTTTTTTGGGAAGATATATTTTGAATATTGTAATTAGATCAAATATTTTATATCCAAACAGCTCTTGAATTTTTATAGAAATTTAGATGTTTGTAAAATGTTGTGTATATTTTTTATGTAAGTCCAAAACTTATTTTTAAATATAACAAATGATTATATCAAATAACCACACAAATTCATAATATAAATTGTGTTTTTAATTTGCGTTAATCATCATTAAAACAGTTTGATCAAAAAGTTTAATCTCAATAGTTCAAAAAATATTTCATAAAAAAAAGTTTTGAAAAATTCAAGAATATTGTAAAATGTATACATCAATAATTCAAAGAGAAAATTTATTGAAATTTTAAAAAGTTAATGTTTAAAGAAGGTTTTTTTTTTTAAATTTCATTCATTTTTAATATATGGTTTTAAAGTTATATCGATTAAAAGTTTTAAAAACGAGGGAAATATCAACACCAAGAAAACTGGACTTTAAATTTTAGAAAAGCATGGTTAAGAAGCAACTCTCTCATGGTACTAATTATTCCATATTAAAAGTTATAATTCAGGTTGAATTTAACCTTTAATTTATTAAATATTTAATTTATTACCTTTATTTTAATTTATTATATCAAATCTATCAATATTATTTTTAAACAGTAAAACAAATTGTGAAAATTTAGCAAATTTAATGTTCTATAACACTTTAAAGCTCTTGTGCTTCAATACAAAATTATAACGTTTACTTTAATGTCGTTCATACGCATACACACTTTTCAAGAAATACACCAAACTGTGGTCTTGAAAGGTATATGAGATTACAAACGTTTCTTTACTATCAGATAATATTAACTATTGCTTTTTCACATACTATCGTGTGTTATATTTCTTGGATTACCATATTTTTTAGTAAAATATCATGGATTATATCATCTCAATATAATCCAGGATAATGTCAACGGCTTTATCTTGATAGCTAAGTTGACAAAGCCATAATTAAACTTTACAAATGCCTTATCTGAACGAGATTAAACTTTTGACACATGCGAGGGTTTTATAGTATTTTTACTAATATTGTTTAATAAACTTTTTAAAAATTGTTCGCGAGTTTGCATAAGATTATCTGGTATTAGTTTAGCTTGTTTAAATTGTTAGGAGTAATTGGATGAAAATAATTATCATAAAACGAGGGAAAATAATTAATTCTTATAAAAGGAATTACTACGTAAAATGTAAAACTTAAAAGGCTGAATTTTTAACTCTGATATTCAACAGAAATATGAAGTAAGAAAATAAATTTGCATGCTTTTATGACATTAAATGCAATGTTGGAAAAGTGTCCAATAAACTCTAAGACACCTATATGAACTTTTTCTTCCCTTGAATTTTGTTTTTACGGTTAAACATCCATGACTGAAAATTATTTTTGGTATATATTTTTAAAAAAGTTCCTAATTGAAAAAAAAAAAAAAAAAAAAAAAAAAAAAAACATTTTACTGCAGGCCGCACACCACTCACCAATTTATTGATTTTATGGGGAGTTGGTATCCGAAATTTTTTAAATAATCGATTTTGAGTTTATTATTGCTTATACAAATTTAAATTCTCCCTATTGAAAGGATACCTCATTTGTAATGATACATCAACTAGAAGTATTTTTGATAATTTTTTGAAGACAAAATTGGTAACTATTAGTGTAAATAAAGTTTTCGTTAAAAGCGTTTTTCTCAAAACTAAATTTTTCATTACTCATGTGCCTTCTCAGAAACTGCACAAACTATTATCCTAAAATTTTAATCACCTATTCCTTTTATGTATCTGTTTATACTGAAGTGAGATTTTGTTGTTATTTTAAAAATATTTTTTGTTTTGGTTCATTTCGGCAAAACAAGTTGTGATTTTTAACAAAATTGAGTGATTTTTACGGTAATTCATTAAAAAAAAAGTAAATGAATTACAACCAAAAGCTAACTTCAGTACACTGTTAAAAAAAATTGTCCACCTTGCACCAAAAATTGGTTCCCATTTAGCTGCCACCAACATTTGGTGCTTAGTTTCGCGAGTTAATGGTGCTTATGGTCCGAGGTTGCACCATTAAATCGTGAAACTAAGCACCAAATGTTGGTGGCAGCTAAATGGGAACCAATTTTTGGTGCAAGGTGGAACAAAATTTTTAACAGTGTAGAATAACAAGTGTCTGCTAAATACACTGCAAAAATTAGGCTTCTATGTCAATTACTTTCTGAGAAAAAGGTACATGATGTATATCAAATTAACATTACCTGTCTACAGGGTACCAACTCCCCATAAGTAATGTTTTGAAAAGTCATGAATTTTTTACCTAATATTATAAGAACACGTACTTAGATTTTCAGCGAATATTTTTAATCTTTTTTTATAACATTAGAATATTTAAACAACTTTATATTTCAAATGTTTAAAATTGTATTATTTCAGAGAACTGTGTTTGTATTTTACTAATTCTAATTTTGAGATCTATCTTCTTTAGAAAAACAAAAATGTAGAGAAAGCTGGCCAAGTCTCAGTGCAGAACAGAGTTTCACAATATTTTTGGACGTTATTCTTCTTATTTTACCCCTTGTTTTGATGAGCGTTACTTATTCCTTAATAATAAGAACACTTTGGCAAGCAATGGTAATATCAAGTGAAGAATCAGAAAATTCTGGTAAATTGATATTCCTTTAATTTCATAATTCTACATTTGTAATGCATATTTATGTGACATGCAATCTCGCGGTACTGAATTTGAAAATATTTGATCTCAATAGTTTACCATGCAAGAAATCATTTATGATATGAAATCTATAAAGTCCGAGTGTATAACAGTTTGTAATTTTCAAGAAAATTTTAGAGTTTTGGAAAAATTTCGAGAAAATTAAAGAGAAATAACTAGCAACAAGTAATATTTTACGAAAAAATACTAATCGAGAAAATACTAACTATATTGAATTTTTTCATAACAAGCTAAAGTTATTAGATATCCGGGCTCAAATACACTGTTAAAAAAATTTGTCCACCATGCACCAAAATTTGGTTCCCATTTAGCTGCCACCAACATTTGGTGCTTAGTTTCGCGATTTAATGGTGCTTACGGTCCGAGGTTGCACCATTAAATCGTGAAACTGAGCACCACATGTTGGTGGCAGCTAAATGGGAACCAATTTTTGGTGCAGGTGGACCAACATTTTTAACAGTGTAGCTGTGACCTAACCCTGAACGGTACAACCCGGTATTTCCCCACATTACTTCCAATCCTCGAGTTAACCCTCTTAACTACAAAACATAGGAATGAACTTATGGCAATGATAATCTGGATAAGTCAAATAAATCTATAGAAAAACCTGTTTCAAACTGGTTCAGTAGATCTCAAATTATTTTCATACTCCTTTATGGTTCGGAAAGAGAGAAAGGGATTGGTTTTTCAAAATATCAGGTAGCCAGTTACGTTTCACGACCAAACTTGAAAATGTCCTCACTAACGAAATAAAACTATAGATGAATGTAAAACCCAATCCCACCCACACACAAGGGCACTCTTCTTTATATATATATCAATAATCACCTGCACAATATCCGAATTGCACTGTTAAAAAATTTGTTTCACTTTGCACCAAAAATTGATTCTCATTTAGCTGTAACCAACATATGGTGCTCAGTTTCACGATTTAAAGGTGCTACCTCGGACCGTAAGCACCATTAAATCATGAAACTAATCATCAATTGTTAGTAGCAGTTAAATGAGAACCAATTTTTGATACAAGGTGGAACAAAATTTTTAACAGTTAAATTTCAAATCAGAGCAATAATTACTAAATAAATTAAAATATGTTTCTCCTTAGCGTGTGGGTTAACTAGTACTCCAAATCCTTAAGGGGGTCCAGTACCGAAATTTCTTCAAAAATCCCAATTTTTTTTCTGATTTTAAAAAATAGTTCATACATTCCTGAAGAGAATGATGTTTTTATCTTATTCCTCCGGTGATTAGAACGCCACAAAATTACCTGTGATTTAAACACCACTAATGGGCGTAACACTTTGAAGCGTCTGCTTAAAGTGCGTTTTTCGAGCACTAGTGTTTTTCATAGATGTTGCATATTCAAATCGATATAGCTCCAGAACCATTAACAATTGGCTATTCTAATTTTTGGAGCATATAATTTATATAGTTTTAAATATTTTGCCTTCCCAGAATTTTATTTTTTTAATTCTGTTTTAAAATATAACATTTAGCGTAAAAGATAACATAAAAAAAAGCAAAAATTTCAATATTTTAACTTTGAGAATTTTTTTAATTTTTTTTAATTCACCTATCAAAATTCTGTGAAGACGAAATTTTCTTTATATAATTATGTATTACAGAAAGCTTTCACTTTGAAAAAAATTAATTTTTTCTTGACTTATATCAAAATACGCAAACATCAATTATTATGGATTTTTCGTTGTTTTTAAATTTTTTTTAAATAACTAAACACAATATTTAAAAAAACATTTTCTCAAAGATATATAAATAGTATCTCATACATAAAATAAATTTTTGACATAAAAATGTACATAAATAAAGTTTTATTTATTTTCGGTACCGGACCCCCTTAACGTATTCTGTATCAATTATAATCAAGGATATTAACTTTTTCTAAACATGACAGTTTTTAACGCAATGTCTATTTCAGGTCGCAAAATCCGTTACTGCTGGAACAGTTCCCCTAATCTCAATCGCAATGCAGCATCATCCACAGTCTCGACCTTTACCTCTACCATAACATCTGCCACCTCCGGAACCATGTCTGGAGCACCTACCATCCGAAAAAACAACAGCGAACGGGGCATCATCCAGAAAAAACGCATCATCCAGATGCTGTTTGTCGTCGTCCTCGAATTTTTCATATGCTGGAGCCCACTCTATGCCATTAACACAGTCTCCCTGTTTAATAGAGACATAGTCTACACACAGATTGGGTACGGTGGCATATCCTTTTGCCAGTTACTGGCCTACACTTCATCGTGTTGTAATCCAGTTACCTATTGCTTTATGAACAGCAGATTTCGGGAAAGTTTCCTGGGGCTTTTCAATTGCAGGTGTAAGAAAAGGCGATGAAAACTTTATTGGATTCATTTGAACGAATTATTTTTAAATGTTTAAATTTTTTACCCCTAATGAAAATAAGGGTGATTTTTATCTTTTAATTGCTAGCTTAAACAACAACTTTTATGAGCATTCTTAATTAAGATGTCATTTGGTTTTAGTCTACGTGATACAACCAAATATCGATGTTTAACCACTTCGCTATTCGGACGGCCACTTATCGTAATTATTATTAACCCATTAGGTCCCAAAATTTTTAACTTTCCATAGTTTTTCTCATCTAAACTTTTTAAACATTAATTGCATTAAAAAAAATTCACGTATAAATAAAGTGTTTGATCCTACCACTAGAGACGTTATTTAATGGTTTCTTGGTTAATAAATCATTAAAAAAACCTACACCCAAATAGCCACGGGACTGAAAGAGTAAAATAAGCAAATTGACTTAAGCACAAAACGCTATGGATAGAATGTTGTATGTATCACATTAATGAATACAAAATTCAATTGTACTGTGTATATTAAGACCAATTTCCTAAGTAATTCTCGAAGTACAGCTACTTCGAGAAATGCCTAAACAATGCGTAAACTGAGCGAATCAAGGTTAACCTTAACACAATAGAATCGACTATTGCGAAAAAGAACAGCTCTGAAAACAAAAAATTTCAGAAACATGAAGATACCCCTATTGAACAAAATATAAATCTCTAAATAAAGTACTGTGTTTTAGTATTATAATAAGTAATAAATAGGAAAATTATAAATGTTTTCGACATAAGAATTTGACTTTAAAATTTTCCGTGGTCAGCCCTTTTCTCAATAATCATTACAAAAAATGGCCGACCAAACGGTATAGTGGATAGCGTGCTAGCTTCTAGACCGCGAGGTTGCGGGTTCGAGTCCCGTGTTAGGCATGGGTGTTTGTAAATGTATGTTGGCTTGTCTAATGACGAATGTTTCGGCGCATTATAGCCCTCGTGTTGCTGACGGCGTCAGATAATCTGAAAACAACCAACTAGTACAATAATGCATTATAATTTTCAGTAATTCTAACTGTTGCAAGCGACTTCGCTAAAATATTTACTTCAATTATTACTCTAGTAATTATTTTGTATAAATATTTATGATAAGCTATTGCACTTTAAAAAAATTGAATAGTATGATTCACAAAGTTTTTATTGAATTTGCTAAGTATCTTATTTCGGGGATTTTTTGGTTGTCATACAACATAAATACAACCACATAGAGATTTTAGCATTAGTTTCAATGTTTTACAAAATTTATCTCAATTACGATGAAAATTTAACTAAATAGAAGTTAGAGTTGTTGATTAACCATTAATGGGAGACAGGATATCTGTGTTTTCTTGGATTTCAGTACTGTCGCTCTTATTTTGACCTGTTGAATTCATATATTGTGGTAGTTTTGTATAGTAGTTTGACTCTTCAATGATAAGTAAGGATTTCTCTAAAATCGTGTAAAGTTCGTGCATGAATCAAGAGTTTTCAGATGCTGTGGGGAGGGGCAGATATGAATGACCACTAGCCTTACTAAACAAGACAAAACATTTTAAACGCTCAGATTGTGAATTTGTAATGACCCATTTATTAACCCTTTGCACTCCAGGCCTTTTTCGCGCGGAGGAATCAGCAACTCGAGATATTTTAGGTTCGGCTGGTGTTTATGGATTTGCTTCATAGAAACTAAACACAGTCATTGGCCTTGCATCGAATTTCCGCATTACACCTAATGGTCCTCTCGTGGTTTGGCATCCAATCGTGTGGCGCCTGAGAAGCGCCACTGGAGTGCAAAGGGT
This sequence comes from Linyphia triangularis, assembly GCA_963978545.1. Taxonomy (NCBI): domain Eukaryota; kingdom Metazoa; phylum Arthropoda; class Arachnida; order Araneae; family Linyphiidae; genus Linyphia; species Linyphia triangularis. The sequence goes on along the minus strand of OZ021721.1, from coordinate 110,019,610 downwards.
TAAGCATTCAGGTAACGATGTTAAAATTTTCAAGCGTTTGCTCTCTTTTGTTAATCCATGTTTTTAATGTCATTTAGTTATTGTTGTTGTTTTTTTCAATTTTCTTATTTATTTAACATTCGGTTCATTTAAAAGAGAAATATAGTTCTGTTCAAAAACATATTGCAGTTGTATATTTTTCATTGTAACTTTGCTTAAAAGATGTAAAACAGTATAAATTAATTTATTGAGAAAAAGGGAAAGTGGATGAATTATTTTCTCTGGCCATATTACTTTCAAAAACAGTCATTTTACAAAATTTCAAATTACTTCTAGAGTGAATCTAAAGTGCACAAATATAAAATGAATCTAAAATGTATAAATATATAGTGAATCTAAAGAGTACAAATACAAAATTAATTTTAAGTGTAAAAATATAAAGTTAGTCTAATATGTTAAAATTTAAAAGGAAACAACGATTCACTTTAAATCCGAAAAATAATATTTTTATTAAACACGTGTTTTTTAATGTTTTTAACTTTTCAACAACCATCACAATTTTAATTTAAGACAAGAGTTACCTTATTACCTCAGATATTTTTTTAATTTCATGACCAGTACACTTAAAAAAAGCTTCATCTACTCGCACATGATTATCTATGTAACACTTAATTTATTATATTTGTATAAATACATTGTATATATACTATTGGAATTGTAAATAAACCCTTGAACTGTTTATTTCTTAATTTGAAAATAAGAAACGCTTTATAATTGGGTACTTTTATATACCTAATATAGTTTGCATGTTATAGTGGTTTTCCTTAAGGTTATAGCTAATAAGGCATCCAAAAAGATGTAACATATAGAACACATTATTGTTAGTAGAGTACGCAAAAAATCCAAAGTTTGATACATTAGTGTTCAAATTAGCGCTTGAAAACGAAAAGTACAAATTTCTTCTCACTCTATGTTTAACGTCCAACCTTAAAATAAATTTATCAACTAACAAATGCCCCGAACTCATTTTCACTCATATGTTATTTACTTTGAAATGTTAATTTCAGAGTAAGTTAGGAATTTTATATCGAATCAAAATGTAAAATATAAGGATTCTTACTTAAGTTTTTAGCATTTACACATTGATCTAATATGCCATCGGAGAACATTTGTTAGAAAAAAAAAGCCTCCTCGGAGATTCGGTTCGTCTCAGATAAGCATCGGGATCTTCTCCTGACATATATAAGTAGTACGACAGACCGGTTATCTGACCAGACCATCGATATAGATAAACAACCGGATTGACTACTTAACGCTGGGAAAATGAAGCAGTTGCCAGATGCAATTGGTGGGATAAAAAATACGCATTGCCGAGGATTGAAAATAAAATTTTAGGTTGTACACAGGAGAAATGTCAATAGTAGACCTTAATTAGTAATAATGTGCAAAAAGATATATACTCTACCACTTTACAAGGTTTTTCTCATTCCCATCCAACTATAAAATTGAACTGTGATTGGTTAATCATCCCACCAGCTTCGCAATCCCCGGCGTGTTTTTCACTTTGCATTGACAATGGAGTAGTCTATCCAGTTGTGTATCTATATCGATGGACCAGACCGACCGTTTCGACCGATTGAGGGATTCCGTTTGGTGAACTTTTTGTCTCGCCAACGATCGACGGGATAATCCAGATCTACTAAGTTTTTAGTTTTTTTTTTTTTTTTTTTTTTTTAGTTTTTTTTATTCGTACGTATGAAGAAAAAAATAGAAAAAAATCTTAAACAATACATGAACAATAACAATACATGTATTCAGACATTCTTATCCTGTTACTTTTAAAACCAAAGTTTTAGCCAACATTTGGATTTTTTGTGCACTCTACAATTCTTAACAAGTTCTGATAGTCCAGTACTATGTAGTAAAAATATTATCTTATAATATTATTTAACTATGCATTTATTACATGATGTTACTCCATATGTGTGGCATTTGATTCTCTTACAATATGTATCGATAGCAATTAATTAATAAGTTTGAAAAGTGTGTTCATTGTAGTTAACAAACATTCCTTCATATTATTTAAAACGTTAAAAAGCCTGATTGGCAGAAATTACAATGTAAATTACATTTTTATTCGGCTTGTTTTTCAACTTGTTAGTGTTTGAAGTTTAAACAAATCATTTATCATAAATGAGACAGTTGATATTATTAAGACAAAAATGATAATATAATTATAACTTTTATGATTTTAGGCTATAAAAGTTATATTTAGTAAGAACTAGAAGAAGTTCTCAGAGTTTTCCCGGTTCAAATAACTGAGGCCTGGCGTTGTCCGGTATAAACCGGCTCCAATTAGCTCAATCGATTGTAAGTTATGAGCTTCCCTTTTTATCCTCCATCCTCTATTTCACCACCTTAAACACAAAACAACCGGATAAAATTATGTTCCTAATAATCTGGATTACTCAAGATACCTTTAAAAGAAAAGAAAAAAACTCAGTAAAATTGATTCAGTAGTTCTCAAGTTATAAGCATATCCTTTTCAACACTTAACAGCACGTGACTTCTTCTTCTTCTTCTTAACAAGGACTATGGAGATTATGGCACTTCTGCTTCTTTTCAAGTATTTTGTAAAAACCTCATATACAGTATAGGTCAGTAGCGGCAGTACTGCACAGGGTGAAAGCACACACTCGTTCGTGAGAGGGAGTGAGCAAGTCTTCCTATAACCACCGAAGAATTAATTTCTATATCGTTCGATAGCTATCCGGTAGATAGCAGAACTATCAACCGTATGTGGAATTTCCTAATTTAGAGGCATTGCGAAGCAGAAGACTCCAGCAGAAAACTCGACTTTGCCACCCCCCCAGAGGTATTGATTTGTATGGAAACTTGGAGGACTTTGCAACCACGTCTGATTTAACGTGCCACAGTCACCATTAGCGTACACGACGGTCTTTAATCGGTCTCAGACCCGAACTCAGGCCCTGATCATTGCCTAGGCCCACAAGGCCCGGGCCTTGGGCCCATGATTTTAGGGGGCCCCGAAATTGGCTGCAAACCTATAACTTCTCCTTCTTTTTGTGAATATCTTTTACAATCTGCATAAAAGAGTTTTTACATAAAAATAATTTTGAATTGATCTTGAACCGTCCTTAGTACCCCAGAGTGTATTTATTCAAATGAATCAAACCATCATTTAAAAGAGTAAAAAAACAACAATATTTCTCGAAGAAATATTGAAAGGAAGTCTTGACAAATTAATTACGAGATCAGCAAACGTCAGCTTTGAAGTTGTGAATAATGATGCAGATATTGTTGTCGCGGATATTACTACACATTGTGATCGTGAAATGTAAAGCTACATTACAAAGTTGTACCTGTTTTGATTTATAAATTTGGTTATCTTTTTCTATATTTAATGTTAATTCATTTGACAACGAGTCAAGCTCATTTCCAATAAATCTCGCTTTTGATGAAGGGGCCCCTAAAAGTGTCCGGGCCCTTGGGCCCCAACTTGTCATGATCAGGCCTTGCCCGAACTCGCAACCTTCTGTTTCGGAGAACGATACTCTCCCGACTGGGCTAAGCGGCCAAAACCGCACCTTAACCATAAAACTTAGAAATTGAAATGTGTTCCTAAAAATGTGGATTGGTCAAGATATCTACAGGGAAAAAAAAATCCAGTTTAAATTGGTTCAGCAGATCTCAAGTTATGAACATACCTCTTTAGAGTGAGAGATAGGAGTGGATACTACAAATCTTATCCAGACAGTGACATTTCTCTTGTTTTGAAGATCATATGTCATTGTTCTATATTAATATTATTATAACTATTATTATTACTATTTTTATTCTATAAAACATACACACTTCTTTATAACCATAGATAATTTACCATTGTTTAACATAATTAACTTCTGATAAAGTCCCCAAAATATCTGTATCAATGTATTTAAATTGTATAATTTAAACATATTAAAATTTCCTCGTATAATCTGTTAAAAATTAATGTTAAGTTCTAGCATTATAAGTTGTTCTAATTCTCAATGTTTGTAATTATTTTACTGTTTTTGTACAATACATGTATTTCAGTTAAAACGAGTAAATAATCTAATAAAAAGTCTTGTATATATGAATATTTTATCTTTTATATACTTTTCATTAATCACTTTCTCAAGTAAATCCAGATTCAAATTGAGTGCCTGAAAAGCAAAGGGGTCCAAGTGATCTTTTTTTTTAATGAATGGAGATAAATAATGTATTTTGTTACTTTTAATGAAAATTCATAATAGGCATATGTAAAAACAACAAGTGATATCTTCATTCCAGATGTTAGTATTTGAACAACAAATAATTTTCATCGAATTTAATATAAATAGGAAACTTTAAAGTGCATTTTATCAAAAGTTAAGAAAAGTCACTTAGACCCCTTTGCTTCTCAGTCCCTCGATTTCTAATAAATAATTTTGAAACAAAACATTTCTCATTTAATAACCATTACATTAATACAAGGGATACCAATGCATCATCATGCATTGGTATAGCCTTATAAAAGTAACATTAAATATTACTCTCAGAAAAATGTTTAATGTCCTTTAAAATTAAATTTTCAAATTAAAGCACACAGGTTAATGGCGAGTAGTGGCATATGATAGATATTAAACTATTGTTGTGGCATATTTGGAAATCCATTTATGGAATCGATATTAAAGTGCATTTTATCAAAAGTTAAGAAAAGTCACTTAGACCCCTTTGCTTCTCAGTCCCTCGATTTCTAATAAATAATTTTGAAACAAAACGTTTCTCATTTAATAACCATTACATTAATACAAGGCATACCAATGCATCAGGATGCATTGGTATAGCCTTATAAAAGTAACATTAAATATTACTCTCAAAAAAATGTTTAATGCCTTTAAAATTAAATTTTTTAATTAAAGCACACAGGTTAATGGCGAGTAGTGGCATATGATAGATATTAAACTATTGTTGTGGCATATTTGGAAATCCATTTATGGAATCGATATTAATTATAATGAATGTAGTCATATTTGTAACTACAACTCGTATAAATGCACGCTCACGTGTTAATCACTGCATTCAAAAATGTAAATAAAGACAAACCAGAAGTAATGGTATTTAAAAAAAAAAAATTCTATTGAGGTAAAAGATTTTATGTTGATGTTTATTTCAAACAGAAACTTATGTAACGATTATCAGATTGTTTCCATAAAGAAAAAGAAAATCCTCTTCATAAAAAATTTAAAAAAAAAAAATCTAGAAATTATGTAGGATGCAACAATAGAAAATCACTTAAATTGTTCATGCATGGTAACTAATGTAGACATAATAATATCTCATTAAACATAATGATTTCATTTCTTAATGTATATTAATTGTTCCATATATGTATGTTTCTGAAAGGGTAAATTGAAATGTGTTATAATGAAAAAATATTTTAAATTGATATTAGTAGTGAAAAACTCATTAAACGATTATCAGATCATCTTCATAAAAAAACATCTCACGTATACAAAAAAAATCCTGTTCATAGTAATTTTAACAAAATGGTCCTAAAGGTTATATATGATGCACCAATAGACAATCTTATATCATGTATCATAATCGACATATCTTATTCAATATAATGATGTCACTCCTTAATGGTTATTATATTCTGCCATATATGCATGTATCTGAGAGGACTAATTTAAACCTGCATGCTGCAATGGAAAATATTTTAACCTCAATATTTATTATAAAGGAAAAATCTATGTAACGATAATCAGATCGACTGTATGAAGAAATGAAGAAACAACACATATGTGTTGTATATGTGTGCGTGCGTGAGTGCGTGCATGAGTGTGTGTGTGTGATTTGTCGATGGCAAACAAATCATAGGAGGCCTAACTAAACCCCTTACCGTCATCCAATCACGCTAAAACTTGGCAGATCAGTTCGATGTCGATGACAATGCATTCTATCAAATTTGACGGTTGTCACTGGCACTAAAAAGTCACTTTTACAGAATACTAATAAACCAACTTGCCTTCATCCATTCACGCTGAAATAGCATTTAACCAATCATTGAAAGAACTCTTTGCTGTGGCCAAAATAGTTTTAATAAATAATAAAATTGTTTTAATCAGAATAAATAAAAGATATTTGGATATGAGTGCATAAATTCACATTCATTTTTAATGAATAAATTTTGAAAAGTTGCTTACCGCATATTTTTCTGATAGAGATGTTTTTAATATTTAAAATTAGATGCCAGCACCAAGCACACGCTGGCAACAGAAACGGCGCTTTTTTAATGAATATAAAAGATGGCAATGCATATAAAGGATTTATATTAAAAACTTTTTTATGTGTTATATTTTTATATACAATTATCTCATTACTTAATGGATATTATCTTTGACATGCGTATATATCTAAAGAGATGAATTGAATTCTGTATACTGCAATTTTCATCAGAAACTATTTGTGACAGCCTGAGTTATCCGGAAGAAAAATTCCCAGCCCACAAGTAGGTCTGTCATAAGTTTCACAAAGATTTCACGGGTTCTTTCCAATCCTCTTCTCACTTTCCATGGCACGTATCAGAAGGGCTCCTGAAGATATCTTGATAAACGACTTATGTCTTGAACCCACTTCACGCTTTTTGAACCCATCACTAAGCCAAGAGCCGCTATAAGCATCTGCTAGGAGATGGGAGAGCCGCTACAGAATTCGATGCAGTTTTATAGGTAGCGGAGAAACGCATTTCAATCTTTTTATTGTTGAAAAGATACATGATTTTTTTTTTAAATGGTTACTAAGTTGGCAAAATTCACAATTTTTACACGACACTTATGAAAAAAATTTATACTAAATATTAGAAGACACGTCAAAAAACTTAACGAGTTTTTAAGAATTTCAGCACGCTTATTGGGAGATCTAAGTAAGATTTTGTGTTATTGGCATATTACTTTTCATTAATAAAGTACAAAATTAACACTTTTTACTGTACATTTATGAAGAAAATTTATACTAAATGCTAACTAAGAAAACATGGCAAAAGGCTTCGCGATTTTTGAGATTTTAGTACTGTTACTAGGCTCTCTATATAAGCTTTTATGATAATGATATATGCATATTCATTTATAAAATAAAGAATTCTTACTGTTTACATGACAGAAAATATATGCCAAATGGTAACTAAGAGGACATGTCAAAAGACATGAAATTTTTAATAATTACAACACTACTACTGCTCTATCTAGGTAAGCTTTTAGGATATTGACATATACCTATTCATTAATTAATTAAATAATGAATTCACACCTTTTACGTGACGTTTAGGAAAAACATTTATATCAAATGGTAACTAAAAGGTGATCATTGGTGAAAGTTTTCTTTATTCGAGTACAAATTCTGCTTTTGGTAGTTGGTCTTGTTAATTCTTTGGTGGTTCAAGAGCTATCTGAGGGTACCGAAAATTTATTAAAATATTCAAATTTTGAATGCAAAGGCCTCATAAGAAGTCTTTGAATCGAATAATTTCCAGCATGTGTGCCTAACAAGGAAGAAAATCCAGAAAATTTCTAGTAGCTTTTTTGGATTAGTTATAATGGAAACTTTCCTGAACAAGAACTACGAGAGGGATATTCTACTCTGGAACATAGATACACTGGTGTCCAAAAGTTAAGCATAAATTGTAAAATGCGAAAAACATGGAGTAAATATTCGTAAAATTATTCCAAATTTCTTGCGGATATTAATTGGGTGAAGAAGAAACATTGGGTTTATGCAAAACTTTTCAGTCGACTACGTCTTGCGTGAAACACCTGCGCATGTCGGAACGCAGAGATGCCGATTCACGCAGCATAGGCAGTTCAGACAATTTTCGGGCAACTGCTGTGCGAAAGAGCGTTGTTAACCATCAAACAAGGTGAATGATGGCACAAAGACGCCAATTGGATATGTTTGCGAAAGGAAGAATCGTTGGAATGCTGGAATCCGGACGATCACAAACCGAAGTGTCTCGAATTCTGAATGTGAACCAGTCTGTGATCTCAAGACTGTGGCAGAGGTTTCAAAGAACGTGAGATGTTACACGACGACCAGTATCAGGTCGAGCAAGAGTCACAACCCCTCACCAAGACCGATATCTGGTAATTAGTGAGCGACGTCAGAGAGGCAGTACTGCCACATCACTGGGTTCAGCGCTCACAGTAGCCACAGGAATACGAATTTCGAGACAAACTGTTTACAGGAGACTCAATCATGCTGGCCTGTATGCCAGAAGACCAGCAGTTTGCATTCCCCTCACGTCTCAGAAACGCGCTCGTTTGAACTGGAGTTTGAAACATCAACATTGGAGTGTGGGAGAGTGAGCCAATGTGATGTTCAGTGACGAGTCCCGGTTTAGTCTGAGTAGTGATTCTCGTCGGGTAACGATATGGAGAGAACGTGGAACACGTTTTGAACCAAGAAACATATCGGAAAGACATCATTTTCCATCAAGGGGAGTAATGGTATGGGCAGGCATCATGGTGGATGGCAGCACAGACCTCCATTTCTTTGACACGGGGTCTGTGACTGGTCAAAGATACAGAGACGAAGTTCTTGAGCCTTATGTTCGCTTGTTTCGAGGTGCTGTCGGTCCTAACTTCATATTCATGGATGATAATGCGCCATGTCACCGAGCGGTGCTGGTTGATGACTTAATTGAAAAGGAAAACATCCAGCGCATGTCGTGGCCTGCCAACTCCCCTGATTTAAATCCTATCAAGCATGTATGGGATATGCTCGGGAGACAAATTGCAGCCCTTTCGCACCCACCAAGCTCCGTTACAGAACTGAAGAGAACTCTCCAAGAAGCTTGGAACCATTTGAGTCCACAACTCATTCATCATCTCATAGCAAGTATGATAAATCGCTGTGCAGCGTGCCTAGATGTCAGAGGTGACCACAAGCCTTATTAAACTGCAGCATTAGTATTTTATTTAATGTTTTCTTTCACTTTTTCTTTAAAGTGTGAACCCTTGCTATTCTCAGTTTCTTTCAAACTGCTACTTTGGATAATAAAATTAATTATTATCGTTCCTTTGATTTGCTTCCTTATTTTATAACCATTTTACACTCGTATATCACGTTTCCCGCCATTCTGATGTACAGTTCCTTTTTTATTCACATAATTATCAATTATGCTTAACTTTTGGACACCAGTGTACATCGTGATTCAGAATATGGAAGAGTGCTTTCTAGGAAAATTTGCAAGGGGAAATCACCCCACATTTGTGTCTCGAATGAAGGAAATACAAGAAGTTGTGTTGGATATTTTCTGACTCAAAAGCTACATGAGGGCTATACAGTACCAAAACATCATTATATCAAGATATGTCTGAAGGGGGAATTCATTCTGATGTGATCTTAAGGAGAAGTGCTCCGCATTTGCGTCTTTCAAGTAAGAAAACTCGTATTACTCCTACTAGTCTGCCCGACAATCAACTAGAGATCATTTTCCACAATCATCGTCGTGTCTACTTACCAATGTCAAAAGCCAAAATTCTAGTAATCCAACCCGAGTCCATTCGCATACTTATCTTAAATACTTAGACTACCAACGGAATACTTAAATCCTACAAAATGAAATATAAACACCAATGGGGTTTTAACAATTCTCATTGAATATTGTAAAACTCTAAAACTCATTGAATATTGCCTCAGTGGTTCAGAGCATTTGCTCGTAAGATATTTCTTGTAGTTTTTTCTTTTACCTAGACCTAATGATTCCAGCTACAATAGTAGTACCAGTGGACTCATTGTCCCAACCCTATAAATCCTTCTCCAACATTATATGATCATGATCAAGTATCACTAGCCAACATAGCCTATATAACACATTTTTTGAAAAAAAAAAAACTAATCCCAAATCCTAGAAAACAATAGAATTAAAAAAAAATCCCAATGTCCTAGAAAAAGTTTTTATTCCCTTGTAGAATATTATGCCTTCGATTTTTCCGGTAATCCGAAATTCTGGTAATTAAACCCGAATCCATTTGCATACTTGGTTTAAGTTATGTGTGAGTACCACGTGTTCAAAAAAGTTCTTGTAGAAGTTTATATAACTCTTGTAGAATATTATACCTTCGCTTTTTTTCTGGTCATCCAAAATTATGAAAATCTAACCCTAATCCATTTGAAAACTTGGCTTAAGTTATAATTGTGTGTCATATGTTCGACAATATCTTAGTGGAGGTTTCTATTATCTTGTAGAATATTATGCCTTCGATTTTTAAAAAGAATTACTATTAACCCCACAAGGGCTCCAGCATATACAGGGTGTCTCTAAACTCATGGTACAAACGCTAGGGGGTGATAGAACACATCAAGACGAGTAATAGTAAATAGGAAACCAAGGGTCCCAGACGTATTCCAAGGAGATAGGCGCCATCAAAGTTTAGGGTCCCAAATTGCAAATGATCATAAAAAAGGGAAAAATAAGTCAATTTATTTGCGGTTTTCGCTGAAATCATTCTTTATATTAGTATTTTCTTTAAAAAAAAATTTAAAGAAAAAGTTCTATACACACACTAGTTGCACACTCGAATCAGTGGCTTTTATGTTAGCGAAAATTTGCATAAGCGTTCCTCTTCTTCCCCATATCACATTTTTATGTTTTTCTTCCAGAAACCGCTGCCGATTATTCCAATTATGAGCTCAAAATTTAAGTTAAGGTCTGAGCTTTAGCAAACATTTAAAACAGTTTTTTAAAAAAAACGGTAAAAAAGTAGTTTTTCTGTACTCCAAAGTCTAGAGCGCCCTCTACCGACAATTTTAGAACTTTGTCTTTAAAAAAAATTTTAAAGAAAATACTAATTTAAAGAATCATTTCAGCGAAAACCGCAAATAAATCGACTTATTTTTCCCTTTTTCATGATCATTTGCAATTTGGTACCCTAAACTATGATGGCGCCTATCTCCTTTGGAATACATCTGGGACCCTTGGTTTCCTATTTACTATTACTCGTTTTGATGTGTTATATCACCCCCTAGCGTTTGTACCATGAGTTTAGAGACACCCCGTATACCTATCTGTTAGTTTATAACATTAATTAGTTTGATGAGGGTGTGTATTGAGTTAAAAGTATTACTCCCAGCAGTTAATACGTCTCGGTATCTTAAACCAAACACACAAAAATTCAAAACAATTTATCTCCTACCAATTCAAAATCAATAAATTATTAGGCATTCAGGAAACATATTATAGTTGTTTATATTATAAACACTTTAATAATATTTATGTAGTTTTTCCTTTTCTTTTAAATTATTTAATAAGTTATTGTTTTGTATCTTATATTCAAATACAGAAATCAAAGTATAATACTTTTGAAATTCTTGGAAACGCATATCATATTGACATGTACTGATTAATTTAAAAATGCATTAAAATATAATTTGGTTAGAGTAACTATTTAGTGTTGTTTAATTTAACGTTTATGAATAATCTAATATTTCAGTATTTACCTTTTAGTCTAAATAATTGGATTGTGCCTTTATAGTCAAATAAATTTGTAACTTTTATCCATTCCCTTTCATGTCAGCAGTATGTTTCTTTAAAACAGATTTAAATTCAAATTCATTAAGCATATAATTTATAACCAGATTTAAATTCAAATTCATTAAGCATATAATTTATAACCAGATTCCATTTTAATCCCTGAAATGTATGAGTTTAATCAAAGTATTTTTATACGGAAATAAAAAAAAATATTAAAAAAATTCAGACAATATAAAAATTACAAATATGGCATTGTGCATTAATAGTATTTAGATTATACTGAGTGACTGAATAATTTTCAAAAAAGTAACTATATTTATGCCACCATGTCTGAAACCAAAAGCAAATATTTTTCAATTGCCTAAATAGTTGGTAATTGCATAGGCGAAGGCAGAATTATTTTCAGGGAAAGGAAGGCGGTAAGTTTTTTTTTGGTTTCAATCTTGATTTTGCAATTGGATATCGTAATGAAATTTTTATTAATAGTTATGTATTAAATTTCTTATAAATTGAATATTTTAAAATCTATATTATACTTCGATTTCCAGTAAATCATACAACTTTTCTTAATATTTCTGATTTTCAGTATCCAGGGTGGGGTGAAAAAACACCCCTTTCACCTCCCTGGGAGCCCCCAAGGGTATTTAAATGACTAATAAGCTTTGATATCCTTTTACGTATCAATCTTAATTTTAGCTTGATTTACAAACTAACTTTATTCATACTAGATGGCAGCACCTGTCATTTGGTCACTGGGCGCTACAAATGAACAAAATATCTACAGTTGGGCCTAACAATGCAGACCTTCTAATGCATGGACCCATTCATGACTCAAACTCATCATTTATTTTACAGTCAAATATATGATTTTTTTAAATAATTCGACATAGATTTCCAAAATGACATGCAAAAATTTAAAATATCAAATGCTGTATATGATGCTGCAAGAATTATGCAAAAAAAAATCCAACTGTCGTTGCTCAACCTATTGGTCTGTTAGTAGATCCAAATAAATGTAAGACATAACAATAAATGTTATTTTCAAGACACGATGAGGTGCAACTTAAAGACTTCTACATCAATTCAATAAGGTCCTACACCTTATTGGCAGCAATGCTGTTTATGCTAAATGTAGGAACATAGGCCAAAGGCCAATCCCGATGTGGGCCATTGTAGATTGACCTTTGTTACGGATCTTGACAAATCTCGCCCAGTGCTGGATAAACTATACTGAAAGTTTTGAAAAGTTGATGTAGAAAAATATTTTTTTATAGGAAAGGACGAAAGCGTAAAAAACATGTTCTGTAATGGTTTTGACATTTTTTATTTAAAAAAAGTCATGTATTTTGAAACGGTGCCCTAGTTTCGCCCAGGACTTCAATTTTGCTTCCATTGACATCCAGAACTCTTGTTTCTAGGGCTGGATCAAGCAGTTTCGCAGCCCCGGGCAAAAAAGTAAAATGGCGCTCCTTTATAACAAAAATTAAAAGAGATAACCTAAAATTTTCCCGCCCTTAGTAATGTAAAATAAAACGTAAGCAAAAAAATTGGTAGTAAAAATGTTGAAGTATTGATTTGCCGAAAATACAAATTTCTTGATTTATGATTTTGGCTCTAAACTGAAACTAAAGTAGCACAGTAAAAAAAAAAAAAAGGCACAAATCTAGTATATAATTATAAAATGCATAATGCATATTTTAAAAAGAGAGTAAAACAAATTATAGAACAACTAAAATTAAAAACCTAATTATTAAAAAAACAGTTAAACTTAAAACTGATTTTTTCTCACTCTCAATTCTGATAATTTTTTGACATCAATTTCTTCAGTTAGCTCATGCTCAATGGCTAATGTTGTCAAGCCATTTAGCCGATCCTCGATAGCTGTAGAGCGTATTTTTTTTTTTTTTTTTTTTTAATTAACATAAATTTGGAGAAACTTCTTTCTCCACTTGCCACACTTATTGGGAGAGCAAGCAAGTTTCTTAAAGTTATACCGAGATTTGGAGCAAAATCCAGCTTTGAAATGAACTTTAAAATATCAATTGGACTCTCTTTTTTGTTTAGTAAGGCCAAAACCTATACTATTTCATCTGCCAGGTCCAACGCGTTTATATCTGACGAATTCTCACCAGTTAAGACTATTTCTAGATCTTTACAATATTTTAGTAAGTCGTTTTGAGAGGTGTCTTTAAAGTGATAAATATTGTATACAAACTGGAATTAGTTGATGTGGGTACTGATCAAATCAAACCTGGATTCAAGTGCATTGATAGCTTGGTCTAATGGTGAAAAAATGAAACTCTACTTTACATTTCAAAGTAGGATCCTCTATCGGATCATCTCGTGTCTCATAGCCAAAATTAACATTTCTTCTTCGAACTTTATGACGTGGCTGGGTAAGCTCAAAATTAACCGGTATGTCAATTTCGTCGGTGAGCTATCGAGCATCGCAACGCCATTTCATTAAAGGCCGTATCCAATCCAAGATCTGTAGCGATGTGCGCTAACGGGAGTCGAACCAGTGACTCCTAGATCAGTGGACAGGCGTGATAACCACTAGGCAAAAGTAATCACTAGTGCCTAGGTGTTGTATCTGTCTTTTATACACGATACCACCACATAGCCCCTTCCCAGTGAGTCGTAAATGGAGTTGATAGATGGCAGCATGATTCAGTTGTCCGGTAGTCACCAATGAAACAATGTGCGCTAACAGGAATCGAACCAGAGACTCCCATATCAGTAGACAGGCGTTTTACCCTCTAGACAAAAGGGACCACTAGTGCCTAGGTATTGTATCTGTCTTTTATACACGAGACCATCACAGATCTTTGAAAAAATCTTTACAATTTTTCAAGAGTTCCATAGCAGATGGTAAGTCATAGTCTTTTCTCAACAAGAGCTTACTTATTGGATTGATACAATTTAAGATTTTGTACGCAATTACAATGGAGCAAATAAGAACTTAAATCGTTTTACTCAACTTTATAGTACAGAAGCCTCAACTCTTATAGAGTTGCCAATCTCCGAATTATTACAAACAGCAAATAAAGCATATCCCTCCTAATTGATACCTCAGTGGTTTTAATGCATCTATACTGCTTTCCCAATGAGTATCACTTAGGGGTTTCAAAGTTAGTCCCAGAACATATTTATTTAATAGGGTCCATCGAAAAGTTGATGAGGGAAAATTTTTGGTTCGCTTTTGGATTTGGTCTTTAAACACAAAAACTCTACTCATCTTTCAAAACATGTTTTTATTCAAAAACTACATACCTCAACCTTTTTATGTCGTTCGCATGCTTGAGGATTTTTTAAGTGAGTGGGTACATACACTTAAAAGTTCGTAAAACATATTAGAAGCAAATTTTATTGAAATTGCACCAATTAAATTTTTACAAGTATTCAAATGAATCTTGGTTTAATCATTTTCTTCAGAAAATAGTTAATTTTACAGCTCATTTGCCACTTCCCAAGGTTGTCGCCCTGGGGCAGGGGGCTTACCGACTTCCCCCCCCCCCCACGCTCCCCCCTACTATCGGCCCTGCCTGTTACCGACATTGCACAATATTGATGTGCTACCTGTATAGCCGTATGTCTCTTATCGTGGTACCTGGTGGGAGTTTTCCCAGTTTCTTCAATCTCGAAAAGCAATTTGCCTTTGAAATATCTAAAAGAAGACATTCCCTTTTCACACACAGACTACTTTCTGTGATACAGTTCTTGATCGAACGATCCAGCGTACCAACCTTTACAACCACCGTGGGACATTGTGATAGTCCTCATTTGAAATGTTTCGAACCTTTTTCGATCCCCTTAAAATTAGTTAATCGCGATCGAAACAGTTTACTTTTTCTATGCTTGCTCTTATTGACATTTGTACCGAATTTCATTGTGACTACATTGGAGGTCGGACATATTCTTTTTTTGGAAAAATTTCGATCCCTTAAAATTAATAGAAAGTGGAATATCCTACTTTTTCTTTACTTTCCCTTCTTGACAGTTGTACTAATTTTAAGAGTTATTACTACATTGGAAATGAGCCATTGGGATAATCTTCGTTTGGAACGTTTCGACTCCTTAAATTAGGTAATTTGAAAAAGATTACATTTTCTATGTTTGAACTTGTTGATATTTGTACCAAATTTCATTGTTGTGGGTATATAGGAAGTGGGAGAATTAGTGATGAATGAGTGAGGGTTTTGGACTTTTATATATTGAGATGAAAACTCTGTCAATTTGAGTAAAGATTTAGCTTTTTAGTTAAATGTATATGAGAAGCATGAGAGGCTAAAAATCGCTTAAAGCAATTATCTTTTCACCTCTCTAAGATATATCCAAAATATTATATTTTTAAATGTATTCCTAATATTTCGCTGTCAAAAGTTCTTATTTAACCATGGTTGGAAAAGATTTTTTAGAAAGAAAACAAAAATTACAATATAAATTTTCCTCGACTTACTGGTGATATATAGCACCTAATGAGATGTCAAATGTATCAACATTCCTACCATTAATGTCAAGAAAACGTCCAGTATTTGAAAAGATTAGAGAAATGGAATCAATAATAATTCTAACATGTCTTCTTACGTCCTCGCGTCCTTCAAAGTAATTAATAAAAAGATCTTCGTTTTAATCTTTGTTATTAGCCAGACTGGACTATACTAAGATGACCGTTCATCAACTGTTCATTTTAAGAAAAAATATGTATGCCTGATTCTCTGTTGAGTACACGAGACATTTTAGTTCTTTTTTCCACTCGTAAACAAATTAGAATTCTAAAAAGCTAGAATTAAAGAACCTCGTCCATATAGTTTTTATCCATGAAACGTCATTTGCAAGAAAAGGTTACTTATTTTTCAATTTGAAATAAATATTAGAAATCCTTTCCCTGAGTTAATTGATGCATATGACAAGTGTTATACAGATCTCTTATTTTCTATAGACTTCTTCTAAACTACTAATCTCCTATTCTTATTTCTGGATATCTCATAAGTAGCTTCTGCTCTGCATGTAGGTAAATCACCACCATATTGACCTTCATCTAAACTTTATAATAGATTGGTTGCCAACAGAGGCTAACTAGTTTGCGGAGCCGGAGAGATACTAACACAGATCAATATGGGTATTTCTACTGATTATCACAAGAATAGCTCTCACCACAAAGTCTGTTGTTGTCTATTGTCGCGGAAACAAGACTAACCCAATTTTTCAAGGAGGATCCTGGAGCCATATATACTATTGCCTTATTGTAACCTTTTTGGACGCCAATACTATACATGCACATCACTATCCAAAATCAACGAGTATCGTTTCTTTAGTGACCTATACCAACTAGACTATTTGGCGGAAACTATTCTCATGATAAACAGAAAATAAGCCTCACTCGTTTAAAAATTATACAATTATAATTCTCAGCAAGTTTTTGAACTTTTGGAGGCCATTGAACTTTTTATAAATTCAGAATGCCTTATTTTTTGTATGTGTGTGGTGAAATTGTTGATAACACTTTATAAAATAATTTTTGACAATGCATAAATAATCTAGTATAAATTTATTCAAATAACTTAATAACTTCACACAACTTATAACATAATACATCAAAACAATTCTTCTTATTTTAAGGAATAATCTCTTATCTGAGTAGTATTAAAAATATAGCTACAAGATAGTCATTTCAAAGAACTAAAACTTAGTCAAAAATAAAAGATTTTTCTACCTATCAGGGAATAGTCACAATATACATTCTCAATATTTTTCCTGATTTTGAAAAGGAAAAATAATTATTAAAATAGGTAAATACAAAATAAGGCAGTTTCATTCATAATATATAATAAATAGTATATTTCAATCACAAATATCACGAACGATCTTTACACTATCTTTAAAAATCGTATAAAGTAATTATTGAGATTAAAGCATTGTATCTAACTTGACGGAACAAGTAAAATATAATTATGTGATGAATATGAAATGATTTTAGTGAAAACTAGTAAAATATTACAAGATTTTTCGATGATGATTGTCAATAATGATTCCATTCTCTACAGGATTGTCTTTCACATGTTTATGTGCTTAAGCATCAAGCTTTCTGTAGCAGTTCAAATATCACTCTCCAAAAGAGAGATAATGTTTAAATAGATTGATTCATCTACCATAAATGCGAATAGTTTAGTGATATACTTTCTTCACTTGCATGGATTCTTTGGTGCCTAGCTCCAATGGAATTTCAATTCAAGGATCACTAAGGCATAAGTCAGCAACCAGCGCAAAATGATCTGATGGATATCTGTAAGAAGGTACTCTTCCTTCACCAATGTCTTCAGAAGTAGGAAGTTGAAGAACAGAGTCCACTTTGAAAGAATTTTGTGTAAAGAATATGTAATCGAGTGTCTGGCAGTATTCACCATCTTCCCTAATTTTCCATGTCGTATAGGGAGGTTCCACCATTTTGTTACTTAAGTACCGGTATGCACTATCTAATGGATACGTATCATCACTGATTAATGATTGATATACGGGTTCTGAAGGATTTGCGTTGAAGTCTCCTGTTATGATGACAGGATAGCTGCCACTATACAGTCTGATGAAGTCCATTAGATCTCTACCTTGTTCCCTTCGCATGGTCGCTAGGAGAGGACCTTGCCGAGCCTTCAGATGTGTGGTTGCAATATAAAAGACAGAGTTATCTTTTATTTTCCTACAAAAAATACACCATTTAAGTTAGCGTAAAAAATTGAAAAACTTTAAAATTCAAAATTTGGTATTTGATTGAAATTTTAAATTTCAATTTAACCTTATCTACACTATTTTTAGGAGTGCAAACTTCTGAAATAACTGACGAGCGTGACTGAATAACTGAAGAGAAAACTGATCCGTAACCTTTATAACAAACATTTAAATTAATCGCATAGATATACAAGCACAATTTGCAGTTATAAAGAAGATGCACATTTATGGCAAAGTAATTACAAAAGTTCTAAGTCGAAAAACACCAAAACTAACAAGTGTTGAATATATGTAACTTATTGTATTTGAAAAGTCATTTGCAAAAATTTGAACAATTCTTTTTAAAAAAATTATTATTTATTTTAGTTGTAATTTCCTCATGTAATTTCTCAGTAGTATGCGCACAAAATTTTATAAAATTCTGTAGACAGCATTATTTTATGTATGGAAACGGTGTTATCCTAACAAACTAGCTCTAAAACTCGTAATATTTAAACACTTATGTAACATTCTATGGTGGTTAATGTATTAAGATGTTACGATTATGAAAAATTTTATATTTATAAAAGAAGCCGATTAATTGTGGAGATAATCATCCGATCATTAGTGCAGTCAAAAATTTGTCATCGCAACCAAGGAAGAGAAACAATTGATAACAGACATTGACTAGTGAAAAAGCGCGTATTATTAGTTTAGTCAGCAGGATTGTGGAAAAGTTAAAACCGAATGAGCTTCGTGACGCAATATTAAATATTAGGTAGATAGCTACTGTGTGAAGGTTTTGAAATATATTGATATGAGGAAAATAATAACAACTGAAGTGACGCAAGCTTGTGAGAAAGTAATTTTAAGAAAAAGGTTGAACGGGACTTTAATAGATATATTTTTCAAAGGATTTCATGTTGGTGGTCGTACGAAATCAAGGTATATTACCTCAGTTTGCATAATATGACGACTTGATTGGATTGATACCCCCACACCTCCAAAGACCTAGTCTTGGTATCCAGGAGTTCAAACTTCGTCTCGTTTATGAAGATAGCACATCCATCCGGTCCATTGTTTTCAGCAATGTAGAAGCAGGGAGAGTCTGGTTTTGGGAAAAACACCCCTCGGAAACCTAGAGGGCCAAGTGTGCTTTTGAAAAACTGATAGTGGTCCACTTCTTGAAAGCAGGCGATGTCTGGACGGGTAGACACTATTTCTTCAAGTAGTCTCCATCGACGTGTGTACCAAGATAAGGCATCCAAAGGACAAGCAACAAATTTGTCAGTTGAAACAGCAAGGGCTGTAATTAAGATACAAGATTAAGATTAAATTGATAATTTATATTAAACTAGTTGAAAAGGAAATAATTAGTCGGATTGGATAGTTTTATTGCAGTTTTAGTTGAGATATCGGTTAGAGGTGTATGAATAAAATATATAGTTTTGGCGATGACGCAGTTGGCCCAAATTACCAATAAATATTTTATGTACTATCCAACTGGGCATGATTTCATTAAATTTAGAAATTGAGCGATTCCCACTTATTACTTTTCACTTTATCTTACCAGGCCAAGCGGAAACGATAAAAGAGTTGAGCTTTTATCTGACCTTAATTAAGGTTTGAAGACTACGCATCACTAACTATTAGTTTGAAATTCACAAAGTATATATACTTATAGTTTATTAGCATTTAACTGCAGCTATAGTTCATTAACATTCAGCTAATGCAATAATTTATTAATATAATTTATTTTCTAACTATGCTGGTTTCAAAAATCATTTGTATATATTCCCAAAAGAAAAAAAAATTATTTGACTATGAATAGAGAAAATATTAAATATTGGTTCTTACCTTGCGACAGGATATTCCACTGCATGACTCGTATTTTCGAATCGTCAATTTCACAGCCACCTTGAGGCGAACATGTCACTGCTTGGAATTTTCGAACTATCTTGGAAGGCAGTGTTGACAGTTCTTCCTCACATCGCAATCGAAGATCATCCCAAGTCAATGAGGAGGGCAGTCGTAAATCATTGTCAGCTGTATCATCGTTCAAGATTTTCGGCGCAGATGTGAAACTGCCCATCCTAAAAAAATAATTTAATTATAATGAGGGATAGGCAAATGCTAGCAGCTGTAAGATTTTAGGAGAAGATTATAAATCATCCCATCCATGAAAGAGGTATGTACAATCTGTCTATCACAAGAATAGCTCCAGCCAAGAAGTCTAGAGTTGTCTGTTGCCGTGAAAACAAGACTAGTCCCATTTTCCATGGGGAATCCAGGAGAACGAAATCAACATTGGCTTGTTGATCGCCTTGATGCGTATCACCAATATTCCGTAAATTATCAAAAAATGTGCAAGTAAAAAATTTCTCACTACCAAGACGAATGTAATACTGTAACCTTTTAGGCCGCTAATATTCTGCATGCAGCACCCCCATTTTAAATCAACAAGTCTTGTTCCTATAGCAACCGCCACCATCTAAACTTTCTGGCGGGAGCAATTCTCTTAGACAGACAGTATATATGATGGAGTAGGATAGACCGACAATTTTTTTTGTTTCTGAAGATCCTTTCAAATCAAGCTAGTAAATATGATTTACACTTCCCAGCTATTAACCTATACTTGAACATTTTTCAGTCATTATAGTCATCGGACTACCTCAGTTAGTAACGTCATAGACAACTAACGTCACTGACGATGTTTAGCAAGTAACGATTGGTAAATTTTTTCCAATTCAGGCTATGAGATACGAAGCTATGAAGCTAAGATGTCGTTAGTATGCCATGTCGTGTATGTTTTTCGAAACTAAACATAAACTTGCCTTATTCGTAAAATATTTTTAAACATACAAAATATCTTCTTTAAACAATAATTTTTACCCCCATCTTCAACGCTTTTCCCCAATATGCAATTTACGGCAGTTTTAAATCAGAATATTAAGTAAAATTCGAAGTTTTTGTTTTAAATTTAGTCGACAATTGTTCACTTCAAGTTGCAAGTCGTTGACCGTGGACAGGTAAGGCAATGCCACACCTCCTTTTCCCACGTAAAATTTCACTAACGACCTTGAAAAGAACCACGTGCTTGCCAAAGAAAATAACTAGTTTCGGAAATGTACAGAATAGATAGAATGGACAGAGATAAAAGTTTAGCTCGTATGTCTGGCCGGCGTCAAAGCATTTTAAACTTGTATTTAAAATTATTTGATATTTTTGTATTAATTCTTTAATAATACAAGGCGTTATTAAAAAAGCTGTCGGATTATAAACAATGTAATGATAAAATGCAAATAAGTTACTCCAATTAGAAATTAGTAAATATTTTTCTTACTAATAAACTCAAATATTTCAGTTTAAAAGAAAAGCATTATTCTATCCGAATAATCATGATAAATATATATAATAAATGTCAAAATATAAAAATAATGCTATATTTTCAATCTATGTTGATAACAATGTATATAATATGCATCATAAGTTTAATTGAAATATATTTACTAGTTTAATTTCAAGATCAAATATTTCGACACCAATTTCCCCACCTTCTGAATTCAATAACCTGTATACCCTCCATAGTGTATCTCGTTTGTTTTTTATTTGTTTTTTTTTCGATTCGTGTTACTATAACTACTTATTCATTGTCTTCTGAAGTATCAGAAAAAAAAATTACGTAAAGTTAATTAAATAAAAAATTTCTCCATGGAAACGTTATTTACAAGTAGGTACTTAAACCACAGACAGTTCGTGTCCGTATATTCGGCTCTCCTAATAGTCAGTTTGGATCAGGAGCCTTTCTCTACCTAATATACCTAATGGGTCATTTTTTACCTTAATATCTTCCGAAGTATTGCTTTAAAATGTATGAATTTTTACTCCAAGTATAAAATATAAGTAATAACTCATTAACAAAATTTAAGAGGAAAATAAGTAATAGTCGTTTTTTATATTTTTTAAAGTTTCATAAGATAATTTATAAAATCTTTTAAGTGTAGCATAAAAGAACCCAGTTATTTTCTCATAAGATTCTTTAATTAATTCAATTATTGGTAAAAAAAAATCCTGTTAAAAATCATGATTGTAAAATTTCTTCTACAGACATTGGAGCCAAACAAATGAGCATTAGCAGATACAAGTTGACAATCCCTCTTAAAAAAGACAACATTTCAGCTATCACATCCAAACAACTTCCACCTCCATACCACCTCCATATAACGCGCACATATTAAAAAACTTATCGCTCCTAAATACTCATTTGAATTCGGACAGTTTTATTACTATTATAATTTCATACGATAGCAATATGTTTGGGATAGGATGAAACCAGTTGAATCGCAGATATCAGAAACACTCAATTGTTGTTGAAGCACTGCAATGCAGAACTCTATTGAATATTGAAGTATCAAAAGGCGGCAATCCGCCACTCGACTTGGTGTTTTAATAAAGTACAAGAATCATACGATATTAAAACTCTGGAGAACTAACATTCATGCATTGGTATGTGACGACTGAAACCAGTTGAATCTCAGATTTCAGAAACACTCAATTGTTGTCGAAGCACTACAATGCAGAACTCTATTGAATATTGAAGTATCAAGAGACAGCAATCCGCCACTCGACTTAGTGTACTAAGAAAGTATAAGAATCATACGAGATTCTGGAGAAAAATAGATGCTTTTCTTCCAAACTAATTTCAAAACACTTAGTGAAAATAAATAACGTAACTTGTGTCCTCTTTCTCTTAAACAGGACTGTGAAAAACTCGTCACAAATGAATCAAATGACGTCTGTGCCGGTTGTGGTGACATTCTCCCACCCCGGAAGTATAGAAGTAGATTTCTAGCCCACAACAAACAAAACCCACAACTTATTGTAATATCCTAGAATACTGCTGTAGGGTTCTAAGAGCATTGTATAGATTTTTTCGAAAGTATATGAATAATTATTTCTTTTTATAAAATACTATTTGTTAAACAGAAAAATTTAACAGAAAAAGCATGTTTTACTTCATAATATCTTGAAATCTAATCTTGAAAGGGTTCAGACTAAATTTATGCGTTATCTTTATTATAAGGGTAACCATTATAATTCTCATGATCTCTCCTCTTCTTTCCTCCGCAATTTCTTCAGCATCCCCAGTTTAAAATCTAGACGTGAGCTTTCTTGTGTTTCTTTCTTTTACAAAGTCCTTAATAATTTTATTGATTGCATTGAGGTCCATAATTCCATCAAATTTGCTGTACCAACCAATACTCGTAGTCAAAATTTATTTATTACTGTTTTTACCAAATATAACTACATTGACAACTTTTGTTTGTATAAATTTTATAGAATTTTTAATTCGATTTTTGATGATTTGGATATTTTTAATGTATCTTTTTCTATGGTTTAAGGCTAAATGTCTGCTGGTTTTAAATGTGCAATCTTGTTTTGTTACTATTGTTTGCTTGTTTGTAGTGTACTATTCCTTGTGCACTTTAAATGGAATTTTTTTCTGTAGTGTGCTTTATAATAATAAATAAATATTTAAAGCATTAATTTGTCCTCCCAAAAAAAAAGCTGCGATCATTTTTGGCTATTTGACGGTATCCGAAGTCTTAACATGGCTAATTTATACCTTACAAGATAAATTTTATTTTTGAAGGCAAATTTATTATGACTGCCAACTCAGTACATCATAAAGTACTAACCAGGTGGTTTTTTAACACTTTGTCTCTCAAGCTTATTATAACTAGTCAATTATGTTCAGAGTTCGTGATTGAAAGTCAAGCTGTTAAAGTAAACTGGCCCACATTTGCGTCACGAATGGGAGAAAAACGATATTAGCAGACAGCCGATAATCGACGCGAGAGCATTTGTGTCAATCACTACTGGGTCTAATTGAAAAAGCAATGCGCCGATAGGAAATTGTATTTGAGTCATCTCACGTGCTGTACGAATATTCTGACTCTGAGCCACGAGTTCGACGATGGAATGATGGGATAAAATAGACATTTGAAATGTTATGCAGTGCCTTTCAGAAAGGAATCCTTAACTTTGAATGATATAACTGCAAAAAATTGAGAAATAGAAAAAAAAGTAGTATAGATAGATATTGAATTTTAAAAACACCGGTTTGCAAAATTGATTAATGGAAGTAAATTTGATGACGGGTGCTAATAGTTTACCGATGCAGTACATTTTCATTTCGATGGATTTATCAAAAGATAAAACTGGTGGATATGGGGCACTGAAAACTCGTCCGTGGTCTAATGGTTTACCGATGCAGCCCATTTTCATTTCGATGGATTTATCAAAAGATAAAACTGGTGGATATGAGGTACTGAAAACTCGTTTGTGTCTTGCAAAATAATTTTACTCTGAAAAAGTTACCTTTTGGGCTGCACTATCCAGTAAAAGGATCATAGAGTCCTTTATCATGAGGGAAACAAATTCATTCAATATATTTAGATTTTGCAATTTGTTACCACATTTTATTATTGCAACTAATTTTGCAAGCCTGCGTATTTAAAATTCCATAATTGTCTATCCAATATACCACTTGTCTCCTACTCTTTTGCAAACGTGTTATTTCAAAGTTAGGAAGTCCCTTCTGAAAACCCTGTTCTAATAACAATGTTTATATATATATATATATATATATATATATATATATATATATATATATATATATATATATATATATATATATATATATATATATACAGTAAAACCCCTATTATCCGAGCCCCGGTTATCCGAGTTTCCGCTTTAACCGAGCCAGATAATATTTCTTTAATTTTTTTTTACGTCTGATATTTTCCTTTGTCAAAACTAGTACCGAAAAAAAATTGGTACTTGATCTCTCAAACACTCAAGCAAACAAAATGTTTACATTCCTTTTCATTGTATAACACTGCTCCTCCTATCGCGTCGCTAAAGGTCTTAGGTAAGAGAACTCTTTAAGCGTTACTATATAGTATTAATTGCATGTGGTTTACCTATAGTATAACATTTGTACTTGTTAAAACATACATTTAAACCGATACGATTTATTTTATTTTTAATTTTCGCTTTAACCGAGTTTTTCAGTTATCCGAGTTGGTCTTGGTCCACATTAACTCGGATGATCAGGACTCTACTGTATATACATATTCATAAAAACGAAAACGTGAAATATTTTGCCAACAACTGATAAAACATTAAGGAATGTTAATTTTCTCATACAAATTAAAAATTTTATTCCATATGATAATTGTTAATTATATACTATCAAATGATAATTGTTAACTATATACTACCACATGAAAGGTAACCCTATTTTCCTTCGGGTGGCGGTGAGTAGTGTGTCAAATACACCGGTTCACCTATTCGTAAGTTGCAGGCAGCCCCGCAGACTTCCGGGGTGAAATGGAGTCAGACACTTTCTTCCTTCATTTGTTAGAGTTAATCTCGTCGAGTATGTTTTGGTGCCAATAAAAAGTGGACATTTAAGTCTATACGTTAAATCAAAAATACTTGTTTTATGCCAACATCCAACGGTCATTTCTGTTCAAAAAACAATTCCAACTAAAATGCTTTTATAACTCTGACAAAATAAAACATTTTTGTCAGTTTATAGGCAATTGTAATCGTATAGACACAGTTTAAAGTCGGCAATCGTAATGCAGTCGTATCTTTTCAGTGAAAAAGCTATTAAATATTAATCAACTGTTACTACTATAATCTCATGATGATAAAAATAAGACTTGACATCAAGCGAGTTTGGAGAGATGATTACTTCATAATTCAATTAAAACATAATTTTAACTATATTACTTTTTCAGTCAAAGTAAAATATTTTATCAGTTTACAGATCGGCAATCGTAATGCCTTCTTATCCCTCCATTGAAGAAACTTTTAACTAGTAATCAACAGCTAGTATAATTAATACGACATGATGATAACATTTCAATTACATAACTTTTAACGAGCTAAGGATCATGATTACTTCATAATTCAAACCGTAGTATCACTCATTAACTGAAAAGGTTTTTGAGTACATACACTTGCTTCAATTACATTAATTATAGTCAATGAGATTGCTTAACCTTGAACCTTGATGGAGTTTTGTTTACAACGGGATTTACGTAATCAATGACTGAGTACCTGCCCGGATTAAATTGGAGAATATAAAACTTTTGGTTTGCGAATGACAATAAGAAATGTTATGTGTTGTAGGTCTATGTTAAATACATAGACCAGAACTAATCTGACAAAACATTAGCTGCATATTATAGCATACATGCATGGATCCAGAGTCGGAGAGGATCACCCTTCCAACAATTCAGAGATTGTAAGATAAAAAAAAGAAAAGAATAAGAAAACAATGCGAATAAGTGCAGTAAAAAATTATAATTTTAAGGAACCAAAAGTTTAAAAAATATATCGTTGACTCAAAGTGAAAAGTGCAAACTGCTATTTGGTAATGTGTACAAGACAGCTATCAAACAGTTTTTAGTTCCAATTGAAGGTGAGCTTACTACTTTTGTGTAACACTGATTAACCACGCATTTATTTCAGTGATCAAGTTACAGTTTTTACTAATGTAAGGGAAGGGCTTCTTTCCCCATTTTCAAATACACCAAAAAGGGATAAGACCAAAAGTAGAATTATCTCTTTTTTTTTTACGCTAAGATAACGATTTATATATTACACATAAATGTTTCTAATAAAATTCTAAAACAAGTGAAAATAGATTTAATTTTGTTTAAAATTTATGACAATCAAGATCTAAAAAAAGTACAACCTCGCCTCTTCAAAAATTATTATTAAAGAAACCTTTGAAACCTCTTGAAGAAAATTAAAGATCACGGGAGACCTTAACTTCCAATAAGCATTAAAATATAGAAAGACGTTAATATATCCTCTTTTAACAATGTGCAATATGTCTAGCAAGACACTGCAAGTGTAATTTCAAGAATTCTTAAGGCTTAAGTCATCAGACAAGTTAGAAAGCGAATCAGCTGATCTCAATGAAAGTAGAGAATGTACTTGTCCCAGTTCTTCATCCTGTTTGAAAAAGAGCCAGAGAATTTCAATAGTAGCGCGAAGACGAAAAAAAGAAAGGGCAATGCTACTACGACGCGTCTTCCAAGAAATAGTATATAAAATAAATTGACTAATTAGCAATTGAAAATTTTTTATGTATAATTCTACCCTTGTTGAAAAAATTAGCCTGTATCTAAAAATGCCTTTTTGCAAATTTCGCCTTCAAATTTTTCATTTGAAACTTCAATCTCTTAATTCTGTTTAACAATTTAAGAAGGATTGCTGGCGGTCTCTGCACCAGAGACCTAAAAGCTTCATTTTATTGGTCACAATGCATGCCTAAGTATTGATATAAAACATGAATTTTCAAAACAGGTATAACAACAATAACCAAAAATCATCAACAAAATTTGAAAGGAATACAACTGGATAACAAGTTTTAAAAACTAGCTTATAAAAACATTTAAAAAAAATTACTAATAAAAGAAGCAGAAGTTATTTTCCTAACAAATTTTGTTAGGGATCTTTTATAACTATTGCTATATCTGGTTTAAAAATTCAAATTCAATTCAAATATTGTGACCAGAAAATGAAGTATTAGTAAAGGAATGAAGTATTAGTAAAAGAATGAAGTATTAGTAGAAAGGTTAAAAAGTTTAGTATTAGTGGATGGATACTATGGAGCAGGTGGACAATCCTTATTAAGGTTTATCTTTTACTTCCCATTCATTTTAAATCAAATATATTCATGTCGCATAGGATGGTTCTTTAAAGTTACTCATTGCTTGTTGGTGTTGCAGTTTTTCAAAAATGTTGTAACGAGACTATACAATATCCATTTGTATAATAACTAGATCGTTATATATAAATAATGTAAATTTACTGTTAGAAGAACGTATCAGAAAATTTTCATCCAGCTCTTATAAGAGTAAACACTGTAATTCTGAAACGCAAAAGTTAACCAAACATTATCTTGTAATAATATTCGGAATACACCCTTTACCTTGAAAACTACATTCTTAGGTAAGACACATTATGCGCACAACCCAAAATTGCGAAAAAAACTCATTAGTTTCAGCAATGAAGCATCCGAGTCGATTAACCACGCAAAAACGTATGAACATCCTTTAGTATCTTTGGGCATATCATACCTAATGACACTCTGATACAATAAGCAGAAATATACACAAAAGAGTTAATTTAAAATCTCATAAATAATATTCTGGTGTTATTTTGTTTAAATAAGTCCTAATATTTTTACTCATATAAATCTAAAATAGTGAAAACTTGATAGAATGTGCTCCAGTTAGACATGTAGGATTTTTTATAATGTTTTAAAACTAGGTATTACATCAAAAAACATTATACCAAGGAAAAGATTTACTGGCTCTCTTATATTGAGCTAATGGTACAGGAAGTGTTTTATGTTATGTTTAATATAAATTTGTAAATTAGTGATTATATGTTTTAATATAAATTAGTGAGCTTGTTTCTAACCCTTTTCAATTGAGGAGCGTCAGAAGAAAATAGATAAATAATACTTTTAAGATTATCCTCTTTTTTTGCGCCAATAGATAGTTTATGTAAATACTTATAAGTCAAATTTTTTAATCCTATAAAAACTCAGTAATTCCTTTAAAAAAAAAAAAAAAAAAAACACTAATCTAACTATACATATGTAAATCCATTCAATAAAACCAAACTTTATAAAAACCTATAAATCGTGATAATCTATCATATAGTATCTGAATGGTTGTACCGAAAACTGATATATCCGATAAATAGTATTCACTTGTTAAAAGACGGTTTTTAAGCAATTGGAATCGCATTTAAACAGGTTAACGTATTAACGGAACAAACTGTGTCTATAAAGAATGGTAATCCGGTAATATGGGGTAGTAACGTATAGAAACATCTTATAAAGTCCTACAGGAAATGATATTTAAAAGAATCAATTTATAAATAAAAAAGGACAGTGGGTTAAATGACAAAGGAGGTAGATCATAGTTATGTATCTAATGTATTCCATCGTATTGTGAACATCCGTCATTAAGAATTTAGCAGTTTGCTACTTACTTTACCTTTTTTATTTTTTGACTCTCAATTGCCAGTACAAGTTTTAAATTCTTTGGACTATAAAATAAAATGGTTCTTTATCATGAAAAAGTAAATCTTTAAACATTCAACTCACACGGGTTTTTAGACGCACAGAAAGATTTATTTTTACCCACTTAACCACGTTTCAGTTTATCTCCTTTCAATGGAACTCATCGATTTCAATTAGTGTAAACAAAATTTCTATTGCTCTCTGCGTAAAATACTTAGAAAACCCGATTGCGCGATCTAAATTAAAGTATAAATAATGGAGGCAAATTTGTATTCTCTCATTGTCAAACATTTTTAATAATGATGAAGTTAACAATGATGGTTTAATTAGTGTTGAAGAAGAAATTTTCATGAAGTACTTTTTTGTAAATCTATTGTAGTTTATCATATAAATATGCAGCTGATAAAAAATAATTTTGATCATAAACATATAAATTCATAATTAATTGTTGAAATACAATTCATCCGTAATGGTAGAAACCAATCTACCTTCTTTTTTTTTTTGTAAAATCTGGAAAGAAATTATGTGCTG
Source organism: Linyphia triangularis (assembly GCA_963978545.1). Lineage (NCBI taxonomy): Eukaryota > Metazoa > Arthropoda > Arachnida > Araneae > Linyphiidae > Linyphia > Linyphia triangularis. The sequence goes on along the minus strand of OZ021721.1, from coordinate 109,989,713 downwards.
TAGTTTGTGCTTTTAACAGAATAGTGAAATTACCAATAAATTGGCACACTTAACTTTTAAAGTCGAATGTACTATAGACATGTTATATATATATATTTTTCAATTTAACCAAATAGCAGAAAAGTGGATGTAGAGTTTAATTTCGGGACTCCTCATCCTCAATTGTATGCATGGAAGTGCATAAAAATTCAAATATTTGTAAGGACAGTGCTACATTTCATTTATAAATTTTCAATCAGGGCATGTTTCCAAAATATGCAATAAAAGCTTTAGTCAACTTAAATATCATCAATTAATTTACATTAGTTTTACGGAAAAAGTATCAAGATCAATGTAGATAGATCAATCCACATATACTAATAGCGCTATGCTCAAATTATAGAGGAAACTGCTAACAAATTACAATACATCCAAATGACATTTTGGTGGCAATCGGAACTTTAAATTCAGGTACCTTTTCTTTAAAGGCTTCCTTTTTTGTCTTTAATTAATTTGAAAAAAAGCTTCAAATTGAGAGCATCATTTTGACTTACAATGCACTAAAAATTTCAAATGTTTTCAATATTATGTTAATTATTTTTTGTTGTATTTTAGTTTACAATTCGTAGAATATTTTATTTCAAACTTAGAAGTTAAATAATAAAAAGGAAAAAATTCGCTAATTTAAAGTTTTTTTTTAAAGAATAAAGCAACGCGTATCAATAGTAAGTAGATGCAGTATGAAAAAAGTGCTGGATACCACACAGGTGGCCAAACTAATCTAGTCTTTTCTATTACTGCATATAATCTAAAATTCTGCATTTGATAAAAGTGAATTGCTTACAATGAAAAAGCAAGTGAATTTCTACAATACAATTTCAATACCAAAGTGAAACTCGACGTTATACAATATTCATACATAGCCTGACAACAAACGAATTAACCAAAAGGCAAATTGAGTTAAAATTTCTGAAATTTCACACTTTCCAAAACACCCATATAAAGAATAAATTACTATCATCTTGAATAAGCGCATGAAGTAATATTGTTAAACTATCAAAATAATATTACACGTTAATAAATTTTAGCGTAAAACCTAAGTGTGAATCGACTTGTGTGTGTATTCTTGTATCCAGAAAAATGCATCCAAACAATTTAGAAACACGCTTTCGCGTTAAAATGTATAACTCACCATTTTAGCTTTTCCAAAAGAGCACGACGTTCTTCAATTTCCCAAGATCCTTTCAATTTCGTATAATTAACTGGTCTACCATGTTCCACCAAAGCCATTTTGAGGTACTGCGTTGTACGATCTTATGAGTGTTCGAGAAGTACGATCAAAACTGTCTATATAACTGAATTGAAGTATAATACGCAATTCGGCAGATCCGGTGAATTTATATAGAAAAGAGGCAATCCAGAGGCGTGTCGCGTCAAGGATTTAGAGGAAGAACAAATAAGGTACAACCTATGTCAAATCGGAAAAGATTACTGTTTACCAACCATTTTACGCGTTATCAATTATTGGAGTCATAGTAAAAAGGACATTTCGGTTTTGTTTGATGAAAGAAAGCTGCACTTATATGGAAACATTTATACGTCGGAGATTAGCCAACTGGACCTTGCGAAATTTTTTGATGGAGTAAACTTTAATAACCGCATTCGTTTGAAAACAAACAATAGATAAAAGCTCCGACTTCTATAGCAGAATAAAAAATGTCAAACGCGCGATTGGAATTCAATTAACTCATCTATTGCACAAGTATTACTAATACCGACTGTTTTATAATACGTATACAATTGATGACCATGCAGTTTTATGTAAAATTTTAAAAAATCAAGTATTTCACCAATATGCACCCTTTTCGTACAGCGCCGTTACTCAATGAATCAAGTTTGATGAAAATTTCGTCAATTATAATTAACTTATCTTCTGAAAAAATATCCTATGAAACCTTTCGTAAAAAGTATGAAATTCCTTTCAAATGGAAAATATTCATATCATCACTGTTATTCTAATACTTCGCGTAATCCAGAAAAAACAATTGTTCAATTAATTTGTTAATCGGCCCTGTTAAGTTGGGATACAAGGAATTGCTTAAATTGTTGTACCACTCTAGTGCTTCTTATGAGTCTTATGATATATTTTTCAAACGATATGACATGTTTGAAAACGTAAAAACCCCTTATAACCAAAAAATCACTAATTTTAGACTTAGGAGATACAGTCAAACCCCTTTAACGCGAAGTTGATGGGGCCGCCAAAATTGTTCGCATTAACCGAATTTCATGTTAAGCGAATGAATTAATGTTAAGTTTTAAGCACGGATGACTGCTTTTTCTTCCCGTTATACGGGATATCATGTTAAGCGATTTCACGTTACTGGAGTTTGGCTGTATTAGAATTACGTTGACGATGTAATTGTTTTATACATCACGTGGTTATATAAAGAATTTCAAAAATTACCAAACTATCTTAGACAATTGTAAAATGACTAAAAAAAATTTTTTTTTAAAGTGAGCTTGGTGCTTTTTCAATTCTTACATTTCTTCTCAAAAGTTATCTTAAAAGCGTTGAGTCTTGATATTTCATGAAAATAATGTCTTTCTAGAATTCAAAATGAAAAAAGTAACAGGTTTTTCTCCAAGCAGTTAAAACATAAAACTCAGTATTTGTCACTCACGTTGCTTAAACAAAAATACTAATATCGGATAGAATGTTTTGTCTTTTGAAAACTTTTTTTGTGATAAATTATCTGAAAGTTTTTTGTCATTGAAAGGGGGGGGGGGGGGACTTCAAACTCCAATTTACATCTTACACAAATCTATTTCTGCATTATTAAATAAAAATTAACTATATTCACAAAAAAAGTCAATGCGAAAAAACCGCATACCGCTAAACGTTACAGTAAAACTAGAAGCAACCTATAACCACCTTTAGCAGTGTTCCTACAAAATTCATAGGACTTTCACTATATTTTTAATTGAACTGAAGTTTTAGTAGCATTACATGAAAATGAACCGAAATCCTTTTCTTCCGTAAAAAGAGTAAGTTGATATTTTCGGATTTAACTTTTAAATATAATTGATATCTATAAAAAGAAATTAAATGGGTCATCGGAAATGTGTGTATGTATATTTATTTCGCTTAACCCTTTCAGCCGGACTTTAGCATGAATAAAATTTAATTATGAAAAATAGAACAATTTAAGGTTTACATATGCAATTGAGATTACTTTTTTAATTTTTATGTTAGAATTTCAAACTTTTTGGCAGTGAATCAGAATTAAAAATGCCTTTTTACATAAAAACTTTTTTTCCTGTTAGTTTTCTAGTTGCTAATTTCAATTCAAATGACTAATTAGGACGTTATTCGAACGGACATAAATAAGCTTGTAATTAACTTAGAGGTATGATTTTTATTGAAAATAAAAGATATTATGTTGATGCATGTTTTCATAAAGAATTGTGAACTTGGCTTCAATATTTATTTAATTATATGTTTTTAACCTTTAACTGCTGTAAGCGGTCTGACAGACCTCGAATCATGTTTTGTGGAATGCTTCCACCCCCTAAAGTATCGCATCTTTGACTTTTTATTAATTTTTCTGATACTAAGTTTCTTAAACTTTAAACCGATGTTCACCAATTTATTTGGCGCAGTTAGAACCATGCCTAGCTTTTGCGGCAAAAACCTCAAACCACCCAACCACAGCAGTTAAAGGTTAAATAAAACGTTTGAAAAAATACATAGTTTTTACCAAAAAATTAAGATTAAAATAGAAATAAAAATGTGCATTTAATAAAATATATAATTTTTTATGAAAACATATTCATAACTGTTTTCTACAAAACATAATTAGAATTTTGTAAATCGAACCATTTATAATAAAGTTATGACCGTTGGCGTAAAGTCATATAACAATAAATTGTCATTCTTAAGAAAACGCGTTTAAAGTTTACTACACTAATTAATGTGATACAAAACAGCTTCACAAAACCAAATGTAATTTAAAAAGTAATTTGATACTCAGAAAGAAAATGGTATCATTTTAGAGGTAAGGAATTCGTGATTATTTTGAAAGGAAAGGGGGGGAAAAAAGGGGGGGGGAACGTATGTTTTAGTCAAATTTCGCAATTCCTAATGTATACCGGGTGACCACAAAATTCAGGAAAAAAAGTTCCTTTCAGTAAAAATAAAATTTTGTACTCAAATTATTCTAAATATTAAATAGATCTTTATGATTTAATTGAATTTAAACGAACAGTTGACATTGATAATGACTTGTGGTTTGTAGAACTCTTATTTCACCAATTATTGATAGTAAAACATAAAAGTTTTTAAAATATTAATACTAAAAAAACAAATTTCCTGTTCAGTCTACAATCATTTTCTTCTCTCACCAAGAATAACATATTCGAGAAATATGTAAATTGTTATTGAAATTAAAATTTTGCAAATGTAGCAGGAATATAGCATGTTTTAATTTTGTATGTTATACTTTTAATTGAATTTCAAGTTTTAAGATATTTTTTGTTTGATGTAAACTTTTTTACATAAAAGACACACTATAGAAAAACACTTTTTAGGTCATGAAATGCAATTCAATTGACAACTTTTTTACTTATCAATACTTTTGGAGTTTTAATTGATATAAGTAATGATAATTACACAATCCTTTTGTAAATTTCCGATGCAATGATATTTTAAAGATTTTATAATATAAATTTAAACGTAATTGTAATTAAAGAATGCGAATAAGTTAATTTGTTTTACATACAAATCTTCGGACATTAAATCACATACAATCGTAAAGGACTATCATCATCGAAGGAAGAAGCCCAACACAATAATTATCTTCACGATTATTTTTCATCTGGTTTTTAAAACTTCCTGCTATCCGAGAAAAAATTCGCTTAAAACATTAAATAGTAAATGTACAAAAAATTACTTCCTGGGGTTTAGATTTTACAATTGAATTATTTTTACGCCAAACTAAATATTACTTGCTACTCCAAAACTTGATCTGGAATAATTCAAACTGGCACATTTACCAATATCGAATTATTTTTTATTTATTTTTTTCAAACAGCTCACAGTCACATCAAAACCCTCTTGTCTGTGAATTTTAAATGGTGAAACTAAACTACAAAATCCAATTTAGAAGAAGGAAAATCCCTGAGGATGGTTTTCATAATATATTATTAGTCTGCTATTAAATAAATTAGTGAATTGTATTTTGAATAAAGTGGGTTAGAGAGGATAGAACTTTCAAAATGTATAATTATAAAACACATTTCCTGCACCTGATTAGGAAGTAGAAAGTTTAGTCTCCACAGAAAAACTTTATAATGCCGAACAATGGGATCATAGCATTCTGCATATACTTTATAGGTCAATGCAAGCTATTTTCAACCTTACAATTTTTTGAGGAAAACTTTTTTTACAAAGTTTTGATATTTTAAAACATAAATATGAAAGTAAAAGAAATGTTCCAAATTTTTATTTAATCTGTGGATAATGTACTACAATTTCATACAAAAAATAATATTATGTCTCGACTAGTTAGTTAGAAAGGTGCATTGAAGTTTAAAATATCGCGTTGGGTTAGAGAGGATAGAACTTTCAAAATGTATAATTATAAAACACATTTCCTGCACCTGATTAGGAAGTAGAAAGTTTAGTCTCCACAGAAAAACTTTATAATGCCGAACAATGGGATCATAGCATTCTGCATATACTTTATAGGTCAATGCAAGCTATTTTCAACCTTACAATTTTTTGAGGAAAAACTTTTTTTACAAAGTTTTGATATTTTAAAATATAAATATGAAAGTAAAAGAAATTTTTCAAATTTTTATTTAATCTGTGGATAATGTACTACAATTTCATACAAAAAATAATATTATGCTCGACTAGTTAGTTAGAAAGGTGCATTGAAGTTTAAAATATCGCGTTTAGAAAGAAGGAAAGTTAATGGCAAAAGTCATTTAGTTAATAATTGATAGTTTTCCTTTTTAAAAGAATATATATACTTCTAATTTGAGAAAAACTAAACTTATACATCAATAGAAAGGCAAGAAAATCATAAAACATGAAATAAAAATCCCAAAACCACTTTTTTTTTAAAGGGTACCTAGTTCCTTTAAAATTAGGCTTTGACCAATACTTTCATTGCATTCACTTATATTATAAATAAAACATTCATTATATGTAAGACTTCAATGAGTAAAATAATAATCATTACACATATTGATCGGATATAAACTTATCAATTCAATATGCGATCTAGTAGTGAAGGGGAATTTTATAATGAGAACATTTTCATTTCATTTCATTAAATATTAGCATCAATAACAAATTAAAGTAATGGTATGTTTAAAACAATTGTTCCCTTAGTAATTTATTTCTCAACATGTGTTAAAAATAAGACATTTCTTCTCAATGAATTTCAGTTTACTGTAAAAAATGTAAAACATTAGGGATACAGTATGGGGCAATGGAGGTTCTGAGTAATGACGTCATAATTCCTATACTTGAGAAGAAATGAAAAACACGCATTGTGATTGGCTAATAGAATTTGAAAATTCTATTGGGATTGATCACAAGCACGTCATAAATGTTGCCATTAGATGCCACCTCACTCCTAATAACGCTGCGCATAAGGTCCATAAAATTTAGTCTTGGAAATCAATTACTTTTGTCCAAATGAAGACTAATGAAAATATAATACGATTGAATAGAAAAACAATGCAAAAGTTATTACCTTAATGAATTACTTCAGATACATAAAACAAATAGAAGCTAACGGAAAAGCAATCTACAAGGTCAACTTCCTGTTAATTGACTAGATTGAGTCAACAAGTACCAAGTGTGAATCGCCAAGTTCAACAGACTTATCTTCGATTGTACAAATAGGTGAGTCATTACCAGAGCTCACTTTCTTCAAAGCAAATGAAACTCTGTAAAACTAAAATATCCCCAGACGTCATAGCAAAATAGATTCTATTTATCAAGGCATAGATCTAAGTGTTTGCATAAACTAAGCAATTAACGCAGATAAATATAAAACAAAATTAAACACGATTTCAATTTGGAATACTTTAACTCTTGGTCAAAAAAACACTCACTCTCTGTCAAAGCAAATGAAATCATGTAAAAATAAAGCATCCTGTATAGCCATTTTAAATTAAATTCTATTTATCAAGTTATCAGAGCTAAATGTTTACATTTACTGAAATTGTCATTGACGCAGATAAATGTAAAACGTTATTTAAATACTATTCTAATCTTTAATTATGTAACTCCTTATAAGAAAGTAAATTTTCCTGATTAATACATGCGTATTTTTATTTTCAATTACCCATATGTATACAATGAGTTATAAAAGTTCAGCATTCGGTCAACAACAAAAAATTGATTTTTTTGCATTTCTCCAAGTTTTGGAGCATTCTAATTTCAAAAAAAGTTGTCTAAAAATAATGTCTGTCTGTGTGTGTCTGTGGTCAGCATAACTCCCGAACAAATTGACCTATGATGTTCAAATTTGGTGTGCGGTTTAGTGGTGATCATGAGAGCTACCATTGAGCTTTTCGTCAAAATCGCGCATGCGCATAAGGTAGCTGCCATTGAAAAATCCTGTTTTTCAATGATTGCTAAAAAACGGTTCTAAACATCCCTACTTCAAAAATTCGCGTAGAAATAGGATAAAAGGGTAAAAAATTGAAAAACGAGTGCCTTTAACAAAGAGCTCTCTTCCCTTGAGCACCGCTCATCAGCGATTGATTTTTTTCTGTTACACGCACAAGAAAGGACAATGCAATGTCCATCGAATAATATCTCCAATTTCGCCATCTTGGAGGTTTTTTTAAGTCTATGTAAAAATTATTGCCAAAAAATCGCCAAATCAGCCATTTTTATTTATGTGAGTGGAAATATGAAAACGGTAAATAACACCATACATTTTAATTCAATGACCAATATTATAGTGTAATTGAAAGTTGTGCGATGTTTCACACCCCTAGTTTTAATTCTGAGGACACACAGTCTGATACCGAGCTAAAAGTAAGAGTTTTTCTGGGTCCTTCCTTTATTTTTGTGCAATGCTTTTGCCTTCAGCGATAAACAAGACCTTGAAATCATATCTACCAATTAGGCGAACATTTCAAATAAAGTACAACCAGATGGTTATTTTTTATCGCAGACTTTTGAATAAATACGTAGCATCACAAGCTATCCACATAGAATTCTAGAGCAGTTGGTGTTTACAACATCTAAACAGACTATAATGGTGTCCCTATACATTATATTAACTTCCGCATTTCATTAAATGTTTTACGTTATTTATATTCCTGATATGAAGGCAAGGATGCAAACACTTTTCATCACAGAGTAACGTTATTTCAGCGTGATAAGCAAAACAAATGTGACAAAGGCATTTGGAATAAAGAAAAACAATTCCAGAAGTTTTCATTTGGAGAGTTGTTATTCTTCTGACTCATTACAGAAGCCTATATAAAATATATATTAAGTATATACATCAGCAGCCAAAAGAGCTTTCGGCTTTCATTTGTAAAATAATTGGAACTTGGAGCTGAAACAAACAATTGTTTGAATTTGCATAAAATTTTCAGGCCAATGTTTCACAGATAGATTCACTGAAGTATTCAACCAGCATTTAACAGTTACTCTGTGGAAAAAATTAAAGGCTAATGACCCATTATGGGCATTTTCCAATCACAAGATAACTCTGTCTATCGTTAGGTGGGGGATTAACGCAGTGGTGACTTTTAATTATTACCGTTTGAAGCTAATGTGCAGGATATCGTCGAATAGAAAGGAAGAGGTGTAACTCCACTCTTATTCTCAAATGATACATTTGGAAACGGTAAGATATGACGCGCCGATTAGTAAAAGCTGCTACTTGATCACCGATAAATTTGTGGTAAATGTGTGATTAGCAAAAGCAATAAGTTTATGTTAAATTACTCCTGTAGAATGAATTTTTGTTCTCCTGAAAAGTTTCACAAATTAGAATTAGCATCTTTTTACATTGACTAACGATATGTAAAATTAATCAGATTTCTCCTTCTATCTGAAATGAGTCAACTTTTTCGGATCAAAATTAATCGTAGATCCATTCAAGTGGCTGAAAAATATAAATTTTTCAATGGCTGAAAAATATAAATTTAAATATAATAATCAGATTTCAATATAATAATCAGAAAATAAAATATAATAATCAGATTTATGAAAAATATAAATTTAAATATAATAATCAGATTTAAATATAATAATCAGAAAATAAAATATAATAATCAGATTTCTCCTTCTATCTGAAATGAGTCAACTTTTTCGGATCAAAATTAATCGTAGATCCATTCAAGTGGCTGAAAAATATAAATTTTTCAATGGCTGAAAAATATAAATTTTTCAATGGCAGTTACTTTATGCGCATGATCAATTTTCACGAAAACCTTAAAGACAAACCTTTATTTTATCGAAAAATAAAAGCAAAATTATTTTCCTTAACTATCTCAACTTATTAATTGCTAATTAAATAAAGCTATCTCCAACCTGAAAGTGTTTTCTCTTATTAATTTTATCTACTCAAAAGCGGAAGTAAGGTTTTTCTTGTGGTGGGAGGTTTTGTCTGATACAGACACAATCTGAGATACCTTTCGCAATAAATAAACGTACACAATGATGATTGATGTATTACCTGAACTTTTGCAGCTGAACATACAAGAATTAATGTAGTTTCCTAGCATATTAGAGGTACATAAAAATGCATTAAATATTGGAAGAACGAAATATCAGAAAGAACATACAAAAACAGGCTTTCCAATATGATTTAGTGTGACATATATATTGCGATTAGTAAATGCGCATTTCTGTTTCAACAAGCTAGTCCAATATTTGTGTTTAAAACAATTTGTTGAACTAAGTCGAAATTAAAGTAGGAGAGACAGGGACAAGTTAGCCAATGAAGCACTTTGGCTCATCGACCATTTTTTTTTTTTTTTTTTTTAATAGTTTTCGCGATATCGTGCCAGTAAAGAATTGGATTTTGACATAGTTGTTTTTTCTAAAGGGGAGTAAAGCTGTATTGTAATAACTCAGGTAGCAGTACTATTGTATTGTATTGGTCAATTATTGTACCAGATAGTATTGGAAACAGGGGTTGTGGGAAGACTGGTCACTCCTGGCCAAAACTCAAGCACAGTTTCATAAATGATTTTTAAATACACGATTTTTTTTTAAATAAACATGTCAAAGACATCATAAAACATATTTTTTAACCTTCTGCGCTTCTATAAAAATATATTTCAATTTTAAAACTTTGCATCTATATTTCAAAACTTCCAGTATTGGACGAGATTGGCCACGATCCGTAACAATGGCCAGTCAACAACGGTTCACATCGGAATTGGCTAATGTCAAGCGATATTGTCCAGGGTATTTTTGCTACTGGGGGAATGATGTGCTATATTTTTAAGAACTTTAAACAATTATGTATTCTCTTAAACAATGAACTAAAATACTTAGAATAATGAAAAGTTAGTATTAAAAATAGTTGAAATATAGTGGTGGGGCTTATTTTGCCATTGTCAAAAGGAGGTGGTTAGTCTACCATTTTGATCTTTTTTCTACATAATCGAAATCCTGTGATGGGGCGCATTGCCATTGTCGAAATGGGGCGGTTGATTCACCGTTTCTGATCTTCTTTTCTACATAATTGAAACCCTGTGATGGGGCGCATTGCCAATGTCGAAATAGATGGTTGATTCACCATTTCTGATCTTCTTTTCTACATAATTGAAAACCTTGTGATGGGGCACATTGCCATTGTCAAATAGGGTGGTTGGTCTACTATTTATGGTCTTCTTTACTTCAAACTGAATTTAAAACCTACTTGTTAATATTTTGAGTAGTTTTTCTTTAGAGGTCAAGCAAAGGGCAATGATATTGAATGTAGTTTAAAGCATTCGAAAAGTAAGTTTAAATGCTTATAATTTGTTTCAAGAATGAACATCGTTCAGAAACATGACAGAAAGGTAAAGAAAGTGTTTCTAAGATACAATGAAAATATGTTACAGGGAGATAAAACACAATAAATAAATTAAAGAAAAAGGGTTGAAGTTCAATATTCCTTATAAAACATCAGGTTGATACATTCTAAAGTTTCAAGAAGATATAGTCCTAGATTCTCAAAACCCCATTCATCTATTACTGATAAAATAACTACACCGAACAAAAACAAGAAGACAAAAACACAAAGGAGAAAATAAAGTTTAGAGGAATTGATGAGGAAGAAAAAACATTGACTTGACCTTTTAAAAAGTAACCTAAGCGAGTACTTGATACAATTTAAGAGCAGGAAATGCTGGGAACACTAATTAGTGAATAGAGTTAAATTAAAGGTTTATTTTAAGAGTGTTTGAACTGTAACGACAACCTTTAGTTTGAACTGCAACGACAACTTTAGTAAAAGTAATTGATCTTGAGAAAATTAAAATTAGTTTAATATAAAATGAAATCGTATAGATTAGTTTAACCTTATTATTTAAACTACACAACCTTTTTGATATTGACACTTGTTTAAAGATAACTAAAAGCCCAATACACGAAATGTGCTTGCTTTACGTTCCTAGACTACTTGTATAACTTCATAAAATGGACCAATGTTCCTTGCAAGATGTTTTCGGAGCCAATTTGGCCCAAATTACTAAATATCTTAAAAGTTCTAAGAACGGCGTTAAGAGTGATAGTTAGCTTGTGCCTAATGCTTCATCCTTTCGATTTCAATATCTGCCAGAAAATTACTTTGAAGCATATGAATTTTTACAACGGGTATAATAACAGTATTAAAATCTCATTAACAAAATTTGAGTACAAATTAACTAGTGCTTTTTTATTAATATTTTTAAGGCTTTATAAGCTAGCTTATAAACACTATTTAAAGACCAATAAAAAACACCCACTAATTATTATAATTACTTTTTAATTTTGTCTGGCAGATATTATGACCGAAAAAATTGTGCATTGAGCTATGAAAAGTTCGGTAATCCTTTCGTAATCTAATTATTTTATAATTTCTAACGTGGTACAGTACACGAAAAAAAATCTGAACGATGGCTATTTCTTACGTTCTAATTGATGAAATAAAAAAGTCAAATACCGTTTTAAATCGTGGAAGGATTTGAATAAATGTTTTATAATTTTTTTGTCATAAGGGTCATCTACATATTACAACTGAACCAAACTTTGAAAAGTTCTATAGCAATCCCATAATATTATACCATATTTAGTTATAGCAAACAAAAAAACGGCGAATTACAAAATTTCATAATTTTCGAATGAGTGGTTAGAAATTTAAATGAGATCAAAGAATTGACAAATTAATGTTAAAAAGAAAAGTTGCTTTGTTGGCCATAAATTCTTAAATAATTCATATATTTTAATAATTTTTGTTTCAAACGATAGTTTGTTTAAATGCCAAACATAAATAGCATTCAACTTATGCACCAAATAGTTTTTTAATAATTAATTAATAAAACAAGTTTTAAAAAAATATAAAATAGAAACATGTTTTTTTTTTTTACTTCATTAGATTCATCATGGTCGAAAACCTCTTATTTTCATTCCATTTTAACTTTTGGTTTTCAATATTTTAGCAAAAATGTAAAAAATCTAACTTTAAAGAACCGTATAAGAGATTACCGTCTTGATGCACGCAAACGTTCGATTCTTCCCTACTTGTGAGTAGGAACTTGGATTTGACCTGAAGATCGGAGAAAACATTTTCGCTCGTAAGTAGTGTGTTTCTCAACAAAATGAAGTGAAATTTGGTACTCCGGGAAAACAAATTATTCTAAATCGAATGAAAACATAAAAAATAGGTGTTCGTATTGAAATTATCAAAGATAGAGTTAAATTTACTTAGTAAACAATCCTTAAGGGAAAAAAAATTGCATCAGACTTATAGAAAATCGTAAACAAAACATTTTGGTGAAAACCGTAAGATTCTAGAATAATTAGAACCGAAGATATAGCCATCGTTCAGATTTTTTTTTTTTTTTTTTTTTTTTGCTTGCTGTACAAAGTTAGAGAAAAATATATGGAATAATAATAAGGAGAGAAAAAAAAACTTCTTCGAAAAGCGGGTCAACGTATCCCGGTCTTCTTTACGCGTTCGTCTAAAAGAAGCTGGCCCAAGAACTAAACTTAAAACACCATTTCTACTAAATTTCTAAAAGTGTTTTGAAGAGTTCATAACATAAAATCCGAAAAATTAAAGATTTTGAAATTAATTCACCTTGCAACTTAACGGTACATCTTCTTAAAACACAGTTTTTAAATCAGAAAATTTGCCCTTTTTCTTCTAAAATTGCCCCGATGATGTATACAGTAAAAAGGTTAGACACCGTTTAATTAAATTAGCTGCAGCATGTAATACTGAAAAAGAGTTAATATTTTACATTGAAGAGCAAGAACATGTACCAAACATATATGATATCACTATAGGAGACGTAATCTAACGTCTATTAACCTGCATCATAATTACTTCGATCATGCAAAATTATAATTTTGAATAATACTAGTAACGATAAGTTGATAATTATTTTTAAGTAATATTAGCAAATTTGCCATTGCCTTTTTCACCCAATCTTTTAAAAAATTTCCGATGTACACCAAAAAAGTTATATGCTTTAAAAAATAAATTATATAAAAAGTATATAACTATGCTATAATTTAAGGTTATATACTTCTTAATTAAATTAGCTGGTGTATGTAGTTTTAGCAAATAAAGTTTATAACTCGCATTCAAAAATCTCCACACACAAATTTAACATAAGAGACAATCTTAATTATCTTAAACTACTTCATAACTTATCCGAGCATGCAAATAAATAATCTTGAATAAATCTAGTAGCCAGACTGTTATTAATTATTAATACACTATTATATAGTAGCTCCATTTGCTTTAAATCAGTTGAACAGACAAATCAATTGAAAAGTAAATATACATGGAAAGGTCAACAAGTGGCATTATATTGAAAACTAATCCGGATTTTCCTATCTTTCTAGAAACTGCTGTCACACATTTGGTATTTTATAGACAGGTTGACTCACAAATATTGTTTACTCTCAAAAACACAAAAACTCCGTATCATACGATAGAAAATTACTTCATTTATTTAATGTAAACAGCGATTGGTGCTCAAAGTACTGAAAATGGAGTTCATGTTTGTACAGGTTAAGAATGGAAAACAAATAAAACTTCGATTCTACAAATTTCGTAAAAAAGTGCCACTAAACTCTTTTGAAAATCAAAAATATAATACTTTTTAATATTTCGCAGAAATTAAATGTCTGTTTTCATATAAAATCTATTTTTTAAGTATATTATATGTGAATGTCTGGATATAAGCCTACACTTAAATATTTCGTATAAAAGATTGCTTAAATATAGAAATATTCTATGAAAGCCGATTTTACGCATAAATACCGCAGACATTTATTATAATTTAGGATGAAAAAATAAAAAATATATAAATAATTCGTTTTAATTAAATGAAACCGATGAAGAATATGTTCTTGTAAGATAGAAGTGCTCACAACAAAATGCATTTAATGGACAACCTTGCTCATTTTAAGTTTATTGTCGATTAGAACAAATAATTAACAGATCAATTTTAAAACAATAATTTGAATTCTTCCTCCTTATACAAGAGGTGAGATGAAAAAACCCAACAAAGTTAAAATATGGAAAGTGGGGATGAATAAAGGCAAAAAAAAAAATTAATAGGAAAAGGATGAAAGCTAAAGAAAACTGTTAGAATTTTAAAGTTGGAAACTAGGTCAAAATTACATAAAAGTTTTTTTTATATTTATTTTCCATACTTCGGAGGCAAAAATCAAATATCAATACTAGGCAAATACTAGAATTCTAAAACAGGAAACTATGTCAAGATGACCTAAAGTCAGTGCTAGTGAAAGTAAATCAAAGAACTTTAGGAGGATTCTTATATTTTAAGCACAAACAAAAAAAAAATTTAAAAAAAAAAAAAATTTAAATACTGAATTAGTAAGTCTTCTTGAAATCATTTATATAAACTATGGATCATCTTAACAACCCATTATACATACAAAATCAATAACTATGCAGTCAATCTCTTAATATACAGTATTATCTCTTTATTAGCCTCCAAAATAATTTTTCAAAATACAATTCACTGTAATTATCTCTTTATTAGCCTCCAAAATAATATTTCAAAATACAATTCACTGTAATGATTATTTCGATCCTTTTAGTTGTTCAAGACGAAATCGACAACAGCTTCTCATAAATTGTTCAACTTAAAAAAAAAAAGCAACTATTGACTATATGACGTAATTTTCAATGAGAAAGTTTTCTTTATCTTAGGAGGATACAAGTTTATTGGTTTGGTTGGTTAGTACTAGAAATATTTACTCCCGTATTATACGCAATAATAATAACAGACTAAAGCTTGACGTAGGTTTTAGAACCCAACAAATTGCCATATCTAGCAAGAATAATAAACTTTTGAAAAAGAAATAAAGCAGTAACTTCTCAACCATTACATAAGGAAACATTCAAACATGGAGAATAGTAAAAGTCGAGCATGTTATTTTGTATACGGGGGATTTAATGAGTTATAGTAATATGATAATTTTTTTATAATTTTTTATTTCTGACATACAACCTAATAATGACATAACAAGCCTCACTCTCAAAGTGACGTATCCAATATTTAATATTATTTTTCGGGAAGAAAAATTGAAGGGAAATATGGAACTGTTGGTTTTCAATTAATGAGGAGGCATTCTTCACAAATTATCAATTTTACTTTTGTGATAAGTTTATAAAATAACAATTAACAGTTATTATAATGTAATTTTTAAATATAATTGAATAAAATGTTTTTAATTTACAATGCTTAATCCACAGAGAGCAATATACTTCATATTCCACAAAAATTAAAGGTGCGTTTTCATATTGAAACTATCTTTTTAGAGTATTAAAAGTGATGAATACCAACTGAACATACAAACCTATACTTTTACCCATCAGATAATCATTTTGTACAGAACTTATAAAAAAAATTAAAAACATCTTTTCAGCCAAGTTTACAGAAATGATCTTAAAGTTTAATTCCTACAGAGATTGAAAGTTTGTTATGCTTAAAAAATTTTGTTTCAACTTCAAAATGATCAATTTGGTGATAATTTGGCTAACAGTATGTTCTTATAAAATGGGCTTCCATATCTCTTAAACCCGAGTAAAACTTAAAATTATTTTCTGATTCCTTATCACAAAGCATGTCACATACCATTCATTATTAAAATATTAAATATACATCAAAACTCTCGATGAGGTTTGACGAAAAATTATGTTCAATAACTAATAAAAACAGTAAAAATACTTATTAAATTAAGATAAAACTTATCTAAAAATGCATTTCTAACTAGAAATCAGCAAAAGGTACCGGTCAGTTAACCATCCAGTGTTTACACACACTGACATACGTACAAATATCCTTTCCTTTGATAAAGCATTACGTTCTTTTAACAGAATATTCTGCAGAGATAACAGATTTTAAAACTCGAACATACCTGACAAGATACTGCAAGAGAGCCTTTCTAGATGTCATTTCCAAATTGGAAACAGCCGTCGTAGTCTTAGAATCTTCTTCCATTTTCTTCCACGGACGGATAAAAATACGCGCCAGATGAGAAAGAAAAAAAAGCCGCAGCAAATGACACCAAAGTGTCAGACAGCAATATCAAAAACCGCTTTTCCCCCTAGTCAACAAGTCGCCTGCTTATCCCCCTTGCCAGGAAAACACGCTAATATCTTGAGAGTGGAACAAACAAAACCCACACTGCTAAAAATAAACCTTTATCCGAAGAAAAGTTCTCAAAAATCAAACTAAGCTCGATTACAAAATGCAATTCAAATGCAAGTGCTGCCTTCCTGCTGCTGCTGCTTCGTTACACTTTAACTAGTTGAATGAAATTAAGTTTTGCCATCGCTTTAGCCTGTTTTATTCGGAAGGGAAGCGACCAGCTGACCAATGAGGCAGCTTCATTTGGTTCCAGTGATGGATTCCTCTGCCAATCGTATCCCAAGGTTTTCAAAATAAGGCGCGGTCCACTTACCAAAAGAGTGTAGGAACAGAAAAAGAAAAACAATTGCCATGTGTGTTCCATTAAAACCACAACAAAAGTAGTTTGGTTTTTAAAAAACGAGTAGAAGATCTGTTTTCGGAAGGAAAGGCTTTTGTTCTTTGTTGGTTTCAACTTGCTTGGGCAAACAACAACCTCCATGACTTCCTCATAAAGTCAATTTCCGAATATAAAAAGAATACACTTAATAAATTGCTTTTTCAAACTCTCATAACTAATACCATAATTAGTGACAGCAACAACAAAAAAAACATTAATGGAATTACCAAAGAAACTTTGGAACGTTAGCAAAACAAAAAAAAAATATTTATAATGAAAGGGACAAATCTACTTTAGTTATTAAATTCCTTTCCTTCGTAACAATTATACCCTTTCATAATGAAATATTACAAATACAATACTTAAATTGGAAAAATAATTAACTTCTAGCTTCTATGACACACTTAATTTAAAACAAATAGGATCTTCTTAGTTTTAGGGTAGTTTTGTGGCTATCAGAAGAGTTAATTGAACTTTGAGCAAGAGTATTTTGAATACAATCTATGTAATATTAGGATAAATATTACTTTAATGAAAGGATTAAATTTTGTTTCAAAAATTATTTCCTTCTTGATAATTACACCTTCTCACAATGAAGTTTTATAATTGCAATACTTTAATTGGAAGAAAATTGTAGTTTAATTCTAAGAAAATTGTCATTTCTACTACGCACTTCTAACATATAGAATAATTTTATTTTTAGGATGGTTTTACTGATATCGGAGTAGTTCCTTGGACTATGATCTAAAAATTATCTTATTTCAGCCTTGAGTTTTAGGTCTGGTGTCTTTCAGATATTGAAAGAATAGAAATTTTAAAAGTCAATGGATTGTTACTTTGAAAAAAGTGGTACATACAATTGCTTCTCGTTTGTTTAATTAAACTAATCAACTTTAATTAATTTTCAATGAAACTTAACAAAGAGTTTAAAAGTGCATAGAATAAACTTCAATATTATTTAACTAACAAAATACCAAAACAACAAAATCCAACAGATGTTTGATATTTCATTCTTTTCAGACACCAACTAAATCGAAACAAAAAAATAATTGTGTGTGAGTAAACAAATTGAAATTGGTTACAAATGCCATTAAAATAATAATGATTTTATTAAATAGTTTTATTAACTCAACCATTTCAATGAAAATGCATAATCTTTTTCGTCCTTCCTTAACTATTATATCAATGCCATCTGTAAAAACTTAATATTTGCAAAATGCACTTCCGTTATTTCTTACAGGCAGACACAGCAAAAGTTGAGGGCGTTGCATTGACGAGAGACCCGATTTTCAATTTATAAGTGATTTATACAACTTTGAATATGAAATATTCAAAATTAATATATTCATGCCTTTGGTCTCATTGTGAGAGACAACATAGGCATAAAGGGGATAAATAATGCCACAGCAGAGATTAATAAAGATAGCTGGTTCCACTCTTAATAATCAGAACTTTATTTAAAATAGTATTTTTAAGCACTCTGATAACAAAGATATGAGATTAGTAAAACATTACTGCAAGTAAAATTATTAGCACAAAAAAAAGAAAAAGTGAAGCTAAAATATAAAAAATTCAAAATTTTTGCTCATTAAGAAACAATTGTGAGACTCAATATTCTCACACTCATATTTGACATAAAATGTAAGGAAAATCAGTTTTTGCTTTTAGGAATTTGGTATACCGGCTTAAACACATACCATTTATATCAAAGAGTTATCTTTACTATCATACTTTTAAATGAAACAACACAGTGACAAAATTAATTACAAAGAGGGGGGGGGGGGGTATTTAACACAATGAAGTACTATTTATAAGCAGACGCAACAATGTTAAAAAACACACAACCGAAATAGTTGATTTTTAATAAAAGATATTTAATAGGATATTTGATAGGACCAATGTCTTGTAGGATTAGACTTAACTGAAAGTACGAAACGTAATTACAGCACAAAATTTCTAGTTTAAATAATCTCATCTGTGGTCAGGGAGAACTCAGTAAGGCAATCTAACATACTGAATCCCAAGATCAAAACTATGTTTCCGCCAGATACTTTTACACTATTAAAAATTTGGATCTACCTTGCACCACAAATTAGTTCCCATTTAGCTGCAAGCAACATTTGGTGCTTAGTTTCACGATTTAATGGTGCTACCTCGGACTGTAAGCGCCATTAAATCGTGAAACTAAGCACCAAAAGTTGGTTGCAGCTAGATGGGAACCAATTTTTGGCGCAAAATGGAAAAAAATTTTAACAGTGTACTGATTCATACTCGTGAGTAGTATTAAACATTATATGACCATCAGAAATATAAGAACGTGATAATTTCTAAGAATTTCAATAAAAGAAATCGAATTAATAGCAAAAGTTTTAGTCATGGGATGCAATATATTGAATTACAGTACTGAGCTCTTCATGGATGCAGAAAATATTTAAACTACAAAATCATACTATAATTACATGTCCTACCTCCATGCAAGTATATTTTGATGCAATATTGTTTTCAATTTCTGTTGACACTATTACCATAGATAAGCGATTAAAAAGTGTGGACGTAACCTCCACCACTCCTTAAGTCTAAATTACAGTCAACATGAGTGGGACGCTTCGTAGGGATGCATCATTGTGCGATTCCATGCATTGGGAACTGTGCATGGGTAAAGTTGGGAAGCAAAATTTTAACACTACATCTCATAAAGAACTTTATATTAAGTATGAGAATATAAGGCAAGGTAAACACTGATGTTAGGAAAGATCATTTCCATTATTAAAGATCAATTCTTTGAATTGTGTAATTTTAACATGGATGCATCTGCACAAATGAATACCTATGGTATGCCATTTTCTACATATATCCCCACTGTACACGTTAAATTTAGTTTTGTGACTGTGTAGTTTCATTAATCAAAATGATACTTAAAAATGTCACTTTATAAGAATTTTATGTGTTTAAGCAACTTGTTTAAGCAAACTATGTTCATTCCATTTTTCACACGAGTGTAAATACCACTTTGGTAACGAGTATTTTAAAGTATAAACGTAGAGCAATAAATTAAAGTTTCCAAAAATTCCTATACTGTCTTTGCACTATTCTACTCCTCAACATTTTCATGCAAGCATTTTCTAATGTTGAATGCAGCAGGTCTGCAATAATAAAACGCAGTTTTCCATTCCTTCAAAGTTAACTTTACAAAAATTAGAAATTTGGCATTTTTGGTGAAACTATAAAGTAAAGTATCAAGAGGTCTTCTATACAACCCTCTCTCTCATCAAACAAACTTTTCAACTATTGGTTTTCAATTACTTTCTTTTTAATCTCAGTCACACACATTAAAAAAAACTATCCTTCTATTGCAGCCACCCTGTACATTAAAAAAAATACCCTTCTATTGCAGTCCCCCTGTACATTAAAAAAACTACCCTTCTATTGCAGTCACCCTGTACATTTAAAAAAAACTACCCTTCTAATGCAATCCCCCTGTTCATTAAAAAAAACTACCCTTCTATTGCAGTCACCCTGTACATTAAAAAAATATCCTTCAACTGCAGTCACCCTATACATTAAAAAAACTACCCTGCTATTGCAGTCACGCTGTAGATTTAAAAAAACTACTCTTCTATTGCAGTCACCCTGTACATTACAAAAATATCCTTCAACTGCAGTCACCCAGTATTTTAAAACATTCCTTTTTAACTGCAGTCCCTATGTAAATTCCAGAACTGTCAGACATTTTAGCAACGTTAAGATAAAACAGATCGTATTGTGTCATCAGTGGCAACCTATAGATAACGTAAGAGGAAGTACCAGAGGTTTTCTTAAAGGGACACTTTTGTAAAGCGCTTAAAAGCTGCCCCATTTTATATTACACAAGGGGAAAGCTTCGAACTCTCGTGGCCTGCCCAAAGGAAACATTCGGTAATGAAATCAGAGCCCCAGCTACCGTTTACAAGTATGGGGGAAAGTGGGGTTAACCATGTTACCTTGCCACTGGCAGTTTTACTGAAGCCAATTCAGTGAACCCCACTTTCAAAATCTTACGCAATTTAAACACTTCTTGCGGTTTAAGCAACACCTTTACTAGATATAAAATATCTGCAACGTCATTTGCTGTTTAAATGAATTGTGGGCACGGTCAAACCATATTTGCACAAGCTTACAATTCTATTGATCATAAAACATAGGTCACCCAAGGATACGTCTCATAAACTGCGCAGAAAGTCTCTAAGTTTTATTCTCTGTAGTAAAAAAATTATAGGCATCACCGTGTGCGTATGTCTACAAATAAATAGATAAAAAATTTACCTCAACGGATTTGTGCTAAGTAAGATGGCTTTTACGATAGAGAATTTATTTGATCCGGAAAGGAAACAGATTATAAATATTTTTCTCAGCGCACCACAAGGACGTAAACTTCTCATAAAAATCAGTAGTGTAACATTAAGACACAAGTACAACTTATAAGTATTAAAATATGTAGAAATATTGGTGAAAATTTCTCAGTATCACTGATCTCTAACTGTAACTTCTGGATAGTACATGGTTCGTTATTGATTTGAAGCCGAAAAAGTTCCATAGAACAATTTTTTGATGAATCAATCCCCATAGAGATCTATATTAGTAACTTTCTCACAAGCTAGTTAGTGTCTGTCAGTAACCAATGGCAACCTATTACAAATCATTAGATGTGTGACAGTATGGCAGCAATCTAATTGGATTAATTTCAAACAGAGCAGAAATAACTTGTGACCTATCCAAAAGTTACAGTTAAAGATCACTAGTCTATATCCCTTCCGTATCTACACTATTGAACTTACTACTAGCAAGCAAACGATAAAATGTTCGATATTATTATTATTATTTGTATCGTTGAATTCTGGTTGTCCTTATCTAATTTTCAATTATTTACTCCAAATTACTCCAATATATAATTTATTTCATAAGTTATTTAAGGAACAGTATAAATATGTGCACTCCGAAAAACCTTTCGACGAAATACAGACAATCCCGAATTTTCGAAAGATCAAACGTTCCCGAATTTCCAAAAATCAGACGATCATCACTAAACTGGTATTTCAATAAAGCCGTCAATATAAAAGTAGTTAGATAACTTCAGTGTAAAAGAGGAAACAATAACAAGCGAATTTCCCACATAGTCACGACACTGGAAATCGGAACATATGTCAACAATGACAATCAGAGAAAGTAAGGTCATTAAGGTTATTAAAGTCAAAAAGTCAGCTAACCAACTTTAAATGTCTAAAAAATGTCGAAGTATCCCCACACCAGGTCAGTGAAAATTGGTATACATATTTCATAAGCTGTACATAGTTACATAGTAAAACAAAACTCTCAGATATCGACTTACCACCTTTGACGAATTAAAAAGGAGTCACAAGTTCCAAATGGAGAATATGTTCATTGCCTACACTTCATGAAGTTATCTATTCTAGACGCTGAAAATTGGTACGAATGTTCCAAAATCTTAACTTAAAAAAAAGCTATCATAATTAATATTAACCACCATGAGGATATAGAAAAGGGATCAAGTTTTTCAACTATGGAATATCCTTATATCGAACTGTCCATAAAAAAAGGTCAGTAACAATTAGTATACATGTTTCTACAGTTAAATGATGATACTTACTTGCCATCTTTAAAGAAACAAAAAAGAGTAACATATTCCAAATAGAAAATATTTGACGTTTCCAAATGTTCAAATATCTCGTAAAGAAGCATTAGTATACAATTAAACTAAATTCCTCTTAAAATAAATGTATCTCTTCCACACAAAAAAAAACTGTCGTCGAGTTTGTCAGATTTAAAAGTCGCATTTTAAAGTTGATAATACTGTTTTTAATTTTTATTTTATTTTGAAATGTTTAGTGTACAAACTTAAAAACTGTACTCTAATAATTTTTCTTGGAATAAGGAACACTAGATTAGATTTACAAACATACATTTATAAGTATAGTACAAAGACGATAATTACATTTACAAACACAGTACATCGAAAGAAAAGTTTTATTTTTCGAAATAATCAATACTTCATATCTCACCGGATATGTTATGCTCCAAGACATTCCCGAAAAAAATATTTCACAATCCAACTCTTATAGAAAAGTGAATAATTTAATTTTGAAAATACAATTTAATTTTAGACAGTGAAAATAGTTATGATCACTCACTTAATCTTTTGCTGGATCTCCAGGACACTTTGGAAAATTTTGTAAAGCTATTTTACTTATGGAATCATTACTTTGACCATTAAATTTAAATTTCAAATTTTTTTAATTAATTAGCATTTGAGATAATAACTATTCTATAATTTTATCGAACAATTCCTGTAGTATGAAAAATCTGTTATATAATAAGTAGCATTTTATACAAAAAGAATATCTGAACAAAAATTATTCATATATAATAATTTGTTTTTATAACAATTTTACCGTAATTTCCAGACGTTTAAGAAAAACGTATTCAATAATTTACAGCATATTTCAATGTTCCGAAGAAAAAAAATCATTCAAGCCATTGTTATGATTTCCGAAATAATTGCACTTTTTAAAATTTATAATTTATATATCTTTACATGACACATTCGACTTTGAAAACTACAGAACAATCTAGATGCAAGCAAGGTTAATATGAATTCCCATTGTCAATGAATTACTCAATAAATCGAATCTATTTATAAAACCTCAATACAATGGATTTATGATTTCAAATTAGAAAATAAAATCTCCCTAAAATAGCTCATTTATTAAACCAAACAAGTGATACCATACGTAATGTATTTTAAAAATTGAATACTGTCCGATTAAAAAAATATATATTTTTAATGTGATAGAAGACTATATAGTTATGTAGTAAACCATTATCCAATAGTGTAGATGTCCAAAAAGCAAGTTTAAAAAACATAACCCTGAAGAGTTATTTCATCACCTACTTATCTATAGGTACGCATTTAAAAAGAGAATGCAATACTTTTAATATTTGCGTTACTTTCCATATAAAAGAAGTAAATTAAAACGTCAGACTCAGTTAAACAATTCTTTATTGGACTTAACACATTTGTGCAATAACTTTTTATTTGAATCTACTGAGTGACTGCAGTTAAAAAATATGTTGTTTTTTTTTATCTATAGGGTTCCAGCAATTAAAGAGTATTCTTTTTAATCAACAGGTGGCTGAAGTAAAAAAGAATATTTTTTTATCTATAGGGTGGCTGCAATTAAAGAGTATTCTTATCAACAAGTGGCTGCAGTAAAAAAGTATATATTTTTATCTATAGGGTGGCTGCAAATAAAGAGTATTCTTATCAACGAGTGGCTGCAGTAAAAAAAAAAAAAATTGTATTTTTTTTAATCTATAGGGTGACTGCAGTAAAAAAGTATTTTATTAATCTACCAGGGTGACTAAAGTAAAGTTAATTAAAAAGAGGTCTTATTGAGACAAAGTCTGTATAATATGCTTGTATCACAAAATCAAAGAAAAATATTTATGTTTTTACATCAACATCCCTTTATTTTGGAATAAATGTACATGCGCAAAACATAAAAATAATTTGCTTGACTTATAACTTTTCAGTGAAACGACTTCGACACATTACATTCATATGAAAGGAACATTTTACGTACTACATAACGATGAAAATAAAAATAAAAAACAGAATTCGTAGAAATAAATACAACGCATTCAATGAGGTATTTGTAAGAGAAAGGAATACAATTGGTGAGTAGATTTACCGATGCATACATGTTGAAAATTGCACAACTCAACGAATGTCTTAATTAAGGCGTCTTCTCACTTTAGGCACCTCGAAAATAGGTTATTTTCGCGATTTTTTTTCGAGGATTTTTGCAAACAATTATGGGATAAAATGGATCCTATATAATAAACACATCTTTCAAGTACAAGAAAAAAAAATTTGTTTGAACAATTATTATAATAAAACAGTAGCATCGAAAAACCCGTGTAGAAATGTAATGTTCGTGGCTTGTTGATGAAATTTCGGAAACTATCCGGCCGATTGTCATGAAATTTGAATGACATATTCTTCATAGTTATGGCTATAGCGCATATCATCAGATTTTTGATATTCGCGAAAATAACAAAATGGCGCACGTTTTTCGAAAAAGTAAAAAAAAAAACGCGTTTTTTTGCAGTTTTTTGTAAAAAAAAAAATACTTCAAATCAAAATTTCAAAAATCTGATGATATGCGCTATAGCCATAACTATGAAGAATATGTCATTCAAATTTCATGACAATCGGCCGGATTGTTTCCGAAATTTCATCAACAAGCCACGAACATTACATTTCTACACGGGTTTTTCGATGCTACTGTTTTATTATAATAATTGTTCAAAAAAATTTTAAAAAAATGTCTTGTACTTGAAAGATGTGTTTATTATATAGGATCCATTTCATCCCATAATTGTTTGCAAAAATCCTCGAAAAAAAATCGCGAAAATAGCCTATTTTCGAGGTGCCTAAAGTGAGAAGACGCCTTAAAATATATTTGATCTCCTATAACAACAGCATCTACTTCGCACTGTTTTCTCTCATTGAGATAAGGTTAGTTTTAAGTTCTGGTGATAAACATGCCCATCCCACCTTCAGAGCTCTTTCAAGTTATGGACAGTCCTTAATGCTTGGAATCGTGCCACAAGTCATCTTCTAGAAGGATTCCACTCATGATTGATGATATCTGAATCAGAGGATTGGTCTGGTGTAAGTATATGAGTAATGACGTCCGGATAGGAGTGAGCATTTATTCGTTTTAGCAATAGTGTGACAAAATAACATAAATGTCCATAAACATTAATTCATAACCAAGATGTCATCAAAATTGACTTCATAAAGTAAGCGCAATTACCCAATTGCAAAACCAGCTATCCGCGCACACAACTTTTTGTTTTCTCCATAGGTTCATAACAATTCGTAACTTTTAAAGCTTCATTAATTAAAGAAAGCATTCTTTTATTGGAGTTTTTGTTTTGATAAGGTTGTAAAAGAGTAAATTAAAAGTTAGTCCTAAACTTAGTTTAAATTGTTTGATCACATAGCGTAAGAACGAGAGAAATGCAATATAAAACAAGATAATAATAAAAAAAATAGTTAATGAGCATTATTACATTATAAAATATGTATAAATTAAACACATTTCGCAAAATTGTAACACAGTTAAACTCTTTCACAGTCTCGAATATATTTGGATGTATCTTCGTTTATATGTGATTATTTTACAATTAAATAATCAAATAACCTCTCCAGCGATAGGAACCGATAGTTTACTTGCTTCTAAATGCAGTTTTCAAACCGCATTTGAAATTTAAAAATTTAGTTAGATTTAATTGAAGTTTTAATTGAATTTGAAAAAAAAATTTTGGAAAAATGAATGAAAATTTGAATAATGTTACTTATCTTACAAAAGTTAAATTCTAAAAGAAAATTCTACAGACCAATCAATTCCTATTTTTTCCAAATTTCCCTCTCTGAAAGTTTCAGAATTAAAAACTGGGATAAGTATTTTTATAGGCTCAATTAGATGTTTTGTTTAATAAATTAAGAAAAACCAGTAATACATTTTTTTAATTCTCTCGTCCCCCTCTTTCATTCGGTACTATACACATCATAATTCTAAAAAAAGGTTTTTGATTCAAAACAGAATTGTTAACTTAAGAAAACATATTTTAAAATTTGTCTGTGTTGGGTAATTTATATAAGCTAGATGTCTACTGAATATGCAGGGGAATTATAATTTAAGTTCAACTTTCAAAAAACTATAAAAAAGGACCACGAGTTAAAATTACATGAAATTTAACCTGAATATACCCAAAACATTAGGAAATGGTATGGCATTAGAAAAAAACTATTTTTAACTGTCTTTCTTGTGCCATACCATTTCCCCTTTCTTCGCCTATTTTCGTGTCATTCAAACAAGTGTTTTTTTTTTTTTTTTTTTTTTTTTTTTTTTTACAGCTTTTTTAAAGTTAAACTTTAAATATAATCACCGTGTATTTTAAATCGTCCGACTAGATTCCTCGTTATTGAAATTTTATTGTGTTGGGCGGATAAACAGATAGTAAAACCATTCTAAGCACTCCGTTTTTGATCTTGGGTATACGAAATTAAAGTGCTACAAATAAGTAATAACCATTAGTTAAAATTAATGGTTAGTACACATAAATATCAAGATATCGTTCTGGTCCCCATGACCCTGAATACAGTGATTGAAAACATTTTTTACTATATATTTATAGTTTTAATATATCATTAGAAAGAACATAAATTTGACAAAAGTTTCAATAGAAAATCATTTCTTTCTTTGTCATTTCTAATTATACATCTTTGGAACGACCCGTAACGAAATAAAAAAAATCCCATGCCAAATCGAAAGTTAAAAAAAAAAGTCAACAAGTAACATCGGCATTAAATTTTACGCTTACAAATAGTTTATTAAGGCCACACCAATATTAGCGGTAACATGACCTCTACGTAATCTTCCGCCACGAAAGGAAACTGGGTGACCATGGAAACTTAATGACTCACTACTGAAACTTAATGAGTCTTGGTAGTGAATCTTCCTTTCTACTTCAACAAAAGAACATCCAATTTTCCAATCAAGGTCACTTTCCGAGAAGACAGTGAAATATTTGATTTTCCCTTTCTATAGCAGTTTTCTTCGTGGTTTCTTCACGGTCGCCCTTAGGTCAATTGTTGGAACAATTCAACTCTCAACGCAATGATCTTTAGAGACAAGATAAAAAACGATTTGAAGCGGTCAAAGAACAAATAATTTATCATGTCCAGGTCATTAAACGCTGAACTCTGCAATTAGAACCGATACAATAGCATTTAGAAATATAGGTTTTATTTTGTTTCATACGCTTAACGACAATTTGTGCACGGTGAAAAAAATGGTAGGAAAGAAAAGTAAGGTTTTTGATTTTCTCTTATTTGAACAATCCATACAGAGCCCCACTCCTACAAATCAGAATCTAACTGGAAAAAAGGTAAGATATTATGGTTGGTTGGGTTTAACGGCGCAAAGACAACACGTGGGACATACTACGCCAAGGTAAGATATTATGAAAAATGGGAAAGAAAGGTATCTATCCGTAATTTGGGTGGTCCAAATCAACTGTTATTATGCCAGAACAAAAATTAAGATATGTAAATAAGCCTAAGAAGTGAGAGTATTAAAAAAACTATTACATCGCCATTGTTACCTTTCATTTGTTTATTATACAATCAATACACATTCATTTTTGTATTTTTTTTCCAAAAGTTTCAGCTAACTCGAGGATTTTTTTAATATTTTCTCCACTACATCAGACTTTCATGCTTTAAAGCTTTGAAATGTAACATATTGTGCAAAATATGTGTTCTCTATCTTGCATAATTTTTACTAGCAAAAAACATGCTCATTTTAATTGAATATTACGGATAGTGATTTCTACTTTTAGAATATGAACACTGTTTCTACTGAAATCTTCTAATGGGTATTTTTCATTTTTTAATAGTAATTATTCAATTTCTGATAGCAAAGTTACAGCGATTTCTTCATCATGAGCACAAAAATCTCCATTAAATATCTATTTAAAAAAGGGAAAATAGTGTTAAACATTTTTCAACATTATTTATAGAAAAAAATAAGGTAATTTCCAAAGAAATTAGACTACAGCACGACCTTCTCGAACATTTATTTTCAAACAATTGAAAAGAAATTTCTGCGAAATTTGATCTGTAGTAGATAAAAATGTTATCTAGGATTTTCAGTATGATAAAGATAGCATTTAAGTATTATTAGGACAAAGGCATACGAAAATACTTGACTACACTCACCGATAGATTACTACCGTTTACATTGTGTGATGAATTAATATCGTCGCTTGTCGGTCCTATATATTACTCTTCGAACCTCCGAAATACAAAATGCTGTAAGTTTATAACGACAATTATTCTCCTGCATCAACGGAAACTAATGTGAAAAATAATTCACAGCGTCCAAAACATGTATGGATTGTCGTAAATAATTTTAACAAAACATCTTAAATACTTTAATGCATTCACTCTCAACTTTAATTAAGTCTTAAATTAACTATTTGCATTAAATTGTTTTTATTAGATTAAAACAATACGCAGTGCCTAGGAAAGTTTTCTTCAAATTTTAAGCAAATTTCTAAGTGTTTCATTTTTTATAGAGTTAGAATACTGATTTTTTTAATTAATAAACTTCTTAAAATTGTCATTTTGTGTGTATTCAATTTATCAATTTAACATATCACACAATTTAATTATCATCATTTTTATAGAAACTAGAAATTTTTATTTACCAGCCATTCACATTGTTTTCAAATACCAAAGAGAATTAACGGTTAATCGTTTTTTATGTGTTTACACTTTCTCGAAATAAAATAAGGAGTATTACTGATAAACAGCCATAAAACCATATAAAATAGGGTGAAGCGATAAATATATTTTCAGATTACCGGTTTTGAGCGGTATGTAAAAGTTGATCTTAGACCACACGGCAAAAACTGCAGAAAAATAAGTTTGATATTAATTTTTTACACTACACCAAAGCATTCAGATTTACTAAAAACTCAATAAGGATATTATTAAAAACAAATAACTATTAAATTTAAGTTAGAAACTATAGATTAGAAATATTGCAGATTAAGAAATAGAATATACAAAAATGAAATAGAATATACTAAAATGAAATAGAATATACTAAAATGAAATTCAATTCATATATATATAATCAAAATGATCCCTTCCTAAATTTAATCGCATAGTCGTCAAAAATATGTTTTGCGTTAAAACATGCATTGGCGTATGGAAAACCATAGTTTTATCAAAAAATATTCGTTTTCTCACATAAGAATAAAGAAGCTTTTCGTTACAAACAGCTTTTTGGGTTTTACAACTATTTTTATTAGTTTTAGCAATTAATGATCAACTTTCAAATAGCTGTAAAAATTGAGCCCTTGCTTAGAATGATCGAAAAATCTTGAATATACGCATGAAGGGGGAAATAGTATGGCATAATATAAAAAAAGAAAATATTTCACTAGAGGTTGTTTTTTCTTTTTTTTCTTCTTTCTTTTTTTTTTCTTTAGCCACTTGATTTCCTTTCTCTTCGTGTATATTCAGGTCAAATTTCAAGTCATTCTAACCAGTGGTCTTTTTTTACAGCTTTTAGAAAGTTGGTTTCTAATTATAATCACCCTGTATACTGCGAACTATCATTCCTTACTAGAGGTCAGCGATATATCGATACGACGATATTTTTATCGTTATTTTTAAAGAAATATCGATATTAAAACCATCGATAAAAGTCACCGATATATCGATATTTTCAAACATTATTAGTTTTCTTGATGATCGTTTTGTAGTTCCATCTGGTTTTTTTTCGATTTTCTTTATTCCCTTTTCAAAACTAAATTTTGGACTTGGCTGAGAAACAGCTAAAGTGACACCAATATTCAATATTTTGCCATACACTTAAAAGTTATTGAAAAGTATCTAAATTTTTCTCAAAATCATTGCTCCAATTAAGCGAAAATATAACTTTTTTTTTTATAATAGATACATTTCAGTTGGAAAAGTAGTAACCTTACAAAAAGCAATCATGAAAAGAATAAATTTGCCCCGAAAAACTTCGTTTCTGGCAAAATTGAAAATCAAATTAAAAAAATCATGTATCGATATATCGATATTTTTTCTATGCAAAGTTATAATATCGATATTTATTTTGATCAATATTTCTGACCTCTATTCCTTACTCTTTCATCACCCGATCATTCGGCAGCTTGTGAATTTATTTTTATTAATTCAATAAATTTATCTTACAGCAACACAGATAAAACACAGTTAAACAACACAATTAAAATAACTAAAGTAAAATTTAAAACTTTTTACTTTCTTTCTTATATTCAGAACAATGGGATTTTTGGGAACTTTGAGAAAGATAATTCCTGTTATATTCTCAATGCAAAATTTTGTAAAATGAAAATTCTTTCAAAATAATACTTGATGCAAAGAAAAAAAAAATTGTAAACAAATTCTATGGATATCCCTCAGATACGACTTATTTTGAATATTTTTGGGAAACCACTTTCTTAAATCGATATAACAAAATCCATAATAAAGTTCAACAAATAAAATTGAACTATATAGATGCAAGTAACAAAGTTTGAAAGAGTTCAATTTATTGAAACAAAACAATGAAGTTCAGTTTTAAGGCTATACCAATTAGCTCCGAAATCTTTGAAATACCGAAACCAATATGCAGTAATATTAAGATACTCAAATATGTGGCATAAAAACCTCTACTGCCTTCAGGTGTCAAATAAACCAGTTTAATTGATTTTCCAAACACATTTTTAAATATTCCCTAATAGCACACATCCTCCCAGGGAGGTCCCTAGGAAGTCCCCAGTCATCCCCGGGACTACGAATGACTTCCCAGGGACCTCCCTGGGAGGATGTGTGCTATATGGATTGGCACGTGTCTTTCCATTAAAAATTGCAGTTGAGAGAAACCCAATTGTACCAATTTTAGGACCGTGAATATGAAATTTCGACTACTTTACCATCGGGTATCACAACTTAAAAGTTCAGAGTGGAGGAGCAATTCTCCCCCCCCCCCCCTAATTTTCTCCCGTAATCGGCCTCACCATTTACAACATTACGGAAGGCATTATTCATCAAACAGAGCTTTAAGCTATAATCACTGTAACTTTATCCTTATTACATTATATTTCTTCAAATTGATTCGTGCAAAATATCTCATACTCTCTAATGCTTTATTATAAGATGTTTTTAAATTCTACTATCACACATAAACGCACTTAATAGCAAGAGTTTATTCCGCTAAAGCGCATAAATATACTGCAAAATATCTTAAAGGACCGCTATAAACCATGTTACAACAAGTGTCATGCATTTTATAGGTTGATACAACCATGTAGATACTACAAAATAATTCATCGGTTTTATACGTTTCTTTATACTCACTTCCTTTCGTTGAAGAGTTGAATGTTTTTAAATTCTACTATCACACATAAACGCACTTAATAGCAAGAGTTTATTCCGCTAAAGCGCATAAATATACTGCAAAATACCTTAAAGGACCGCTATAAACCATGTTACAACAAGTGTCATGCATTTTATAGGTTGATGCAACCATGTAGATACTACAAAATAATTCATCGGTTTTATAAGTTTCTTTATACTCACTTCCTTTCGTTGAAGAGTTGAATCGGTGCATGGTTAGATCAATGTTTTTCGGGAGTTTTGTTTAAGAAAATTTAGCAATTTGTGTACATATTTTCCTGGTAATTGATTTATATAAATTACATCTGGTTATGAATATTTTAATTATATGCTTAAGAATATATAATATTTTTACGGTTCTACAGACGTTCTTGGAACTCGGCAATAGTGTAAATATTCACCATTACTTACGCTATTGCCGAGATTTGCGTTGTTTTCCTTCAGTGTTGCACTTCAATAGTGTAATTACTTTTACTAAAATATCTCCTTTCCTCAATAACAGGACATTCTGCAATGTTAAACACTTGATGGTTTTAAAAAATCTTTCATTATTTATATTTATTCTCCGAACTTCATTTTCAACAATTTCTAATGTTTTTTAATTAAGGTAGCGATATTGACTGCATTTTAACACATCTGATGACATAACAATCTTTTTCAAATTTCGAAACATGAAAATTAATTTTTTTAATTAATATTTTTTTTTTTTTTTTTTTTTTTGAGGGGGGGGGGGGGATATTCAAATGGAAGAAGCAAATTATTTTCCATGTCAAGTATAACTAAGACTTGTAATTCCTTTATCCATAAAAATAAATTAATTTGTTGTTATATAAGTTACAAAAGATTCTTTAACTAACACATTTGTTTTATTGTATACAGTTTACGGAAAGATTTTTTTTTTCTTAATCATATTGAATGATTTTAAAAATACTATAAAAATAATTAAATTAAATAAATATTGCTCCGAAAATAGATATTTTTGCATTATTTCACTACATTATTAACTTATGAAATAAAATATTTAGACATTATTTTCAAGGTTCAATAGTTTTTACGGTATAAAGTCACATTGACCTTAGACATTTACTGACGTTATGCATTTATTTATTGAAAAAATGTCTTATTAAACAATGAAACTTTTTGCTTAATGTAATTACGCAATATCATTTTCGATGAAATTCAAAAAAATTGCTTCAATTACTTTCCAGAATATTTTTTTTTTTTTCTGGAATTTTCTGGGGTGCGAGTTGCGCGTGGGAGATCCATGTTAGGCGTTAACATTACAACAACATCTACGTATTTTAATTTTCAACCTTATCAGATAACAAAGTGCCTACACCTGAAATTTCACCATAACCATGCAACTCCAATGCGAGAATATTGAGACTTCGATAATTTAGCGTACAGCAACCACCATTAATTCTACTCTCTAGTGTTATAGCAGTACGCTGGTTCGAACCTATGATCTTCCGGTCTTGAGACCGAAGCATTAACTAACCATGCCAATATGGGAACATCGAAGTAATCCCTATTTAATTTTCTGAGGACTGTATTCTTTAGCACAGCATTTATAGAAAAAACGGGAATATTATGACTAATCAATCGTTTTAAATTTTACTGATTAATAAAGAATTTTATTGATATGCATCCTGCTACTGGTTATAACTTGTTTGGAAAGGAAATAATATTTTGAGCCTTCTTGAAAAGTAAAAATTTACTACTGAAAAAACTATAATCTACTTTTTAAATGTAGTTTAATTAAAAAATAATTCAGAAAGTCGTACCTTATAAAAAAATTACTTATATTGCACGCAATCCAAATCAAATTAACAATTAAATGTCACTAAAAAAACATTTCATAAACATCATAGTTACTTTAAAATGCAAAATAATTCGTAAATTGTCAAATTTGGGTTTGGATTATACAGCTAAAACTACTTAAAAAGCTTATTTTTAAACATAAAATAATACAGGAACTAATAATTTATTATTTATGCAAATAAATCATGTTAATAAAGTAAGTTAATAAATCTTGTTAATAATTAATAATTTCATTTAAAAAAAATTATTAAAAATGTCATTAATTTCAAAATAAATTCAAATTCCAATTTTCATATAAAATTCACTGCGTGAAAACGAAGTAAATTAAAAATTTTAATTATTAAATAGAATACCTAAAAGCTCTTTAATACTACTTACCTTTCAAAGTATAAGTTGAATATGAGCATGGAATACAAATAAAATAACTTTTCAGGACAACACAAAAGAAAAATATTGTATGACACAAAAAGACAGCAGATATTCACCGCATAACCGATGACCTTTAGCTATTCGTAATAAAGTCATCATAGTTTTATCTATTTCTTTTAAACTATGCATTGACGTAACGGCATAACTTGCATTTCCACATTGTCGTCATAAAAACATTGAATTAACGCAAAAGCACGTACGCAACGAGAGGATTCATCTTACACATTTTTACACTCACCAAGTTCTCTTATTTCACTAGATTGATTCCAAGAAATATTGAATTACATACCGCTAGATGGCGGCACAAGATATTAAAATAAAAACAATGGGTTCATGATTTTTTAGCTCAATATTAAACCTAACAGGAGCACAATAGACAGGGGTGTAGTGGAGCGGGAACGCGTGGGAACGACGATCCTTTACCTTTTTCAAAGGGGGAACGGCGTTCCTCACCTATTTTTTTTTTTTTTAATTTGTATTTTAGATCTTTTCTTTACGTGATACTAAACGCAAAATCAAGTAAGAAAACGAAAAAGTTCTTTCCTGACAATTATGCTTTCGTTTTTGATCCACAATTTCAGAGCTAAGCAAGCAAGTTCAAGTATTTGCAAAACACATACTAGTTGCTAACACGCTTCTAGGTGTTACTTTCATTTTCTTAATGGAGCAAATTTTGCAAAGGTAAGGATGGGTCTATCAAGCAAGAAGAACTTCTCTACATTTTCATCTCGAGAAGGAGAAAATTCGTAAAACTCTCAATGTCTCAATCGACATCTGTAACAATCGCAATATTTTAAAATTCGTTTTGAAAACAAATTTCGAGAGGGTCTCAATTGAAACTCGATCTCTTAGGGAAATTTTTTTTGAATGAAAATTGTCAAAAAAATCATGTAAATAAAAAAAAATCATGTTTAAAATGTGTTGTAGGTAATCTGTTTAAAAATTGTCGTAGAAAATCTATTTAAAAATTTGTGTCAATAATATGTTTGAAAATGTCTTATAATCCATTCATGAAGTGTCAAACAATCTGTTAAAATGGGTTGAGCAAGGCAAATTGTTCGTAAATCCATATAACTTAATAGTTTAAAAAATAATTTAAATAAAAAAAAGTGTAAACACTTTTTTTTTTCTTTTTAATTTTTGAAGTGCTCGTTATCTGTTTTAAGATTATTAAAGTAATATTAATGATATTATTCATTCTTAGTGTAGTCATTTTCACCACCCCTCCCCCTCCCACAGAAAAAAAAGTATACTTTTACACAACGACACGACTTAGCGTTCCCACTCCTTTTTATTTTACACTACACCACTGACAATAGATCACTAATAGAAACTAAAATAAGATTATCTCTTAATAGTTATTTCTCACTGAAGTCAATTTATTTATTTCACGCCAAATTATTCTACGTAGCGCATTCTTAACCTAAATAATCTATTTATGTTATAAAATGCTGTAGTACGATATATATAAAGCTAATCAACAATTTTTGTCATTCACAACAGTTGGTAAAATAAAATAATTTTTGAAATAGTATCGATTACCATTCCAAAAAAAACAATCTACATATGTCCATCAATTTGTTTGAGTGGCATGCATATTTTTGAAAATTTAACTTTAACGTAGCATTTTAACACTGTAACATAACAACTGCACTTTGTCCCACTAATTGTAAAACTGTTTTAGTTATTTTCAATAAGTTATTCCAAATTGAGTTTATAGTTTCTAGTGCACGAAAAAGACGGATGCTATACTAGGCCGGAACATCATTGCAGCACGATCAAAAATGAATGTCAAGAAAAAAAAGCCTTCCAAGAGGTTTTTTTGAGAGAAAAAGTCTCGCATAAACACTGGGACTTTACTCAGGAATCTCCCAACTTCCATTTAGCCCAACAATACATGCGAGGCTACTGTCTGTTTGGGGTGTGCATGCACGAAATTGGCATACAAAGCCTATAGTGAGTTGATATCTTTCTCCTAAAATCCGCATTGGAAAATGGGGCTAGTCTTGTTTCCATGGCAACAGACAACGCTAGACAAGCTGCCGGAGACTGATCTTGTGATAGGCAGTCACTGTGTTATAATCTAAAATAGTTATGGTTACTGACTGTAGTTCGGAATCCAAAAAAAATTGTTGTTCACGGTAAATGGGGGTCCAAAAAGTTTAAATACGGCAAATTTATATGTATTTCCCCTGGAATCAACGTTGGAAATGGGGATAGTCTTGTTTCATTGGAAACAAACAACGCTAGACTTTGTAGCGGGAGCCATTGCAGACAGACAGTATTTACCACAGTTATTGTCATGTCAACTCATCTTTGAAATCTGATATTATAGAGCACAACTGTTAATAATTGAACGAGGCATTTCGAAGCATTCTGGCTCTGAGCGATAAGACAACCAGATATAAATAGGTAAAATATTCGTTCCGGTAGTCGTGGAATAAATAAATGTATTAATAAAATAATTAAAATTATCTAAAAGAAACGTATGTAATCTTCATTAGAAACATCATCATCGAAAAAACCCAAAAAGAATTTTCTTGAGGTTTGAAAAAGGTTTCATGAGCGAAATAGAAGCGAATTTGTAAAACCGTCGATCTGAAAGGCTATCATCATATTTTCGCTTATAATCTAAAGTATTTTTGACATTAAGTTGTGAACAGTTAGATTTAGAGCATATAAAGTATTCTAAATCTAACAACGTGGTACAAAATAAGAGTTTGTATAAAATAATTATGAGATCTTTCTTAAACTACTAGACAAACCCTAAAGAAATAAATGCAGAATTATAAAAAAAAAAATTAAAAAAAAAGTCAACAGGACGCAAGAGACCAACCCTAAAGACCCTTAAAGTCCATTTTTTTATGGGTTGCACAGATTTTTTTTAAGTAAAAAAAATTACGTATACAAACTAGAGGTCGGAAATATCGATACTATATCGTTGCATAGAAAAAAATATCGATACATCAATACATGATTGTTTTTATTTGATTTTATTGATGTATGATTTTTTATAAGAAAAATTTAGATAATTTTCAACAGCTTTTAATAGCAACGTTGAATATTTCGCATAATATTTTTACAATGTAAATAACTGAAAATATATATATATATTCATTCCTCTGTTAATTTTTCAGTTATTTACATTGTAAAAATATTATGCGAAATATTCAACGTTGCCATTAAAAGCTGTTGAAAATTATCTAAATTTTTCTTATAAAAAATCATACATCGATAAAATCAAATAAAAACAATCATGTATTGATGTATCGATATTTTTTTCTCTGTAACTATATAGTATCGATATTTATTTTGATCGATATATATATATATATATATATATATATATATATATATATATATATATATATATATATATATATATATATATATATATATATATATATATATATATATATATATATATATATCTCGATATAGTATCGATATTTATTTTGATCGATATATATATATATAATTATATCGATCGAAGGTTAATTATATATATATATAATTAACTCGTGTTTTCCAATTTTATTTTAATTTTCAAAAGCCAGGGAGGTGCATCCCTTTGAACCTTCCTGTTGGGGCCCATGATTATGAAGTGTATGGCAAAATATTGAACATTGGTGCCATTTTAACTGCCTCTCAGCCAAGTCCAAATTTTAGTTTTAATGTTTTTGAAAAAGGAATAAAGAAAATCGAAAAAACACATAGAACTACAAAACGATCATTAAAAAAATAAAAATTCTTGCAAATATCGTTATATCGGTGACTTTTATCGATATTTTTACTATCGATATTTTTAAAAAAATATCGATAAAAATATTGTCGTATAGATATATCGCCTACCTCTAATACAAACGGTTTACGTCTATTCAATAGCAAGTATTGGATAATCCTAAGAAATAATTACTTCAGCAATCATTCAGCTTTTACGTAATAATCTCCTCTCCTCCTTCATGAATCCAGTAATTTATAATAAAAGACATTTGATCCACTACCCCACTAATTGGGAGAGTATGTATATTTTTATTAGTGTTATTAATAATTGTATTTTGACATATGGTCAAGTGAACATATGCATATCATAACCAAGATTTCAATATCTAATTACAAAGCTGTGATAAATCTACTTACGCAAATTTACTAAGAAGGCCTTTATTAACCCCTAAATGCAGGAATTATTTTTAATAAATAAAATTTGAAATCAACTGGGAAATTAGTTAATGGGAAAAATACTTTAGGATTAGTGAACTTATGTAGAACCGATTTTGCACATTGATATATTTTTACATAAAAAAGCTACATTTTTCTTGCATAAATTTATAAGTATATGCAAAAATATAAATACTATTCGTTACTCTTACCTTGTTTCTATCCGAAAACAATTTTTCCTCTAAAATTAATTTTTTTCTGCAATTTTAAAATTTAGAAAAAACACTATACAAAAGTTGCTATACATAAAGAGATATGAGGTTTTAATCATACTATGTAGATCTACATCGTTATGCATTTATGGGTTAATATTAATTCGTAGATTGATAGAACTACAATTTCATATTAAACCATTAAAGTATTCATTCGAGCGAAGATAGCAAAAGATCTAGATAAACAAGTAGAATGGAGTCGCAAATGCTCCTAAATAAAATCGATAATCCACTTTCTGTTGAAGGACTACGACTACTGTCAAAAGACAGACTTTTGGCTAAGATCCTACTTGTATTTACAATTTAGTATTTAATTTAGAAAAAACACTATACAAAAGTTGCTATACATAAAGAGATATGAGGTTTTAATCATACTATGCAGATCTACATCGTTATGCATTTATGGGTTAATATTAATTCGTAGATTGATAGAACTACAATTTCATATTAAACCATTAAAGTATTCATTCGAGCGAAGATAGCAAAAGATCTAGATAAACAAGTAGAATGGAGTCGCAAATGCTCCTAAATAAAATCGATAATCCACTTTCTGTTGAAGGACTACGACTACTGTCAAAAGACAGACTTTTGGCTAAGATCCTACTTGTATTTACAATTTAGTATTTAATTTAGAAAAAACACTATACAAAAGTTGCTATACATAAAGAGATATGAGGTTTTAATCATACTATGCAGATCTACATCGTTATGCATTTATGGGTTAATATTAATTCGTAGATTGATAGAACTACAATTTCATATTAAACCATTAAAGTATTCATTCGAGCGAAGATAGCAAAAGATCTAGATAAACAAGTAGAATGGAGTCGCAAATGCTCCTAAATAAAATCGATAATCCACTTTCTGTTGAAGGACTACGACTACTGTCAAAAGACAGACCTTTGGCTGAGATCCTACTTGTATTTACAATTAGGATATTAATTTTATGTATCCATAGGTATCATTAAATCTTCAAGTAAGATACTTTTTCGAGACGTTTAAAGTCTAAAAAAATTAAAATCATACTCTATTTCAGGATTTCTCAAAGTATGAACACTGGGGGGTATTTAAGGAGATCAGAGAGGGATAAAATATTTTGAAAAAAAAAATGTTTAGTTAAGTTTTATTCGATTTTATTTAACATTTTAACTGTGCCTGTGTTATTCGATCATTACCAGTGGTAGAAGTCGGGGAAAAAAGGTGGGGAGATGCCTAAAAGTTGGCGACAAGTGCCCCCCCCCCCCCCCCCCTGTATTTGTTAATAAAATAAAAATATTTCTATCTTTATACAAAAGAGTGCAAAGCATTTTTGTAACAGTATAATATATATACACCAAAAAGGGTTGTTTTTTTTTTTTTTTTTTTTTTCAATTTTGAAAACTTTAAACTACTTTTTCGCAATGTCACTACATTTTGCATTTCCCTACATGATTGATATTATTTTTAAGAAGAAAAATCTGCGTTTATGTAGTTTTAGTACTGTCTAATAGGAGATTAAGGAAAAAAAGTAACTTTTTAAAATATTATATGCATTGTGGAGACATGGACTGGTTAAACAGTGGTAGGATGATTTTTTTTTTTTTCTTTCAAAAATTTTGTCATTGATTGTATAACAAGTATTGTATCGTTCAGACGAAAATTGAAATTAAAAAAAAAATTGCGATAGGAAAATGTACCTTCTTCTGCTAAAGAAATTAATGTTATTTTTCATTAGTAATTTTTAGATGGATTGAATATTTTTAAAAGTGGGGAGATGGATTTCAGCTGTTTTAGAAGTGGGAGACACATGGGTATTTTCTTGAAAAGTCGGGGGACGCGTCACCCCAAGTCTAATTACACTTCTATACCTGATCGTTCCATAGATATCCAGATTTAAAAGGTTCCAGAATCGGGGAAAAGAACGAATAACTAATTTCATTGAAAATCTCTCTGCAAAAATTCAGTAACGAAACCCAATTCAACTAAAGCTCGGTTGATTAAAATGTATGCCTACTAAAGACTTACTACACACCAGTAATTGTCAGTAAATGATCGTATATGAAAATTTCAAGTGTAGAAATTTTTTAAAAGTTTAAGTATTTCTACAAAAAGGAATGGTTCCTTAGAAAGTGTGTTAGA
Source organism: Linyphia triangularis (assembly GCA_963978545.1). NCBI lineage: Eukaryota > Metazoa > Arthropoda > Arachnida > Araneae > Linyphiidae > Linyphia > Linyphia triangularis. The sequence continues at coordinate 109,948,615 of OZ021721.1, read as the reverse complement.
AAATTAATGATACGTAATTTTTCCTCCGATTCTAATAATTTAATAAATCATCATAGTAAATATATTGTTTGCGATTTTTTAGTTCAATAGTGGTATTGGTTGTTTAAGAAAATATTTATTTTCCTTAAGTTTTTCTAAAATTGTATACATAAATTTTTTCTTGTGAAAATAGAAACTACTTAAATAAGAACACAATAGCAATTTTCCATAATTTACATTTTTTTAAGACACGGCCTTTTTTATATACTTTAATTTTTTATCAAAATTTTTCCTCAGATCTTTAAAACATAACACATATGAATTCGCATAAAAATTTTATACTGCAAGAATTTAATTTTATATAAATATTATAAATAAAAAATAATAAAGTAACTTTTTTCTAATACTTAAACTATTGAGTGCAAATACATCGCTATAATAGACCTCAACAGTAATGTTGGTTGCTTATACGGAAAAAAACAGTATTCTTAAAGTTTTTCAAAATTAAATTTAAAAAAATTACTTTTATCAAATCGTTTATGCTTAGTAAGATTATATAAAGACGTTGTCCTCCTGATTGCTACCTACAGCAATTAATGTCTAACAACGATATTTACATTGATCAGTTTTGTAAATAACGTTCTTTAAATACTGAAAAAATGAAGTCATATTTAATGTCAAATAACTCGGTTTCTATTTAACTAAAAATATAACAAAAGTTGAAACTGAGGTTTTATTATCTGACCCCTGATATATATATATATATATATATATATATATATATATTTAACGTCATATATATATATATATATATATATATATATATATATATATATATATATATATATATATATATATATATATATATATATATATATATATATATATATTTAACGTCATATATATATATATATATATATACATATATATATATATATATATATATGGGTGGTACTGTAAGAAGGGGTTCAGCGAAAAAAATATATTAACCCTTTGCACTTGAGCCCTTTTTTGCGAGGAGGGACCAGCAACTCGAGATATTTCGCGGCATTTTTGGTTCGGTTTGAGGTTAAGCATTCACTTCATAGAAACTAAACACAGTCATTGGCTTTGCATCAAATTTCCGCATCAAACCTAGTAGTCTTCTCGTGGTGCGGCATCCAATCATGTGGTGCCTGAGAGGCGCCGCTCGAACGCAAAGGGTTAAAACAAAAAAGGGTAAGAAAATTGGAGAAACACTGCTCTGTTTTACTACGGATTTAATGAAAAAATTACAGACATAATCAATCTTTCCATTAGCCTTAAGGAAAAAGGATAATGACATCATTTTTCTTAATTTTACAGGCAAGTTGAAAAAGCCTAAATACTGCTATTGCTACTCTTTGAACCTGAATAGCTCCGTTATAAAATTTTGTATGACATATGTATATCTCTAGAAAGAACCCTACATGCGCATAATATCGCAATCATAGCCACTTTCTTGAACCCTAAGTTCGTCACTTCTTTTAATATAGATCATAAGCTAATATTCTCCTAACAGCTGACGTGTTGTTGTTTTTTTGTTTTTTTTAAACTAAGTTTTTCTCTTGTAAAGGCTGTTTCAAACTCGACAGGTTGGAATGGAGATTTTCTGGTACAAGAGATACTGCTCGGGAACACCTTTAAGTATTCATCTTTTTTGAAAGGAAGAATGGCTTTCTTTTGGGAGGTCTTTCACAGGAGAGAGCCAGCATTTGCATCTCGAATGGGAAGAAACCAGGAAAACTTAAAGCATGCAGCCCAACAATCGACTCGAGATTTTTTTTTTTTTTTTTTTTGTCACAATCCCCATCGTATCGACTCATTTTAAAAGTAACACTTGTATCGGGATTTGAACCCGGGACTTCTCATACTAAGCTAATACTCTGCACTCCCCAACCAGCTCGTGGCTGTACTCTTGATGTCATAATAGAATATGCACTTGATCGGAAACCACATTATGTGATATTCAGAATCATAAAAGGTTTAATAGAAATGAAAAGTTATTTGACACAGGGTTCTTAAAAATTAAAATTAGATTTGAATTTTCTATCGTGTGTTGCTCCATAAAAAGCTGGCTAAATACATATTACAACTATAAATTTTGCAGTGGATTTTTAATTTGACCATCACTTTAACTTGGCAGTACTGATATTGTTACATTAGCCAAATTGCAGCCCTTCACAACCCAGGGTTGCAAAGGGGTTACAAGGATTGTGCTAAGAGCAGAGGACTACTTAAAAAAAGTAATGCGTAGCAAAAATCAGTAATTTTAATAACATGTATTTTATTAAATTTTTATGAAATTAGTTTTATTATAATTTTCAAATTTTATTTAAAAAAAAATTGTATCCGAGGGTTCTTTAATAAAACCTGACTAAAAATAATGTTATTTAGTGCAGAAAACGCTACGATTTTAATAATTTGTACCCTTACCATATTCAACATACAAGCACCCATACCATTTTTGGAGGGTTTTCTATACCCATTTTCATGTATGGGGCGCCAAAACTTATTCTTAAACACATAGTATTTTACTCCTAGACCGGTCCTGTATATTTGATTTTTACTTAATAAAAAACTGCTAATGGTTTTGCATGGTTGTTTGTAGGAAAGCAATTCAGATGTACTATCAGGCAAGATAAACTTCTCTCTCTATTTTTTTTTTTTTTTTTTTTTTTTTTTTCTTTTCTTGAGAAGGAGAAAAGCCATAAAACTCTCCCCAATCGACATCTGCAACAATCTCAATCTTTTTCATTCATTTTGAAAACAGATTTTGAGGAGCTATAGAATCTGGGAATTTATCCTAACCCTTTCCTTTTAAGCATCTCTGACATTTTGGAAAATTATTGTAAAAAATCTGTTTAAAATTTTTTTGTCGATAATATGTTTGAAAATGTCTTATAATCCATTTATAACGTGTTAAACAATCTTTTAAAATGGGTTGTGCAAAGAAAATTGTTTAAAAATCCATATAACTTAATAGTTTTAAAAAATTATTTGAATAAAAGAATAAGTCGAAACACACAATTTTTAATTTTTGAGGTGCTCATGAGCTGTTTTAAGATTATTAAAGCAATATTAATAAAACTATTTAAAGTTGTCATTTTCACTCTCTCTCCCTCCCCCCCCCCCCCCATCACCACACACACAGAGAAAAAATACGCTTGTAACGACGCGACATAGCATTCCCACACCTTTTTATTTTACACTACACCACTGCACAGCGTATATAATGAATGTAGAAACATTTTAAATATTACTTTTATAATTAGATGAATATTTAATTTTGTATGAAACTGAAGTACAAAATTTAAATATAATTAGTACCAAGTATATTTTATTTCAAAATTGAATTGGAGCTTGATCTATACTCAATATGAATTTATGAATAGCAAAGTATTCAATTTTGTGTCTGTAATGGCATCAGCTTAGTCTCCAATATTACTTTCAATGCCAACAGCTAAAAGAGTCCATTTAAAAAATTTTACCATTCGTCTCCATAAAGAAAGTTGCTTTGGCATTTATAACTCGACATTTCACTGTAAAAACCCTTCGCATTGCTTCTGCTTCCACAATTCAAGTGACGGACACTAGGAAGCAATACGTTTCCTTATTTCCTGGTCATTCACTTTCAATAGCAGAGCCTTGACATCAAAACAGTGTACTCACCCAGAAGCATAGGTGATATTGATTGTTAATTGACGGGAAAAGTCAATGAATAGTTATTTACTCATTGTACGAATGACCTTCTACTCGGACAGCAAGTATTTCTTCAATGAAATGAAAGTGAGAGCAACATCAACCCCTTAAGGCAAAGAGCGGAAACCTCAGATATTATTCAAGGAAGTAGAAACAGGATCTACTTTGAATAAACTGGTTCGATTTGGTTTTAATATTCGTTTTGTGCAGCCTTTTGCTCCAAAGAAAGTAAATAAAGTTGTTTGCTTTTTCACCAATAAACAGAACAATATCTTGAGTATTTTCGTATATATACTTATACGGAAAGATGGTCAATTTTTGAATTGCCTTTTGTAGCATTGTTTTAGCCCATCGGAATTCAAGGTTAATATCCTTTCCCTTAAACCCATTTGTTATATTCGATTTTTTTTAAAAACATTTTGCTGATTATTTTAAGGAAAGTAATCAATAAGATTGAAGGCTCAAGTAGTCAGCTACTAAATTTCATCTATTTTTGTTTACTGAAGAAACAGGTAACTGCGAGTAGTCAAGTTGTTCTCTAAGTCATACGGATTTTCTTCATATTTTTTGTTAATTCATATAATTTTCTATACGACTTAACATTTTTGATACGGTATTAATTTTTATACGTATTATTTTTTATACGGTATACATTTCGTACCCTTGTTACATAAGTGACACAACTCAAAATTCTCCATTTTGAGTCAAAGTAGATACAAAATCGAAAATTGCTTTTACTTGAAGCTGGTTGAACAAGATTGTTAACAACTTGAAACTGACTTATGCGGTTATTCCAGATTCAAGTACATTGAAGTATTTTGAAGTCAATTAGGAACTGGCAGTAAAAATTTAAAATGGATATTAGGAAAAAGTTCAATGCTGTAATATAGTTTAATATCCTAATGAATTATTCAAACACGCTTTTTAAAAGAAATCAAAGATATTTTTTTAATCAAAACATTTGAAAATCGCGATTTTGCAATACCTGCATGTATTATTTATACCAGATAACCTTCATAAATCTTATAATAACATGATTAAATTGATATGTGAAACAAACCAACTTTAGCTATACATAGTATTGATTCGAAACCGGCAATTATAGTAATTGTCTTAAATATAATACATCAGTTATTTTATCTAGACTGTGTATTCAGTACATAAAAGTTAACAACTTAAAGCACATTTTGAACCTGGGACTTAAGGGAGTCATAATTTTTTGCTGGATTTAATTGTTCAAACCCATATTCCACAATTTCTACAAATATTAGTATGTATATTATAGTATGCAAATTATAGTATGCAAATTATAGTATAAAAATATATAATATGAAATCTCAACAAAGTCTTTAAAATAATACTGTAAAAACTAAGCAAATAAAATGATGCTTTACCTTGTTTTCCGAAAATAATATTCTTCGAAATCTGGTAGTCTTCGCAATATTGCAATAAAGAAAATTTTATATCATATGTTCTAAAAAGAAGCTTTTACATTCTCAAATCAAATGTGATAAATCACCAAACCTTTTGGCGTAGAGTGGTTCTAGTATAGCCCTTGTGTCCCTGAAAACTCCAAAACAACCAACAATACTTTAAGCTTAACGTGAGGAATCTGTCGCCAATGCTATACTTGCCCAAACTCTGTAAACGGATTACTAACATGATCTCTTCATTTCTAGTGTGCGGGATGCAAATTTGAAGATCTTGGGCTTATTTCAAAGGATCAAGAAATTTAACTTAATTTTTACTTTTATTGGCTGAAAGTTTTTAAATGGCAATGAAATAAAAATATTTTTTGAAAAAATCTATTCTATTCAGCGACCCACGAATGCTGATTTCCTTCTTAAAATTTTGATGCCGACTTTGCATTTCTGCTTGACAATTCCCGAATCCCATGTGTAATATATCATCCCAATAATTTTTTTATTTCCAATATTAACCGTAAAATGTCGGCTTATCCCATACAGAACTTTTGTAGATGAAATTACTTGAGAAGCCGGCGAAAAAACCGGACATACCCACAAAACGTCAATACATTTTTTTTTCCCTCCTCAAACTCACCTTTATTTGAATCTAAAATATTTTTAATCAAAAGCTGCTCTAAAACACTCATATTGAATTTAACATGCAGTACATATTCTAAAAATTGTACAAGGTGCAGCTGTTAATTTCAAGGAGTGATACAATAACTCAGGATATCAGGAAAATATTATGTGAATTACATACCCATTTAATACTTTTACAACAGAGCACAGATGTGCATTACGGTAGCTGGAGATTACTTCGAAACATATTAAATGAGTATGTAATTCACAAAACGTTTTCCGAAGTTATTAAATAAGTCCAGGAAATTAATAACTACACCTTGTGTATACAGAACAGTGATGATCTCATCGGCAGCTCTACACTTTATACGTTTCCCTAAGTATTTTATATTTGTTTCCTCCCTTTACCAAACTTGTATTACTTTTTTACCATTCTCGAATCCTATATGTTCCAATTTGAAATTACTTTACACATTTCTTTACATATTTTATATAGTAAAAAAAATTTCAAAAACATTACTTTAAAGAAACGAGCTGCTGGTTTATATTTTCTGGTTTTAATGATAAAAACACCCACGAATTTGACTATGAGCAAAGAAATTTCACTTGAGAAAAGCAATATAAATGAACTGGTTGTTGCAATTTGACTTGACAAAAGCAATATAAATGAACTGGTTGTTGCAATTTGACTTGAAAAAAGCAATATAAATGAACTGGTTGTTGCAATTTGACTTGATAAAAGCAATATAAATGAACTGGTTATTGCAATTTGACTTGAAAAAAGCAATATAAATGAACTGGTTGTTGCAATTTGAGTGTTGGTTTATAGGCTTGGTCAAAGTAACAGTTGTGATGCATCAATTGTCTGTCAAACTCTACTGGCCTGACGGTTAAAGTCACCGAGCTCAATGAGCGGTAGGTCGTGGGTTTGGTCTTTGTCTTGCCGAATACTGGTGTATACGATAATGAGGGTTGGTGGACATTAAATAGGTCGTGGCCTCAGTGCCCTCTCGTTGGTATGGTGGGGTTGGAGCGAGAGGTGTGCGCAATAAGGTTTAGACCTCGTAATCTTATCAGAGTTCAAAATTACGAGGGGTCTTTGGCTCTGAGAAGCACTTCATAGAGGATGAAATAGACAGTCGGAATCATGCAAACTAAATTGTCGGTCTGATTAAAAGACCTGACTGTGTGGATCATCCGAGTACTTGAAAGAATGGTGCCGAATTTGAGGTCGGGTTCGGACCGAACATCGGCTGTTGGCAGCCAAACACCGTATTGCTTACGTGTAAAATAAAAGTGAAGCTGCCTATATCAAAAACACATCATTTCATCTTTCAATATTGACGTTGCTATACAGGCAAAGAAGATCCTAAAGGCCAGTTTATAAATATAAATAACTAGATGTGAAATTCTTGGCGTTGCCCGGTCTCAAATACCCATTTCAAAATAGTTCAGTCGATTTCAAGTTATGAAGATGCTCCCTTTCATCCTTATTCTCCATTTCACCAGCTTAACCGAATAACATCGGACTAAAACTAGTTTTCCGATAATCTTTATTAATCAATATTCCTATAGAAAAAAAAAACGATTAAAATTGGTTAAGTAGATTTCAAGATATGACTATACCCTCTTTCACCTCATTCCTGATTTCCCCACCTTAACCACAAAACATCGGAATGACACCGTTTTCCTGATAATCTGGATTAGGCAATATACCTATAGAAAAAAACGTGTTTCGGATAGCACCGTATTTATGATAAGCTAAAAAAAGTATAAATGGGAAAAGCAGTATCTTTTAAACTGGTTATAATGTAGAAAAATAAAGGGCTATTTGATTGGTTTGTACGCTCAACGACCTATTTTTATGCACAATGACGGCTAATCAGGCTGCGACCTACAGATTAACGTGGATTCCAAACCACAATGAACATCCAATCCTAACCCGGGATTCGAACCCGTCATCTTTGGCATGCGAGGCCAGAGCGCTAACCCCACAGCCATCAGATGGTCAGAAAAATAAAGGGATGTGTGTTAATGTGAACTATTCTCTTTTCCTCATGACGACACATGTTTGTCACTTACCTTATTCCATAGATGCTGAATTTGAATCCTAAATATGTTTTCATATGCATTGTAAAATGTACAGGGTGGCCAGGATAGAAGATGCTCCAGATTATTTTCAAAACATAAGTTTGGAATAAATCATTCGGAATTATGTTTAACAATCTGAAACGCGATACCTTTTTTACGCTGGCCATTCTTTAGTTTGAAATCAATTACTTCAGGCCTGTTTAGCCATTACTGTGCATTAGATTATTGTTAATCGTGAAAATGACAATTTAACCGAATTAGAATGAAAATGTCAAGAATAATATCCCTAGTAAGTCATATATTTTGAATAAATTGAAGAAATTGTTTGCAATAGGAGTTAACCTTGATAAAAAGACTTTTCCGACGACATTGGTGATGAAATGATCTTCACATTTAATCCTTCAAGGATAACGTTAATCGTGATTTACATTATAATTATCAATGAAGATGACATAAATACGTGATTTTAAGGAGGACAGCAGTATTCACAAACATATTTAAGTTTAATGCATTCAACTTAGCAGGTCGTCAAAATTATGTCATACTTGTTCATATGTTTGAATTAAAATGGTTGAATAAGACTACTACACGTCAGAGAAGTAACAATTACTCTGTTGGGTTAGTTTTTTAAACATTTACTCTCGTCTTTCCTTTTCTTTTCTAGTTTGCAGCAGCAGCCATTATTTTGCTAACAATGCAATAAGTTAAGAAAAGTAACTAATTTTGTGCGCTCATAAACAATCTTTCACGAAAAGCAACATTATCGTGAACAACAATTTTTCTTGGATTCCGGACGACAGCCACTAACCATATCTATTTTAGATTATAACACAGTAACTGTTCATCACAAGAATAGTCCCCGCCAACTTGTTTAGCGTTATGTGTTGCCAAGGAAACAAGACTATCCTTATTTTCCACGGGGACTATAGTAGAAAGTCGTCTACTCTTTATAGGCTTTGGATGTCAATTTCGTACACACACACCCCAATTCCAAATCGAAGAGTTTTGTTTCTATAACAACAGTCATCAACCAGTTAAACTGGTGGGAGCTTTTCTTCTGATAGGCAGACACTACATATAGGCTTTGGATGTCAATTTCGTACACACACCCCAATTCCAAATCGAAGAGTTTTGTTTCTATAACAACAGTCATCAACCAGTTAAACTGGTGGGAGCTTTTCTTCTGATAGGCAGACACTACATATAGGCTTTGGATGTCAATTTCGTACACACACCCCAATTCCAAATCGAAGAGTTTTGTTTCTATAACAACAGTCATCAACCAGTTAAACTGGTGGGAGCTTTTCTTCTGATAGGCAGACACTACATAGTTCAACCGTCAGAACCTTAATAATTTTTTAATGAGGTAGTCCTGCAATAGAAACTGATCTCAAAGATATGGAAGAAGTATACAAAAATTAGAGTGACGTGATGAATAAACAGAAGAAACCAAAAGCCTTTTTAAGAAGTATCAACGTAGATCGAAGTCACTTGATCGAATTACGATTTGGGATTATTGCATTTGAAGCAAAAATATATAAAATTCTACCATTATTGGGTTGGTTGGTTTGTTGGTTGGTTGTTGTTTTCATATTATCTGGCGCCGTCGGCAACACGAAGGCTTAATGAGCTGAAACATTCGTCATTTGACAAGCCAGCATACATTTACAAACACCCAAACATGGGACTCGAAACCGCAACCTCGCGGTCTAGAAGCTAGTATGCTAACCACTATACCGTTTGGTCGGTAACCATTATTGGAATAGTTTATTGGATATTAATAGTTTGAATCTTTAACACACTGTCCTAAACCTAACCCCTCAGTTTTATCTATAATAAGAGGATACTAAGTTAGCAAAGTAGCGTTCTGTATAGTTTCACTAAAAGTGTAGCATTCGCAAATCGCAATTTGACCATGCGACTTCGACCAATGTAATGCGTTTTAGATTTCTGCTCAACAGAATATGCCCTCAATTAATTAATCCTAAATCTATGGACCCACATTAGACACATATCATCTTTGCTTTAAAAGTGAGATAATTAAAAAAAAAATCATTTTTAAGTTAAAGTGTGTACAGAATCCCAGACTCTATGGACTTGAAGCAAGAAGATCGGCCCTGGTCAATTTCCACTTGAAAACAATCTTGTGCCATTCAGCCAGCTTCATATGCATGCAATCTGTGATTATGTTCACACTTTAACTCAAAACAGAATTTTGAGTAGTGTCCCTTTTCTCGCAAGTGTACTATATATTAGAATAACACTTGCTGCAGAAAACCCAATCTAACAACCCTAAAGAAATCATATTAGTGGCAACTGCTGGTAATTTGATGATTTGAAGACCATCATCTCTTTCACACTAGAAAAGCAAAATCTTCCAGTTCAAAAATAAGTTAACTTGTTTATTGTGATTTATGTATAAAACCTATGATATATAATGACAAAACGATTTTTGCATACGACCTTACCACATCGATGGTCAACCTCACGAGTGTTGCAACGGAACACATAACACTTTTGCAGCATTTGTTAGATTAACATTTGATAAAAAAAAAAGTCTGTAGGGAATTTCTAGTGTGTGAAATTTTCAATCCTTTTAAGTACGCAACACCAAGAGTCATTTTCGTCATGATTTTATACTCAAATGTTAAACCCTTACAGACGTAAAAATACGTCAAAAGTTATTATCTCTAACTCAGCACGCGCTATCATCCTATGATAATAGTTCAAAATGGAGCAAAGAGCAATAGCCTTCAGAAACGGATTACGCATGGATATTTTTCTCCGAAATGTAAACAAAGGAGTAAACATATGGTTATTTATATCCAGCTGTTAACTAGATTAGGCAAAAAAATCCTTTTTGGGAAATTACGACTTCAGGTTTGTAGGCACTTAATTTTAGTAAAATAATTAAGCATTAACGCTTTGTTTACAATTTTAGAGAGCCATCTAAACAACTTAAAGTAAATAAAATAATAAATTATAATTGTAGTCGTATGTTAATTTATTAAAATAAGAATAATCTTTAGCTCTATTTCGTTTGAATGATGACGAACGGCTATATAGGCAAAACAAAGAACTGATAAATGATTTTGGTAAAATAATTAAACAATCACGCTTTGTTTAAAATTACAAAGAGCCATCTAGAAAACTCAAATTAAATTAAATAATAAGTAATAATTGTAGTCATACGTTAATTTATTAAAATAAGAATAATCTTTAGCTCTATTTCGTTTGAATGATGACGAACGGCTATATAGGCAAAACAAAGAACTGATAAATGATTTTGGTAAAATAATTAAACAATCACGCTTTGTTTAAAATTACAGAGAGCCATCTAGACAACTCAAATTAAATTAAATAATAAGTAATAATTGTAGTCATACGTTAATTTATTAAAATAAAAATAATCTTTAGCTCTATTTCGTTTGAATGATGACGAACGGCTATATAGGCAAAACAAAGAACTGATAGCGATTTACAATATTTGCTCATTTTATAGCAGATTTGCTGTGTGAAAGTTCTTTCAGATTTTTCAGATATTATTAAAGAGATCTTTAAATGGGGGGGGGGGATAAAAACAAAATTTAAAATAATTTAATTGACTCTAAAATCTACTAAAAATTATTTTTCAGCGAACAATTGTTTAAGAAAATGTCAAATTAATTATATATTTATTTCGTCTCCATAATAGACTAATTCTAATTAACATCTCAATTCTGACATATTTATTTATGTGTATTTAGAAGATTATGTTAATTAAACCTGCATTTTAAAATTATTTGCCAAGTAATTCTAAACACAAAATAGCTCCTTTCTGAGAAAACATTCAACAAGAAGTTTCGTTCCATTAATTAGTTTTGAAATAATTGCCTTTTCAATCTTAAATGTTGATATTACTGACGAATTTTTGAGTTTGTAGATATTAATTATTCTCACAACCCAAAATCCCTTAAAAAAATACTATTACCTGAAACTTATATGAAATGCATGCTTGATTATTAAGGTCTGAGGATTAGAGTAGCTGACAACATCAAGTATTTCAAAACTTTTTATCCACATAACCGTAACCGAATTAAGAAAATATAATACAATATTTCACTTAAAATATTAATAAATCAATTAGTTCATCGAAATATTCTTTAAAGGTTGTTAGTTTTATGAAGTTTATTTAAACAAGAATTATATTAGCATAACTCAGAAGTCTTCTTTAAAATACCTTAACATCAAATAAGGTATGCAATTGAAATAATAATAACGGCAGATACTCATTAGTGCTTTTGACATCTTTTAGTTCTTTTATGAGCAATAAACATAAAGTAGTTTGTAAAATAAATTTATTTAATTAACATACTATTTTATATAAATAAATGGTATTCTTTTTTATTATATATCTCAAAAAAGAAAATTTTCTATTTATGTACCAAAAATTATATTTTTTAGTCCGTAAATGCATATTTTAAGATTATATCAATGTTTGTTACTTTCTAAGAAAAATAGTATCTACAAATAATTTCAATGTATTTCAAAAGGTATCATACCTAATTTTGCTTTATTATAAAAAGAACTGAATTAGTTTATGTAGAAAGTTAGTTTACAGATATAATTGTCAATGAATAATAATTTGTCACGCTTTACTAGACAAAGTATATACTATACATAGAATTTAAAGATAATTGTTATGTGTCCTAATGAAAGAAATTCAAATTCGTTGAAAAATATTTGGTTTTTAGAAAACTGACAGGATACTTTTTGAAAAAATATCCGAAAGATATATAATACCGAAATGTCCTTTAAAAGGGATTTTCTTTCGAATTGGGATAAATATTCAACCGCCAAGTAATTGTATGATTTGATGACAGGTGTTTGAACCCATAAAAGTTTATTTACACTGATCACTGTTAAACAAACAGAGCATCAGAGGTTGAGTCACTGGAAATACTCTACTACACTGAATTACTCTACTGCACTTTCACTTGTCATAAAATTCAATAAGTAAACAGTGAGAGATTCAGGGGGAATACGTCAAGTCATGAGTCATCGCTCTTGACGTTTGCTCTATATTCCTATATTCAACAACTATTATTCTGAAATAATTCGGATTATCATTCCCTTTATGATAATTATCAAAGAAACTCAAAATAAATATATTTTTGGAAAAAATAATTTTAAAAATCCCTGTGCAATGAATACTATTTTTTTTTCTTCCCATTTTGAGTTGATGCCTATGAGCACCATCAGAATTAATTTCAGAGGTGCAGATCGCATACAAGAGGACGAAACATGGTTAAAGTTTTTGTTCAAACTTTGACTTTTCAAAAATGATGATTAGATTTCTTACTAAAATATAGCTCAATAGTTAAGGAATAATTTTCTGTTCAGATGAATAAGAACCTCCCAAGTAATGTCAATATTGATACTCCTTGCAAGCCCTACAAATTACATGCCATATTTTCTATTTTATAAGGGAAATTAGAAATGTCATTAGTGATGCGGTTTTTTAACTTAAATAATAAAAAACATTTTTCATGTTAGATCATACATGTAAGATCGTAACATTAAATTCTGAAACTATGTCCTTTAGTATTGTTTCAGTGAATTCATTTGAGCTTTTCACTATCCAAGGACAAATATACAAATTTGTATTAATTTTTACTTCAATATTTTAAGTTTACAACGCCAAGTAAACTCCCTCGACACAGCGGCGCCTAAGCCGATATCTATCCTAATAAATATACTAACAGAATTAGATCATAAAGACCTCAATGTATAACAATGAAGTTCAAATTATAACTACTAAACGTAACGTATGATTTTCATTTCATAAATAAAATTATTTCATTTCAATAATCATAATGCAATTCTTATTCTTATAGTTTGTGAATAATTAACTTTGGTTTAGATTTTTATAACAACACAAGGTTGTCAATTACAACACTTGTGACGAAATAGGCAAAAGTACATATTTCATATTGAGAGATCTCAGCCACTTAATTATAAAATCGGGTTCAAGGCAGATACCTTTCATAAAGCTGTACGCACCATGAAGGTTGAACAAAAGTAGAATTTTTCAAATATCCATTAATTTCAAAGCAGATTGTTTTGAAAGATTCGACCGTGCTAGTTTGAATTCGTAAATTATTAGGTGACTTCGGGAACCACCAATTGCTACTATTAAAAAACTAAAAAAATAGCGTGAAAGAATTTCTGAAATATTATTGTGTTTAACTTTGAAAAATAAATTTTAAATTTCCAAATTTTACAATTTTCAAGCAAAAACGACACAAAATTCAGGATGTAATACTTGATTTTGCTTGCTTTGGGACTTTAAAGTTTGAATCTGCAATAATTTCATATAAATCTTTTAATTTTATAATAATTTTTATGTAATTTTATAACTTTAAAATTATTTAATATAATTTAGATATAATTTGATTTTGTAGTCTTAAAAATTACTTATTCATTAATAATCCTTCGGAAATGTAACATTTAATTTTATGAACTTATGCTCATGTCCTCCTTACTTTTGTTTTTGATTCGGGTTTCATTTATAACCAGTTAAAATTACTTTACTTTTTGCAAGATTCTGTAAAATACACCACTAAAAATAACAAAGTAACTTACAACTTCAGATTAAAAGCTCTTGAACGATTCCTTGTAGCATGAAGAGCAATGGCCACTTCCAATTGATGAATCTTCGGCAGTAGTTGCAGCGCATGTCTTTGCAATATCATTACACACGAACACATCTTAGAGAAAAAATCTGACTAGAAAACGTTCGAATCTTCAATCAAATGCACCTTCGACATCATCTAACAAGGTAACTTTGAAAAATCCTCAAGTTCATTTTCAGCTCTGACATCACAATCCGTTGCATCATAAATCCGAAGGCAAAGGCAGGCAGTGGTTGTCAGCCGACGTAAAAAAATAAAAAGATAAAACAAAAGCTCGAAAGTGATAAGAAAGAACGGACCTAAAAACCGTTCCAATGTTTGTGACTAAATATAGATCGATGACTTCTCTGCTCTTCCACTATACGGATGTAGTGGTAGCTGTGCCCATTCACTGCTCACATGTCACAGCGAAAGCAGCTGAAACTAGCTGCGATGATGCAATAGTTTTAAGTCTGGCTTAACTGGAAGGACGAATGACGAAGTTACGTCACTTTCCGTCGTACTGCTTGGCACATTTATTTGTTTTGAAGCGTCACGTGTCTTTCTTTGGGAAAGAATAGGCTTGTGTGGTTCTCGGTTTGAGAAGTTTATAGTGTCATGGAGGAAGGATAAGCAAAGTACATCGACTTCAGCCTCTAGTTTGCAAGCTAATTGATTTAAACTTAATTTTATAATACCGCACTTTCCTCTTATAAAATTTCAGTCATTTTATAAATGGATTAAATTAAATTTTTTACTTTTTAAATAGATAAAGCGATTAAAGCAAGTAAAATTAATGATTTACTGAGTTTTAGAAAAATGGCTACAAGACCGAAACTTTAGTGATTTTGAAACTAGTATTTATTCTAATTTTCTAATATTTATTTTATAACACAATAAAAGATTTACTTCAAACGTGATTAAAAATCAGGAGACGTAGTAACTAAGAGTCTTAACTGTTCCAGTAGACCATTAAAATTTAATTTTCAAATATTTATTTCATTTGAAGTGTTGTTTAGGATGGTTATTATAATTATTATGAGAAATCTAATACGAAATTTTATCTTGTGAATCACAAAAAATAGTGAAACTGCAAACGTTGGGCCAAGCGATCAACATTCGGCTGGATTTTGAAAACGCCTAGTATTTTCATGTAATTCACATTTTTAATCATTACAAAATAAATTTATCTAATTTCACCATATAGTTGCATTTCCAGTGATGGTCTCAGAAACTAATGATCATAGAAAAAGAATATGTTTGTCCAAAAATCTTCATTCTTTCTTTTGGGTCAAATGGTATCAAAATTTCCAACTTATTTTGCTACTATTTTTTTTTGCTTCTCAATTTTTAAGAACTTCAATATGTTTTGAAAACTAAGTAAAATATCCGTTCCCATCATTGGATATATTATTTGATAGTGTATGTGTAAAAAAATCACTGATAAACTTTCCCTACATCTTGATAGCAACCGTCCAGGAAAGGGTTAAACTGCTGATTGCTGGCATAAATCAAATCTGACAATTTTTCCCATTTTCCCACCGAATCTCACACCCCTATCAGAATATAAAAATAAACCGAAATTGAAGGCTAAACCAATCATGCATGACCCAATAAAATATAGTAAGTGGCCGTCCTTCAAATTCCGTGGAGCTATTCCTCTGCGAAGGGTCAATTCTGACACTTGGAAGAAGGCGACCTTCTACATGGGCAGCGGTCACGGAGAAGTGGGAGAATAGCAAAGGGGCAGTCAAGGAAAGGACTGGATCAAGTATTCAAATTTAAATGACCTGCCCCCGCACTCTTTTCAGATCGACATGAAATTGGACGGTATTAGTACCTGTCATTGCCGGGGCGGAACCATGAAAAATCAATTTCATGTTTATTTCATAAATATATTGCATTTAAGAGCTGATAAGTAGAAGTCAGTGTTCTTGCTTATACATACCCCTGTATCTGGAATGGTAGATCGGGTTCAGTATGGAGAATATTGGGCAAAAAGTGGTCATTTTTCCAATAGAAGATCCGGGGACAAATCCTGGCGACAATAAAAAAATAATTGTATATCAACAGGGGCGGCGATTAGAAAAGACAGTTACTACCCACCCTGCAATTGCTACTAGAGGTCGGCGGTATATCGAGACGACAATATTTGTATCGAAATTTTTTTTAAATATCGATAGTGAAAATATCGATACAAGTCCCCGATATATCGATATTTTCAAACATTTTTTTTTTTTTTTTTTTTTTTTTTTTTGATGATCGTTTTATAGTTCTATGTGATTTTTCGATTTTCTTTATTTCCTTTTCAAAAACTTCAAAACTAAAGTTTGGACTTGTTTGAGAAACAGTTAAAATGGCACCCTAACCAAAAAGAAAACATAATGTAATGTAAAGATGAGATCATTTATTAGTAGTCATTACCATAGCGCTGTTTCTGGTGCCAACGTGTGCCTGGAATTTGCATGTAATTTTAAATATTAAAAACATCTCTATCAGCAAAATATGAGGTAAACTACTTTTCAAAATTTCTTCTTTAAAAATAAATGTGAATTTATGCATTGACATCCAAATGTATGTTATTTATTCTGATTGATAATATAATTTATTTATTAAAAAAATTTCTATTATTATTTATTAAAACAATTTTTATATTATTTATTAAAACAATTTTTATATTATTTATTAAAACAATTTTTATATTATTTATTAAAACAATTTTTATAATTTATTTACTAAAACAATTTTGGTATGAATTCATGAAAAGTAGAAATACACTCATGTCCATAAATTAAGGATAATTCAGTTTTTCCCTAATAACTTCTCAGTGGAGCAGCGTAGACACTTGAAATTCACTTCAAAGAGACATCTTTATGCAACATAATGATAATTAAAATAACTCAGTCGCAAATTGAAATGTAAAGTGTACAGCGGGGGCATATGCAAAAGAATGGAGTACCATTAGTGTGCAGTTGTACAGATGCATTTATATTAAAAATCACTCAACTCATGGAGTGGACTTCTACTGTGAGATATGATCTACCCTGTCATCAGTGTTTATTTAGCACTGTATTCTCATACTTAACATGAGTTACTTGATGAATTGTAGTGGCTAAATTGCTCGCTCCACCTTTTGAACTGTTTGTAAGTGATGGAAAGTTCCAAATACATCAAGTCTTAACACAATTCATATGGTAGAAGCCTCCCACACATGCTTGAAGAAATTTGGATTAGAGGAGTGACCTGGCTTACTTATAGGGGCGATATTCGTATTTTTTAATCACTTATCCAAGGCAAAAGTGGAATAAAATTTGCCATAAGTATCAATAAATACGATTTAGAAACCGATATATCACCATTAAAAACTTGTCTAGATCAAGTTAACATAATTACAGGGAAAAAGTGGAATTTAATTATCTTTTGGTCTCTTGGGGAGCTTATGTAACCAAGTCAACATACTGCCCCCAAAGACCAAATCTTTTTAACATCAGATACTATTTACTGAAAATAATTTTGTCAGTCTCATGAGTAATATTGGACATCAGAGGATCTGTAGAAAGGTGGGAACTTGATATTTCATGGTAAATGCCAGTTCAAGATAATGATTTGGTGGGAAAAGAGTTTTGGTCTTTATATTCAATTTGTTGAATTTGTTTAATAAGCTCCCCAAGAGCGCAAAAAATAATTAAATTCCACTTTTTTACTGTAATTACGTTAACTTGATTTAGACACGTCTTTAATTGTGAAATATCAGTTTCAAAATCGCGTTTATTGATAGGTTTATTTTATTCCACTTTTGCTTTGGATAAAGGATTAAAAATATGAGTATCACCCCTATAAGTAAGCCAGATCACTCCTCTACTCCAAATTTCATCAAACATGTGTGGGACGTTTCTACGATATTCATTGTGTAAGGATTTAATGCATTGGGAACTTTCCCTCACTTGCAAACATTTCAAAAGGAAGGACGAGCAATTTAGGCATATAATTCATCAAGTAACTCATGTTAAGTATGAGAATACTGTGCCAATTAAATATTGATGACAGGGAAGATCATATCTCACACTAAAAGTCAACTCCATGTGTTGAGTGATTTTTAATGTAAATGCATCTGTACAACTGCACACTAATGGTACTCCATTCTTTTGCATATGCCCCCGCTGTACACTTTGCATTTCAATTTGCGACAGAGTTATTTTAATTATCATTATGTTGCATAAAGATGTCTCTTTGAAGTGAATTTCAAGTGTCTACGCTGCTCCACTGAGAAGTTATTAGGGAAAAACTGAATTATCCTTAATTTATGGACATGAGTGTATGTCCCAAAAAACTTCGTTTCTGGCAAAATTAAAAAAAAAAAAAAAAAAAAATTATGTATCGATATATCGATATTTTTTTCTATGCAACAATATAGTATCGATATTTATTTTGATCGATATTTCCGACCTCTAATTGCTGCCCATTTTCTACTCCAATAATTGGGGCAGTCTACCCACCCTGCTAAATTTTGACAATTTCCAACAGCGATTTTGTCATAAAGAACTATAGAACACTAAATTCTCAAAAATTATATAATATTTTATGTTTAAAAAATTAATACTGATATATTTACATATGAGTGTTGAAAGAAATCATAAGTTAAACATTACCTGAATCACAACTTTAAATACAAATAATTAACACCATGACCATTACTTTTCAATTATGTTATTCCAAAACTTACACTCTAGTATTTTCTTAGTGATGATGTTTTCATAATTTTTTGAAGTGTGAATCGATATAACTCTAAAACTGTATTTTATAATTAGATGAAAATTAAAAAATTTCTACCATATTTTTTTTTTTTTTAATTTCAAAAGAATCACTTTAAAAGTTAAAATATTGAATTTTTATGCTTTCCCCCCCCCCCCCCAAATTTGCAGTTTGTGTTTGCCATTCCTCCCCTTCCAACTTTTTTGCCTTCGTGATTGAGTAAAATACAAAAAAAAGTTTCTAAACAAACTTTTTTTTTCCAGCATTTTATATTAAATGAATTCTGAAATAAATATAATACAGAAACATAAAAGAAAAAATTATCGATTAAAATGTATTTATAAACTATTTGCGGAAAAAACTTTCTTTAATTTTACATTTTTGTATAAATTCTTCAATAAATGAAACTTTATTAATCTTAAAATTAATTTTCACTCTAATGGTTTTCACATCTCAGTCCTTTCTTTAATTTCCGTAATAACTGGTATTTAACGCGAATTTGTATAAGGTGGAATTATCTTGAAAAAGTTATAAATCGTACAAAACGTATTATTAGAAGCTTTAAATATTATTTTTTTTTTTTAGTTGTCTAGTTGTTTAAAGAGAGTCCCTGGCAAACGGGGACGAATGATCATCTTAACTTGGTATTAAATTTCGCCTTATTAAAGGATAAAAAAAAATACGTACAGAAAATATAGTGTGGTAACCTTTTTTTTTTCTTTTTTTTTCCTTTCTTTTTTTTGAAATTCGATCACCAACTATTTGCAATATATATTTTTTTTTTGTTTTTTCCAACTTGCATCTTAATTAAAATAACTATAACTGTTTAATAATAAAATAATTATAATTGTTTATTAATAAAATAATTATGATTATTGAATAATATAATACATATGCTATAATATAATACATATGCTATAATATAATAATGGAAAATGAAATTTAAATGTTAAATATTTTGCAAAATTAACATTAATTTATAAATTGTATGGCTGCCCTGAATAGTTTTGCAACAAGAACTACACTGCACAACGCCAAAACATCTCGAGTTCAAATTGAACTCGGTCAGGCAATGAGATGTCGACATCTAACGTAAGACTTCTATCTCCACATCCGTACCATGCCAAAGCAAGGATCAGGACAGATCTAATTCGCATCACCCCACCATTATTTTACACGAAGGTTCTTCAGTAAAGCACGAGCTCGAACTCGTTATTTAACACTAATATATGACTCAAAAAAAATTAGTTTACTCGGAAACCTATAAATATACACACAAAAAAAGAAGAGAAAAAAAGGGAAAAGTCACTATACAAATTACTAACTTGGCCAGAGTTGAAAATGAGAGAATACATAAAGGTAGAGCAATGGCATTTTTTCTTGAAAAACAACGAACTAAATGCTTAAGACTCATTATAGAAGTTAAGCTTAAACTTTCTCTAGGGCTGTCTAACTAACATCTCTCTAAGCGTGTGCCGATAGAAAATTGAGGAAAGTGAAAAAGTACCATGCCAAAGCAAGGATCAGGACAGATCTAATTCGCATCACCCCACCATTATTTTACACGAAGGTTCTTCAGTAAAGCACGAGCTCGAACTCGTTATTTAACACTAATATATGACTCAAAACAAATTAGTTTACTCGGAAACCTATAAATGTACACACAAAAAAAGGAGAGAAAAAAAGGGAAAAGTCACTATACAAATTACTAACCTGGCCAGAGTTGAAAATGAGAGAATACATAAAGGTAGAGTAATGGCATTTTTTCTTGAAAAACAACGAACTAAATGCTTAAGACTCATTATAGAAGTTAAGCTTAAACTTTCTCTAGGGCTGTCTAACTAACATCTCTCTAAGCGTGTGCCGATAGAAAATTGGGGAAAGTGAAAAAGTACCATGCCAAAACAAGGATCAGGACAGATCTAATTCGCATCACCCCACCATTATTTTACACGAAGGTTCTTCAGTAAAGCACGAGCTCGAACTCGTTATTTAACACTAATATGTGACTCAAAACAAACTAGTTTACTCAGAAACCTAAAAATATACACACAAAAAAGGAGAGAAAAAAAGGGAAAAGTCACTATACAAATTACTAACCTGGCCAGAGTTGAAAATGAGAGAATACATAAAGGTAGATTGATGGCATTTTTTCTTGAAAAACAACGAACTAAATGCTTAAGACTCATTTTAGAAGTTAAGCTTAAACTTTCTCTAGGGCTGTCTAACTAACATCTCTCTAAGCGTGTGACGATAGAAAATTGGGGAAAAGTGAAAAAGTACCATGCCAAAGCAAGGATCAGGACAGATCTAATTCGCATCACCCCACCATTATTTTACACGAAGGTTCTTCAGTAAAGCACGAGCTCGAACTCGTTATTTAACACTAATATGTGACTCAAAACAA
Source organism: Linyphia triangularis (assembly GCA_963978545.1). Classification (NCBI taxonomy): domain Eukaryota; kingdom Metazoa; phylum Arthropoda; class Arachnida; order Araneae; family Linyphiidae; genus Linyphia; species Linyphia triangularis. The sequence goes on along the minus strand of OZ021721.1, from coordinate 109,926,968 downwards.
ACTAGTTTACTCAGAAACCTAAAAATATACACACAAAAAAGGAGAGAAAAAAAGGGAAAAGTCACTATACAAATTACTAACCTGGCCAGAGTTGAAAATGAGAGAATACATAAAGGTAGATTGATGGCATTTTTTCTTGAAAAACAACGAACTAAATGCTTAAGACTCATTTTAGAAGTTAAGCTTAAACTTTCTCTAGGGCTGTCTAACTAACATCTCTCTAAGCGTGTGCCGATAGAAAATTGGGGAAAGTGAAAAAGTACCATGCCAAAGCAAGGATCAGGACAGATCTAATTCGCATCACCCCACCATTATTTTACACGAAGGTTCTTCAGTAAAGCACGAGCTCGAACTCGTTATTTAACACTAATATGTGACTCAAAACAAACTAGTTTACTCAGAAACCTAAAAATATACACACAAAAAAGGAGAGAAAAAAAGGGAAAAGTCACTATACAAATTACTAACCTGGCCAGAGTTGAAAATGAGAGAATACATAAAGGTAGATTGATGGCATTTTTTCTTGAAAAACAACGAACTAAATGCTTAAGACTCATTTTAGAAGTTAAGCTTAAACTTTCTCTAGGGCTGTCTAACTAACATCTCTCTAAGCGTGTGACGATAGAAAATTGGGGAAAAGTGAAAAAGTACCATGCCAAAGCAAGGATCAGGACAGATCTAATTCGCATCACCCCACCATTATTTTACACGAAGGTTCTTCAGTAAAGCACGAGCTCGAACTCGTTATTTAACACTAATATGTGACTCAAAACAAACTAGTTTACTCAGAAACCTAAAAATATACACACAAAAAAGGAGAGAAAAAAAGGGAAAAGTCACTATACAAATTACTAACCTGGCCAGAGTTGAAAATGAGAGAATACATAAAGGTAGATTGATGGCATTTTTTCTTGAAAAACAACGAACTAAATGCTTAAGACTCATTTTAGAAGTTAAGCTTAAACTTTCTCTAGGGCTGTCTAACTAACATATCTCTAAAAGTGTACCGATAGAAAATTGGGGAAAAGTGACAATAGTCATCTTTGTATAAAATGACGAAAAAAGTGACGCCCATGTATTGCAGACTTCCTTGTATTAAGAATAGAACACGTTGTGATTTTAGACGTGGAAGATATCTATCCAATATTTTCATTTTATGTTAAGGTATCAGAATACACTGGAATTAATTTTCTTTAATTTCGGAAGTAGCCTACCAATTTTTTTTCTTACTTAACAAGTGTTAGAAAAGTAACGTATAGGTATAACAACATTATTCATTTGAAGATGAATAATTGATTGAACTTAATTTACCTGGTTAGAGTTTCCCTATAGTACCAGTCATAACTAAATTTGTATTTTATTTAGAATTTTAATTTTAATTGTAAATAATGCTCAAGGATTTGCTACAAAGAACTTAATTGAATTGTAAATGTAACTTGATTAGCATTTTTTTTAATACAATATTGTTTCAAATACACTGTTTTCCTCAGTTTTCAGTTATTTAAAAATACACAGGTTTCCTAAAAAAAAACAGTAAGATTCAAAAGTTAGATTAAGTTGAAAATCAACTATTTTGTTTGATCTAGTTAGTTTGTTTGATCAATTAGTTTGTTAGATTAAGTTTGATCTTAGTTTAGTATGTGTTCCCTGTCCTAAATTATACACTTTGCATTGCATTACATTTTTTTTTTTTTTTTTTTTTATTTTTTTTTTTTTTTTAATTCAAACTGAAGCTATCTCTATGAAAAATACCTGAAACTGATAAAAGCTAGAAATATTCACAAATTAAGTTCGAAGTTTGCGGTAGTAGCTTTTAGCACTGTATGCCACAAATGTTCACAAAATTCTGCAATTTTCAATGTTTACTGGTACTAGTGGAATGCTTTTGTAAATCTTCTTACATTCTTATGACTAAATTTTGACCAATTTTGTATCTATCGAAGAACTGCATCAAATCATATGAATTTTACTACCAGATATGCAAGCAGCTATGGGATCATTATATGCATTATAAAATAAGAACAATTAATCAAATCATTCTGTATAGTTTCGATTAAAAAAAACATTGCCTACCTCTTTCATCTACATAAACTACATTGTATGCTATCCTGCAACCACACACACATGTCCTTCAATTTAAATACTGATGACTACTCTTTTAAACTGGACATTTCTCATACATTTCCAATGCCCGATATCGACCGTTTCGTTCACCACAAACAACTGTCCCCTGTTCAAATCATTCTCGATCTTACTTCTTTTACAAAACACGAAAATAAAGCGAAATGGCATATACCTCCGTCTCACGAATGGTATAAAGCCAAAAAGCCAGGACACTCCCTATCTCTTCCTTATGATAGGCACACCAATACCCGTCTGTCCCGACTTGCTAGTGGTCACCTTAAAGGCCTCACATATTCTGGGGGAAGAAAAAATTTTCCTCTTTGCCCTAAATGCCAAAAAGAACAGGCATCACCTCAGCACATTTTGGACTGCCTTGGACTGGACTGGGAGGACATTTATAACTATCCACAACTAGTGTCAGACTTCATTAATGTCAATGGCTTCACTGATATTGTCTGACTTCGTCAGACAAAAGGGAGATTAGAAACAACAACAACACAAAACACGAAACAGCGGATATAGGAGAAGTCCCTTAAAAAAAAGCACGAACGACGAAATGTTTTGGCGATCGCCACCGATTTGACACTGCTGAAGTCATTACAAGCCAATAAGCTCATAGAATTCACAAGGGCAGCCGAAGTTAGAATTTATTCATGATCGGCAGCCTCAGTATTATATTAAGTGGAGGGAAGGCTCTATTGCTTTCCATTGGTTACCATGGCGACGCATGGCAACGGAGCAGCCCAAAACGCGTTTCAGGAAGACACGGCTGCTGTTCGCAGGAAGATCACTTTGATTGGAAGCGTGTTTTTTTGTTTTTTATCTTGTGAATTATTCAGGCAAAAAGATTGCCGTTTATTGGATTTTTTTTTTCACTTACCGTAGAAATTGAATCTTCATTTTAGCAAACTGTAAAATATATAATTTTAGTTTTGAACTAATAAATTTAGATACAGCCTGGCTGCACTGGCTGTAGTGCACGAGCCGCCACTGAAATAGTATCTTGAAATTTATTACATAGCCTGAAAGTGGTGTGTACCAAAATACTCCAAAAGCAGGGGGACTGCAAAATTAACCACATTTTTGCTTCGTAATCACTAGAATTTCAAGCAAAGTGTTAACAACTCTCCCCCCCCCCCTCCCCTCCCTTTCTCCATCCCCATTGTACATTGTACAAAGGCGACATTTGTGTAAATGATCGCTGTACCAGAACTTTCTGAAAAACTATTGTTTCTGCATTTCTTTGTTAGTAAAATAAATCTCTTATACATGGGATCCCTATTAAAGTCGCAATACAAAAAAAAACTTGGGGAAACGCTGATTTTCTGATAGCTGGAGAAAACCAAAAATCATCTCTCATTTAGGATTAAGTTTGGGCTTATCATTATAGGAATTGGTTGGTTGTATTCAGATTATCTGGCGCCATCAGCAACACGATGGCTGTAATGTGCCGAAACATTCGTCATTAGACAAGCCAACATACATTTACAAACACCCATGCCTAACACGGGACTCGAACCCGCAACCTCGCGGTCTAGAAGCTAGCGCACTAACCACTATACCGTTTGGTCGGCCATTATAGGAATTGTTTGATAGGCATTTACATCTTTTATTTTTGTTATGTAACACTTCTCGAACAGGTTAAAGAATCCTCCCTTGGCCAATCAGCAAATGTTGGCTATATGAGGCGTTCCATGCAACAAAGGCGAATCCGCCAAAACTGTATTTCAAGAAGAAAAAAACTCAAAGAAAAGTTTTGCCGTTTCTCGCAACGTTACCGCCCAAGTTTTACATGCCAAAGCTTCAAACAGAACGGGTGAATCTACCATCTTGTTGTATTCCTTAGCTCTTCAATAACAAGGCTTTCTATTGAAAAAAAATGAAGGCACTGGCGGATTCGCCCTTGTCGTATGGATCGCCTCATAAGTAACGTGAAAGTTGTAACCCAGCACGAACAATCCTGATGTCTTCCAAATTTCCAACATAAACCTCGTCCATTCCCAATGGATCCATTACAAATAGTAATCACTCCTTTAAGGCAGAAAAGAAACAAGGAATCTAACTTCTACTAACGATGGCTATTTTTTTCGAACTTCGTTAATTGTGATCGTCAGTCTTTTTCTCTTCCAAACATCTAATGGTTGGTTGTTTTCAGATTTATCTGGCGCCGTCAGCAACACGAGGGCTATAATGCGCCGAAACATTCGTCATTAGACAAGCCAACATACATTTACAAACACCCATGCCTAACACGGGACTCGAACCCGCAATCTCATGGTCTAGAAGCTAGCACGCTAACCACTATACCGTTTGGTCAGCCCCAAACATCTAATGCATTAATTTCCAGAGAACATTGTCTAAATTGCTTTGGCGAAATATTGAACACTAGCTGAATACCCGTTCTACGCTACGAAATTTTACCATGTGCCTTTTAGCAATCAAAAGACATTCATGTATTCCACACTTCAGACACACACACATCTATTTCGATTCCGACAATTTGAATTATCAAAATCGGAACTTTCCTTTAAAGAAATTTTTTCCAATATTTATAATTGAAAATTTATATTGGAAATGAGGCATTTGAATATCCCTCTTTTAAAACGTTTAACCCCCTTTGGTTCTTTTTAATAATTTTAACTAATAACTAATTTTTTCTATATTTGCCCTTCTCAAAATTTGCACCAAATATCAGAATTGTGACAACATTGGAAATGGGTCATTCGGATATCCCTCGTTTGGAGCCTTTAACCCCTTTTCCAATCTTAAAAGAGGGTTAATCGTGATCGGAATAGCTTACTTTTCAATGTTTGTCTTTGTTGTCATTTCCACCAATTTTCAATGTTGTGACCATGTGGGAAGTGGGACATTCGAATATCCCTCATTTGGAACGTTTAACCCCTTTTCCACCCTTTAAAATGGGTTAATCGAGATCGGAATAGCTTATTTTTCCTATGTTTACCATTGTTGACATTTGTACCCAGTATTCAGAATTGTGACCAAATGGGAAGTGGGACATTCGAATATTCCTCGTTTGGAACGTTTAACCCCTTATTCGACCCTTTAAAGTGAGTTCATCGAGATTGGAAAAGCTTGATTTTTCTATGTTTGTCTTTGCCGACATTTATATCAATTTTCAGTGTTGTAACCATATGGGAAGTGGGACATTCGATTATCCCTCGTTTGGATCGTTTAACTCCTTTTCACTCGTTAAAGTGGGTTAATCGAGATCAGAATAGCTTACTTTTTCTATATTTGCCCTTTTTAACATTTAGACCGAATATCAGAATTGTGACAACATTGGAAGTGGATCATTTGGATATCCCTCGTTTGGAACGTTTAACCACTTTTCCACCCTTTAAAGTGTGTTAATCGAGATCGGAATGGCATGCTTTTTCTATGTTTACCATTGCTGACATTTGTACCAATTTTCAGAGTTGTGACCATATGGGAAGTGGGACATTCGAATATCCTTCGTTTGGAACGTTTAACCCTTTTCCACCACTTAAAGTGGGTTAATCGAGATTGGAATAGCTTAATTTTTCTACGTTTGTTGAGATTTGTACCAGTTTTCAGAATTGTAACCAAATGGGAAGTGGAACATTTTAATTTTCCTCGTTTGGAACGTTTAACCCCTTTTCGACCCCTTAAAGTGGGTTAATCGAGGTCGGAATAGTTTAATTTTTCTATGATTTACTTTGTCGACATTTGTATCAATTTTCAGAATTGTGACCATATGGGAAGTGGGACATTCGATTATCCCTCATTTGGAACGTTTAACAACTTTTCCACTCCTTAAAGTGGGTTAATCGAGATCGGAATAGCTTACTTTTTCTATGTTTACCATTGTTAATATTTGCACCAATTTTCAGAGTTGTGACCAAATGGGAAGTGGGATATTCGAATGTCCTTCGTTTGGAACGTTTAACCCCTTTTTCACTCCTTAAAGTGGGTTAATCGTGATCGGAATAGCTTACTTTTTTTATGTTTACCATTGTTAATATTTGTACCAATTTTCAGAGTTGTAGACATGCGGGAAGTGGGAGAATTAGTGATGAGTGAGTGAGGGCTTTGCCTTATATATATATAGAGAGAGAGATTGGAGAAATATTGATTTAAAATTTAGGACAATTTTGAAGCCTGTAGCAATATCCTTCATTTTAATCCTTCAATGAAAAAAATTGTGTAGTCGAAAAAAAAGAATAATAAGAGAATTTACAGTTTTCTGCAATATAAGGCGTTATGTGTTTCGACTATCCACTGGGTCTCCCGGCCCCCTAGGGTCCTAGTCAGCCCCTGCCCCACTGCAGGGGCCCACTCGCATGATCTCCCTTTAACTCACCATCACCATCTTTCCAGCGCATCTCCAGCACGTGGCACCACGTACACAATTCCTACCTGTAACACCGCTCCACTGAGTATCTTCTCTCAACAACACCCATATCACAGACGGCACTACTCCTCTCTCTATAACGTGATGGACCACCAACTACATCACCATCACTTCCATATAAGGCGTTATGTGTTTCGACTATCCACTGGATCTCCCGGCCCCCTAATGTCCTAGTCAGCCCCTGCCCCACTGCAGGGGCCCACTCGCATGATCTCCCTTTAACTCACCATCACCATCTTTCCAGCGCATCTCCAGCCTGTGTCACCACGTACACAATTCCTACCCGTAACATCGCTCCACTGAGTATCTTCTCTCAACAACACCCATATCACAGACGGCACTACTCCTCTCTCTATAACGTGATGGACCACCAACTACATCACCATCACTTCCATATAAGGCGTTATGTGTTTCGACTATCCACTGGATCTCCCGGCCCCCTAGTGTCCTAGTCAGCCCCTGCCCCACTGCAGGGGCCCACTCGCATGATCTCCCTTTAACTCACCATCACCATCTTTCCAGCGCATCTCCAGCCTGTGGCACCACGTACACAATTCCACCCGTAACACCGCTCCACTGAGTATCTTCTCTCAACAACACCCATATCACAGACGGCACTACTCCTCTCTTTACAACGTGATGGACCACCAACTACATCACCATCACTTCCATATAAGGCGTTATGTGTTTCGACTATCCACTGGGTCTCCCGGCCCCCTAGGGTCCTAGTCAGCCCCTGCCCCACTGCAGGGGCCCACTCGCATGATCTCCCTTTAACTCACCATCACCATCTTTCCAGCGCATCTCCAGCACGTGGCACCACGTACACAATTCCTACCTGTAACACCGCTCCACTGAGTATCTTCTCTCAACAACACCCATATCACAGACGGCACTACTCCTCTCTCTACAACGTGATGGACCACCAACTACATCACCATCACTTCCATATAAGGCGTTATGTGTTTCGACTATCCACTGGGTCTCCCGGCCCCCTAGGGTCCTAGTCAGCCCCTGCCCCACTGCAGGGGCCCACTCGCATGATCTCCCTTTAACTCACCATCACCATCTTTCCAGCGCATCTCCAGCACGTGGCACCACGTACACAATTCCTACCTGTAACACCGCTCCACTGAGTATCTTCTCTCAACAACACCCATATCACAGACGGCACTACTCCTCTCTTTACAACGTGATGGACCACCAACTACATCACCATCACTTCCATATAAGGCGTTATGTGTTTCGACTATCCACTGGGTCTCCCGGCCCCCTAATGTCCTAGTCAGCCCCTGCCCCACTGCAGGGGCCCACTCGCATGATCTCCCTTTAACTCACCATCACCATCTTTCCAGCGCATCTCCAGCCTGTGTCACCACGTACACAATTCCTACCCGTAACACCGCTCCACTGAGTATCTTCTCTCAACAACACCCATATCACAGACGGCACTACTCCTCTCTTTACAACGTGATGGACCACCAACTACATCACCATCACTTCCATACATAACCTTCCTTCACTACGTCACACTCGTCGCTTCTCCGATTATCTTTCGTGTCTTATCGTGTCTTGGACACTGGGGAGGGGATATGCAGGGGCTGCATCACTATTCTACCACTTGACGATCACGTGCATAGCCTAAGCACCAACACAGTGTTCGCCAGTTAAATATTTCCAAAGGGTATTTTCATCCCCTCTCTAAATTTTCAGGGGTATTTTCTAAATTGAAATTTTTTACAACTAGCAAATAAAGTTTTTTGCCAAAACTAATAACTACAACAATAACAGTGATGTACTAAAACACTTGATGGTTATAAACCTTAAACTAACTCTTTAACTCTCTTAACTCCACGTTGGTGTCTCGTGAAACTATCGGATAAATGTCGGCGACCCCTCGAAAACGATCGATCAAATGACGGAGAAGTAAAACTTGACAATTTACGATATCCCGAACGAAAATTATCGAAAAAACGCCGGTGATTGACAGGCGAACTGATCTGAGCTTCTGAACCAGTCCTACCGGTGCGGTACAAAAAAAAAAAAAAAAAGGAATCCCGATTAAACGTTCGTACGACATAGTATTAACCCTTTGCACTCCAGGCCTTTTTCGCGAGGAGGAATCAGCAACTCGAGACATTTTAGGTTCGGCTGGTGTTTATGGATTTACTTCATAGAAACTAAACACAGTCATTGGCCTTGCATCGAATTTCCGCATCACACCTAATGGTCCTCTCGTGGTTTGGCATCCAATCGTGTGGCGCCTGAGAGGCGACACTGGAGTGTAAAGGGTTAATCTAAGTTTTCCATGAATTCACGCATGAGGTAATCTTTTTTCTCTTTTGTGCAAGAAGGCATGTTAAAAAGGCGAATACACTTAATTAAGGAACGTATGAAATTACATTTGGAAATTGTGAGACCCCCCCCCCCCCACTTACAATCCACCTACATACCACACGTGGTATCAGCAGCTTGTCAATGCCTTCAATCGGTCACTGGTCTGTGCGAGACATCGATGGTGCGAGGCACGTTTGAACATGAATGCGAATGCGTTACTGGCGAATTCAGAGGGGTGATCCGTATATTGCATTCCGTTGGAAAATAAACGAAAATTATACATTTCTCAGAAAAGGACGCTATTTTCAAAAAGAACAGGGAAGTAGCGCCGACCTTTGAAAAACGGCTAGAGTGATCTCCGATTTTATAAAATGGGGGAGAATTATTTTTAAAAATTTAACCATGATGTGCCGATGCGTGAATTCTAGAGGTCGGCGATATATCGATACGACGATATTTTTATTGATATTTCTTAAAAATTATCGATATTAGAATTAATTATCGATAAAAGTCACCGATATATCGATATTTTCAAACATTTTTAGTTTTTTGATGATCGTTTTGTAGTTCCGTGCGGTTTTTTCGATTTTCTTTATTTCCTTTACAAAAACTTCAAAACTAAAGTTTGAACTTGGCTGAGAGACAGTTAAAATGTCAACAATATTCAATATTTTGCCATAGACTTAAAAGCTATAGAAAATTATTTAAATTTTTCTTAAATTCACTTCACCAATTAAGCGAAAATATAACTTTTTTTTTTTTTGTAATAGATCCATTTTAGTTGAAAAAGTAGTCACCTTACAAAAAAGCAATCATGAAAAGTAGAAATCCCCGAAAAACTTTGTTTCTGGCAAAATTGAAAATCAAATAATAAAAAAAATCATTTATCGATGTATCGATATTTTATCCATATTTTTTTCTATGCAAAGATACAGTATCGATATTTATTTTGATCGATGTTTTCGACCTCTAGTCTCTAGTGAATTCACGCATGAGATTTATTCTCTGGGGGAAATAGATTTTCAATGCGTATTCACGCATTTTGCTCTACACCAACATATAGCTTCCATGCCGTGTGGACGTGATTGTAATCTCAGAATCCGTAACCCTGCCTAGCAACTAACTAGACTGCCCGCGATTATCAGAAGAGAGAGACGTGTTGATCATTCCTTCCTTACTAATTCTTTATTATAATTGTTGTGCACTAGTTTGTATTCAATATCTTAATTCTAAATGGAGTCATATCATATATCATCAACGCAACCTTCCTCAACAGCACCTCTGCAAATTGAACGATTGACCTCAAAAAGATAGCGAAGAAAGCGAGTGATGAGAGTGAAAGGTAATTAAGAGGAAGTTCTAGTAAAAGTCATTCCCTTGCCTAGCAACTAACTAGACTGCCCGCGATTATCAGAAGAGAAAGACGTGTTGATCATTCCTTCCTTACTAATTCTTTATTATAATTGTTGTGCACTAGTTTGTATTCAATATCTTAATTCTAAATGGAGTCATATCATATATCATCAACGCAACCTTCCTCAACAGCACCTCTGCAAATTGAACGATTGACCTCAAAAAGATAGCGAAGAAAGCGAGTGATGAGAGTGAAAGGTAATTAAGAGGAAGTTCTAGTAAAAGTCATTCCCTTGCCTAGCAACTAACTAGACTGCCCGCGATTATCAGAAGAGAAAGACGTGTTGATCATTCCTTCCTTACTAATTCTTTATTATAATTGTTGTGCACTAGTTTGTATTCAATATCTTAATTCTAAATGGAGTCATATCATATATCATCAACGCAACCTTCCTCAACAGCACCTCTGCAAATTGAACGATTGACCTCAAAAAGATAGCGAAGAAAGCGTGTGATGAGAGTGAAAGTTAATTAAGATGAAGTCCTAGTAAAAGTCATTCCCTATACTCGCCATGTTACAGTCTTCTAGCCCAGTGCATTTAGAAACTACTCTCAATAAAACCTTGAAATATGGTGAGTAAGTACGTAAATGATCACTAAATGAAATGACATAAATTAAAAACTTGAAAATAATGTCTAAAATATGTTATTTTATATTTGAAATTTTTTCGTCAATGCATTTGCAGTGGCTCCACCTGGTTTTGTCTTTTACTGTTTTAATTTCATTTATAATAGATCGACATTAAATGAAAACAATTTATATCATTTCATTACGTGACCTCTGCCGGGGTCTTGCGTGTTGGTAATGTAAGGGATACTTAACAAGATCTCCCGGTATGAAATATTGGTTAAATCATAGGATAGATCTTGATAACAAAACAATTTAATAACATTATTTACCTCTCTACATTCTATTTCAAAACTATTAAACTAAATCGTATTAATTACAATTGCTAAAATACTTTGTGGAGGTGCACTGAGGCAGCATGTCTGGTGCTCATGAATTTGCGTAGCTAACAAGAATCAATTTAGAATAAGGAAAAGGCTGTACACTATTGGTTGGTTTGGTACCAACTGGGGGTGCTCAACTGCTGCAGCATGTCTGGTGCTCATGAATTTGCGTAGCTAACAAGAATCAATTTAGAATAAGGAAAAGGCTGTACACTATTGGTTGGTTTGGTACCAACTGGGGGTGCTCAACTGCGGCAGCATGTCTGGTGCTCATGAATTTGCGTAGCTAACAAGAATCAATTTAGAATAAGGAAAAGGCTGTACACTATTGGTTGGTTTGGTACCAACTGGGGGTACGGATCTTTTATAATAGGATGGGGAAAATCTCAAGTTGGGTGGTATGGATGACCTGGAATGGAATGTCTTCTGAGAAAGGAACTCAAGAAAACACCATATGCTGATGATTGAGATTTCCCATTGCTATTGCCTTTGTGTGAATGCACCAGAACATATCTGCCACACCTCTTTCGTATATCTACTCATCGAATTTCAAGGTTTTATAGCAAGTAGTTTCTAAATGCACTGGGTTAGAAGATTGTAACATAGTGGGTATAGGAAATGATCCTTACTAAGATTTCTTCTTGAAGGATGGAGAAGTGGAAGCCTAAAACCCTCTTTTCTCGATTTCCAGATTCCCAAAAGAGGGGTAGAAGCATCGATATAGATAAACAACTGGATAGACTGCTTAACGCTGGGAAAATGAAGCCGTTGCCAGATGCAATTGGTGGGATAAAAAATACGGATTGCCGAGGATTGAAAATAAAATTTTGGATTGTACACAGCAGAAATGTCAATAGTAGACCTTAATTAGTAATAATGTGCAAAAAAATATATACTCTAACACTTTACAAGGTTTTTCGCATTCCCATCCAACTATTAAAGTGAACTGTGATTGGTTAATCTTCCCACCAGCTTCGCAATCCCCGGCGCGTTTTTCTCTTTTCATTGACAATGGAGCAGTCTATCCAGTTGTTTATCTATATCGATGGGTAGAAGTGGTGAAAAAAAATGAGGGGACACCCAAAATTTGGTGTCAAGTGCATCCTCTTCTCTCCGCCCATCTTCAACGATAAATTTTATAATTTCGTAACTTATAATAAAAAATATTAACTAGTACAGAAATAATTTATTCTTCCTAACATTAACATTAAATTAGGGTCCAAAATTTATTATTTTAATAAATATGCAGCGACTTAGTTTTTTTACTTGGAAGTAAGAGATAAAGTTGAGTAATAATTCAATATGTTATATACGTAACTGTTTATTTAAATTTAAATACTTATAATTGTGCATACTTTCAGGAAATTAAATTAATAGAGAATTCTAAAAAGTTTTTTTAAAAAATAGATTTGTCTTTTTATGAAACAAGAATAGAAATTTAACTTGAAAGAAAGTTCCTCCAAAATTAAAAGTTGACCAAGTATAATTGTATTTTTTAGTAAAAATACTTATATCTTTATACAAAGTAGTACAATACATTTTATAATTATATTGTTACGAATTTTTGTATATTTGTAAATATTTCGTAGTGTTAATTTTGTAAATAGGACATTTATATACATTTTGCATAAGGCAGTGCAATAGTTCGTCTTAATTTGGTTTCCCTGCAGTGAGCCTTTTGATGCTTGATAACGAGTTTTACAGAGGTAACGCTAGGAAGCGAGTTTTACATGGAGCAGGGCATTTAACATTATGGTAATGGCAATCTCGCCAATTTGGCGAGATAGAGCCAAGTTGGCGATGGTTTTGGCGACTAATTTGTTACCAAATTTGGCGAGAAATCGCCAAATGGTCGCCACCATTTGGCGACATTTTCGGTACATGTATAGGTACATGTATCCCATGTACATGTATAGGACTTTTCGACTACGATCTGGAAAGTTCTCCAAATATCTACCTCTAGAAATTTCAAGAATGTTCGCCTCCCCTATATATAAGCCCGGCCATGAGATGAGTAGTTGACTGATTTTGAGTCACTGAGTTAATTGTTAGCTGAGTCCATTAGTTGACTGGAATTACTGAGTAGTTCTAAAGCGAACTGTATTGCATTGTCTTTTGCGGCGATTGAGCAGTTGTGTTGTCAAACTTTTAACTGCTGTTTTGTGCTCTATTATTGTGAAAAGAGCTGTATTCTGTCTACTAGAACGAGAAGTTCTGGAGTTGTAAAGGAATCTGTGAAGAGTGATAGTGGAATAAATATCTGCAAGTTTTGATCTGCTTTGGCTTCAAATCTTTCGAACCCGTTCACGCAACAATATGATACATCTACCATAAATAGTTTTAAAGTTTTCAAATATAAAAATAAATTACTTTTTCTCAGTGTCACTACATTTAAAGGTTAAAGTTATTTTCCATTAATAGTTTTTAGGCGGATTGAGTGGTTTTAAAAGTGGGGAAGATGGATTTCAGTGGTTTTAGAAGTGGGGGGGATGCGTGGGTATTTTCTTGCAAAGTGGGGGGGACGCGTCACCCCGCATCTAACCACACTTCTAGCACTGGGATTACTATGGGTTTTCAGTGATAAAACTGGTATTAGATTTATAAAACGCAAGCTTTCATTTTTAATGTTCCCTATCCCCAAAGGTCTTGTCATCATTTTTTTTCTTTTAGCTCTTGAAGAATTTTGTACATTTAGATCATTATCATTCAGTGGCGGCTCGTGCACTACAGCCATTACAGCCGGGCTGTATCTAAATTTATTAATTCAAAACAAAAATTATATATTTTACAATTTTCTAAAATGAAGATCCAATTTCTATGGTAAGTGAAAAAAAAATCTGATAAACGGCCATCTTCTTGCACGAATATTTCACGAGAAAAAAGCCCGCTTCCAATCAAAGTGATCTTCCTCCGAACAGCAGCCGTATGTTCCTGAAACGCGTTTCGGGCTGGGACATTGCCATGCATCGCCATGGTTACCAATGGAAAGCAATAGAGCCTTCCCTCCACGTAATGTATTAGCGGGCTGTCAATCAGGAATCCAACTTCGGCTGCCTTAGAGAATTCGACGAGTTGATTGCTTCTTGAAAATCAGTTTGAGTGAAAGTGAAAGAGGTAGGGAGAGGAAAGTAAACTGTTTCTAAAATTCGACTGTCATTTTGAAACATAGAGGGGCGCAGCTTTTGTTCCAATCCTACATAACAGCAAAAGCAAGGTATGAAATTTTCCGTGATTATTTACAAACATTGTTTTGTTGGGCATGTTTGATTGTGCTGGATATACTGGATTAAACAAAAACGTAGCTCTCTGATTAGACGCTTCATGTAAATAAGAACTTACATTTAGAGGCCAAAACGAGTTATGTTATTTGAAATCAAAACTATACAGAATGATTTGATTAATTGTTCTTATTTTAATGTTATATTATAAATGTTAGTATTTTGTACAAATATGAAATGAAACGAGTATTAAAGAATTTCCATTCATTTTGTTGTGATGCACACACTTGAAATATCGTAAAAATAGGTCAAATATGTTTATAGTTTGTCTGCTTTAAAATAATCTCTAGATGAAATTCTTGCAAAGTAATGGCATCATCTGAAGGCTAGAGAGTTACTTTATTAGTTTCAAGTATTATTTTATTCTGAAAATAAATTTTATCATTTTAAATTCATTATGTAAAAAATCGTGTTTTTGGAGCGTGAAACTTCATTTAAACAGTGATAACTGAAGTTTGATGTAATCTTGTCGAAAAATGATTTGAGAATTAAAATTTACATTAACTATTAGATGTTTTGAACTTCAGTCAAATTGATTGGATAAAAAAATGAATTTTGATAGATATTTAAATGCATAAGTTTTTAGAAAAATTGCGATTTTTTCTACTTTCAACGTTAAAAAAATTCTATTAAAAAACTATATACTCTAGAAACTACAAGATGAGGGTTCATAACATTAAGAATGATATTACGAACAATTTCCAACAGTAATTTCTTTTTTTGGCCCCATAAAAGTCGAGTAGTTGTTCAAAAATATGCTCATTATAACGAGTTAAATGTTGATTAATTTTTGAATAAAACTGAAAATTTTTCATGTAAACATCATTAATAATTATGTACTTTTAAATGCAAAAAATCCATTTATTAAAATGATAGTTTAAAAAAAAAAGTTCATTTGTGATTGTACATGATTGTAGAATATGTTTGTGGTTGGGGGTAGAGGGGGGAATATTGATGGGTTTTTGGGAAGCCGCATATTTCCGGCTGCACTAATTTTCATGTAAACATCATTATACTAATTATGTACTTTTAAATGCAAAAAAATCCGTTTATAAAAATTATAGTTTAAAAAAAAGTTCAAGTGTGATTGTACATGATTGTAGAATGTGTTTGTGGTTGGGGGTAGAGGGGGGAATATTGATGGGTTTTTGGGAAGCCGCATGTTTCCGGCTGCACTAATTTTCATGTAAACATCATTATACTAATTATGTACTTTTAAATGCAAAAAAATCCGTTCATTAAAATGATAGTTTAAAAAAAAAAGTTCAAGTTTGATTGTACATGATTGTAGAATGTGTTTGTGGTTGGGGGTAGAGGGGGGAATATTGATGGGTTTTTGGGAAGCCGCGTGTTTCCGGCTGCACTAATTTTCATGTAAACATCATTATACTAATTATGTACTTTTAAATGCAAAAAAATCCGCTCATTAAAATGATAGTTTAAAAAAAAAAGTTCAAGTTTGATTGTACATGATTGTAGAATGTGTTTGTGGTTGGGGGTAGAGGGGGGAATATTGATGGGTTTTTGGGAAGCCGCGTGTTTCCGGCTGCACTAATTTTCATGTAAACATCATTATACTAATTATGTACTTTTAAATGCAAAAAATCCATCAATATTAAAATGATTTCCAAAAAATCCATTTATTAAAATGATAGTTTAAAAAAAAGTTCAAGTGTGATTGTACATGATTGTAGAATGTGTTTGTGGTTGGGGGTAGAGGGGGGAATATTGATGGATTTTCGGGAAGCCGCATATTTCCGGCAGCACTAACATTTCAGACCACGGCCTGCCACTGGTATCATTTAAAGAATTCAAATTTTAACTGTCATTTATGCAATTAATATTTTATTTGAATAATTATATTATTTTTATTACAAGAAGTTATAATTACATTTATACTTCATTATTGTTGAAGCTGACTTTTGGGAATGAATTATATCGGATTGTTTCTCTGTTTTTGAAAAATTTTACCATTTTATTATATTATCTATTCAATTCATTGTTCATAACCAGGGGCGTACTGGCCATAGAGTTGTCCGGTGCAATCACCGGGCCGTTCTGTGTCTTTACAAAATGGGCCGGTGAGGTACAGAATTTTTTTTTCTTTTAGTTTTCAGTATTTTTCATGTAATTAGTTGCCCTCCTTAACATAAAAAAAAAAAAAAAAAAAAAAAAAAAAAAAAAAAAAAACCTAGTCACTCATACGGAAACTACTAACTATTATAGAACAATCACTTTAATTTCAAAGATGTAGTTTGTATCTTAAAAAATTGCTCAAAATGTCACATTACTTTAATTTCATAGTAAATTTTAATTAACTTAATTTAAATTAGTTTTATAGATAATGTCCAATTTCACGCAAATCAGGCATAAATAGTAGAGACAGAAATTTTTATTTAATTAAATTAATTATTAAAACAAGTAAATTATTAAGATTAATTAATGAATAAAACTTAATTAATTATTGAAATTGACTGTTAAATATACATATTTATATATAAATATATTAAAACTATTTAATTAAAATTAATTACTTAATTATGGGAATTATTTTATTGTTACCAATTATAATTTCATTAAGGATTAGATTGAAAATTTGGGCCACTATAACTCTAAAATCACTGAGCCGATTTTATGTCCCAGTACGCCCCTGTTCATAACGTTTTGATTTAGTTGGATTTATTTAACTAACTTACGTTTAAAACTGCTTTTATAACTTTATTTAAAAAAGACAAAAAAGATAAACAAACATAGAGGTACAAACAAAAGATAGCCTTAATTAAACAAATATTTGCAATTTAAAGTATTTGTACTTCTCTTACCCGTACTTAATCAGCTGAGACGGAGCTCCACTTCTCAATAACAAACAGCTTCATGATTAATTTCAGCGTCTGCTCGAAATTAGAGTAAATATCCAATGAAATACTTTTTTTATATAAGTAATTGATACATATGTTTTGCCCCCCCCCCCCCTTCTCTCCCTTTACTCTCAAGGTCTCAAGCTGGAAAAAAAATTAAATTTTTAAATGGTACTCGACTATTTTAATATAACAAAACTTGTTATATTAAAATAATACCTTATAAACATGATAGTATGGACTTTGAATAAATAAAAAAACTAGTCTCGAGAAATGTATATTGTTTAAAGTACAACTTTACTTAAGTTTTATTAGTTTTATTCCAGCAATGATGCCTATAAAATTATGCATCGTAGAAAACTTAGAAGTCCGTATATGTCTTTTGAAAAAGAAGAAACTAGACACCTAGACAGTGTAAAACAGTAAAAAATCTAATGCTCCCCTCCGCAACCAATGTATACATATGTTTAAAAGGGGAAAGATTTGTACAACAGAATTATTGTAACGAGAATAATTTTATTTATAAAAAAAAATAACGTACTTTTTCGTTTGATCCGTTCTGTTGAGCTGAAGGCTTGAAATGAATCGAACGTTTGAACCAATAGGTTTTTTTTATTTCACTTCTTATGACATAACTGCTAAAGAATTCATATAATAATATTTAACGATCATGATCACAGAAATTTTCATCTTGTGCAGTAAAACTTTATGAATAACAATCACTATTTTTTTCCCCAGAATTTATTTAATGTATTTAAAATTTAGAGTATTTCTAGTACTGAAGCGTCGGTGGTATAACGGTTAGCATAGCTGCCTTCCAAGCAGTTGACCCGGGTTCGACTCCCGGCCGACGCACGCTTTTTTTCTTAACTTAAATTTTTGATTTACTTAAATCTAAATTGTATTTATTAACTACATTTATAATGTCTTCCTTTGCATGTAAAAAATGTTTTAGCATTAATTTTTTAAGAAGAAAGATATTCATGTTATTGCAAATGGGATACTATAAAAAATATTTTTCACATTTACAATTTACTTCCAAATAATTTTATTGCAAACTAAATGGCAAAAAAAACCACAAGACATGTATGTTCAATTTGGAATAAATATTAAATTAATATTAAAATGTAGAAACTCATTACAAGTTCTCAAAATAACAGTTTGCTTCAAACAAGCTTCTTTTTTCTAGAGAATATTTATATACAATTGGTGGCGCCATCTTGAAGGATTCTGGCAAATTAAAACTCACTTCGTACATATCTTCAAATTTAATATAAACTGTATTTAAAATTGGAATAACGTTAATTTTTGCAATCAGGTAAATTGCATACACTATTTATTTAAAAGAATATCAACATCCGGTAATTTAATTTTTATTTTTCAGCACGGTAGAAAGTATACGGCATAAATAAATATAACGTTCAAAATTAAAGAATTTTAGGAAATTCCAAAACCATATTAACATTTATGTCATGAAATAATTTTATAAAAGCAATTTTTATTTTGATAAACTTCAAAATACTCATATCAATCCCTTTAAATTTGAAAATCTTTATTGCTGTTTTTTATATGTTTGCAATTATACATGCATCTTATTTAAATTTATGACAGTCAAAAACAATTATTTTTATATCAACTCAAAGAAATTTCGAAATTTTTCAATCTTCCAATTCGTTAGTGAAAATCAAATAGTTTAAATAAAATATTAATTCATAAATTGAATAAAAAATAATTTGTAATGTATTTTTTAATACTTTTTTACTTACGTAAAGCTACTGATTTTGGATGTTAAAAAAAAATCATTTTCAAAATCTTTCTTTAACTCATTTCGTATGGATAACCTCCTCTTCGGACAATTTATATTCTAATGCAACAGTTTTTAAAACCAGCTAGAAAATGTTATTCTGATTAAAATGGTGAGGTAATTTGGGGGTAAATTAAATATGATAGATAGAAGTATGTTGAGAGTGGGAGGGACATACTTCGTAATTAACAAAAACAATTAGTTTTATTGTAATTTCAGGTAATTTTAAGGCGTCTTCTCACTTTAGGCATCTCGAAAATAGGCTATTTTCGCGATTTTTTTTCGAGGATTTTTGCAAACAATTATGGGATGAAATGGATCCTATATAATAAACACATCTTTCAAGTACAAGAAAAAAAAATTTATTTTTTTGAACATTATAATAAAACAGTAGCATCAAAAAACCCGTGTAAAATGTAATGTTCGTGGCTTGTTGATGAAATTTCGGAAACTATCCGGCCGATTGTCATGAAATTTGAATGACATATTCTTCATAGTTATGGCTATAGCGCATATCATCAGATTTTTGAAATTTCGATTTGAAGTATTTTTTTTTTACAAAAACAGCAAAAAAAACGAGTTTTCTTTTTTACTTTTTCGAAAAACGTGCGCCATTTTGTTATTTTCGCGAATATCAAAAATCTGATGATATGCGCTATAGCCATAACTATGAAGAATATGTCATTCAAATTTCATGACAATCGGCCGGATATTTTCCGAAATTTCATCAACAAGCCACGAACATTACATTTCTACACGGGTTTTTCGATGCTACTGTTTTATTATAATAATTGTTCAAAAAAAAAAAAAAAAAATGTCTTGTACTTGAAAGATGTGTTTATTATATAGGATCCATTTCATCCCATAATTGTTTGCAAAAATCCTCGAAAAAAAATCGCGAAAATAGCCTATTTTCGAGGTGCCTAAAGTGAGAAGACGCCTTAATTATTTTAACTAGTTTAAATTAAACAGTTTCATTTTGTCATAAAAAATTTTTGTCAATCTGGAATTAGAAGATGAAATGCCAAAACAGTGCAAAGAATTCTATGGATTTTTTTGAACATTTAATTTCGATTTGTCAACAAATAATGAACTTGATATTTAAAGCTGAGAACTACATCTCTAAAACAGTAATACATTTATCGTATTTCAAACTAAGATGGGATAAGAAGGGATCACTGTCAGGCCGGGTTGACGCATTCTATACATAGTGATCTTTGAGAAAGAGTAGACTAAAATATCCTCTACATAGAGTTCTCTCTCATAGAGAAAAAAAAATAAAGCATTTCAAAATTAACAAAAATAATAAAATGTGCAATTGTAACCAATTTTTTGCATGCATCACCCCATTCTAAATCGAGGTCGGTGTTATATCGATACGATATTTTTATCGATATTTCTAAAAAAATATCGATAAAAGTCACCGATATATCGATATTTTCAAACATTTTTAGTTTTTTGATGATCGTTTTGTAGTACCATGTGTTTTATCGATTTTCTTTATTCCCTTTTCAAAAACTTCAAAACTAAAGGACTTTCTTGAACCTTGCTGAGAGAGTTAAAATGGCACCAATATTCAATATTTTGCCATACACTTAAAAGCTATCGAAAATTATCTAAATTTTCTTAAAATCACTGCACCAATTAAGCGAAAATATAACTTTTTTGTATTAGATCCATTTCAGTTGAAAAAGTAGTCACCGTATAAAAAAAGCAATCATGAAAAGTAGAATTGAAAATTAAACTAAAAAAAATCATGTATCGATATATCGATATTTTTTTCAATGCAACGATATAGTATCGATATTTTTTTCAATGCAACGATATAGTATCGATATTTATTTTGATCGATATTTCCGACCTCTAATTTCAACACTGTTAATATCAAATTCATTGTTTGAGCACTCTTAGACCTTTTTTTATTTCCTTATTGCATCTGCTTTTTAACAAATAACTTGCATTATCAACAATACCAAAGTTTAGTCCACTACAAAATCGTTGATATTTTGATTCATTGCGTCATTTATTTCCTATCGGAACACAAACAAGATCATATCGCTAAAGCAAAGTAAAGAACAATGAATAAATAAATTTTATTGACGATATTTCTAAGGTAAACAAAAAATTTACTATTCATACAATCAAAAAATGTGATTTCTAGAATGAAAATGAGTTTCAAAACAAGGTGTAAGATTTCCCTTCGCCGAAAGAAGTGTCGCACACCTACGAAGTGTGGAATCAATGAAGTTATTAAAGAGCGACTGGGATATTGTCTCCCAGTAGAAGAAAGCTTTCCAACTGTAGAATTGTTTCTGGGGGTGATAAGCGACCAGCAACCCTTCTCCCTAGAATGCCCCAAACATGTTTTATTGGGTTCATGTACAGATGGTTATCAAAATAATGGAATCCCCTGTAAATAAAAGTGACAATTACAATGGCGGCCCATGATTGAAAATACTAGTGCAGCCGGAAACATGCCATACCTCCCCCGAACGAATTTATTGTGAGATCAGCAAATATCGACTCTGAAGTTGTGAATAATGATGCAGGATATTGTTTTCACGGATATTACTACACATTGCGATCGTGAAATGCAATGCTCTACATTACAAAGTTTTTCCTCTTTTGATTTATAAATTTGATTGATTGAAATTCGTTTGTTTTTTGTGATAAAAAAACTTTTAGAAAATAATATTAACATTAAATTAACAACTTTTTGTATATTTAATGTTGATTCATTTGACTGTGTCAAAGCCATTTCCAATAAATCTCGTGTTTGAAAAAGAGGCCCCCGAAAGTGTCCTTGGCCCCAACTTGTCATGGTCAGGCTCTGCAGCTGGAAATGGCACTTTGAGAAGCTCTCTACGCTTCCGCTACAACAGTTTGTGTTTTACTCGACTCTAAACGACCAATAGCCTTCCAAGCTACGATTCATACAAGTCTTGTTATTGAGACATCGTATTCACTATTACAAAACTTCGCACCTTGCTTAAAACTCGTAATTTTCAAAGTCACAGACAAAATTCGCCCATTCCCAACTTTGTAAACGTTATATTTTTCTTAACCTCTTGTATTTCATTATAATAATAATAAAAAAAAAAGGTTGTCAAAGATATGGTGGTTTCGTACCAAACTCACAATATCCTTTAATTGTTTTGAGCAGTATATAGTTTTTTGTCTTCGTATTAAGTATTAACAGTATATAATTTAGATTTTAATAAATTGTAAATACGGAAACAGAATTTGATATTTTTCAGACTTAAGTGCGAGAAATTTCAGATAAATGCCCACACACATTAGATAAAATCTTATTTGTTTCATATTCTATGAAACTGACACTACGAATGAAAATTAACTTTCAATTTTTTATGGCAATGTTATGGTTGAAGTACACGTTAACGTTATAAGTATTAAGGTGTGCTACAAGCTGATTAAAAGATATGCGGAGCGCATGCCTTCCTTACTCCCCCATACCCCCTATCCTTCATTGCATCCTCTTAACAAAAAGGTACGGTTCCAATAATCAGGATTGTGCTCCCGATAATCTGAACTAGTCAAAATACTTGTAGGAAAACCCCTTTATAAATTGGCTCAGTATATCAAATACAATCGTATCATGTCTCAACCTCTATCAACGATTTCACCATCTCAACTACCAAACATGGGAATAAAATTGTGTTCCCATTAATCTTGGTTAGTCAAGATACATAGTGGCCGTTCAAATATTACGTAAGCACCTAGGGGGGGGGGTAGCAATTTGCTTATTTTTGCTGACAAGGGGGGGGTATGAGTGATGCTTACGTAAGCATTTAATAATCCTTTTATTTCTAAGAAAAATTGAAACTTACAAAAAATTTCACTTTTGTACACCGAGTTCTAGGATAGGTGACTTTCCATTCAAATCGATCTAAGGGATTTAAACTTACGTCACATAAGAGTAACGTACTCTGCCTTCAGCCAATTACAATCAAACATTGATGATGCAAAATACTGCAGTTTCAAAATGAATAAAGGGGATTCCCCTCTTTTGGGTGTTTGGAGACGTGAATCCTACATTAAACCTAACTTATGTGACAGACAATTTTTGTTTTTGTTTCGCTTGGCGACTGGTGGGCGCCTAAGATGGAACAGTAGTTGGTTTAAGGTTCAAGATTCCGAATTGAGTTGTGTTTTGAACAAGTTTCTTTTTCCACTGCAATCCTTCTTGAACTTTTTGAAGATTAAGCAAATATAGTTGCTCTGCTTTCTGTTTGCTTTTTAAAAAAAAAAAGTCTTCATTTCTTGAAATTTTATATAAAAAGCTGTTTGAAGCTTTTAAAAAGTCTACATCAAACAAACCCTTGAAAGATATTCAGGATATAAATAATGAGGTATGGCGTCATTTTAAAAATGCCTCTAAAAATGACGAAGAACTAGAAGTGTTGGTGCTAAAAAGAGTCGAAGAAGAGTTGCGAAAGGCAACTAGAAAAAATTAAGTTAGGATTCAATGCAAATAATGAACTTTAACTTTTTTTTAGATTATTAACGTTACAAAAAAAAAATCAGGAGCGGATGGGGGGGGGGGGTTACCGTATGCTTACGTAATTATAGAGAGGGGTATGCGATTTGCTTATTTTTGCTGACAAGGGGGGGAGGGGGGTCAAAAATTACCAAAAACATGCTTACGTAATATTTGAACGACCCCATATAGAAAAAAAAAGATTCAAACTGGTTCCGTATATCTCAAGTTGTTATTATCTTACCTCTAAAGGGTGGAAAGGGGAAGATTTTTTGAAATTCCAGGTAGCCAGGAATCTCTCCGACTCTTGATTCGAAGATCAAGTGTGCAAAATTTCAGCAAGATTGAAATAAAACTGTAGCTTCCTATAAAAAGAACATTTACACATACATGCACACGTACACTCTTCTTTATTTATATATAGGGAAAAAGAGATACCAACAGAAATTAACAGCGTAAGAAAACAGACAGAATGATGTATAAAAATATTTTTGGATTTTAATGACACAAAAAATGTATTTACAAAATTGTAATATGCTTGCTACAATATGATTGCATAATAATGATTCCTTAATACATATACTCTAGTAAGGAATAAAATTTTGTATTATTCAATTTCAATATTTGGTATATGCCGTGAAGCAATTTATTTACCTTTGCCACTAATTAGTTGCTTTGTTTGTAATCGACGAAATGTAACAATCACATTGATTTAAATAGAAATCAGATCAAATCATAATAGAAATGGACAACACAGGACTAAGAAAACTTAACTGGAAAGTTTTAAAAAAAGTCTAGGACATGCCCGTCTTGATTTATAACTTCTTTTGAAATCAAGAAATGAAATGACAAAGGCAGTCTTGTGACTCATCACAGTTATTCAAAAACTTCCATTAGGAACTTAATCTTTTTGACAAAAAGAATAACAGGTATCAATAGGTATTGACCATTAATTGCTGACTTTAAAAATTCACATCAAATTGAAGTAGTATTCATAATTTTCCGAGAGATCAATTACAATATATTAAAGGCATTGTAATTATCTGTGAACACGGTAAAATGCATAGCTTATCGAACATTATTACACATTGTATAACTTTCTGAATTTCGTGACGAGATTGAAATGCCTCCAAAAAAATGCTGAGATTCTATAAATTTGGTCCACAGTTCACCTTTAAGTTACAGGTTTTATAATTAAACCTTTTACATTCATCTCTAAGCTCCATAATGAAAATATCACAATGTTTCATTTTCACACAGATGAGCATAGTGTGAAAAGTTTCATTCAATGAAAAATATTAAGTTTGGGTATATTTTTACAATAATATAATTCGATTCCTCATAGTTAATATTAATAAACTTTATGAAAAAGTTGTATCACGAGTAACTCAGTAATCTATTGGCGAATTGATGGAATCAGTACTTAACGTAGATGGTTTATGTAATGAAATAAATGCAACGAGAAATGACGAACATAATGTGAATGAAAAAAAATATATAAAAGAACACATGAAGGTGTTTCATTATATACAAATTTACCTTAAAGGCAGATTATAAGACAACAAACAGCACTTGTAGTTTAACAACACATCAACAAAGAAAGCAACAAATTTATGAAGTATTTCAGATGTAATATTATGTAATATTATGTATATAACATATAACATAAAAAAAGCTAAGACGATTCTTTAAATTGAATGCGTTATTGTCGTTTTCTTTATTTTTTTAAGCTTCAATATCAAATTTACCTATAATAGATCATTTAATTTGTAAAATAAAGGAACTAGTTTTATAAAGGAACGTCATACGTAGTGAATAAAAATTGTTTGGTCGAAGCAAAACCTACAAAATCACGAGTAAAATGGTATGATTGTTACAGACAATAGCAAAACTTCTTGACTACGACATCTGATACGCAAGCAGATTGCTTGCCATACTCATTAATCCTGCTAATATCATCAATAACCTCACACGGACTCTCTTCCAATATTCCACAACGCACTGTTGCTTCAAATATAGCTTTGCTTGGGTTAACAGATAGTACTATTAGATAATTTCTAAATGACTTTGCTTCTTTGTTTCTGGTCAAGTTATTTAGGGACATCCTAGCATTATCAGTGACTCGAGCATCAAGAATATCATCTAAAGTTAAAATGGCACAACTTTTGTAGATATTTGTCCACTTATTCAATGTCTCTATCACAGTTTCAGCTGCTTTCTGTACAGTGGAATCCTGTTTGGAAATCGACTTGGACACTTGACATGTACACCAGTGCGGAGTTATTCCCGCTTCAGGACAGGACCTGTTAACTGGAATTTCTAGAAATAAACTCTTTCCCGGTTTAAGTTTGAAATCAAATTTCGAGTCACCTGACATTAAAGTAGCCAGGTGGCTTACTGTGGCGTGAATATCGAAAGGAGTGGTTAGGCGATAACTGTTGATATCTAAATTACGCTGGACTTCCTTGTGTTCCTCAAGAAACCACTTGGGAAACATCAAGTGCATAAAAGGCATCCTTTCTTCGTATTGGCCGATTCGCGTTTTGCGTATGTCTCCATAGCGAATTCCATGGTCACTGTAAAATATCAACATGGAATTGTTTAGGATATTACTCTCATGTAAATGTTTCAGAAGCTGATAGGTAGGTTCATCGGCATAACCGGCAAAATTGAAAACATCGTGTGTTAATCTGGCCAGGAATGCAAAGGCAAAAAACGGTCTGTTTTGACCCATTGTGTCTATAAAGCTCTTTAAATAGTCATACACTACTTCCATTTCCATCTTACTACCAATACATTGGCCCTTGCTTTTCGCTCTTATTTCTGATTTTTCAACTGCTAATGCAAAAGGCCTGTAATAATAATCGGTGGGAGGTATCTTGAATCCATTTCTGAAGTAATTAAATGTTGCTATGTTGGGTGCATCTTCAGCCAAAAGAGTTCGATAACCAAGTTCTGCAAACATTTTCCATGAGAAATCAAGATCGTCAAAAAACATACTCTTATTGTGAATTTCGTCATAATAGTGCTGATAAAAGTGCCCCGTTAACAAAGGAACCAAATTTGGGAAAGTATTGTCTCCAACTTTTGTGTAGCCATTCATGGTTATGGGATTCAAAAACTTTGACATGTATTCCTGGCATTTCGGAAAGTGGCGCAAGAAATTCAAATGCGATATGGAATCCAGGCCTAAAAATATGACATTTAATGGTTTGCGCATTGCTATTTTTGAGTTTTTATTAACACATCTTCTTTCAACTTCTGGTTTCAAGGGAGTAAGAGGGATAAACTCTTCGAACTTTTGAACACCATTGTGAAATCTACAACTAGTCTTTATAAAATCGGTTTCCATCGGTCGATCAAACAGCAAATGTTGTGGTGGGAGCATAGAGAAACGGCTGTCCAATTTATCGTCCATTACACTCACATTCCGTACGATTTCCTGATACGCACATGAAATGTTTTGAGGATCAACTTCATAGTAATACTGAAGTAAAGCATCCTCTACTGTCACAACACCATTTGGTAACGTTCTGAGGAAAGACGGCTGTCCAGTACATTTATATGGAATAGCATTTTTGATAAATAGCTGTTTGACAGATTCATCCCAAGGATCCCAAGCTGGAATTTGGCATCCAATTGTATCTATTAAGAAATTCGTGACTATGTCGTCCGCCAAAAATGGAGGGGAAGTCCTTTCTTCCAACTGATATCGACAGTAGAAGAGTACTAGTACACCACTGAAGATAAAACAAACCAGAAACAAGGGATGACGTTGAAAAAAATGGTGTCCTTTTGATCTCATTTTGACCCTGAAAAGAAAAATACATTTTACAATCTCATAACTTTAAAAATTAACACGTTCAAGTCATGTGGCATGATAAAACAATAAACACAATTCCCAAACTTTAAGGCCGACCAAACGGTATAGTGGTTAGCGTGCTAGCTTCTAGACCGCGAGGTTGCGGGTTCGAGTCCCGTGTTGGCATGGATGTTTGTAAATGTATGTTGGCTTGTCTAATGACGAATGTTACGGCGCATTATAGCCCTCGTGTTGCTGACGGCGCAAGATAATCTGAATACAACCAACCAACCAACCCAAACTTTAAGACGTAAGTGCAACTTCACGGGAAAAGTTTAAATTCCTCATATGTTCAAATTTAAAGTCAAAATGGTGAGTCAAATTTTCAACAATTCTAAGTTCAAAAATACAATTTAGAAAAAGTGAACTAAATCATAACTTCTCCACTACTCTAACGTCTAATTCCTCATTTATAAACATTCACGAATACACATAAATAGATTAATTATTGTAGGTCTTAAAGTAAGAAAGAACTTAACCCTTTGCACTCCAGTGGCGCCTCTCAGGCGCCACATGATTGGATGCCAAACCACGAGAGGACCATTAGGTGTGATGCGGAAATTCGATGCAAGGCCAATGACTGTGTTTAGTTTCTATGAAGCAAATCCATAAACACCAGCCGAACCTAAAATGTCTCGAGTTGCTGATTCCTCCGCGCGAAAAAGGCCTGGAGTGCAAAGGGTTAATATTTTTTAAAAAGCGTGATTTCTCATGTTACCCCCAAAGTTGTCCATTGTAATGAACATAATAAAGGTAAAACACATCAAACACTTAAAAGTTTTTAGAGGAAGTATTTTATCGGATTTTTAATTATTTTTAAGTTTTCTTTAATTGAAAGTTTTCTTGTACACCATTTCAATTTGGATTTCGTGGTTAAGAGTTATAAACACGAAATTGTTGCTCTTCAAACACTGCTAGAATTAATTTCGAAACACAGTAAAGCCTACATAGAGTAGTAAAACATTATAACCCATAAAACAACATTTTTAATATAAATACTTTATATGAGTTACACATTTTTATGTGCAATTGCGACTTATTGACCTCAGAGCGTGTTTTCATAGTGTTTTTCCGCCAACGAAGAAAACACCCATACCGAACAATTTAGTACCCCCCCCCCCCCCCCCTTCCCCTTCTCCCACTTCAAAAACTTGATTGAATGCATTATTATCCACAAGAAGTCTACCTGCCAAGTTTCAGGTCTATTGGATGATGGCAAGTGGGTTAATTAGTTTACCGAATATTTTCCCCATCAACCTTAACACATTCTCTGCCGCTGGCGCGTCAGCATGGCGCTACCTCCCATGCCGGCGATGCTCTGGGACGACGATCGAGTATGATAAGTAAACTGCTTTATTTTTAGTTCGGATTTGGAAGTTGAACGATGAGGTTTTTGAGGCACGTTAGTGAAGCATTATTTTTATATTTTTAGTGCTTGGTTTTTTTCCTTTTTTCTGGTTTCACTATTAAAATATAAGGAACGTTTTTAATCATTAAAACACTTTTTTTAAATTCGGCTTCTGAGGATGGATATATAAATTTTGGTGGCAGCGAATGTGTTAATAGGAGAAGGTTACAGTCATTTAAATATTGCCAAATTGTACATGTTTGAATTAAGGTTTGTAGACTGGGTAATACAATGGGAGTAAAAACTGATAAATCTGCCGTAAGGCAATCCTGCCGTCTATAAGTTAAAATGCCCCAAATTTAAAAAAGTTCAAATGCACATTTTGACGTTTATGCATTCGTTTTTTGAAATTACATATTTTTTTATTATTGCTTAGATTTGTTGAGCCATTAATTGAAATAAAAATATTATTTTCTAAGGACTAATCAAGAAATGCCAAAATAAGCACTCGAATTTTTTTGGATTTAGGGCGTTCTAACTAATGAGGGCACAATAAAAACATGAGTAAGAGCGGCCTTTGAATGGCAGTCCTAACATTTGATAGAAAGCATTGTCATCGACAAAGAGCCTGTTTGCCAATTTTCCAAGTTTCATCTCGATTGGATGAAGGCAAATGGAGCAATTAGTCATCTGAAGTGATAATAATAGCGTCTGTAAAAGCGGTTTCTGAGTAACAGTGACAGCCCTCAAAGCATGATGCGCAATGCATTGTCATCGATAGCTCAACAACAAATATAACTGCCAAATTTCAGCTCGGTTGAATGATGGTAAGTGTGTTAATTAGCTCTTCGCACACACAAAATAGAAAATAACAAAGGATTTAAAAACAATATAACCCACAAAAACAAAGTTTTTAATATAAATCCTTTATATGCATTGAGAATTTTTATGTGCGATTGTAACTTATTGAGCTAAGATCGAGTTTTCATAGTGTTTGATCACTACAAAGAAAACATGTATTCCGAACTATTTATGAACTTTTTTCCCCAAAACTTGATTGAATATATAGTCATCCACAACGATTCTATCTACCAAGTTTCAGATCGACTGGATGACGGCAAGTGGGTAAATTACCTCTCTGAAGATTTTGACTCATCAACCTTAATAGGGGAAGAACTTCAAAACTGATTCAACGCATTTTATAACTTTACATATGGTAATAAGCGTCTTACTAAGTCAATTGACTGGATCTGGATTAAGCCTTTGCACTCCAGTGGCGCCTCTCAGGCGCCACACGATTGGATGCCAAACCACGAGAGGACCATTAGGTGTGATGCGGAAATTCGATGCAAGGCCAATGACTGTGTTTATTTTCTATGAAGCAAATCCATAAACACCAGCCGAACCTAAAATGTCTCGAGTTGCTGATCCCTCCACGCGAAAAAGGCCTGGAGTGCAAAGGGTTAATATATGATATTTTAGTTAGAACATGAACATAAAACGTTATTGTGCACAAGAGGTCGTTGAACGCACAAACCAAACCTACACACATCACACCTATTCTATATTGACTAGTCTTGTTTCTATAGTAATCGCCACCATCCAGACTATTTGGTGGATTGGAGCAATTCTCCTAGTATACAGACAGTAAAACCTTTTATAACTCAAAATGAAAATCAACCCCTTGCACTCGAGGCCTTTTTCGCGCGTAGGCACCAGCAACTCGAGACGTTTCGCAGCAATTTTGGTGCGGTTCGAGATTGCAGATCCGCTTCAAAGATACTAAACATAAACAGGCTTTGCATCGAATTTCCGCATCAAACCCAAGGATGAGCGAGAGTCACCTCTGGAGTTGCTGCATCCAATCATGTGGTGAGTGAGAGTCACCTCTCGAGTGCAAAGGGTTAATCTATTTACATCCCCTTTGACTTTAGTCCCTTCACATGTAAACACGCATCAGGTTTAAAGTACAGCAATCTTCAAAACTGATTTAACCCATTTTATAACCTTATATATGGTAATAAGCCTCTTACTGTGTCAATTGACTGGATCTGGATTAATGTATATTTTAAAACATGAACATCTGGATTAATGTATATTTTAAAACATGAACATAAAATTGAAAGACATTTTTGAAAATCCAAATTCACAATGGATGAATGTGGTACACGTGTTAGGCTAACTTCTAACGATGACACATATTTTGACTGATGGAAGAGGCATGTTACATGTAAAAGAAAACAAAAGTTAAAACTTTAAGAGTTAATTTATCAAAAAGTTCTTTCTTATGCATATTGTCTATCAATAAGGTGAATAGCTGCTGTGAGATTGTCAGAATTGTGGTGATCGCTGTAGAAAAAAAAGACTTCTATTTAGAATAGAAAGGTGTAAGCAGAAAATTGGCACCCAAAAAGATTACATTACAGTACATTAAGATGTCTTTCTCCTGAAAATCTAGTCTTGTTTACACAGCAACAGAAAACGCTAATAACTTGCTGGAGGCAATTTTGTGGTAGACACAGACAGTAGCTCAACCATTCAGATTCAATTATAAAAAATTTCAAAAACTAAAAAACCCGCTTTAATAGAAAACTAAACTAAAAAGTAGAAAATAATTTTAAATAAGTTTGAAATAAGAATAGAGTGATTAACAAGAAATATTTATTTTATCGTAAAAAAGCGTGGGGTGCTTGATGTCAATTGTTGTAAATATTTAATGACAGATATTTTCTTAATGGCTCTACTTTTACCAATATCTTAAAAAGCACCTCATGCTTTTTTACGATAAAATAAATATTTCTTGTTAATCACTCTATTTTTATTTTAAACTTATTTAAAATTATTCTCTACTTTTTAGTTCACTTTTCTATTAAAGCTTGTTTTTTAGTTTTTTAAACTATTAATTATTTTTGTTGTAAGCTATATATTTTGTTTAGTTAATTTGTTTTGTTAAGTGTATACAAAACTCTCCAGTTGTTCCTGCCAATAGTCACATGCTTGTCTCAAATTTAAGTCATGTGTATGTCTTTGTACACGCCGTATTAGTTAGCACAAAACACTACCGTATTTCTGAATATGAAAAATCGCTAGTCCTGAAGATACTAGTAAGGATAATGCGACTAAAAAAAAAACACGCTTTCTATTAAAGCATGTTTTTTAGTTTTTTAAACTATTAATTATTCAATTGTGAATGAAACTCCATATTAATTGATCCAGCCAATAGTCATATGCTTGTCCCAATGATTAACTCATGCAGTCTCATGCATGTCTCAGTACACGTCATATTAAGGTGAAACCACGAATAGCTCATTAATTCGGTTATAGCCCCTTAGATCGTGTTCACATTTACATGGGAAACTGTGGTATTTCTAGCTTGCAATCCAGAGTTCCGACCAGATGAAAGGAACACTTTAATATTAGATCAAAACCAATCGTTGGCTCGTCCATCATTATGATATGATAAATCTGAATAACTTTTTGCTGATAGTATAGCCGTAGTGCCCAAGACAGATCTTTCATATGTGTGCCATGGCGCAGTATGGCCCACGTGTTTCCCTTGCGCCGTTAAACTCCTACCAACCAACCAAATGTCTGCCTTATGAACTGTCGATGGTAGGTTCTGTGACTACTGGGGTTGTAATGGGTAACGGGACACCAGGATTCGATTTCGGAGAAGTTTGGTAGTTTGGTTGGTTGTTTTCAGATTATCTGGCGCCGTCAGCAACACGAGGGCTATAATGCGCCGAAACATTCATCATTTGGCAAGCCAACGTACATTTACAAATATCCATGCCTTACACTGGACTCGAACCCGCAACTTTGCGGCCTAGAAGCTAGTATGCTAACCACTATACCGTTTCGTCGGCGTTGGTAGGTTGGAGTTCAACGGCGCAAGGGCAACACGAGCTAATCCTTGCGATAGTGCGACAAACTTATTGAGTTATTATATTGTCATCGGTCCTTGATAACTGTGCAAAATTTCTAATTAATCCAAAGTTTTGAAGTGGACGAAAATCGAGTTCAAAGATTCCGTTACATAGATACATACGAAGCTAATAAAAGCGCGTTACAAAATAACATCAGATTAATAAAATAAAAACTTAAAAAGTAGTATCTGGTTTAATGAATAAGGTAAACTGGATACATGAGATAAGCAGGTAAAGTATAACGCAATATACAACTGTAACACTGCCAATTGATTGTTGGTTGTATTCAGATTATCTGGCGCCGTCAGCAACACAAGGGCTATAATGCGCCGAAACATTCGTCATTAGACAAGCCAACATACATTTACAAACACCCATGCCTAACACGGGACTCGAACCCGCAACCTCGCGGTCTAGAAGCTAGCAAGCTAACCACTATACCGTTTGGTCGGCCACTGCCAATTGATTGTAATAAATTAAATTGTATACATCAATAACGTAACGTACCAAACGCATTCAAAACATAAAAATATTACTAAAAAATAAATCGAAAAGTAATTAGAAAATTAATGCTAGTATCTAAGAATAATGACAATTAAAACAAATACTCGCCGAAATTATCAGGAATTCTGCCACTATGCGTTTATTCACTGAAACCAAAATAAATCCAAGACAGCTGTTCAGTTGCCAATTTTGAAAACAGCATTCGAAGAATAATAACTACGTAGGTAATCAATACGAAATTTGTCTTTTTTTTCTTGTAACAGGAAAATGACAAAAATACTAAAGGGCAAACTACTTTTAATCTAGAGTACAATTTATATATTTTTAAACTGTATTTTTTTTTTTCTTATCGGGAAGACGTTTATTGGTAATTCAAATTCGTCTTACCTGAAAACGCAGTTCAAGAAAAATGACTAAGTTACGATCTGGGATTTGGGATTTGAAAGCAATCAGTTTTATTGAATACACGAGTCTAATTTTCTTAATGTGGTATGGATTTTCACAGCCCTAAAGAAAAGTATGGATTTTCTAGCAATTTATCTTATAGAAATAAAGATTCTGTAATACTGATTCCTTATCTGTTTTTTATTAAAATGGTATATTTAAATTATGGATGTGTGTCCAATGTGAAAGAAATGCCAAAAACAAGCTTGCTATATTTTACAGAGCTTGATTTCTTCTAAGTGTTATATATATATATATATATATATATATATATATATATATATATATATATATATATATATAACCCAGCTATAAAAATAAGAAATTGAAAGAAAATTAAGCACGACAAAAAACACATTTCTTGGGTATAACTTTTCTTTGTCGCCGAAAGTATTTGTTAATGAAACGTTGAACAACTTGCTGAAGTTAAGAAGGATCATTAGTCTTACCCATACACCATATGCTTCATTTTTTTTTTTTTTTTTTGCCATAATATCTGCCGAAGTGTTGCTTTAAAACATATGAATTTTTACACCAGCTATAACAACAATAATAAAAGATCATTAACAAAATTCGAAGGGAAAACAACTAGTAATTGTTTATTATTAATGTTTTATACGTTTTTATAAGCTATCTTTTAATCTTTTAAAGAGTAAAGTAAACACCCAGTTATTTTCTTTGTAAATTTTGTTAACAATCTTTTATTACTATTGAATAATTTTACTAGGTATAGCATTAGTATTAACCCTTTGCGGTCGAACGGCGCCTCTGATGATTGGATGCCCCAACACGAGATGACCACTAGGTTTGATGCGGAAATTCAATGCATGGCCAATGACAGTGTTTAGTTTCTATGAAGCGAATCCGTAACTTATAATCGAATCAATAGTTGCTCAATCTCTCGCTCAATCAATAATCTCGAGTTGCTGGTCCCTCCGCGCGAAAAAGGCTTTGAGTGAAAAGGGTTAATATATCACCATAAAAAAACTTATGGGACTTTATAAGTCTCGTTAGTAAATAAAGGCCCAACTTACACTTTTATTGTATGATTATCTGTAACTAACTATTTTTAGGTAACTTCCTAAAACAGGTAACTCCACACAGTCTTGGGTAATATTGATAATCCATATTTTTATGGTTGCGCAATGTTTAAGTTGGTTGGTTGTATTCAGATTATCTGGCGCCGTCAGCAACACGAGGGCTATAATGCGCCGAAACATTCGTCATTAGACAAGCCAACATACATTTACAAACACCCATGCCTAACACGGGACTCGAACCCTTAACCTCGCGGTCTAGATTGGTTGTATTCAGATTATCTGGCGCCGTCAGCAACACGAGGGCTATAATGCGCCGAAACATTTCGTCATTTAACAAACCAACATACATTTACAAACACCCATGCCTACACGGGACTCGAACCCGCAACCTCGCGGTCTAGAAGCCAGCACGCTAACCACTATACCGTTTGGTCGGCCCTCGCGGTCTAGAAGCTAGCACGCTAACCACTATACCGTTTGGTCGGCACGCAATGTTTAAGAAATGCACAATTTTTATATAGGTTACTGATACTACAAATATCTCTTCCATACTTTTTTTGGATAGCTTTTGCTTCAGAAACTATCCAATGCAACCAACCCACTATTTTGTATCGGCAAACTCTGATTCCTCTTTATTATTCTTGCAAAAATTATCATAATTTAAAAAATAGTAAACAATAGTTTCCTCGGTAATAACTGCCCACCTGATGGCTGCGGCTTTAGAGCTCTGACCAAAGGTGCCGGGTTCAAATCCTGCGTTAGGCATGGATATTCATAGTGGTTTGGAATTCCCGTTAAGCTGTAGGTCCCGGTCTGATTAGCACTCTTTGTGCAAATAAATAGGTCGTTGAGCATGCAAACCAAACCCTGGTATAACTAAAAGTGATCGCTGGTACATGACCTAGAAGCCTGTGCAGAAATTAAGCACTGGTATCACTTTTTCACGGTTCACCTCTTCACAAACATACTCGCGGTCCATTCAACGGCTTACTTCTATTATGATCACTTGCTGGAAAAAGGGAAAGAATGGTCACTTAAACCAATTACTGCCTTCTACGTCACAGGATGAAGACAACAGATATGTATAGAGACAAACGTCGTTTTAAAGGATAGAACTACATTGTAGTTATGACAACGAGGTCTTGGAACAAATCCAAGAACGTTTTGCTAATTTTGGGTGAAGTTTAACATTATACACAACGGATTTCAATACTTACAAAGGTAACAGATCTCTTGGAATAGTGGAAAAGTTTATTTTTCAAACTGCTTTGGAATTTTTGGATACAAAAACCGGTTTCTATAAACGCAATCTTTGGCGCAGTATAGCCCTAGTGTAGCTCTTGAGTCGTAAAACCTCAACCAACCAAAAATACAATCTGTAAGCGCAACCACATAGTAAATAAATATAGGTACTATGCAGCACGCACACAATTTTTTATAAAATTTGCAGTTTAGAATTTTACTTATAAAAAAATTCTTATATTTCTTACACAGAATCATATTGAAATAAGAAGTAAATTTTGAAATATCGTTCTTGAGCACAATTCATTCATGGCTCTTTTAAAGTCTAATTCAAGTATAAGGGATAAAGAATTCATACCCAGGGTTGGTATGCCAATGAACTTTTTAACCATAATCTAGGACAATTTTGCGCCCTTTCTTAATTAACCCTTTGCACTCGAGCCCTTTTTCGCACGGAGGGACCAGCAACTCGAGACATTTCGCGGTATTTTTGGTTCGGTTTGAGGTTAAGCATTCACTTCATAGAAACTAAACACAGTCATTGGCCTTGAATCGAATTTCCGCATCAAACTTAGTAGTCTTCTCGTGTTGAGGCATCCAATCATGTAGTGTCTGAAAAGTGCCGCTCGAGCGCAAAGGGTTAACCTGCTATCCCTTCCAATTTTAAGGGCCTTGAATAAGATAATTTTTAGGCGTTAACTTGTTCGATAAAATATAAATACTTGAACTATTTTTTAAATATTAAAATTTATGTATGTGTTATAGCTAAAAACAACAAATAATTAATCGGCAAAAGTAAAAAACGGGGGAGAGGGGCAAAAGTAAAATTTAAAAACTAAGCGTCCACAAATCAGAATATAAATTATTGAAATTTTTGTGTACTATGTATTAATTGTTTTACTGGGATATTGAGTACTATTTATTACAACCTTCTGCAGCAGGTTTTATGTTTTCACGAGTAGTACTGTCTCCTTTAGAGGCGAATATCGTACAGTACGCAAAAAAATAATCCGAACAATGGCTATATCTTGAATTCTAATTGATGAAATTTATAACGACAAGTACCGTTGTAAATCGTGGAAGGTCTTTATTAATTGTATATAATTTTTTTATCATGAGGGGTCATCTACATAATAAAACTAAACCAAATTGTAAAAAGTTCAATGGCAACCCCATAATATTATACCATATTTAGATTTAGAATCCAAAAAAAACAAAATTTCATTATTTTCCGATGAGTGGTAAGCAATTTAATTGATGTCAAAAAAATGATAAATTAATGTGAAAAAAAAATTTGTTTTTTTAGCTATAAATTCTTAAATAGTTAATATATTTTTGTTTCAAATGATAATTTATTAAAGACAAAACATAAATAACATGCAACTTCTGCATTAAACAGTTTTTTAATAATTATTAATTAATAAAACAAGTTTTAAATTTTTTCAAATAGAAACATGTATTTTT
The DNA here is from genome assembly GCA_963978545.1 of Linyphia triangularis. NCBI lineage: Eukaryota > Metazoa > Arthropoda > Arachnida > Araneae > Linyphiidae > Linyphia > Linyphia triangularis. The sequence continues at coordinate 109,889,482 of OZ021721.1, read as the reverse complement.
TTTTTATTTTTTTTTTTCATTAGAATTATCATGGTCGAAAACCCCTCCAGAATTTTTTTCATTTTATTTTGACTTTTAGTTCTCAATATTTTAGCAAAAATGTAAAAAAGCTCACTTTAAGGGACCGTGTAATAGATTACACCTTGGGAAAACATAAAAGATAGGGTTCGTATTAAAATTTTCAAAGATAGTTAAGTTTACTTAGTATAGAGCACCCTCAGAAGAAAAAATTTTTGCACCAGACATGCAGAAAATTATAAACAAAGCATTTAGGTGCAAACCGCAAGATTCTACGACAATTAGAACAGAAGATATAGCCATTGTTCGGATTTTTAATTTTTTTTTTTTAAGTACACTGTTAAAAAAATGTGTCCACCATGCACCAAAATTTGGTTCCCATTTAGCTGCCACCAACATGTGGTGCTTAGTTTCGCGATTTAATGGTGCTTACGGTCCGAGGTTGCACCATTAAATCGTGAAACTGAGCACCACATGTTGGTGGCAGCTAAATGGGAACCAAATTTTGGTGCATGGTGGACAAATTTTTTTAACAGTGTACTGTACATACGAGGCGTTGCAAATACGAAAGGTGAACTCAACATCCTAATCTACACCCTAACAGATTCTACATGTGTATTTTTCATTTTAAGTTCGCCCTTCTTTTTTTCTCAAATACGTAGAGAATGATACCAAGCATGAAAAAAAATCAATACATGGAAAACTTTTCAAACGCGTTTTTCTAGCCAACCACCTTTCGTTGAGTTCGTCTTTCGTATCCGCAACTCCTCTTATAGACATGCAAAAAGTGTTATTGAGACACTGACAAGGACATACCTCATCCTCATGTCAATCGAGCATTTTATGGTGATTTTAAGAAAATTATGCAACTTTTTCATTGTTTCTAGCAATGTAATTTGATTATGGGCAAAGGGAGGATAATTAACAGGAGATGCTGGAAGCAGATTGGGGAGTGAAAGGTGGTAAAAGTTTTTATTCAAACCACGATCAAGGAAAAGGTAGTTATCACAAATAAATTTTTGCATATTAAATATACTAACACAGTTTTTAGACGGAGAGATAGATGTATTGTAAAAGATTACAGTTGAAACAAGCATGAAGGCCTTTGTTAAAAGATAAATTATGAGGTGACAATCCTAATATTTCGGTTCGGAGATGTTCATAAAATGCAACAGTCTATTTTTTAGTAACTTAGCTTGGAGTTGAAATTTAAGATACTACTTATACACGCCATTTCCGTTTATTGAATGAGGATGAAAAAGAGATGGTACTACAGTTGCGTATTTTGCTGTTGACATTTAAACTAAACAAATCTGTCGCCAAGTGGTGCTGTGGAATTCAGCCAAATGCCTCAGCACAAAGTAAACGTCTCATACGTTTTTCTTTATCTTTGTGCCCTATGTGTTTTCTTTATATTTAACATTTAGAGTTAGCGACGACAGATTTCACGCTAACTGAAAAGTACTTATTTTCGTCGTCACATTAAAGTGTAATAGTAATGGTAATGATTCTAAAAGACTAATCAACACTATTTGGTCAAAAATGGAGCTTTACCAAGCTGTCGAACCAAATTTAAGAAGAAAATAAAACTGTGTCAAACAGTACAGGGTGTCTATAAAATGTTGGACACATTTGATGTTGAATAATTCATAAAATAATGAATATAAATTTAAACTGATAAACAAAAACAAAAAAGTATCAAATGCCGAATTATAAGTTATGAGTTATTCTATTTATAAATGCCATATATCTTCATTATTTTATGAATTATTCAACATCAAAATGTGTCCAACATTTTATAGACACCCTGTATTATGAAAATAAAGATTTTTGAAAATGAAGTTTTTGCAAATAACATATCACTTATTTATATATTTATAGAATCCTGAGTTTTAAAAGAAGTATAGATGTGAGTATAAATCATCCAAAGGGAATGCTGATAATTTATTAAACTCACTTTAATGAGCTGATCGGTTGGTTGGTTGTATTCAGATTATCTGGCGCCGTCAGCAACACGAGGGCTATAATGCGCCGAAACATTCGTCATTAGACAAGCCAACATACATTTACAAACACCCATGCCAACACGGGACTCGAACCCGCAACCTCGCGGTCTAGAAGCTAGCACGCTAACCACTATACCGTTTGGTCGGCGATGAGCTGATCGGAGTAACGGAAACAGAGTAATATCTGGTTAATTTATCAATTATATGAAACGTGAAAGTTGCTATCTTTTTAGTCAGCTGTCATTTTTCATGAATGAAATTTACTAGACTTGACAGGCCTGATAAGTGAGCAAAGCCCTCGAATTCGAAAGAGCAACAACTCGTATTTTAGAGACGATGTTCCCAAATTTTTTCTTAATAAACAATTAAAATCAAAGTTTAAACTAGGATATTTGTTTAAACTTTGATCCATTTTCAATCTTAAAGACAGTTTCAGAAAGTCATTATTTAAAAATAAATTTATTTTTTTCTTCTTCAAAAGTTTTTCTTGAACAGAAAAATATGTTAAAATCACGTTTGTGCTCTAATGCAGTGATCGGCAACTCGTGGTCCCCAGTCCGCAAGCGGCCCTTTGCCGGATTTTTTTTTTTTTTTTTGGTGGGGGGGGGGGGGTATCTCTCAGAAAACTAATAATTTTTTTAATCATTTTACACCCAAAAAAAATAACTGCTCAATATCAAAATTCACTCAGGGAACTTTTATAACGTTATATATACTCATTGAATGAAGTTTTTTTTTTTTTTTTATGGACTGGTAGGAAGATTATTATATTCATTTTAGAGAGTTGTCTCAATTTGATTCTTGTAAATATGGAATAGAAAAAAGATAAAAATTGAAGAACACATAGGCTTTCAAACTAATTGGACTGTATGTGTCCCAGGTGAAAATTTCTCGTATTTGCAATAACATTGTAAGGAATTGGCAGAAAATATACAACAGGAAAATTCTAAAAGGAGCCAGATAAAAGCTATCGTTATAATCATGGGCCAATCAAAAGACCTCACGACTCAGTTATCCTCGCATACCAAATGTTCCAGGTTCGAATCCTGAGATAGGAATGGATGCTCGTTGCGGCTCAGAATTCAAGTTAAGCTCTAAGTCCCAACCAGATTACCTACTATTGTACACAAAAATAGGTCGTAGAAAACCCAAGCCAACCATCTTACCTTTAGGTATTTTACCTTTCGTAAAAATTCATTGGGAAAGATTTGAAGCTCCCCCCGGAACAGAAACACAATTTCAAGCGATCAATAATTTGTTTTAAAGTTATTAAGTTTCATATTTACGATCCAATTCTGTTGAAGATTGAAGTGAATAATTAACACCGCGTAAGTACAGTTGCTTAATTCCACCATCACCAAACGATCACTTTCCCCTTAATAGTACTCATTAATAAGTTGAATTCTTAATTAATAGGAAATCTCCGTAAAAGTAAGACGCTATTTGTAAATGTGTGTATATGTTAAACAGTATTTTTTTTTTTTTTTTTTATAAACTTCAAATATTGTGGAAGTCATTGATGGCCACTTACGCAAAAATGGTAACTGACATTTCGGTGACATTAGGATAACAATAGTTTAATCTTTTCCTATTTCATGAATGAGACTTTTATAGCATCACGGTATTAGCCTCATTTGGAGGGCAATTGAGGACTAGAAATACAAGGTGAGACCGAAAAGTAAGGTGACTGATGTCATAATAATCACTGTATTATATATTTGCAGATAAATACATCACTGTCCTTCAAAGTAGTTCCCGCCGTCTACAATACACTTCTGACAACGTTCATTCAAGTTCTCGAAACTTCTGAAAAAATCCTCCTTTGAGACTGTCTTAAGTTCCTTGGTAACAGCAACTTGAATGTCTGAGATGCTTGAAAATGGGTTTCCCTACAGTGCCAATTTCAGTTGCGGAAAGAGGAAAAAATCTGCTGGTGCTAGATCAGGGAAATAAGGAGGGTGTAATACTGTAATACTACTAGTATTACACCCTCCTATTTTCCCCATATCTAGCGCTAGCAGACTGTTTCCTCTTTCCGCGACTGAAATTGGCACTGAAGGGAAACCCATTTTCAAGCATCTCAGATATTCAAGTTGCTGTTACCAAGGAACTTAAGACAGTCTCAAAGGAGGACTTTTTCAGAAGTTTCAAGAACCTGTATGAACGTTGTCAGAAGAGTATTGTAGAGGCGGGAACTACTTTGAAGGACAGTGATATATTTATCTGCAAATATATAATAATACAGTGATTATTATGACATCAGTCACCTTACTTTTCGGTCTCACCTTATAGAAAACGACCTAAGTCCAAAAATGTAAATTTTTCAGGAGAGCCGAAAAATGATCGCATCTGGTACTTAAGGCAATGGTTAAGTACATACTTCAGACTGAATTTGAACTATTGCTACTGGAGTTCGCATTGTGGGCGCACTCCACTTAGTTTAGCTTGGTCTTTAGGTTGGTTGGTTGTATTCAGATTATCTGGCGCCGTCAGCAACACGAGGGCTATAATGCGCCGAAACATTTCGTCATTTAACAAACCAACATACATTTACAAACACCCATGCCAAACACGGGACTCGAACCCGCAACCTCGCGGTCTAGAAGCCAGCACGCTAACCACTATACCGTTTGGTCGGCGCTTGGTCTTTAGGACATTTTTCCGTAAAAAGATATTTTCGATTTTTTTTTGGTACTTACGTCATTTTCCATTTTTAGTCCTCAATTGAAGAATCTCCTATCATATGTGTTCAAAACAAGTATTATTCATCAAAGAATAGATACTTTCTCACACAAGATTTTTTTCAAAAATTTCCTTTCAAAAATAAGTAGACAGATAGTTTTCACGTTGCTTGCGAGGCTGCTTGATGGAAATTTTCCGTGTTCCCTCCTAATCGATACGCAAATGAAATTTACTTTCCTCTAACAATTTCCTCCAAGATTCTATATCCGTGCCTTAAAAGGGAATAAATATACTTTACCAGTAATTCCGTAGTTTCTTACAACAACAAAATCTCACCCATAAAAAAAAAGTAACACAGCTTTTAATTTGTATATTCAACTTATTATTTAAACGCCTCAATTCTATCATTATGAAAATTTAGAAACATTATATCGTGCAGAATACTTTACAACAGAAATAAATTTCCGATTACAAATTTTAAGTTTAATTTCTTCTAAAAAAATCATTATATTGAGTTTCGTAATTTTTTGAAATTTTCTGTTGCGACCCTCGATATTTGAGTAAAGTTTTCAAAATTAAATATTATGTCACTTCACTGAAAAAAGGTTGCCTACCACTGACTCAATGCATAGAGATATTTATTGAAATACATTTATTTCCTCATTTCAAATTTCGAAATACAATTGAAGGGGAAGTTACTCGTTGCATTTATTAATGCACGAAACGAATCAAGTTTCAACACTTTCCTGCTGTTCTACAGATGGGGATAGTCGGTCTTCCTGATAGAAGTTTTCCGGGTATTTTTCCAATTCACAAGAAAAATTCAAAACAGTTTTTCCAAGAAAAAATTTTCGGAAGTCATTTCTAACGATTTATCGTCTAAGATGGAACGTCAGTCTATATCTCTCCGATAGACCTAATGCTTTATTTTTCAGTAACAATTTCTGATCGCACTTTACTTTGAAGCATATGAAATTTTATAGCAAGCATAAGATCAGTTATTAAAGCTCACAAAAGAAATTTGAGGGTAGAAAAACTGGTGTGTTTTTTTTATTAATAATTTTTTGAAGTAATTTATAAGCTAGCTCATAAAAAGAGTTTAAGTTTGATAATAAAAAAACACTAGGTATTTTGCTTTCAAATTTTTTTTAATTAATTTTTATAACTGAAGTTATGCCTGCTATGAAATTTCATATGCTTCAAAGCAATACTCTGTTAGAAATTGTTGCTGAAAATATAAAGCATTAGGTCTATGTTACCTAATTAACTCGTTCATTCAAAGCACAATTCAAAATTAACCTCTTTAAATTATAGACATTTTTAACGATAAAAAAATTTACTAATAATTAATTTTTTTTATCTCTTTAGTAAATTTTGCTGTTATTTTGGTTTATTTTATTAATCCATGAAGAGAATCAAGTTTCAACACTTTCCTGCTGTTCTACAGATGGGGATAGTCGGTCTTTCTGATAGAAGTTTTCCGGGTATTTTTCCAATTCACAAGAAAAAAATCAAAACCGTTTTTCCAAGAAAAAATTTTCGGAAGTCATTTCTAACGATTTATCGTCTAAGATGGAACGTCAGTCTATATCTCTCTGATAAACCTAATGCTTTATTTTTCAGTAACAATTTCTAATGGCGCTTTACTTTGAAGCATATGAAATTTTATAGCAAGCATAAGATCAGTTATTAAAGCTCACAAAAGAAATTTGAGGGTAGAAAAACTGGTGTGTTTTTTATTAATAATTTTTTGAAGTAATTTATAAGCTAGCTCATAAAAAGAGTTTAAGTTTGATAATAAAAAAAACACTAGGTATTTTGCTTTCAAATTTTTTTTTAATTAATTTTTATAACTGAAGTTACGCCTGCTATGAAATTTCATATGCTTCAAAGCAATACTCTGTTAGAAATTGTGGCTGAAAATATAAAGCATTAGGTCTATGGGACCTAATTAACCCGTTCATTCAATGCACATTTCAAAATTAACCTCTTTAAATTATAGACATTTTTAACGATAAAAAAAATTTACTAATAATTATTTTTTTTATCTCTTTAGTAAATTTTGCTGTTATTTTAGTTTATTTTATTCGAACAACTTTAAACGCGAACTTTCAGCTTTTCATTGAACTTTTTTCTTCAAAAATCCGATTCGATTTGTTTATTTTTCAGGGTGTCCAGAAGCAAATCAAATTGAATTTCCCTGATATTTCACTGACTATTCCCAGTCACCCGCTTTTTAACTTCTACACTACACTAATAAAGTGAGAAGTTTATTCAGAGCCTTTGTCCTTCTATCTGAACGTCTAGGTCAACATTCACAAACAAAAAGTAAATGATACAGGGTCGTGCTATGAGTACAATTAACCCATCAAAGATGACTTTTAAATAGTTAAAAACAATGACTTAATCATATACCTTATTTATTTATATTATATAATTTGAAGTATATTTCGAATTTTTCAGATTTCTTGAAAAATTATTTATACGATTTTCAAAAAACACTAAGTGAAACCACAGTCGCAAATTATTAGCAAAGAAAAAACTATAATGTCAATTGGCACAAATTTTCTTATCAATCGTCGTTAATGTGTAAAATCTCTCGTTACCAAACATACCAAAATTTCAATGACATATGAAGGGAAGTCCTTTTGCAATTTGACCGACCAAACGGTATAGTGGTTAGCGAGCTAGCTTCTAGACCGCAAGGTTACGGGTTCGAGTCCCGTGTTAGACATGGGTGTTTGTAAATGTATGTTAGCTTGTCTAATGACGAATGTTTCGGCGCATTATAGCTCTTGTGTTGCTGACGGGGCCAGATAATCTGAAAACAACCAACCAACCTTTTGCAATTTGTTAAGTAAATACTATAAATTATACAGGTTTGTTTCATATATCAGTTTAAAGGTCTTGAAAAGATAATTGGGATTAAAGGGTCTGTCTACTTTGGCTGTATGAAAAAAAACGCTATTTTTATGATTTTTTTTTTTTTTTTTTTTTTTTTAATACTGTTATGTTTATTGATACAAAACTTGATAGGCTTAACAAAAACAAACGTAAATTACAAAAAAAAATTTAAAAATATTGGTTTTAACCACTTTTTTAGTGGGAAAATTCCAGGTAAACAGGAGTCCTCAAAAAGTAGGTAGGTGCGCGCTGTTGAAAAACTCTGAACAACGGCCCATCTGAAACAAAAACAAAATTTAATGGGTTTAGGTTTAGTGTGACAGTGGCAATATTTCGTACCTCTAATATTAATTTTTATGCAAAAATAACAAAATGGGGGACAACAAAAAATTTAAAAACGTGGTTTATTTTGCATGTTTTTGCACACAAAAAAAAATAGAAAAAATTAAAAAATTTCAATAATTCTGGATCGGGATATAGCGATAAGTATAAAAAATATGTGGTTAAAATTTCATAAGGATCAGTTCAGTAGTTTCTGAGATTTTTCCAACAGCGCACACCTATACTTTATGAGGACTCCTGCATTTTTACTCTAAAAAAGTGGTTAAAATCATTTTTTTTTTTTTTTTTGTAATTTGCGAATGTTTTTGTGAAGCCTAACAAGTTTTATATCAATAAATATAACAGTATTCTTTAAAAAAAAATCATTTTTTTTCATGCATTAAAAGTAGACAGAGCCCTTAAATAAAATACAGTTCGACCAGAAGAAGGTTGGTTGGTTGGTTGTTTGTTTGTTTTCAGATTATCTGGCGCCGTCAGCAACACGAGGGCTATAATGCGCCGAAACATTCGTCATTAGACAAGCCAACATACATTTACAAACACCCATGCCTAACACGGGACTCGAATCCGCAACCTCGCGGTCTAGAGGCTAGCACGCTAACCACTATACCGTTTGGTCGGCACCAGAAGAAGTTCATGACTCCATAGAGCTATACCGGATTAGAACTTGGATATATGGTGACAAGTTTTTAGCCAAACTCGGTAATTTGGCCATATTTAGTTGGTAAAAGACCTTTAAAATTGTACAATTTTTATTTAATAAATAACAAGGGGGGGGGGGGGAGAGATTTTGGTCGATCATTAAATGTCACAAAATTTATATCTGGCACAAATGTACCACAACAAAGTGTATAAAAGCAGCCTTTTATTGAAAGTGATAGTCACAATCTCACTTGTATAGAATTATACAAATGTAAACGATTAAATACTAAATTGAAAGAACTTCATTTCACAAAAAAAATTGTAAGTTTTCTAGAAGTAAATAAGTTAAGTGAAAAAAAATTTAACTTTAGTGAACAGTTAATTTTACAATGAAGTAAGGAGCGGAAATTAAAGTAATAAGGAACTTATGATTTCACGAGATTTTTTTTTCTGACTTTTTTTACTTTTTAATAAAAAAACTTAAATTTACTGTTATATTATAATATTTCAAAAAATTCACTAAAAATGGTATTTTTTTTTAAAAAGATTAATATACCAGGAATTTTTTATTCAAAATTATTATATTTAATATTTTTATTTGAACTTTTTAATTATTACTAAGCTGAGGAAGGGAAATAAATCACGGCAGCATGAACATCATAATTTCACAATTAAGTTTTATTCCGCTCTTTACTTTATTGTAAAATTAATTCTTGCTTTTTCCAGAATTTCAAATTTTTCTTATTTCCCTAACATTTTTTTCAGCTGTTGGGCACTTTATTTATAACTATTTCAGAAAAAAAAAATTAATTTAAAACTGAATTTTAATTTTATTTTGTTTAACTTCAACTTAAAATATAACATGGTATTAAGAGCCTACAATAAATTTATAACTGATAAAAGTTTTCTAAAACCAATTTGAAGTAATATATATATTTAATATATAAAGTTAATAACAACAGAAAGACAGTAGCGGTCAAGCCAAAATGTTAAAATATTATCATATTGATAGAAAAGCGTGCTATAAGCAAACTAATTAGAAAATGTATACATAAGAAGGAAAATGCATTTTTTATTAGCTTTTTCAGTCTTATATTAAGTACCATTTTTTCATCAGCCATATATTTAATACCATACTAATATAGCATGTATAATTTTAAAACTACTCATTTTTGAACTTTTTTGAATTACTTTTATTGGAAAAATGTACAATACTCAATATTTCTTTTTGCATGATGTGGAATCGGGAAGAATCATTAAATTCAATGTTCAAACTGTGCTTTATAAGCTCAAGACAGAGAAAAACAGTTAATATTGTAAGGATGAATATTCCATACAGTTTCTGCGATTAGGTGCCAAAATTAAAGAGAATTAACTGAAAAAAATTTGCAATATCACTGTCAAAAACTGAAATTTGAAAATAAGATTGCAAAAAAAGTTGAGGGTTAACAGTATCCCCTTCTCCCCTCCCGTCATCGCTACTTACAGAGAAAGCATCAAATTGAAGAAAATCAGTGTGTTTTGAAAGTGGAAAAAGATGTGAAAACATTCCATTTTCCAAGAAAGTTGAAATGATCGATAATCAGAAGTGAGGACAGAAATCTAGGCTTGGCGACGAATCGTCACGTTTGGCGAAAGTTTTTCCTACTCGAATTTTTAGTTGAATTTTATAAGCTCAAAAATTATGTTAGCAATACTTCTTTTGCTTTTATTTCATAAAATACGAAATTTTGTGCATTATTATACCTTACATTTCATTTATATTTTCAAAATTAATATGTCTTGAGATTTCGCTGATAATAATAATCACTTCCCTTCACTGCAATGGCGGAGATTGACATAAAACAATTATAGCACTGGCAATACTCTTCTTTAATATTTTAAAATAGCGAATTTCGCATTTGGAGTGGAAAATAGGCAGAAATAAAACGCATGTTGGTTCGCCCATCATATCAGCAATGCCTCATTTCAACTACTCTCTGTTGAAAATAAGACAATTTGAAATATTATTCAGTGAAAGTTCATTACAATCATATACATTGGAATTATATTTAAAATTGATAATATGAGCTTTTAAAAAGAACCACTGGTTACAATGATCTGAAAATTGACCTAAAGATATGCGAAACTATAGGAAATGGTAAGGCATCAAAATAAAAAACTGTAAAAAAACTTTCCCTATGCCAAACATTTTTCCCTTTTTTCGCGTATATTCAGGTCGAATTACTAATCATTCTGACCAGTAGTTCTTTTTTACCGGATATTTTTTTTTTTAAGTAGGACTTTATTTTTAATTACACTGTACTAATTATAAACGCGAAAATTAATCAATAATTACTAAATTTATGAAATTCCTCAGCCCTATCAGCAAGATAATCAAAATTTATTGTAATACAGGGTGTATATGAAGTAACTATACATTTTTGTGACAGTCAATTGAGGACTAAATATGGAAAACGATCTAAGTACCAAAAAAATCGAAAATCTTATTTTTACGGGAAAATGTCATAAAGACCAAGCTAAACAAAGTGGAGAACTCCCAAAATATGAACTCCAGTAGTTCAAATTCAATCCGAAATATGTACTTAACCATTGGCTTAAGTACCAGATCTTCTCCTGGAAAATTTTCTTTTTTGAACTTAAGTCATTTTCCATTTCTAGACCTCAATTTTATTGTATAAATTCCATTATTAATAAAACAAATATCATACCAAGACACATCTTTAGTCTATTTCAATATAACCCCCTTGTACATCTCGTCACAGCACAGTGTTTCACGTGTTCCACCGGTATTCTCCAAGAATGTGGGCACTAAGTTTCACCAAATTTAACACCTCTTGGATTTCTTTTCGTGGGAATTAATAAAATTTGAGATGTACCAGGTAAAGATACAAAACATTGAACAGTTTAAACCTTAAGCAACAGATTACAGCCGCAATCAATGAAATTACACCAGCTATCTTATGCCATGTTTTACTGACCACGTTGGGTGTTATGTCAAGATGTGCAAGGAGGACACATTGAAACATACTAAAGGTGTGCTCTGGTATAACATGTGTTTGATTAATAATGTAATTTATGCAATGAAATGTGATTATCACGAAATTGTATAGTTACTTTATAAACACCCAGTAAATAGGAACATTATGTTCGTGCCGGAGGTTCTTTCTGCATGAAGATCATTATTGTCTGCGACCATGCCGCAATATCATTGGATTTCTTTAAAGGTATCTACATTCCAACTGCACTGTAACATTTGGTAACAAGCATTAAATAAAGAATAAATAGCATTTTCCAAAAGAAGATGCTGTCCAATGTTTGAATAAATGGTTTAAAAGCAAGTTTACTCATGAGAAAGAAGAAATCATTTGTTTTATTCTGCAGGGAAAACCCCCCTACCAAATTACACTCATGGTTGAAAAAACGGTTGGAAAAAAGGTACTTCCTAATCGAAACTTCCGCTTCCCCTCATCCTTCCGAAAAATGAGCAATATATCAACGTAGAGGAAATTTATCATTACTGGTATAGAGGAAAACAGGCGATAGGAATTGGTCGTTTTTTAGTAATGCAATCATTTATTTTTTGGGTATGTCATTGTCCGTTTTCAAAACAATTGTGGTTAAATTAGTAGGATTAATGAATTAATTATCAACTTTTAATAAATTAAATTAATAATTAATTAAATTAATGATTAATAATTTAAATTAATGATTAATTAATTAAATTAATGATTAATTAATTAAATTAATGATTAATTAATTAAATTAATGATTAATTAATTAAATTAATGATTAATTAATTAAATTAATGATTAATTAATTAAATTAATGATTAATTAAATAAATTAATGATTAATTAATTAAATTAATGATTAGTTAAATTAATAATTGATAAATTACATTAATGATTAATTAAATTTATGATTAATTAATTTAATTAACGATTAATTAATTAAATTAATAATTTAATTAACAATTAATTTAATTAATAATTAATTAAATTAATAATTATCATTGCTGCCGTAATGAAAAGCCTGGCATAAAACAGATAATAGGAATTGGTCGTTTTTTAGTAATGCAATAATTTGTTTTTTGGGTATGCCATTGCCTGTTTTCAAAAAAATTGTGGTTAAATTAATACGATTCCGTAAATGTTTTCATAGTTGTTTTATCGGTATACAGTATAAACATCTATGAGCGTAAATGTATTATCCTAAAAACAATCAACAAGGAAGCATGACTAAATATTTGAATAAAAAACAGTATCGAAATAAAATGAGTCCAAATATATGCGCCAAAAATGTGCATCGCAACGAATTCGTAGGTAAATTACAGGTGACACGAACCAGACAACAATAATATTTAAACCTGGCATGTGTTATTTACATGTTCGGTGAACAAACTTCATACGACGCGAATAATAACAATACTCATTTTTAAGAAATATAACGTTGTAGGAATACTAGGATTCAATGAATTACTACAGTAATGATATCAAATCAAATTGTATCTGTTTTTGCAAAATATGGAGCATATATTAATTAATAATGAATATATCTAATTAATACTGAAAATGTCAGTATTTTAGCTTCACCATTACATTCATGAAAGAGAAGTTTAAACAAAGGCTAGGTTCATCTGCCTGAGGTTAACAATCCCAGAAAAAACTACCAACGCGGGCGATAAGTCAAAATAAAGATTTTGTAGAGACATGTTCCCATATCAAAACTCAACTGGAAGTTGTAACCAGAAATAATGACCAAAAGTCAATCTACAATTCCTTAAAGTCTGAACTATAAATGCTAGAGGTATGTGTCATAATAGTTTGAAGATATCGATAAGATTAGTAGGAATACATAATACATACTTAGTATTCCTTCTAATCTTATCGATTTGTAGATGCTTGGTATGTAGGTCTGATATAGTATAATATAAACATTTGTACAGGCGGCATTTTAGTGACAGTGACTGTAACAATTTGTATTGAACAATCAAAAACTATACAATAGCGTATTACTTCATGCTTAGCTATGCTACAGAAGATAAGTAACTGAGCGTTATCAATCCTACTTTAAAAACAATTAAATTAATACATTTTTACACGAATCGTACGACTAAAACACTGATTTTCTCGCTCCGAATCGCCATCCACCAACAAACCTAGTAGTCCGAGAGGCGACTGCAATTTTTGGACCCCATCGAACATCACTGATTTTTTTATAGAAATTGGAGAAAAGGTAGTGGATTAGGAATCCACTGGTCTGCCGTGGCAAAAATGGCCGAAACTGATCAATAATCAACTTGGAATGAGTTGAACTAAAATCCGATTGCCAAATAGGTCATAACTTGCCAAAACTAGAACAAACTTTTTCGTCTAGTAACCCACTGCATTTTGATTTTCAATGAGAAAAAGCGCAAACGATTTCTGATCTTGGCTTGGAAAACTTGTATCTTTTAAAAGTAAGCCAAATTGGCGACATCAGTTACGTCATAAGTGACGCAATATTTTTTGCCAACTTGGCTCCCTTTTAATAGATGCAAGTAGACCGTCGCCAGATAGCTGAATCGTCTGCAACCTTCTTAATTGAAAATTAAAGAGCGAAGGTTACCAAATAAAAAAGAAATGCTCATTATTTGGCAAGTTATGGTGCATTTGGCAATTGGATTTAGTTCAACTTATTAGAAGTCGATTTTTGACCAGTTTCGGCCATTTTTGCCACGGCAGACCAGTGGATTCGTAATCTACTCACTTTTCTCTAATTTCTATAAAAAATTCGGAATGATGTTCGATGGGGTTCAAAAATTGCAGTCGACTCTCAGTCTATAGTGCATTTCACTTTCGTTTACAGTAACAGACAAAAGAAGAAAACTTACATCCCTGAAACTCAGAGAATGGATATATTTCAGCACACACTATCAGAATTTATTCAATATTAAGTAAGATTGATAACTCAAAGATGCAGTACGTTTCAATTTCGTTTAAAGTAACAGTCAAGAGAAGAAAACTTACATTTTTGGAAAAGAAGGGGGGGGGGGAGGATATTTCTTCCCACAATTTTAGAATTTATTCTCTATTAAGTATTGGAAAAGAAGGTGGTTCGGTCATCGATGACATTTATGACATAGAATTCTCTGGTATGTAATCAGGTCATCGTGTAACACGAAAAAATGTTCTAAAAATAGAAATATTGCGAGACAAATGATGGGCTGTCACTCTTCGCACGCGATGTTCCAATAAATACATAATGAGTGTCCAGAGACTATCATTTCACCAAGTCAAAATGGGGATTTGCTGATATCTGGGAGTATCATCGTCAAGCTACGGAGAGATTTTTGCCTTGCTTCTTTAGTGCAAAATAAGATAAATATGAAGTGATCGCAGTTCCTTGTATCGTTTTGTTTCGAATCAGTTACCATCAGCAGAAAAATATATATCCTAGAATATTCCTTAATTAGTTTGATCCAGAAGAAATGTGTTTGAGATGGATTGAGATTATATAAATACTTATTGAATAAGAATACAAAAATAAAACTTATTATCTAATAAATACACCTAAAGAAAGAACCAGCGATAACACACCATATAAGCTCCTTGGGGTTTTACGCTCAGGCCTTAGTCCCGTGATTGTAGGGGCCCCCGAAATTGACTGTAAACCTATAATGTTTGTTTCACAAAAGCTATGTGAATATCTTTTATAATCTGTATAAAAGAATTTTTACATAAAAATCCTTTTGTATTGATATTGAACCGTCTTCAGTATTCCAGAGTGTATTTATTCAAATAAACCAAACCATCATATAAAAGCGGAAAGAAACACGTTTTCTTGAAAGATAAGAGAAAAAAAATTGAAAGGAAGTCTTGGCGAATTTAATGTGAGAACAGCAAATGTCGACTCTGAAGTTGTGAATAATGCTGCAGATATTATTGTCACAGCTATTACAACGCAATATGATAGTGAAATACAATGCAATATATAACAAAGTTTTTCCTCTTTTGATTTATAAACTTAATTGTTTGAAGTTTGTTTATTTGTGATAAAAAAAATGGTTAGAAAATAATATTAACATCAATTTTTCAACTTTTTCTATATTTAATATTAATTCATTTTACTTTGTGTCAAGCTCATTTCTAATAAATCTCGTTTGAAGAAGTAGCCCAGAAAGTGTCCTGGCCTTGTGCCCCAACTTGTTATGGTTACGCTGTAAAACTCACTTTTAAAAATAAGTCATGACAACGATTATGACTAATGGTCTCGGGTTCACTGAAGGAGTGGTTTGATTGTAGTTTTATAAGTTTTTTTTTTTTATTATTATTCATTACAGATGCCGATTCGGGGGCGTTGTCTTTAAAGATCTCCCGGAATAAGTTCTCCTTTTGTAATATGTACTACTCAATTTAAGTATTGTTACGATATTTTAGTAAAGTAGTTATTTAGTAGATATGGAGCTCCCAAAATATATTTCTGTGTAAATCACTAGTTCAAAAGAGACACCAGTACTTTACCAATAATAAAATTTCAGTGTACATGCAGTTTGAAAATGAGTAGGCTACAAAAAAAAAGGCAGACAAATGGCATTGTAGAATATGAGTACGATGTAATTTGACAGTGCCTATTTCTGAATTCACAACTTCTTCAGGCAGACAACTAGGTGGGTACTTTTTTTTACCATACTTTATTAGATTAGGCTTATAAAGATTTTTTTATTTGGATTTATTTTTACAAAGAGAAGATTAAAAAGTGTTCGAATGATAAAAACCGACTCTTTACTTGTTAGTGGCGTGTGGTCCATAGAAGCAATATAAGCATTGCTTGCCTTAAATAAACTCAAGATTATGGATAATGAACATTCGAAACGTTCTGCATAAATATTCATAAATATTAAAAGCGAACGCATTTCGACTTTTTTTTTTTGCCAAACCAACAATTTTCAATTAAAAATATTATTGTCCATATTACGTTATTTGTATAATACAACTGCTTACATTAGTCTTCTTAAAAATAATTCCGCTAGGAGACTACGAATCTTTTGGATTTGGGATAGTCAAGCACTTCAGAAAATACTTTTGGTTTCATATTTAATAGTACTACCGCGATTGTAAACATTTTTTGTTTTCAAGTTTTACTATGAAGTGCTATCCTGCTTTTTCAATTTAAATCGTAAGGTTCTTTGAAACATTAAATACATCATTAAACATAATTTTTAAGCCTTTCCTAAACGTTCTGTTGAGTCGTGAAAAATAGAAGGAAAACATTTTTGAGATAGCTTTCAATTGATTGTCATAATGATGCCAGTCATCATGCTGCCCATCTATAAGCATAGCAAGCAATAATATTGAAACAAGTATTTTGGATGAATTACAGTTTAGACTATCATTCAATCAAAAGTTTCCACAACAAACAACTTGACATTATACAGCTGAAAGACCGAAGATTTGAAAGATTGAAATAGAAAAACATTTTTTGTGTAGAATGAGATATAAAAACAATTATGAAACGTTATCGATCTGTTTGTTAAAAAAAGATAGGCAAATTGAACTTATATATATTATGCATGTTCGTTCATTTAATTTATTTTACCATGTTTCATCGTAATAAATGTATCTTCTTTAAAATTGTTTTTTTGTTTAACGTTTGATTATTTCAAAATTTCATCTTTTTATATGAAATAAATTATACCTTTATATTGCATCAATTTCAATTTTCTGCATTAAATTTATGTTTTTGGGTTAATATTTCCAATGGTATTTAAGTGTTAGTTATAGGACTGTTGTATAAGATGCTAAATTTAGCTATTAATAATAATGCTTTCCTTAAGAGATATGTCACAACACGCCACTGCTTAAAAGGTATAGAAGGGAAAACTAGTAGGAAATTTGGATATTATTTTTCATTACTGTTCCTGAGAGGATAAACGGGGGAAAAAAAAGGGAAAAAAAACATTTATTCTAGTAAAATGTAAAAATATTTGTAAATGATTTTCTGGATCAAATCCTGTGGATAGTTCGAAGGGATTACACTCATGAGTGCTAAAGGAATTTTAGATACAGTTGAGTAAATATAAATTAAACCCTCCAAGTCACCAAGAGGATCAATTAACCCCTTGGGTACAGATTTATTTGGGAAAATTCTTGCGTTTTGAACGTTTGGTTCAAAACAATAAAGGAACTTTAAAGGAACACAGCCAAACAAATTATTTTTTTAAAGTATAGGTAAACCAACCGATGTTTGACTTAACCAATCATGGCTTTTGTGACATTAAAATCCATTCAATCAACCTAGTTTGAATGACGAAATAGGTTCGTCATTATTAACAAGCAAAACAAGTGCATGACGAATCTCAGCCGTCAAATGTACCCAAAGGGTTAAGCCAACGGACAATCAGATTAATTCTTACAAAACGTGGCTGTAAAATGCTGCAACAATCGAATGGCAACATGAGATGTTATTGAAATGGATATTTTTAAGCAAAAGCAATTACTACACAGAAATGTTGTTGCAGCATAACCTAGACTGTTAAGAGTCGTCCGAAATTAAAAGGCGAAAACGCCTTCTAGGTGGTATTTCAAAAGGAAGTTGCCCCATACTAATGATATCAAACCTAATTTAATCATTCATTACAAAATATGTCGCATAAGTTAATTAATAACGGACGGGTTCAATTAACTAACGCTGATAATGTCTGGATTTTAGCTTTGCCACTACATTTCTTTACAGAGAAGCTCAGTGGTAAATGTGGGGGGGGGAAAGTGAGGGGATGCCCAGAAGTTGGTGACAAGTGCAAACCTACATCCGCCTCTTCAACGATAAATTTTTTAATTTTGTAACTTATAATAAAAATATTAACTAGTAAGGAAATAATTTATACTTCCTAACTCTAACATTGAACAAGGTCCAAAATTTATCGTTTTATTTTAATGAATGTTCTGCGACTTAGTATTTTTACTCAGAAGTAAGAGATTAGGTGAAGTAATAATTCAACCTTTTTATATATATATATATATATATATATATATATATATATATATACTGTTTATTTAGATTTAAATAGTGCTTATAAATGGGTATACTTTCATGGTTGGTTGTTTTCAGATTATCTGGCGCCGTCAGCAACATGAGGGCTATAATGAGCCGAACGTTCGTCATTAGACAAGCCAACATACATTTACAAACACCCATGCCTAACACGGGACTCGAACCCGCAACCTCGCGGTCTAGAGGCTAGCACGCTAACCACTATACGGTATACTTTCATGAAGGTATACTTTCATTAGTAGAGAACTCAAAGGTTGTTGTTTTTTAAATAGCTTGTCTTTATATAAAACAAGAATAGAAATTTAACTTGAAAGAAAGTTCCTCCAGAGTTAAAAGTTAATCGGGTGTAAAATATTAACTAGTAAGGAAGGTAGACGCGGGGTGTATTTGTTAATAAAAATACTTATATCTTTATACAAAGTAGTATAATACATTTTTATTATAGTATGATCTATATACACCATAAATAGTTTTAAAGTTTTCAAATGTAAAAAAAAAAAATCCCTTTTCTCAGTGTCTCGACACTTAAAGGTTAATGTTATTTTTAATTAGTAGTTTTTAGTCGAATTGAGTGCTTTTATAAGTAGGGGGTTGGATTTCGGTGGTTTTAGAAATAGGGGGACGCATGGGTATTTCCTTGAAAAGTGGGGAGACGCGTCACCCCGCTTCTATCCACACTTCTAGCACTGGAGAAGCTCACACAAAGACTACCCGTTTTCCAGTGGTTAACATTCTCAGGCCACCTGAGGTTGTGTGGTCAGAGCTCTGACCTCGCATGCCAAAGGTGCCGGGTTTGAATCCTGGGATTAGGTATGGATGTTTGTTGTGGTTCGGAATCCACGTTAAACTGTAGAACCCAGTCTGGTTGGCAGCTATTGTGTTCAAAAATAGGTCGTTGAGCGTGCAAACCAACCCAAGAAAAACTACAAACTAGTACGATATATCAAATGAAAGGTCTTGTAGAGAGAAATTTTCAAATCAAAATTCATCTGGAAGTTGTGATCGGAAATGATGATTGGAAGACCATTTATAATTCCCTAAGTCTAAACTATAAATGTCACAGGCATGTGTCTTTTACGGGAAAAAATACCAAGAAAGTCCGACAAGGAAAAAATAGACTGAAGACTATCTGTCACAATCATCGAAGTGTTTACTTATTTTAGAACTCAAAAGATTGCAGAGTGCCCATTCGTTAAAGTGACTGGACATACAGCCAACACGAGTGTTTCTGTTAACTTCCTAAGCATTCACAATTCCATTCCTATCACTACTCAATAAACCAACTGCTATTTATCAAATGCATGGTTTAATATTTCTTATTGGCTTTAGAGACCTTTCATTTGATGTATCACACACGTCTCAAGAATTTCTAGTTCATCTGAGAATATTGAGCTCAAACAGACAGAACCTTTATATAAGCTTTTCAATAAGTTAGTGCAGTGCAAAAGCTAACAACTACAATTCAATTCATTCAGAAAATCTCGTGGCCGACCAAACGGTATAGTGGTTAGCGTGCTAGCTTCTAGACCACGAGGTTGTGGGTTCGAGTCCCGTATAAGGCATGGGGTTTGTAAATAAATGTTGACTTGTCAAATGACGAATGTTTCGGCGCATTATAGCCCTCGTGTTGCTGACGGTGCCAGATAATCTGAAAACAACCAAATAGTAAATCTCGTGCCATTATAAACAAAACCTTATTACATACGATTCTTGTGTGACAATTGTACAAATTTTACAAATCTCATTTTGGAAGGAAAATTTAACTAGTGAAAATTATAAAATGTTTTATAATTGGTTGACAGGACATTAGGACATGAAATCCATTACCCCACTCCTCAACATCAAGAAATAAATTCATCTTTTAAAAGATTTTACAACACAAATACGATTGATGGGCATTACAAAACAACCCTTTTCCACCACAAAGAAAAAATTATCAAATAGGATTTTAATATTAAAATCATAAGAATGTGGTTTAAAAATGAAAACTATAAAATAGTTTAAAAATAAAAACCATAAAAATTGTTTAAAAACGCAATTTATAAGGTTAAAAAATTAAAGTCATGAATATCATTCAAATATAAAAACCAATAATCTGATGTGCATGAATATTGATAAACATTCTGTTAAAAACTTATGAAATTAAAATTACATATAATTACGAAAAGCTTGTAACTAACGAAAAAAATTTTTAATCTCATGAATTTAAAACATGAAGCACTCTTAAAACCTTCTGAGGGTCACGGGCGTATATATCCGTCATTTGATCCCCAGTTTTCCAGCAATACACAACCTTTTTAAATATATAAATAAAATGTAAAATAAAATATTTTTTAAATCTTTTTATTAGGATGATAGTTTAAAACCTACTTAAAACAAAATAAATAAAAAATAATTAAAAAAAATTATATATTTGGATCAGAAATAAAATTTAAAAATTATTACAGGGAAAACAACTGTATAATTTCGCCCATTCCCTTGACACTCAGATGGTTAAATAAGTCTAAAAAAATCATTCTTTCAGAAGCCCTTTAAAATACGTTTCAACAAAAATCAACCAGTTTTTATCCCTTCACAGCCGGCTAGGTCACAATAATAACCCCCCTCCCCACTGCTACAACCCTGAAAGCACGGCTTTCCCAGAACCATGAGGAACAATGTACCGAATTGGGGTGAAAACCCCTTACCAAACCGGCGTTCCATAAATTTCACACAAAATGGGAAGATATAGTTAGTATTACCTTGACCAGAAGCTTCGTCTTTTAGATGTTATTCAACTGTCTCTGGAAATAGAAAGAAAAATACGTCCCTTTGTGTCTTTTCACACGCACAAACCCCGGGTGCAATCATCTCTTCGGATTCCTTGGCCATCTCAACTCAACTCATCATCCGAAAGCCATTCAAAATTTCCTCCTACTGTCGGGTAGGGTTGCAAGGGGAGAAAAGGGGAATAGACAGAGACGCGCCAAACTTCGCCAAAGGCATGGTATTGTCTGGGGTCTTGGGAAAGTGTGATTCTTTGATGCTTTTATTATTTATTTAGCTGGTAAAACTGGATTTGCCTTCCGTCTTCTGAAAGTGAGACCAGCACTTAAGAAATATTTTCCATATGAATGAAAATTATGATTTCGACAACTGGCAGTTAGTTACTCGAGGTTTTGATTAATGCTTTCCAGGATAGATAGTTGTTTTGTTGACGTCATTTAAGCTTAAATATTTTTTGGATGCATTTCTGGACTGGACAGGGAATTATATTTTAGATAATTATTATTATTTTTGGAAATAAAATTTCCTTCTTTCAACTCAATTAAAGTGAGTATGGATGCTCATTTTTCAATAATGTTTTATAATTGCGTAGTTGTTTTATGAAATTAATTAAAAACTATCTGAGCACAAATGTATAGAAAAATATTAATATTGTGCGATTTTGTTTTATGAGAAGTCATAAGAAAAAAGGAAGCCCACAAGAGGTGCAAGCGCACCCTCTTGAACCTTTCTAAGGTCCTCCATTACAATATCACAATCATAACTTGAATACCACAAAATTTAATAGTGTCATTTACTCCTTTGCGGTACAAACTAATAATTAGGATAAAAAAAAACTAAAGGTTTTATTTCTTAATAGTTTTAATGGCAAGAACGATTAACAAAAATTTCAATATTTATTATTTTGGAAAATAATCAAAATGATTTTTTAACTGCCAGATCATATTTTGTAATTTATTTGCTCAGTATACATTGTACATTTTCATTACACATTTTACTGGTTAATCCTTTTTTATCACTAAAATCAGTTGACTTACAAAGATCCATCTGTACAAAGTATTAAAAGAATCTCTCTAAAGATTCAGGCTTCGTGTATATCAGCGTCAGCCACTAGGCGGCCCGCGGGCCGGATCCGGCCCGCGATAACTTTTTCTCTGGCCCGCCGGCAGTACAGAAGAGCAAAAATCAAATTTTACAGAAATAATTTTAATTTGTTTACAACAGTATGTGTTTACTACCAAAAACCACGTTTTCCATAAGTGGCAAGGGTCAATAAGTCTGAAAAATCTTTTTTTTTTCCTTCTGAGACTGCCAAAAAAAAAAAAAAAAATAGTTTGAATTATTACCAACGACGCATTCCTTCGCATTGCTTAGTTTTGTACCTAGGATACCCTCGATTCATGAATGCAAAATTCGATTTCTGCTTTTCTGAATGTGATGGGCAGGAGTTGGGTGTTTTAATGCATACTAGCCCCTATTGTTTTGACGTGAAAAGAAGTATCGCGATCTCTATGACTCCAGTGCAACAATGGCGTCGAAGACTAGTTTTAAAAGCGAAGTAGATAGTGAAAAGCGGATCGGCCGTTATCGTCTCGCAATTAACATCGACTAAAATGGAAGATTTAGGAGTTATGGTTTAAATATCTTTATTGATTATGAGTTTATGTCAAGTCACATTGTAATATTGTCACAAAAGATTAACTTCTTTTATGACTTTGATTTACGATGTAAAGAAAGTTATTATTTTTTTTAATTATTTGAAACAAGAATCAAATATCAATTGTTATTTTATAAATATAAAAAAGTTAAATTATTGTTTCAATTTTCAAAATTGTTTTATTTTGTTGATTCGTTAGCAATTATCACATTTCTAACCTATGTAGTAAAGCAACATATTTATTGGCGTATCCGGTATAAATCTACGGCCCGCGAAAAGTTCCAACATAAGTCATGCGGCCCGTCTCTAAAAGTTAGTGGCGAACGCTGATGTATATGAAGCCTGAAATACTAAATGGATTTCAATGAAAATGTAATTCCAATATTAGTATTTGTTTTGTTGTCTAATCTCAAAGTCGCATGTTCGCAGAAGAGGAGCAGGAACTGCTCTTTGCGCAAGCACTGCCGGGGTTATTTACATCTCCATTTTAACCGGCTAACGCTATGACTGTTACGATTGATCCCGCATTTGTCGTGTAATCCTTGGACATGTATACAAAAAAAAAAGACAAGTGTATTCGATTAAATGTTAAAAAAAAAGGTTACAGAACCTTTGATGCACAGAATTGCAGAATTTCAATGCTTTCAGCTAAATTTTTGGGGCTTTTTGGCATGTCTTTCCATCTTGAAAACGTTTTCGATCAAAAAAAAAAAAAAAAACACGAGAATACATATTTACTCAACAACGAACAAAATGGTAAATTGGCGCAATATACGAAATTTCTCGATAAACGATATTTTCCCTGGGTTGTAATTTATTTATTTTTCTATTTTCATTGCGCAGAAGAACATGGCATACGCAATTGATTGAAGGAAACAAATTATTTTTTAAAGCAACACGAATACCCCTCTAAAGAGTTAATCCAATAGGATTATGGTCATTTTAAAAAATTTATCACCGACAATTGTCACCAAATTTTCCTGCTATGGTACCCGTAACTGAAAATAAAGCAATAAAAACTTCGAGCGTCACAAGTCACAAGGAAACAGTGCTCACCATCTAATGATCATGTAAGTTATTCTTTTTACAAAACTAACTGCTTGGCACCGCATTGTGGAGAATAGTTAATATGTATAAATCATAGCGTTTGACTATTCGCGAATCAGGCTCGCATCGCTCACTAAAAGTATCTTTGCTACACTGGCACACAGGCCCGGCCTGAGTCATCTAAGAGGGTGGTGGACTAACTTTCTAGAGGGTGCCAGGCCCTTCTTACACTCATGAAACTATTCCATGTAGGGATAAGCCACACTGAGTGTACCTACAGTTAGTGGGTTACACTTCTCTTCTTAGACTAATATAAATGAGCAGAATTTATTAAAACCCATTGCATATAATTTGAAGGTACACTGTATATAAATGTGCAAATACATGACCAGAAATAAATTTTACGCAATGATGATTAAAAAGGATACCAGAATTGCATTCTACTAATAGAATATTATGACCGTCATTTTAAAAACAAGAAACCGCCACATTTCAGATCTGCTTTGACGTGTCCTATTAATGATAACTTCGCAATCGATTGACTTTAAAATCATTCCTTCTCAGTGGTCATTACAAAACTTCAAAATGTTCATTAATTAATCGAACCCAAAGACAAGTTTTAATTATATTCAGCTTCGAAAATAATATCTCAGAAATGACTTTAGTAAAAGGTAATGTAAACAGTGGTTTGTAAACTTTAACCCCTTGGGTACATTTGACGTCTGAGACACGTCATTCACTTTTTCCCCTAGGAGCGGATGACGTGTCTAAGACGTCAAACCAAAAATCCTTTGGGTACATTTGACGGCTGAGATTCGTCATGCACTTGTTTTGCCTGTTAATAATGACGAACCTAATTTGTCATTCAAACTAGTTTGATTGGATAGATTTTAATGTCACAAGAGCCATGATTGGTTAGGTCAAACATCGGTTGGTTTACCTATACTTTAAAAAAATAATTTGTTTGGCTGTATTCCTTTAAAGTTCCTTTATTGTTTTGAACCAACCGTTCAAAACGCAAGAATTTTCCCAAATAAATCCATACCCAACGGGTTAAATGGTTCCGAATATTTGAGAATACATATATTATTGTATCAATACTGCACAAAAAAAAAAAAAAAAAAAACGCCTTAAATATAAGAACTACATTAACATAAGAACTACATTTACATCAGTACATTTAACAAATTCGTCCCTCTCCTCTTCTTCGTCATCAATAATAAAAATCAACATTTTTTCTCATATAGCATTACCTAGAGTTTTCTTGGAATACCTGATGGCTGTGGCGTTAGAGCTCTGGTCTAGCATGCCAAAGGTGCCGCATTCGAATACAGAATTAGTCATGAATGATCGTTGTGGTTCGAAATCCAAGTTAAGTTGTAGGCCTGAATAGTCGTCACTAAGCATAAAAATAGGTCGTTGAGCGTAGAAATCAACCTAGAGTAGTCTTGAAAATTGCTAATCTTTGGCACTCAATTTGTAAATGTGAGTATTTCTTCTTTTAGTTTATCCACTAAAAGAATAATTTAAAGATTCTGGATTCTGTCTAAGGCATTCAGTGATAGTGATTCCTGCATGGAAAACCGTTAGGAATCGAACCATGAAATATCCAAGTAAGTCATGGATAAATTATCTATTGTTTGAATTTTCTTGTCTAAAATACGTAATAGAACACTGAAATGCGAGAGTTATGAGAAATGCACAATATGAACGCTTTTTGTGTGCTCACAATAGACCTTATTAACGAATGTAAGGATGTTTGCTAAAATCAAGAGACGATTTTATTTGGATATATTTTCACCACTTCATTAATTTTTTACCCACAACTGTATTGCGGAAAACATTTAATTCTTCATTTAAGTAACAATTCTCAATTTAAAACTTTTTTTTTTTTTCTCGTCTAGAGGTGCCGTGTGAAAGTGAAAACCCATAATTAAAATTTAAAACCTTTTCCCAGTTAATACCCCCCCCCCCCCCACTAGGGTGATCGTTCTTCCATGGAGAAAAAAAAATTATTAATAATCCAAACCTACCTATGGGGAAAAGATGTTCTATGATATAGTGATTAGGGAAAAAATAATAAAAATAATTAATTTTAAAATTTTGCACTGCCACAAAGGGGTTAAATTTTCGAAAAAAATGCAAAAATTCCTAATTTTCGTTAAATGATTTTACACTAAAAATAATTGTTTTTTACAATATAAATCCTAAAAAAGTGATGATTACTGAATAATTAGTAGTACAATGTACATTTCAACCTTTTTTTACCCAACTCCCTCGTTAATTTTCGTTAAATGATTTTACACTAAAAATAATTGTTTTTTTACAATATAAATCCTAAAAAAGTGATGATTACTGAATAATTAGTAGTACAATGTACATTTCAACCTTTTTTACCCGCTGTTTTCAACCTTTTTTTGAGCGCTGTTCTTGAAAAGTAAATTAAATTAAAATTTTATTATGTGACATTTGTTTGTTTGTGTACTTGGACTAATACTGTACTGTGGTGTTGTTAAGAAAAGACATGATCTGACCTATATTTGGGGCAGGCTGTAATATGCCCACGATTACGCTTCCTACGTACGAAAAACGTAATTAGGTGCGTATATTGGCATTCAAAAAGAGAAACAAAGTACAGTGTATTTAAATACACTTCTCTCCGCGTGTCAATAAGTTGCAAGTAAGTTAGGAGAGAACTGGAAACGAGCTTTAATACCAATAAATAACCACTACAGCATTTTGAGAAAAATAAGTTCATACTACGACAAATATCGCGCTTTCAAAGCTAGAAAATTAACTGAAAGCTATCTCAAGGAAAGCACATCGCAAGTTTTGTTCATGCGTCGACTTGGTTGTTTTCAGATTATCTGGTGCCGTCAGCAACACGAGGGCTATAATGCGCCGAAACCTTCGTCATTTGACAAGCCAACATACATTTACAAAAACCCATGCCTTACACGCGACTCTTACCCGCAACTTCGAGGTATAGAAGCTAGCACACTAACCACTATACCGTTTGGTCAGCTAGGTCATGTGTCGACAATGACATCGATACAACAATGTTGGTTGCGATAATAGGTAGTCTGTCAACACAGGTATCAAAGAAGGTGTTATACGAAATATGGAACTGATTCTGAAGCGTCCACTACAATGGTTTGCGTGCCAGTTACAAGCCAAAGAGTGACCGTATGCGAGATACTACCTGTAGTTTCATTCACGTAAACCCAACCTATGCGAACTGACTAACAAGAAAGACTTAAGTATACTGATCAACTGTGCTTAATGGAAATTTGTGAAGCCATCACTGCGGACAAAGCAGCGAAGGGCTGTTGAAGAGAAACTCTGGAAAGATTCGCCACTCAATGTGGTTTACAACCCCCAACAGAATTCTCATGTTTTATTTGGCTTAGAAGAAGTCCAACCAAAGCTTTATTGACATTAATTACGTTCATTGATAGTGTTTATTTACAATTCGCAATTTTCGTGGCACTCGGTGTGTGTCCACGTCCTCACCCGGAGAAAGCATTGAAATGGCAACTTTACAAAATTCCTTCTGCACCGAAATGATTTGATACCCCCCCCCCCTTTTTTTTTATTATTAGTTCTTTTTATTTACTTCAACCTGTTCCAGAGAGGTGGTTCTCTCACATATGTACGCGGAGGCAGGTGCTAGTTCACAAAGTCCTTCCTTTCCACGCCGACCAAACGGTATAGTGGTTAGCGTGCTGGCTTCTAGACCGCGAGGTTGCGGGTTCGAGTCCCGTGTAGGCATGGGTGTTTGTAAATGTATGTTGGTTTGTTAAATGACGAAATGTTTCGGCGCATTATAGCCCTCGTGTTGCTGACGGCGCCAGATAATCTGAATACAACCAACCAACCAACCTTCCTTTCCACTCCCATCCGGGAGTTCAACCGACCAACCAACGTTCATCGTAAAAGTCTAGGTACCTACGTAATTCAAGATCAAAACCAAACAATAGGTAATCTATGGTGCAGAGCATTTGCATTAGTCAATTTTTCTATCGTGTTATTTCTCAATTGATTTGAAGAAAGTCATTGATCCAGTAATTTTTTAAACGGGGATTTGGGCTTTCCTGAAAATATCCTGATATCAATGCTAGCTGACGACAGAAATAACACAAAGGAATCGGTCCTCCAAAGAATTTTGAATTTGGGCAAAGTCTGCTGCAACCCAAACCCTTTTAGCGATTAATATCCGTATCTTAAACATACCAACTTTTGACCCTTGTGTGACAGATTATGTGAACTTGATTAAGTGGGAGAATGTGACAGAACGATTTAGTGATGACATGATTTCAGGAGCAATAGTAAACCCAGCAATCATTTCTACGGCAATACTATAGTATTACCTACTATCAAGGGGTATCCCTGTCGTACTCAAGCTATAGAACGAATAGTCACAGAAGCATTTTCTGCTGTAAGCGGATCATACATAAGAGATGGGTTAAAAAGAAATAGCCTGGAATCACGAAACCTCAAGCCAGTTTTCAACACCAAACGTGATTACCGTTCACTGTAATTCCGAAGATTTTTTTATTTTTCTTGATTTAATTCTTAAGAAGCTGTAATACGTTCCTAAAGCTTTTTTTTTCTGTAACCATTTAGTATATGTCCTCTCATTTGAATAAACATTTAAAAGTACTAAAGGCTTGTTTCACTTAAACAAAAATCACTTTGACATTTTACCATTAAAAAGCTTAAATACCAAAACTTCATCCCCCTTGCAAAGAGCTTAACATAAAATTTATTATTTTTATTTTATTTTTCCCTTAATTAATGTACCTCAGAACATCTTTTCCGTACAGGTAGGTTTTGAAATTCTTCAGAAAAAAAATTAAATCGACTTCTACTTTTTGCTATAAAAAAGCTCAAATACCTAAAATTCATCCTCCTTGTGGCAGTATTGAACTTAAAATTTAATTATTTTAATTATTTTTCCCCATGTATTTATATACCATAGAACATCTTTTCCCCATAGGTCGGATTTGAGATTCTGAATTTTTTTTTTCGATCCACCCTACCCCCCCCCCCCCCCCCACCCTTCAAGAAAGAAAAAAAAATCCCAGTTAATTAAAATCCCCTTATGAAAGAAAAAATACTCTGTTTTGTCCATTAATACACCTACCCCCCCCCCCCCCGTCACCCCTTCGTTAAGCAAATTGTTTAACATTTTCCAGTTACTACAATCCCTCTGCCTTCGAGAAACAAAAGAATATTTCCCGCCAATATAAACCCTTTGAGTAGACAAGATGTAGCGCTGCCATCTGTGGTGGGAGTTTTTGGATCTGACGATAAGTTGTAGTAAAGTTATTTAACATTACAACTTAAAACCTCAAAATTTAACATCCTGGCAGTCGGAAGCAAAATTAGAGGTTGAATACTACATACGTTTAAAATTTCAGAATTTTCCGAAAAGTGGAAGTTAGTTTCTATTGCCGGACAGACACACAAACTCTTCTATTAGTAGGTGGTATTATTAGTATAGATATATTAAAACACAAAGTATATTTCTACGTTTTGTGATTAAGGAAGTGAAATCAGAGAGAGAGAGGGTTTGTTCAAAACTTGAGATTTAATTAATCTTTTTGAACAAGTTTTTTTTTTTTTTAA
The DNA here is from genome assembly GCA_963978545.1 of Linyphia triangularis. Classification (NCBI taxonomy): domain Eukaryota; kingdom Metazoa; phylum Arthropoda; class Arachnida; order Araneae; family Linyphiidae; genus Linyphia; species Linyphia triangularis. The sequence continues at coordinate 109,859,753 of OZ021721.1, read as the reverse complement.
TAGTATCTTCATCAACACTTATCAGGAATTCATTTTTATTCCGAGGATTTGTGATTAAAAACGACCCTCAACCAATTTTAACTTGGTTCTTTTTTCTATACGAATGTTGATCAGTTCAGAAACACAATTTTACCTTTAAATGATCAAGCGAGTTCTTATAAACAAACAAAGGAGGCTGCATGTATAAACTTTTGTTATTTTTCATAGCTAATTATTTGTCTCTTTTAGAAAAAAAGTTCTTAGCTTAATAATTTTAAGTGATTAATCGTCTAGTATTTAATCACTATCATGTACTAGACTATGAGTAACCAAGCAACTAGTTTCTACTATATTGCGAAAAACTTGATATCCTTTATTTACAAAATCATTACCCCCCATCTGATATACAGATTACTTTCAAAAGTGACTATAATAATTGACCAAAATTATTATTTGTTCGATTTTGCACCCTCTTAGTTCAAGTATTCATTTACCGAAGAAAGTTTTCGATACATACTTTGATTGTCTTGCATAAGAATGTAGTGAATTTTAATAGAAGTGTGTAATATATCAAAACTCATTATAGAAAAGTAATTAAATTACTTGAAAACTAAAAAAAAAAATTACTGCAAGGTTAAGAGTTTTATGAAAATTAATATACAATTTAAATAAAATTTATAGAACAATTGTAAGTATATGTAATGTACTAACACATTATAATTAGAATTTTTGCAGTGTGATTGTGGAACAGTGAATAGTCAATTTGGAACAATAGAATACATTTATTAACCCTTTGCACTCCAGGCCTTTTTCGCGCGGAGGGATCAGCAACTCGAGACATTTTAGGTTCGGCTGGTGTTTATGGATTTGCTTCATAGAAACTAAACAGTCATTGGCCTTGCATCGAATTTCCCCATCACACCTAATGGTCCTCTTGTGGTTTGACATCCAATCATGTGGCGCCTGAGAGGCGCCACTGGAGTGCAAAGGGTTAAGAGAGCTCGGAGAGAGAACGTGAAAGTTACGTCTTAACTACATGATGATAGGAAATAGAATGTAATGCGTATTATTATTGTACAGAGAGCATAGTCAAGCAGCGTTGTGTTAAAACCGTGAGAATCGCTGAGTTAGCAAGGGTATTTTATAAACATCGAAGTGAGAAGCAAAGCCAAGTGACGCCAAAAAGGAATACTAATTATGTAATAAGAATAACAAGAATGCTGACTCTGCAAAAATCTCACACATTAATTTGGCGTGGGCTGTTATCAAAATAAGTTGTTGAATGAATTGGTTAAAGAGGATTTTGGGCTTTGAAAAGATGAATTAATTTAATGTTGGTTCTAAAAAAAGATTTCTATTACATATATATTATACTATTTCCATTAATACCGCAAACCATTTTCATGACCTTTTTTCTGAAATGCAGTGAATTTATATTTCATTATTTTAAATTTATTAACCCTTTGCACTCCAGGCCTTTTTCGCGCGGAGGAATCAGCAACTCGAGACATTTTAGGTTCGGCTGGTGTTTATGGATTTGCTTCATAGAAACTAAACACAGTCATTGGCCTTGCATCGAATTTCCGCATCACACCTAATGGTCCTCTCGTGGTTTGGCATCCAATCGTGTGGCGCCTGAGAGGCGCCACTGGAGTGCAAATGGTTAAATAAACCACTCTTGTACTTGCTGTCGCGAGCTGGGAGATTCAAGAGGTCAGACTTGCTCTTCACTCCAAAAACAAACATATTTTGTGCACGTGTAGACAGAACATCCGTCTAAGGCCAATTCTTTAGAAAAGCACTTTTAATTAAAAAAAAAACTTTTAATACTATTTATGCTACAATAATTTAAATAGCTTAGATTTAATATCAGTATTTGTAGTTAGAAAAGAGCAGAAATAATATTTGTTGCTTAAATTACTTATATTGTTTGAGTAATTAGTTCAATCTAGATGTAGATTTTTACTGATCAATTGTAGAAAGTACAGGGTGGTCATAAAGAAACTTCCCTAAATTAATTAATCGAAAGAAAATGTCCCATATTGTTATTTGATAGTATGCGCTTGAGGTTGTAATGATTTCAAACTTAACTCGCCAATTTTCGTCACATGTGTATCGCTCCAACGCCGTTTGTGATTTTTTAGGCCAAAAGTTTCATTGCTACGCAAATACAAACTAGCTTCGCTCGAAGAAAAGTTAATTGAAATGCAAGCACAGGCTCGCTTAGCTCACTGAAAGGTTCATTACTGAGCAAGCATAAGTTCACTTCACTCTCTAAAAGAGTAATTGCTACACAAACCCTTAGTGTTAAATAGAGACTCCCTGTCGTAAAAAAAAAAAAAAAAAAAAAAAAAAAAAATCCCAGTAATACAATAATACAACGCCCCTTACCGCTCTCTATATATTTTAACATACTGTTTGAGAAAAGAAAAATAAGAAGGCCAGAATCACTTTTGTTTAAAATTTCAGATTTATAACTTATTGGAAGTCACACTATAAAGTAACTTTAAAAAGTTTTACAAAAATAAATTAAAATTTTAAAATTCTATTCATCAAAAGTCCAATTAAAAGGTTAAAAATACTTACATTGCAAATTTTAAAGCTCTACACATTTTAAAAGTAGCTTTCTATAGAGGGCCACACACACAGACTTTTTGTTTTATTATTATAGATTTTATGGCCAAATTTATAATCAGTTAAAATTATTAACTTCTTTGAGGCAGCAATAAAATTTTATTGCATAAGTTTTTAGCACTAATCGCGACCGGGGTTGAAAGTGAAATGAGTGCTATAAGTACAAAAGTCAACTAACGCACATTTATTGTGTAACTAGACTATTTCATTTATCACACTTATTCCAGCTGCTGCAATTTATAAAAGTCATCTTTTTGGCACCTGCTCGAAATTTGACTTTTTTCCGGCTAGATTCGCTAGAAAATGATGTGTTCATATACAAATAAAAACAGGCAAAGTCTGATCAGAAGTTAGTTTTAAAAATGCGGAAAGAAAGTCTGTCTACTATTAGGTTGGTTGGTTGGTTGTTTTCATATTATCTGGCGCCGTCAGCAACACGAGGGCTATAATACGCCGAAACATTCGTCATTAGACATGCCAACATACATTTGCCGACCAAACGGTATAGTGGTTAACGTGCTAGCTTCTAGACCGCGAGGTTACGGGTTCGAGTCCCGTGCTGGCATGGGTGTTTGTAAATGTATGTTGGCTTGTCTAATGACGAATGTTTCGGCGCATTATAGCCCTCGTGTTGCTGACGGCGCCAGATAATCTGAATACAACCAACCAACCAACCAGCCAACATACATTTACAAAAACCCATGCCTAACACGGGACTCGAACCCGCAACCTAGCTATCTAGATTGGTTGTTTTCAGATTATCTGGCGCCGTCAGCAGCACGAGGGCTATAATGCGCCGAAACATTCGTCATTAGACAAGCCAACATACATTTACAAACACCCATGCCAACACGGGACTCGAACCCGCAACCTCGCGGTCTAGAAGCTAGCACGCTAACCACTATACCGTTTAGTCGGCCCTAGCTGTCTAGAAGCTAGCACGCTAACAATTATACCGTTTGGTCGGCTGTCTATTAGGAGGGGGGATTACGTCATTTAATAAAGTACTGCCATTGCCAATATAAAATGGCACACTACTTTTTTTAACGCGAATAAACTGTAGTCATTTTACTAATTAACAAAAAAATAATTTAGCAAAGACTAGGGGTGTGGAACATCGGTCAACTTTCAATAACACTATAATATTGGTCACTGCATTCAATATTTGATATGGTGTTATTTTCCGTTTTCGTATTTTCACTTATTTGAATAAAAATAATCAGTTTGGCAGTAGTTTTTAAATGGGAGGGAAAAACCGACAAAATGACGTAATTGGCGATGTTGTTCGGTAGACTGTTGTGCGTGAAAGAGAAAAAAACAATAGTTGATGAGCGATGCTCAAGAGCAGGATCAGTGTTAACCCTTTGCACTCCAGTGGCGCCACTCAGGTGCCACACGATTGGATTCCAAACCACGAGAGGACCATTAGGTGTGATGCGGAAATTCGATGCAAGGCCAATGACTGTGTTTAGTTTCTATGAAGCAAATCCATAAACACCAGCCGAACCTAAAATGTCTCGAGTTGCTGATTCCTCCGCGCGAAAAAGGCCTGGAGTGCAAAGGGTTAAAGCCACTCGTTTTTCAACTTTTTATCGCATTTCTATGGGAATTCAGAGGTAGGGACGATTAGAACACATTAAGAGACATTAGCACGGAGATTTTAATCAAAATCGTTAGAACCATTTTTTAGCAATTGCTGAAAAACATGATTTTTTCATGATTTCAACCTGCGCATGGGCGATTTTAACGAAAACCTTAATGGCAGGTCCCATGGCCACCACTAACGCGCACATCAAATTTGGACGTCGTTATGCTGACCACTTACCCACAGACACATTTTTTCTAGACCACTTTTTACTTTTAATTACCCATATGTTTACATAGGGTAATGATAGTATATCATTCTAGATCTACGACATTCTAGTGTACTATTAGGTAAAATTGATATATTAAAGTGGCCCTTAGATTTGAAAGAAATATAATGTACAAACTTGTTTTGGATTTTTTCGATGGTTACGATTTAGCAAAAGGACTACATTATAGGATATAATCCTATATCCTGTAAGCCAATGAAAGGTAATATTCAACATGCAATAAAATGGCGCGTTTTTTGCACATATTGAGAACATTGGATTCTAATTAGTAGATTATTGCATTAGCAATAGTAGAAAGCATCCAATTTGGCAAACACTTATGTAGGCTTAAACACTGTAAGAGACGACTGTAAGAACTTCTTCATGGAAATGCTCACTAGATGACTGTGGTTATAGCTCTGGCCTTGCATGTCAAAGGTGCCGGGTACGAAACCTGGGGTTAAGCATGGGTGTTTGTTGTGGTTAGAAGCCGGGGCTATAGTGGCTACAGTTTAATCCTTGTTAAGCTGTAGGTCCCGGCCTGATTAATCGTTATTGTGTTCAAAAATAGGTAGTTGAGCGCACAAATCAATCAACTTTTTCATGGGAGAACATAAAGTCATATTACAGTTTATTTATAGGAAGTCGTTTTTTTTTACCAGAAATATTACCACTTACCTTTTTTATTGCTTTAATAAAATTACTTTTTTCAAACACCCATCCATTGAATTGGGAGTGGCCTTTGGTAAAAACTTTTGCTGATGCTGTGTTGCCAGATTCGTAAAGTCATCGCATCGGCAAAAGCTGACGCCTCTATGAATTTTCTTGATGAATGTACTATTATCGCAGATGATGAAAATAAGCTCAGTTGCAGTCAGCAACTGGCGACGGCGGAGACACGAGTTCGAGTCTGTATTCACGATCTTCTTATTTTACAGCCTTCTATCTTAAGAATAATAAATTTAACTATTTAAATTAGACACTTGACAAAGTAAGTAAAGACCTCCTATTGGTTGTGTATTAGAGATTTTTTGCCGCAGGAGATACATGAAGCTATACTGCGTCGGAACATCATTAGCTCAAGATCGGCGTGAAAGAAAGAAAGTTTTCCGGGAGGACTTTGAAGAGAAAATTGCCACGTATTTGCGTCTCGAAGTAGAGTAAATCAGGAAAACTTGTCTTCGTCTAGCCTTTCTTACATTCAGAATTTTTTTCTAGCTTTGAATGCTGACCTGTGATGGTTTGTAGAATTAACCTTTTCCTCATACATAAGGTACCATATACAGATACACATAGACCTACAGTTCAACCGTACCTCAAGCCGACCAAACGGTATAGTGGTTAGCGTGCTGGCTTCTAGACCACGAGGTTACGGGTTCGAGTCCCGTGTTAGGCATGGGTGTTTGTAAATGTATGTTGGCTTGTCTAATGACGAATGCTTCGACGCATTATAGCCCTCGTGTTGCTGACGGCGCTAGATAATCTGAATACAACCAACCGTACCTCAACGAACATCCAAGCAAATCCAGAATTCGAATCTTGTAACATGCGAGACTAGACGGCTGACTGTTTAGCCGTCTAATTCTTCAAGCTTTCTAATTTGACAGCGTTACGCAAAAGCAAGGAAAGGGACAGATTCCAGACTCTTCAGAAAATACGAAAGACGCTTTAAATATTTATTAGCTTGCATTAATCCCTCAATCGTTTTGTGGTTAGCTCCTTCAATTTTTATTAGATTTCACCAAAATCGTGAAATGTCGATAGACCCTCTCTACGAAACAAATTTAATGAACTCATTATTAAACAATATTGGTGCTTGTCCAGTTTTTAAAATAGCGTCGTCTAATTCAAGTGTAAAAGGCAGAAACATGAGCAACGGTAGGATTATTTGTCAACTTAGCCTGTTTTTGTTCGAGCCTTGATGATTCAAAAATGTAAATTAGATTTCCTGATGAGTGGGCCGACCAAACGGTATAGTGGTTAGCGTGCTAGCTTCTAGACCGCGAGGTTGCGGGTTCGAGTCCCGTGTTGGCATGGGTGTTTGTAAGTGTATGTTGGCTTGTCTAATGACGAATGTTTCGGCGCATTATAGCCCTCGTGTTGCTGACGGCGCCAGATAATCTGAATACAACCAACCAACCTGATGAGTGGTTGGTCATATAGGTTTTATGACTCAAAAGTTATATTAGGACTGTACCGCGCCAGGATTTCCTGATGAAATGTTAACTTTTGGATGTGGATTAGTTTTCCTTTCCTGCTAATTGCACTGATTTTCTCTACTTTTTTTTTAATTTAAATAGCCAAGGTGGTGCAAGTGTGTCTTATTCTATTGGCGCCCATTAGTTTAAAGAAAATGTATGTCATTGTTAAGTAAAGAATGGACATTTCAAAAAATATATGTAACACTTTCTGTAATATATGCCGACAAAAGCGTTTAACTTAAATTTGTCTCCCAAATAACGTTAAATATGGCTCGTTCCCAGTTTACCTTAGCTGCAAGGGCGGATCCAGAATATTATTACGGAGGGAGTGGGTGGTTGTTGTATAGCTTAGGTAAATTTTGTTGGTTGTTTTCAGATTAACTGGCGCCGTCAACAACACGAGGGCTATAATGCGCCGAAAATTCATCATTTGACAAGCCAACATACATTTACAAACACCCATTCCTAACTTGGGACTCGAACCCGCAACCTCGCGGTCTAGAAGCTAGCACGCTAACCACTATACCGTTTGGTCGGCGGTAAATTTTGTTACTCTTAAATTAAATTACTATACCATGGGATAACTTAACTTTGATTATACAGAATATGTTACAAAGAGGTAAAAAATCTAAAAAACATAAAGGCGGCACAATGATTGTCTACGTGGAATTTACGACAGTAAATTAGAATTGCCGACTACTATTTGATTCAGAATAAATTATTGTTAAATATGATAGACAGAACAATCTAACAACGAATACATATACACAGTGATCATTTTCAAACTATAATTTGCTTTTATTATCTTGCTTTGGTTTTTTCATTTATATTAAAAATTTTCAGTGCGGATTCATCAAATTTTGATTGACTTCATCCAAATCCAGAGAGCAGCGCACGTTAAAATGTGAGCGGTTAATGAACAACGGAGGAAGCGATCGCCCCTTCCACCCCTCTCTGGATCCGTCAATGCTTAGTTGTTATGTTGCCAAAATAGGTGTTCCTAACAAATTATGCCTTCTAAATACTGGAAACGAACAGTTCGATAGGGTTCATTCAGCTTTAGAAAAGTAACAATTAATTAGTTTTTAAGGACTTAATTATCTTTTAAATTTTTAAAGTCCTCTTACAAAATTTTATTTATAACTGGGGCATTTTTTTTCCTTATGTCTAAAGGAAGTCCAACCCCGTGTAAAGTAAAAGGGAGTGAAGTGTTCCTGGAAATCAGCGATTCCAAGTAAACTGGAAGATAAAACAGTTCCCACTCAAATTACAGAATGAAAATCAATGACTTTTCAACAACTTTTAAGGACCTAAGTAATGTTTTTAAAGACCTTTAAAAATTTGATTTCAAGCATGTCTATTTATAAATTTTTAATAAAGTATATTCTACCAAAAAAGTCACAAGTTGGTGGATGTGTAATACAAATTTGTCAGAGAATTACGATACGGTGCAGATAAGTGGCGGTCATGCGGGAATAGCAAGTCCGAGTTGTATTTTTATAACTTTTACAGTTGGGCACTTAATAACTGCAAAAATGAAGGACTTTTAAAGACCTCTAAGCATTTACAAGCATTTTCAAGGCCTTGAAAACAAGTTAAAAAATATTAAGCATTTTTAATGAATTTCAATGACCGTGGGAACCCTGACCAATAAAAGTTGGTTGGTTGTTTTCAGATTATCTGGCACCGTCAGCAACACGAGGTCTACAATGCACCGAAACATTAGTCATTAGACAAGCCAACATACATTTACAAACACCCATGCCTAACACGCGACTCGAACCCGCAACCTCGCGTTCTAGAAGCTAGCACGCTAACCACTATACCATTTGGTCGGCCCAATAAAAAATGGGTCCAAACCGGTAGAAAGGAGAACTAGGGAAATGAAATTTCGAATAGCTAAAAAAAATTGAAGAAAAAACAATTCGAATAAAAAAAATAATGACACAAGATGAAAAATAAGGACTTTAAAGGCCCTACCAAAAATAAGTAGTTCTTAAGGACTTTTAATGACCGAGACCAAGCGAACCATGTTTAAATAATAAAACTAAAACATCTTAACGAAGTGAAATGGTTGACTGGGCGTTTCCTCTTCATTTAATTTTTCCCAGTATGGAAGATTTATAACTACTCAAAACGGAAAGATTCCAAGAACTCTAGAATCAATAGTTTCGCACGCAACTTATTTGATTAGTATTCTCGATATACCTTTTCACAGGACACTTAACATCTAAATACGACATTGAATTAATAAATAGGCTGCAGTATATGTAGTCCTTAAAGTAAGAAATGTATATTTCTAGAAATAAATTTAAGTTCTTCTAGTTCAGTAAAACTCAAATAAATTCTTCTGGTGATACTGTAACATCTTGTATGGATTTGTCATGTTAGTATTGATTAGGTGGTTTAATGGAAAAGTGATATTAAGACGTTGAATCAATAATGAAAATAATTTAATCTTAGATTCCTTTTCAATAAGTGGTATATCAGTGGTTTAAGTTTATATAAGTGGTACAGTACGCAAAAAAAAAAACAGAACGATGGCTATATCTTCGGTTCTAATTATCGTAGAATCTTACGGTTTGCACCAAAATGTTTTGCTTACGATTTTCTATATATCTGATGCAATTTTTTTTTCTTGAGGGACCGTTTACTAAGTAAAAGTAACGCTATCTTCGAAAATTTCAATACGAACCCTTATTTTTTATCATTTCATTCGATTCAGAATACATCATTTACCCTGGATACCAAATTTCAATGCATTATGTTGAAAAACACGTCACTTATGAGCGAAAATATTTCGACCATTTTTTGACCGATCTTCAGGGAGAATTTCCATAAAACGAAAGGTATTTTTAAGGTTCTTCTTCACAGCGGGAGAAATAGAACGGTCAATGTGGCGCGTTTCACGAAGATTAAAAAATACAAGTATTAGTCTAAAATTGCATAGAAACTACTTGGATTTATAGTGTCATGTTTAAGATTAATACAAAAATAGCAAGTAAACGCAAAAGTAACATAATTTATTTACAACATTAAAGATGTGCATTCTTCACACGAAATAAATAAAATATCGAAAACTGTAATTGCAGAAATATAACGAATACTACTGATGATTAGAAAATTAATAAATATTAAATGTAGGCATTAGTAAACAGTATTTAGCAAAGCATGAATATTTTACAGAAATATTTCACTATAAACACAAATGTAACTAGATCGTTGAAATTATTTATAAAATGAAAAAGTCACATGATTCAGTAAAATTTTTAAAGGATAACTTATTGAAATTGCTTAAAAAATGTTGTTTTAAATAAATGGAATTTAAGAAAGCAAATTAAAAAAAAAAAATTGATAGTTTACAGAAAAAATAATAATTTAAAAAACTAAAAAACACGCTTTAATAGAAAATCAAACTAAAAAGTAGAAAATAATCAATAAATTAAAAAACTAAGAAACACGCTTTAATAGAAAAGTGAACTAAAAAGTAGAAGATAATTTTAAATAAGTTTGAAATAAGAATAGAGTGATTAACAAGAAATATTTATTTTATCGTACAAAAGCGTGGGGTGCTTTTTAAGATATTTTCATAATGGCTCTACTTTTACCAATATCTGTCATTAAATATTTACAAAAATTGACATCAAGCCGCTTTTTTACGATAAAATAAATATTTCTTGTTAATCACTATTCTTATTTCAAACTTATTTAAAATTATCTTCTACTTTTTAGTTCACTTTCCTATTAAAGCGTGTTTCTTAGTTTTTAAACTATCGGTTATACGATAACTGAACGTTATGCGATTTTCCACACCTCTAGTTTACCTTGAATTAATCTTTGATAGTTTTCAAAAGTCGTCTACTATACGGTCCCTTAAAGTGAGAGTTTTTTTACATTTTCTCTAAAAAATCGAGAACTAATAGTCAAAAAGGAAAGAAAAAAATTATGGGGGGGTTTTAGACCATGGTAAATCTAATGAAAGCAAAAAAAATATATGTTTCTATTCAAAAAAATTTTTTAATTGCTTTATTAATTAATAATTAATTATTAAAAAAGAAATTGATTCAAAAGCTGATTGCTATTTATGTTTGGCCATTTACAAACTACCTTTTGAAAAAAAAAATTTACTGAAATATATTAATTATTTAAGTATTTATTGCCAAAAAACCAACTTTTTTATTTAACATTAATTTATCATTTTCTTTTTATCATTTAAATTACAAACCATTCATTAGAAAATTACGAATTTTTGTATTTCGCATTCTTTTTTAATGCTGAATCCAAATATGGAATAATATTATGAGGTTGCTATTGAACTTTTTAAAGTTTGGTTCTGTTTTAATATGTAGATGACCCTTCATGATAAAAAAAACTACATACAATTAATAAAAACCTTTCACGATTTACAACGGTACCTTTTGTTTGTTATTTCAACAATTAGAACAAAAGATATAGCCATCGTTCTGTTTTTTGTTTTTTTTTGGGTACTGTACATAGTGTAAAGTGAAAAGGCAGTGGAACAATATTGAAATACTAATATTCAACAAGAAAAAACAATTGGAAACATAAAAATTGAAAACCTCTAATAAAAGTTTACAATCTACTATACTCGTCTTCAACCATTTATATATGAGGTCATTAAGTCAGTAGAGTCAGAGTGTTGTTTGAGAAACAAAAGGTTTTACTCATAAAAGATTAACAAACCACATGTTTACCTACAAAGGTTAACAAACCGCATGTTCCATGACAAATCAATCCAGCTCGCAACCCGACGAATTCAGAATTTAATAAAATTTTGCTCATCTGTTGGATTTATAGAGAACAAAAAATGCCAAATATTAAGTTTGAATCACGTTTGGTTTCTGAAATACGAAGCTTTAAAATGGGTCAAAACCGCAAAATTTTGCATTTCATGCTTTACAAATTTGTACATAATTTTATCCCTAATTACCATATAACAGTGATTTTGATGTCAAAAAAAGGTGAAGATTTGGGCTTTCTTATGATGTATCATTCACTCCTATTTACAAAATTTTTCATTTGAAGGTCAGACAATTAGACCTTGACAATTTGATCTCAAAAAGAGGTATTTTTATTTTTTTTCAAAAATACATAAATTTTCTTACATTATACGTCAATTTGAAGCTACTTTCTCCTGCTATAATGCACATTTGTTTCAGAGGCGTATATAGGTTACAATTTCAAGGGGGGGGGGGGGGCAATATGAACAAATTTAGTTATTTGCACTCCCCCCCCCCCCTTTAAGTGAGCTACCATTCAATGATTAAGGATAGTTTTCAAGGGGTTTTAAACTAAATATTGGGAAAAAAACAATCCAGTTATTATTTTTTTTATATATTTTCAGTTTACTTTTATAGCTGAAGTGAACTAATGCTTTATTATAAGCGAGAGGATTATTTTATAGAACGTGCGTATTTAACACTTAATTGCATTCTCATTAATATTATTTTCCTCACTCCCCCTACTGTTTTCCTTATATAACTTTTTTTTAATAAAAACCTCGTTTGTTCATTAATTGGTCTTTAAGGTCATTATCTCTATTGTTGGCTCTGCTTCTTCAGCAGTGATCGAAAAATTTTGTCCCTTTTTTCAAATAATAGAAAGCTTGTGTTACTAATTCCCTTCTTACTTGGTGAACTCCTTTGCTTATACTTTTAGAGTGCGAAATTATCACACAATATTAACAAAAAGACCCGGATTTTTCTTCAGAATAAGCTAACCCCTCAAATTCTTCTAGCCCTTATTTTGTTTTTATTTCTTTAGTCTCTTGCGTATTTCCTTTTTCTTTTTTTAAGCTACTTTTTGACCCACATGGTGTCTAGGGCTATTAAGGACTGGATGGAAGAGATATTTATTACCTTTATTGGGTAATCATTTTCTGTATTGTTTTCTCAATATTCTTGGAAAATGCTTTGCTTTTTATTCCCTAGGCATTATAAACGAGACCTTGAAATCTATTTTTAGAATTCAATAGAGAATTTCCAATGCTACCTAAGTTTCATTTTTGAATTTTTTTTCATTATTTCTTTCATTTGGAAGAAATAAAATTTTACTCTTTCGTATTTGTCTTCTGGTTCCTCTGTTCGAAACACTGTCTCTAGAATACCTCAAAATTCAGTTGGATGATAAAAAACACTAAAGAAAATACTTATTTATTTTCTTACTTGTTTATTTTCTTTAACAGGATTGTCCTTGGTACCAAATAAAAACTACATAGGAGACGATTCAAAAAAATATGTACCCCCCGTGCATTTTTTACTTTCATTACCCGTATGTTTACATAAGTTAATAAAAGTACAGTAGTATTCAGTAAAAAAAAATTATTACTATTATTATTATTATTATTTTTTTTTTTTTTTTTTTTGCATTTCTCTTCGTTTGGAACCTTCTGATTTTAAAAAAAGTGGTCTAGAAAAAATGTATGTGTGTCTGTAAGTATCTGGTAAGCATAACTTCCGAACAAATTGGCCTACAATGTTCAAATTTGGTGTGCGGGTTAGTTGTGGTCATAGGACCTACCATTAAGGTTTTCGTCAAAATTGCGTAAGCGCATAAGGTTGAAATCATGAAAAAATCATATTTTTCAGCCATTTCTAAAAAACGGCTCTAATGATTTTGATTAAAATCTCTGTGCTAATGCCTTTTAAGATGTTCTAACAGTCCCTACTTCCAAAATTCCAGTGGAAATGCTGTAAAAGCGTACAAAATTGAAAAACGAGTGCCTTCAACACAGAGCCTCCTGCCCTTGAGCATCGCCCATCAACGATTGATTTTTTTCGGTTTGACGCACAAGAAAGGACAATGTAATATCTACAGAATAATATCACCAATTTTTTTTTTGTCCATGTAAAAATTATTGCAAAAATATCGCCGAACTGGCCATTTTTATTTAAATGAGTGAAAATATAAAAACGGTAAATAACACCTAATCAAATTTTAATGCAGTGACCAATATCATAGTGTAATTAAAAGTTGTGCGATTTTCCACACCCCTAGTTTTAATTATTTTCAAAGAGTATAATAATACATAGATTTTAACATTTCATTAGAAAATGCAATAAACATTTCTGAAAAATTAACGATTTGCATAGAAAAAAAAAAACTACGGCAGGAAGGTGTTCCTGGCGGCGCGGCACCCATGTTCCCTTATTCACGATATCAAAAGTAAAAGAATGTAGTGAATTGAATGTGATTTTTTTTTTCCTAAAAGAATTAAACGGTGAAGATTTTCTTCGCGGTTCTTTTGTTAAATATTAGGACAAGTTTCTAGATTTTAAAATTTGTGTTTTCTAAGTTTGCTGATATACGACCAAAAAAGTGTTCTGGGCAAGAGGAACACACACATCGTCTGTGTTTGTCCTATTCATGAAAATGTGAAATTAATGCTAATCGGAAGTCATTCGAAGGAATTAATCCCATGACATACAAATAAAATTGCCTGGTGCCGAAACATTAGATAATGATGCGACCCTAACGAGAACATAGGATCAGCATGGATTTATTTTAAACAAATAATTAATTTCCTGTCTTTTATCGTGGTTGTCTTCTGTCTTCAAATAAATCAAGAAAAGGCAATATCAACCATGGAGATGTTCTCATTTATAGTTTCAAGTTTGTGCAGTGAATATACCCGGATTATTTCAGAGATCACTGCTATACTGACTACAGCTTTAATTGCGCTTCTTTCTGTTTACAGATGCGATTTTTTTTTTATCGGTACTGTTGAGATGGGGAAAGCACCTTCAACAGTCTAAACAAAACAGCATCGATGCACGACCGAATTAGATAACCCAGTGATGCAAGTACCAAAATGTGATTTTGGAGCACTGTCGGAGCAGTAAAAATAAGATTTTGGAGCAGCAAAATGTAGTTTTGGAGCAGTAAATTATTACATTTAAATTAGTAATGCAGCAAATATTTTTGTATGATTCAACCTTGATATTTCAAATTAATTTAAAGTAAAAAAAAATGTGTAACTTGTTCATTATATAAATAAGTTTGCATTTTAAATTTACATTAATTAATTTGATTGCATTACTCAAAAAATAAATTAAAAACCATGACATTTATTAACATCTTTGCCAACAATTAAAATATTAGGAAGTTTTCAATGATAACATAAGGTTCGGGGCACAGCATGGTCCTAGTGTTGCTTTTGCGCGACAAAAACTAACCAACCAACCAATCATAAGGTTCGGTTCATCACTGAAAGTTTTTCAAAATAATCTCAGTTAGAACTACTTTTAACTTTTGATGAAATAAGATTTTTTTCTTTAAATTACCTATAGAAGTTCTTCCCAATAATCCAAAATAATTTAACTGTATACAAAGTTCGATGGGTCTTTATCGCTTTATTGGCGACATTCCATGATAATTTTGAATAATTTCGAGCCAAAATTCTCGACAAGTAGATTTTGAAGTCAAAAAAGGATTTTTTGGCGCAGTTCGGCACAATCTTGGCCGAAAAGAGGTTTTTGGCTCAGTTTGGAGCAGAGTAGTCAGTTTGGCGCACTTCGGCGCAATTGGAGCAGCTCTTACATCCCTGGATAACCTAATAATATACTGCCCGGTGTTCACCGAAGGCAGTTCTTGACGTCTCGGAGACGGCAAAGTCTACAATGGCACATGAAATGAATGACATCTCCGAGACGACATTGTATGTCAAAGGGTTAAGTAAAGAAATTGAAACTCCATTCGATTCCAATAAAACCCGAATACCAATAATTGTTTGTAATCCGCCTCAAATAATATATGTTGCATGTTCGAGTGTCGCAATTGCACAAAATTTGATGAATTTAGGAAGTGTATGATAAGTACTTTAATTCTCTACAAAAATATGTGGATTTTAATTTGGGACCGCAATGGGATGCCAAGTTATATATTTTAATCTAAGCCTTTTTCCTTACACTCACACAATCGCCTTTGGGTGCGAACTGAGGATTCCCATGTTTGCGATACCTAATGTAAAAGAATGTATATGGATTTGAATATGAATTGTAAAGTTACACAATGAATTAAATGGTGAATATGCCAGGTTATAAATTTAAATCGAAATTGTAACCCACTCTTGGAGGTCCAGAGGAGGGCCTGAGGATGACTGTAAGGAGGGCCTGAGGATATCATACCTCAGCTTCTATTTTAGCTAGAATCCCGATTTTTTTTTACCAATGTGTTGCCCCGGGTAAGTAGAAAAAAATAATCTGATTTTAAATATTGTATACACATTTAACATTGTATTTGCACATAATTCTTAACATTGAACAAGGGAACATGGCCAAATATTCCTTTGAAAATCGCCGAAGTAACCGGAATGTTGTTCTTTTCTGATTCAGATCCTTCTTCTAGTTGTGGCCAAAACTTTAAAAAGGCCTACAGCTCAAAAATATTTATGAATTTTTCGGGAATTATTTTCTTATTATTCCCAGTTTGAAGAAGAAGGACCTTATGAATGTGTACGAAGGTCTGAACCTCCCACAAATAATCTCGGAAGTTGGGAATTTTAGCCAGGGTAATGACTAATTAAAAAGGCTCAACGAATTTCGGGTATTCCTTTGCTCAATTTCAAAACGTGACTTTAAGTTTAAGTTGAACTGCTATAACAATATAATTAGAAGCAAGTCAAATTTGCTTATTTGTCAATTAAACTGCATGCTTATCAAAGCTCTGAAAAGACGTTTTTCAACTTTGAGTTAGAAAACCACTTTCATTTTAAAATGCAGTTTTAATACATCAAGGTGCCTGGTTGGTTTTAAATCTTCTGATCAACAACGAAGACTGCTTAAATTTCTCTCAAAATGATAACAGATGTTATATTTAAAACTTAAAGCAAAAATAGTTTTGAAATACATTTTTTTATATTTATTCGTATGCATAGCTTATTATTTCAAATATAAAGCAAGTACTTATTTTTTGTAAATGACCTACTTACTTTTATTATGTATTTATTTTTATACTAAAATTAAAAAAAAAAAAATACTGGGTATATATTTTAAATTATGAATAATCACTTTTTTCTTGGTGTGGTAAGGAGAAATTCTACTTAATGGAAAAGAATTGAATTTTGATTGCCGACCTATATCTCTTCACAGTATTTATTGTTGCTCGCAATAAAAGAACCGTATGCAAATCTTTCCTTGATATTTTTGATTTCTTTTTGTGAAATATTGTTTATTCATATAAATTCAAATAAAGAACATTTATTTTTTTTATTTATGCATTCAATAATAAAAATAAAAGATAAAGTGGTATTGTGTCTCTTGAATGTTTGAAAATTCTATTAATAATAGAGAAAAACAATTAGCAAATTTCTTTTTTAAATATTATTCAATCAATAATTGACACCGATATAAAATGTACATGATATTTATGTTTGAGTTTTCACAAGCTATTATTTTAAACCAAGTTTACAAAAATATTATTTTTTAACCATTAATTCCCCCCCCCCCCCTCCAAAAAAATCTGATGTTTTGTTGGTCGGCAAGGTTTTTGTCATTTATAATTCCGAAAGAAAATAATTAACCCCTCAGCAAAAATTTAAGAAACTTGGTATTATGACATTTTTTTAGATTCTACATTCTAATATGGAATATTATAGTATGGTCATTGAAATTTTTAGTTTAATTTAACATTAATACCTTATAACAACAAACTTATGTTGAAAACTTTACAAAAAAAAAGTCTTCAAAATAAAGTACACCTTCTTTCCCCCTTTGCATCAATTAGCAAATGCAATAGAGTATAGCTATTTAAATAATACTTGCAAGATGTAGATCTACACAAAGTTTAATTTTGCAGACATGCAAGGTCTCTTCCTTGCATGTCTTGTTGCCAAATTACCACCATGTTGCCAAATTCCATATCTCCAATTCAAATTTGGATATAAAAAAAATATGTGCGTGCAAGACGATCTATCACAAGATGTAGAGCTCCACAAAGTTTAGTTTTGCAGATGTGAAAAGCAGTATATGGTACACACCATTACAAAATTCCATAACTCCAGCTCAAATTTAGATCAAAATTAATATATGTGTACCTCACACAATAAAAATAACAGATATATAACAATATCTATTTACCATTTGAAATTAAAGAATATATTTTTTTTTACATGTTTATATAAATATCTCTCTCCATGTAAGAAATAGATAAACAAAATCAGATAAATAAGTATTTATTTTAAAATCTATACATATACTAAATGCAACATCATATATATTTGTAACAATAAAATAGCTATAACATTAAGGCACCATATCCAAATTATTAAATTATAGCAATAACATTCATGATACCCTAAATAATATAAGTACTACAATCATTTTATGCTATGAGTTAAAAATAATATATAGTTTAAATATAACTTCTCATTTCAGTTAAATGACAAAATAATTCAATTTTACCATAACAGCATTGGTGTATAAAAAAAGAAGTTAGAACAAGATTTCATTTCAAAACGTTGATACAAAAATGTCGGCAAGTTTTAAAATATCCAAAGATATTTATACAAAATGAAGAAGACGAACATCTTGAGGAAATTACATATTTAAAACCATAAATGAACAGCATATGCAGAGGGAATGACTTTTTTATACGTGTGAGTAGGTAACATTTTAGAAGGGGAATTTGAAGTTGCAGGAACTGACAATGTAGACTAAATTCATTCTGGTTAAAAAAGACAAATTTTGTGATACCAAAGTCAAAGCAATGTTTTCTCCTCCAACCTGTTTCAAAGAAGGCCCAAAGGAAATGTTTCATTAAGGCACACAGTTAATGTGCAAGACACATAATGTTCTTTTTTTTTCCACCCAAGTGTGCTTCTTAAATTTTTTTTTAATTTCAAAATATGTAATTTTCTGTACACAAAATACATTTTTGTTGAGTAAGTGATTGAATTATTTATTTTTACATATTCCTAGTGTCAGATATTATGTATTATTTTAAATAGTTTTTTTGTACCTGGCAACATGTTTAATTTTGTTTATATCTTGTTTTTGCATCTGGCATTGCGAATTGGTGGAATAAAGTTTGGTGATGTTTGTGTTTTTGAGAGACTAAAAATAATCTGAGTTCTATTATTTTTAAGCTATGAAGTAACTTAAGCACTGATTTTGGAGTCTTCTGATTTGCTTCTGAGTTTTTGAGGTCTGTTTTTAGACATATGGAGTCCGCGACAGAACTCTGAACTTTGTTTTCGGTTTCGTGGGAGTCTACTGGTTTTGTGCCAAGGTATAATGGAATTGTTTAAGCAAGCTAGAACACAGCATCACCGGTTGTTTACACAAGGGTGCAACAAATTTGAAAATACTGAAGCCAACTTAAATAATGAGCGGAAATTCCTCAAGTTGAAGGTTATCGGAGAAAAAGGAAAATTGCTGCTTTGTCAGAAGAAAAGGTAAGAGATGAATTTTTTCGTAAAGTACACAATGAAGATGAAGTCAATAAAGAGATCAACGAATCTGAAAAATACCTTGACAGATACCGAGCCTTTGAGTTTAAATTAGAGGAATTTGTCTATTTGTGTGAAAAAGAGAGAGACAATATGTCTGTGTGTAGCTCGGTAGGTCATTCAAATTCGCTAATGCAATATCCTAAAATCAAACTTCCTACATTTGACGGAAATTTAAAAAACTGGCTAGGCTTCTGAGGTCAATTCAAAAAAATTGATAGCAATGTGCAGTTGGATGACCATGATAAATTTTCGTATCTCAGTCAGGCAATGCAAAAAGGTTCGTGTGCTGAGGAATTAGTAAATAGTTTCCCTCCATGGGGAGAAAGTTATTCAAAGGCTTTGAAACAATTAAAGTCAAGTTATGGTAAAGAAGAATTGTTAATTCAGCTGTATGTGAGGGACTTAATATCTATTGTTTTACAAAAACAGAAGTTAGGAAATATTTCCTTAAGAAAATTGTATAATCAATGGGCTGTTTTGAGACGGTCTGTCAACCCTATTGTTCCAAAAGTTGAAGGAACAGAAGTTATTAACAAGACTGACCTGGATTTTTTGTTAAGAGTTTTTGGAGGGTGAAGTAGAAGCAGAAGAACGAGTTGACATTGCTTCTCAGACAATTGTCAAAGGTACAGATGATTCTGAAAAGAGAGTTTTTAGAAATGATAAACATCAGAACCTGAGAACAAAATTTGGTAAATCTTCACATACACCGTCAACATCAGAGTTGTTTGTTACACCACAAGAGAAGAAACTATGCCTGTTATGTGCAAACCAACACAATTCTTGGCAATGTGAGCAAGCAAGAAACTGGACAGTTGAAGAAAGAGAAATTGCTGTGGCTAATTCTCGTTGTTGTTTCTTGTGTCTGAACCAAGGACACCAAGTACAAAAATGTAAAATGAAGTCATGTTTTAAGTGTGGTAAAAGGGATAATGTACTTCTGTGCAGAGGAGGGGGTAATGTTTCTCAAAGCCATGAGAGTAAGACAACTGAAAGTGTTGTAGGAGAAAATGTATTGACCAGCCATTCACTTCGTTCTGAAGTTTTGTTGCAAACTCTAGTTTTACGCATAAAGAATTGGAATGAGAAATACTTGTAAGAGCTATTATTGACACAGGTTCTGAAAGAACTTATATCTCGAAAGATATAATCCAAATGTTGAATTTCGAGCACCATGGTGAAATCAAGTTAGAACTCCTGGCAGTAACCATAGCATCTTGTCTCTCAACTACTATTTTAATTGAAATAGCATGTGATGAAGTATATTTCTGGTCCGATTCAACAACTCTTATAGCATGGATAAAAAGAAAAAAACCATGGGGAAATTTTGTCCATAATAGAGTGGGGGAAATAAGAGAGCCGACAGATAGCGATTCCCGGAGACATGTTCCTGGGTCTATAAACTCTGTTGATTTGCCTAGTAGGGGATGTTCTGCTCAACAATTGATGAGATTGAAATGGTGGGAGGGGCCAGACTGACTACACTTGTCTCGAGAAATGTGGCCCTCATCTGAAGAAATAATTAATGAAGAAGAAGTGAACTGTGAAAGGAAGAAAGGTGTCACAGCTTCAATGATGAACTTTGAAGTAACAAGTTTGTTGGGTTCACATATTTCTGATTATAAGAAGATTTTGCACACTGTAACATGGATGAAGAGATTTTTTTACAATTGCCTAAATCAGACAAAAAGAAAAGGTAATATTTCTGTAAATGAGATAGATGAAGCCGAGAAAACCATTGTCCATTGTTTATCTAATCCAACAAGAGTCATTTACAGGAGTTGCAGATAAATGTTTAAAGTCACTAGACATATTTTTCGATGAAAAGGGCATCATTAAGTTAAAAAGTACAGTACCTTATGTAGAAGAGAGGATTATGAAGAGTTTAAAACACCTGTTATTTTACCTGGAGATCATCCTATTGTGAAGAGTTTAGTGTTAGCTGAACATAAGAAAAAAGGACATGCAGGTGTTACCTACACTTTGAATTCCCCGAGAGAAAGATTTTGGCTTCTTTGTGGAAGAAGAACTGTCAAATCTGCATTGAGATTTTGTGTGATATCTAAGCGGTTTTCTGCAAAACATGTAAATCCCCCAACTGCACAACCACCTGCTGATAGAGTTCAAGATGCAAATATTTTTCACGTGACTAGGGTGGATTTTGCTAGTCATTTGATTTTGAAAGACGGCTCAAAGGGGTGGATCTGCCTTTTTACCTGTTGGGTCTATAGAGCAGTTCATCTTGAACTGGTCACATCACTGTCGACTGAAACATTCTTATTATGTTTCCATCGTTTTGTTGCCAGAAGAGGAAAGCCTTCTATATTATACAGTGACAATGGAACTAATTTTACTGGAGCAGCAAAGACACTTTCATGTACTGATTTTAATAAGGTTTGTGATAAAGCAAGAGATAAAAAGATGCAGTGGAGATTTATACCTCCCAGTGCTCCTTGGTGAGAAGGGTTTTATGAAAGACTTGTTAGTATGATGAACAATATTTTGAAGAAAACCTTAGGTCAAGCAAGTCTAACCCATGAAGAGATGCAAACTGCTTTATGCAACTGTGAATGCATTCTGAATGAAAGGCCTTTGACAAAGGTGTCATCTGACTCAACTCTTACTGCCATTAGATCAGCAGATTTTCTAAAAGAGATAAAAAGCAGTTTTGTACCTGATATCAGTACTCAACCTGATCCCAACTATTTGAGAAGAAGGATATACTACCTTCAAACTATTAGAGAAGCTTTCCGAGCAAGGTTTCGACAGGAATATTTAGGAGCACTGTGCTCTAGACAGAAAAAGAAGACATTTCAACCCTTGACAGAAGGTGACATTGTGCTAATTGGAGATGATAACAAGAAAAGGGTGCTGTGGCCACTCGGTAGAGTAATTGAGACATTACCAGGAGTTGATGGAGTAGTGCGTCGAGTTAGGCTGAAAACTCAACAAGGCGAGTTGCTCAGAGCAGCCCAAAGGTTATATCATTTGGAAGTGTTTGCAAATGAGGACTGGTCAAGAGATAAGCTTGTGAAAAATAACATTCGTCAAAATATAACAAATAGTGTTCCACTTGAAACTGTGAGCAATGTTCCATCTACTACTAGAAGTGGTCGAACTGTTAAAGTGCCTAACAAGCTATCCCTATAGAACTACTTATCTTGTATTTTTTAACTTTAATATTTCTTTGCAATAAGTTAACTTATGTTCTATTTCAAAACTTGTTGTGTTTAAGTGTTCTGCATAATATCTTTTTTGTTTATAAGCTAACTCATGAGTCATGGTATTGTTAACTTAGGTGGGAGTATGTCAGTTTTGTACCTGGCAACATGCTTAATTTTGTTTACATCTTGTTTCTGTTTTTGCATCTGGCATTGCAAATTGGTGGAATAAAGTTTGGTGATGTTTGTGTTTTTGAGAGACTAAAAATAATCTGAGTTCTATTATTTTTAAGCTATGAAGTAACTTAAGCACTGATTTTGGAATCTTCTGATTTGTTTCTGAGTTTTTGAGGTCTGTTTTTAGACACCTTGGAAGTTAACCTCAGGACCAGTGGTGTAACTGACAGGTCCGCAGGGACCGTGATGCAGGGGGTTCTGCCGATACAAGGGGCAAGGCGATGCAAGGAAAAAGATTAAAACTACTACAAGAAAACATTTAAACTAGCAATAAATCATAAAAAAAAGTCAAATCACACATCACAATTTGTTATTCCTAAAAAAACAACTTTAAAACACGAAAAATAAAAAATAAACAGTTTCCAAAAAGAATGGCTACATTAAGTAAATGAAACATCTAATGAATTACAATTTCTTCCATACTCAGATGAGAGCTAATTACAAATACATCATTTTTCAGCAACAGATCTTTTATTGAATAAAAGAAATATTTAGTATATTTTGCAAGGAAGAGGTTGTAATTTAAGATATTTTAAAATAAAGGGTATATAGTTTGTGAAGATCAATATATTTATCATCATTAGCCAAATTTCTAAGAGATCATTTGTTTGAGTGAATCCATTTTTTATATTATGGTTTGAATTTTGATTATGCAAAGTTCAGTGGAGCCTTGTTATAATTAAGCGTTATCCAATAAAACAAAAACTGGAACAAAATTTTTCAAAAAGATTCAAGACGGTGTGATGTGTTTAGCTTCTCCGAAATAACAGAAAATGTGAGTACTCATTGAATTGATTAATTTTAGATGAATATTCACCAGGAGTGATTCTTCACGCAATAGTTTTTAATAATTTAACAAAATAAAACTTTTTTTGTGGCTCATAATGGGCCTATAAACTGGAAAAGGGACATTTATTAAAAAATAGAAATGACCATATTCTGATACATTTCCATCACATTATTACTTTTTCCACTAGTATTACTTCACATCATATTGTGAAGAAGAAATGTAGCTCTTTGTTTAAATAGCATTTCTCAATTTGGAAACCAACATTATTGCGCCAATGTCTTACAATATTTCGTTGAGGTAAGACGAGAAAAAATGAATTTACAATTATTCCTACTTTCAGGCGTATTCGTAACCATGCAGCAAGTTATAGTAATTGTTGGAAAACATAAAGTATTTTGATACCCATAGTGTTTATAGGTTTTTCATCATTCAGTCTGATCAGACCAGTTCGTTTACAAACGTAAACATTGAGTGGACTAGGTTGAGTTGTTTTCAGGAAAGTTAACTTATTTATTATATGCAAATTTTTCTGTGTCTAACTGTAACTGTTCATGTAGAGAATGATATATATAGGCAAGTGTTTTGTATACACTTTCTCTTATCTTTTCTTCTTTTTGTATCCTGCATGTAGTTGTCATCTGTAAATATTTTCATCTGGATTAAAGATCAGCTTTCTCATTTATAATGTTTTGTTCTCACCTTCTTAACTCTAATTTAAATGCACGTTTAGTTTAGTTTGGACATCAGTAATTAACCAAGTACAGGGTGAAACTACTCATCTGAGTTTTTCATAATAATGAAATATCAAAGAAGGATTATATCATTAATGCATCAAGAGATTGAAAGTGAAATGTCCATATATTATTTAAAATACAGAGCCCAGCACAAAGCTCTCTCAAATTTCGAAGGTGTACAAGGCAATATGGTGCATGTCATTATGAAATTCAATATCTCCAGTTCATAGTTGAATCATTATAAATATATACCTTACAAGATAAACTTTCACTGTTTTCAATATTTCTTTATACACAAAATAGTATTGTACAAGCATCATTTAGATTTCTTAAAAATCTTCATTTAAACTCGTAACACTAACAAAAACTTAGAAATAAAGCAATACTTTATGCATTTGAGTTTAACAAATTCATTTCTTTACATGTACATATATATAAATAACTCTTATTTATGCAAGAAGTGGTTAAATGAAATCAGATAAATGAGTATTTATTCTAAAATCTAATTGTACACTCCCTGTATGCATATTTGCAACATCACACCTATTTGTTTAATCAATTAAATTATGGCAATAAAATTCATGTTGCTCTAAATTATATAAGTGCTACAATAATTTTAAGCTATGAATTAAATATAATACATAGTTCAAATATAAGTTCCTATTTCAGTTAAAGAATAAAATAATTCCCATTTATCAATAACTGCATTGGTGTATAAAAAAAGAGGTTAAAGTAAAAGTACATTTTAAAACATGGATACAAAAATGTCATCAAGTTTGAAAATCTCCAAAGATATTCATGTAAAATATGGAAGATGAACATCATGGAGAGGTTACACATATTGAGCCAGCAATAATTAATATGGTGTATAAAAAAAAAGGTTAGAATAAGAGTACATTTCAAAACGTGGATACAAAAATGCCAAAAAGTTTCAAAATCTCTAAAGATATTCATGCAAAATATGGAAGACATACATCCATAGGGAAATTACATATATAGAACCCTCAACGAGTGACACTGAAATAACTGCAATTCTGTTTTGTAGATGTTGAAGGGGAAGAAGAAAGAAAATGAATTTTTGGTATGCGTGGGTGGATACCATACCAAAAAAGGAGTTTGAAGTAAAAGGGTATTGATAATGCAGACTAAATTCATTATGGGGGGAAAAGACACACTTTGTGTTAGCAAAGGCTATGCCAAGGCAATTTTATCTTTGCCAACCTGTCCAAGAATGCTCGAAAGAAATGTTCCAATTTAAGGGTACAGTTTGTTACACCACCAACTCATACAAATATGAGAAATGTGAACGCACTTTAAAAGTGCATAAAGTTTGTAGTTGTGTGTGGCATTATTCGTTGTTCGAGGAAAAAAGAAAATGGTAGATTTTGATTAATAAAGTAAAACGATAAGTTTTAAGGAGAAAGGAAGACTAAGTGTTCTTTCAAATCTCAACACAGTTAATGTGCAAAAATTCAACTGTTGTACGATATTCCGCTGGGATAAGATGTAGAATAATAGAATAATTCTAGGCATCAAATTGTGATAATTAAAACCACAGTATTAGAAATGTCAAAATACAATTGGAGTTCTTTTCACTGCCATAACTACTGTTAATACTGTCATTTGTTTAAAATTATCATGAGCAAAATCCTTATTAAGTTCTAAGAATCTTCATATACCTGTGAAATTTTGATTGAAATCAGATAAATAAGTATTTACTCTAAAGTTTATTAATACACACTCGTGCACATCCATTTATTCAAACAAATTGAATAGTTATAAAACTAAGGCATAGAATCCAAATTATTAAATTATAGCAATAACATTCATGATGCTCTAAATAATATAAGTACTATAATCTTAGACCAAAGAATAAAGCAGACTGATCATAAACCTCCAAATCCATAACGGTTAAAACACGCAAGAAATTGTGGGGCACAATCATTAAAAACATAAATGCATTTTGTATAGACAATGGCTGCTTGCTCCGCATTTGGATGTGCAAATCACCCGTCAAAAATAGTACCTACTGCTCCAAAAATTTAATTTCATAGGTAAGTTCTTTTCTAACACTTTCTAATTATAGTTTGCATTGATTTTAGTTACTAAAACTATTTATTTGTGTTTGAATGTCTTCAAAATGAAAGTATGTAGTTTCGTTTGGGTACCTGGTTCCCAAATTAAATAGTTATATCACTAAGGCATAATATCCAAATTATTAAATTACAGCAATAACATTAATGATACTCTAAATAATATAAGTACTACAATCATAGACCAAAGAACAAAGCAGACTGATCATAAACCTCCAAATCCATGACGGCTAACACGCGCATGAAATTGTGGGGCACAACCATTAAAAACATAAACGCATTTTGTATAAACAATGGCTGCTTGCTCCGCATTTGGATGTGCAAATCGCCCGTCAAAAATAGTACCTACTGCTCCAAAAATTTCATTTCATAGATAAGCTCTTTTCTAACACTGTCTAATTATAGTTTGCATTGATTTTAGTTTCTAAAACTATTTATTTGTGTTTGAATGACTTCCAAATGACAGTATGCAGTTTCGTTTGTGTACCTGTTTCCCAAATTAAATAGTTATAACACTAAGGCATAATATCCAAATTAGTAAATTATAGCAATAACATTCATGATGCTCTAAATAATATAAGTACTTTCATCATAGACCAAAGAATAAAGCAGACTGATCATAAATCTCCAAATCCATGATGGCTAAAACACGCAAAAAATTGTGGGGCACATTCATTTAAAACATAAATGCATTTTGTATAGACAATGGCTGCTTGCTCGGAGGTTTCTAATACTATCTATCATAAACCTCCAAATCCATGACGGCTAAAACGCGCAAGAATTTGTGGGGCACAACCATTAAAAAAGAAACGCATTTTGTATAGACAATGGCTGCTTGCTCCGCATTTGGATGTACAAATCTCCCGTCAAAAATAGTACCTACTGCTCCAACAATTTCATTTCATATTTCAAATCTTTCCTAACACTGTCTAATTATAGTTTGCATTGATTTTACTTTCTAAAACTATTTATTTTTGTTTGAATAACTTCAAAATGAAAGTATGCAGTTTCGTTTGTGTACCTGTTTCCCAAATTAAATAGTTATAACACTAAGGCATAATATCCAAATTATTAAATTACAGCAATAACATTCATGATACTCTAAATAATATAAGTACTACAATCATAGACCAAAGAATAAAGCAGACTGATCACAAACCTCCAAATCCATAACGGTTAAAACACGCAAGAAATTGTGGGGCACAATCATTCAAAACATAAATGCATTTTGTATAGACAATGGCTGCTTGCTCCGCATTTGGATGTACAAATCTCCCGTCAAAAATAGTACCTACTGCTCCAACAATTTCATTTCATAGGTAAGTTCTTTTCTAACATTGTCTAATTATAGTTTGCATTGATTTTAGTTTCTAAAACTATTTATTTGTGTTTGAATGTCTTCAAAATGAAAGTATGTAGTTTCGTTTGGGTACCTGTTTCCCAAATTAAATAGTTATAACACTAAAGCATAATATCCAAATTAGTAAATTATAGCAATAACATTCAGGATGCTCTAAATAATATAAGTACTACAATCATAGACCAAAGAATAAAGCAGACTGATCATAAACCTCCAAATCCATAACGGTTAAAACACACAAGAAATTGTGGGGCACAATCATTAAAAACATAAATGCATTTTGTATAGACAATGGCTGCTTGCTCCGCATTTGGATGTACAAATCTCCCGTCAAAAATAGTACCTACTGCTCCAACAATTTCATTTCATAGGTAAGTTCTTTTCTAACACTGTCTAATTATAGTTGCATTGTTTTTAGTTTCTAATACTATTTATTTTTGTTTGAATGTCTTCAAAATGAAAGTATGTAGTTTCGTTTGGGTACCTGTTTCCCAAATTAAATAGTTATAACACTAAAGCATAATATCCAAATTAGTAAATTATAGCAATAACATTCAGGATGCTCTAAATAATATAAGTACTACAATCATAGACCAAAGAATAAAGCAGACTGATCATAAACCTCCAAATCCATAACGGTTAAAACACACAAGAAATTGTGGGGCACAATCATTAAAAACATAAATGCATTTTGTATAGATAATGGCTGCTTGCTCCGCATTTGGATGTGCAAGTCGCCCGTCAAAAATAGTACGTACTGCTCCAAAAATTTCATTTCATAGTTAAGTTCTTTCCTAACAGTCTTATTATAGTTTGCATTGATTTTAGTTTCTAAAACTATTTATTTTTGTTTGAATAACTTAAAAATGAAAGTATGTAGTTTCGTTTGTGTACCTGTTTCCCAAATTAAATAGTTATGACACTAAGGCATAATATCCAAATTATTAAATTACAGCAACAACATTAATGATACTCTAAATAATATAAGTACTATAATCTTAGACCAAAGAATAAAGCAGACTGATCATAAACCTCCAAATCCATAACGGTTAAAACACGCAAGAAATTGTGGGGCACAATCATTAAAAACATAAATGCATTTTGTATAGACAATGGCTGCTTGCTCCGCATTTAGATGTACAAATCTCCCGTCAAAAATAGTACCTACTGCTCCAACAATTTCATTTCATAGGTAAGTTGTTTTCTAACATTGTCTAATTATAGTTTGCATTGATTTTAGTTTCTAAAACTATTTATTTGTGTTTGAATGTCTTCAAAATGAAAGTATGTAGTTTCGTTTGTGTACCTGTTTCCCAAATTAAATAGTTATAACACTAACGCATAATATCCAAATTATTAAATTATAGCAATAACATTCATGATGCTTTAAATAATATAAGTACTGCAATCATAGACCAAAGAATAAAGCAGACTGATCATAAATCTCCAAATCCATAACGGTTAAAACACACAAGAAATTGTGGGGCACAATCATTAAAAACATAAATGCATTTTGTATAGATAATGGCTGCTTGCTCCTCATTTGGATGTGCAAGTTGCCCGTCAAAAATAGTACGTACTGCTCCAAAAATTTCATTTCATAGTTAAGTTCTTTCCTAACAGTCTTATTATAGTTTGCATTGATTTTAGTTTCTAAAACTATTTATTTTTGTTTGAATAACTTAAAAATGAAAGTATATAGTTTCGTTTGTGTACCTGTTTCCCAAATTAAATAGTTATGACACTAAGGCATAATATCCAAATTATTAAATTACAGCAATAACATTAATGATACTCTAAATAATATAAGTACTAAAATCTTAGACCAAAGAATAAAGCAGACTGATCATAAACCTCCAAATAAATGACAGCTAAAATGCACAAGAAATTGTGGGGCACAATCATTAAAAACATAAATGCATTTTGTATAGACAATGGCTGATTTATTTGTGTTTGAATGTCTTCAAAATGAAAGTATGTAGTTTCGTTTGTGTACCTGTTTCCCAAATTAAATAGTTATAACACTAACGCATAATATCCAAATTAGTAAATTATAGCAATAACATTCATGATGCTCTAAATAATATAAGTACTTTCATCATAGACCAAAGAATAAAGCAGACTGATCATAAATCTCCAAATCCATGATGGCTAAAAAACGCAAAAAATTGTGGGGCACATTCATTTAAAACATAAATGCATTTTGTATAGACAATGGCTGCTTGCTCGGAGGTTTCTAATACTATCTATCATAAACCTCCAAATCCATGACGGCTAAAACGCGCAAGAATTTGTGGGGCACAACCATTAAAAAAGAAACGCATTTTGTATAGACAATGCCTGCTTGCTCCGCATTTGGATGTACAAATCTCCCTTCAAAAATAGTACCTACTGCTCCAACAATTTCATTTCATATTTCAAATCTTTCCTAACACTGTCTAATTATAGTTTGCATTGATTTTAGTTTCTAAAACTATTTATTTTTGTTTGAATAACTTCAAAATGAAAGTATGTAGTTTCGTTTGTGTACCTGTTTCCCAAATTAAATAGTTATAACACTAAGGCATAATATTCAAATTATTAAATTACAGCAATAACATTCATGATACTCTAAATAATATAATTACTACAATCATAGACCAAAGAACAAAGCAGACTGATCATAAACCTCCAAATCCATAACGGTTAAAACACGTAAGAAATTGTGGGGCACAATCATTAAAAACATAAATGCATTTTGTATAGACAATGGCTGCTTGCTCCGCATTTGGATATACAAATCTCCCGTCAAAAATAGTACCTACTGCTCCAACAATTTCATTTCATAGGTAAGTTCTTTTCTAACATTGTCTAATTATAGTTTGCATTGATTTTAGTTTCTAAAACTATTTATTTTTGTTTGAATAACTTCTAAATGAAAGTATGTAGTTTCGTTTGTGTACCTGTTTCCCAAATTAAATAGTTATAACACTAAAGCATAATATCCAAATTATTAAATTACAGCAATAACATTCATGATACTCTAAATAATATAAGTACTACAATCATAGACCAAAGAACAAAGCAGACTGATCATAAACCTCCAAATCCATGATGGCTAAAACACGCAAAAAATTGTGGGGCACATTCATTTAAAACATAAATGCATTTTGTATAGACAATGGCTGCTTGCTCGGAGGTTTCTAATACTATCTATCATAAACCTCCAAATCCATGACGGCTAAAACGCGTAAGAATTTGTGGGGCACAACCATTAAAAAAGAAACGCATTTTGTATAGACAATGGCTGCTTGCTCCGCATTTGGATGTACAAATCTCCCTTCAAAAATAGTACCTACTGCTCCAACAATTTCATTTCATATTTCAAATCTTTCCTAACACTGTCTAATTATAGTTTGCATTGATTTTACTTTCTAAAACTATTTATTTTTGTTTGAATAACTTCAAAATGAAAGTATGCAGTTTCGTTTGTGTACCTGTTTCCCAAATTAAATAGTTATAACACTAAGGCATAATATCCAAATTATTAAATTACAGCAATAACATTCATGATACTCTAAATAATATAAGTACTACAATCATAGACCAAAGAATAAATCAGACTGATCATAAACTTCCAAATCCATGACGGCTAAAACGCGCAAGAAATTGTGGGGCACAACCATTAAAAAAGAAACGCATTTTGTATAGACAATGGCTGCTTGCTCTGCATTTGGATGTACAAATCTCCCGTCAAAAATAGTACCTACTGCTCCAACAATTTCATTTCATAGGTAAGTTCTTTTCTAACACTGTCTAATTATAGTTTGCATTGATTTTAGTTTCTAAAACTATTTATTTTTGTTTGAATAACTTCAAAATGAAAGTATGTAGTTTCGTTTGTGTACCTGTTTCCCAAATTAAATAGTTATAACACTAAGGCATAATATCCAAATTATTAAATTACAGCAATAACATTCATGATACTCTAAATAATATAAGTACTACAATCATAGACCAAAGAATAAAGCAGACTGATCACAAACCTCCAAATACATAACGGTTAAAACACGCAAGAAATTGTGGGGCACAATCATTCAAAACATAAATGCATATTGTATAGACAATGGCTGCTTGCTCCGCATTTGGATGTACAAATCTCCCGTCAAAAATAGTACCTACTGCTCCAACAATTTCATTTCATAGGTAAGTTCTTTTCTAACACTGTCTAATTATAGTTGCATTGTTTTTAGTTTCTAATACTATTTATTTTTGTTTGAATGACTTCAAAATGAATGTATGTAGTTTCGTTTGGGTACCTGTTTCCCAAATTAAATAGTTATAACACTAAGGCATAATATTCAAATTATTAAATTACAGCAATAACATTCATGATACTCTAAATAATATAAGTACTACAATCATAGACCAAAGAACAAAGCAGACTGATCATAAACCTCCAAATCCATAACGGTTAAAACACGCAAGAAATTGTGAGGCACAATCATTAAAAACATAAATGCATTTTGTATAGACAATGGCTGCTTGCTCCGCATTTGGATGTACAAATCGTCCGTCAAAAATAGTACCTACTGCTCCAACAATTTCATTTCATAGGTAAGTTCTTTTCTAACATTGTCTAATTATAGTTTGCATTGATTTTAGTTTCTAAAACTATTTATTTGTGTTTGAATGTCTTCAAAATGAAAGTATGTAGTTTCGTTTGGGTACCTGTTTCCCAAATTAAATAGTTATAACACTAAAGCATAATATCCAAATTAGTAAATTATAGCAATAACATTCAGGATGCTCTAAATAATATAAGTACTACAATCATAGACCAAAGAATAAAGCAGACTGATCATAAACCTCCAAATCCATAACGGTTAAAACACACAAGAAATTGTGGGGCACAATCATTAAAAACATAAATGCATTTTGTATAGATAATGGCTGCTTGCTCCGCATTTGGATGTGCAAGTCGCCCGTCAAAAATAGTACGTACTGCTCCAAAAATTTCATTTCATAGTTAAGTTCTTTCCTAACAGTCTTATTATAGTTTGCATTGATTTTAGTTTCTAAAACTATTTATTTTTGTTTGAATAACTAAAAAATGAAAGTATGTAGTTTCGTTTGTGTACCTGTTTCCCAAATTAAATAGTTTTGACACTAAGGCATAGTATCCAAATTATTAAATTACAGCAATAACATTAATGATACTCTAAATAATATAAGTACTATAATCTTAGACCAAAGAATAAAGCAGACTGATCATAAACCTCCAAATCCATAACGGTTAAAACACGCAAGAAATTGTGGGGCACAATCATTAAAAACATAAATGCATTTTGTATAGACAATGGCTGCTTGCTCCGCATTTGGATGTACAAATCTCCCGTCAAAAATAGTACCTACTGCTCCAACAATTTCATTTCATAGGTAAGCTCTTTTCTAACACTGTCTAATTATAGTTTGCATTGATTTTAGTTTCTAAAACTATTTATTTGTGTTTGAATGTCTTCAAAATGAAAGTATGTAGTTTCGTTTGGGTACCTGTTTACCAAATTAAATAGTTATAACACTAAGGCATAATATCCAAATTATTAAATTACAGCAATAACATTAATGATACTCTAAATAATATAAGTACTACAATCATAGACCAAAGAATAAAGCAGACTGATCATAAACCTCCAAATAAATGACAGCTAAAACGCACAAGAAATTGTGGGGCACAACCATTAAAAACATAAACGCATTTTGTATAGACAATGACTTCTTGCTCCGCATTTCGATGTGCAAATCGCCCGTCAAAAATAGTACCTACTGCTTCAAAATTTCATTTCATAGGTAAGTTCTTTTCTAACACTGTCTTATTATAGTTGCATTGTTTTTAGTTTCTAATACTATTTATTTTTGTTTGAATGACTTCAAAATGAATGTATGTAGTTTCGTTTGTGTACCTTTTTCCCAAATTAAATAATTATTATATAAAGGCATAATATCCAAATTATTAAATTACAGCAATAACATTCATGATACTCTAAATAATATAAGTACTACAATCATAGACCAAAGAACAAAGCAGACTGATCATAAACCTCCAAATCCATGATGGCTAAAACACGCAAAAAATTGTGGGGCACATTCATTTAAAACATAAATGCATTTTGTATAGACAATGGCTGCTTGCTCGGAGGTTTCTAATACTATCTATCATAAACCTCCAAATCCATGACGGCTAAAACGCACAAGAATTTGTGGGGCACAACCATTAAAAAAGAAACGCATTTTGTATAGACAATGGCTGCTTGCTCCGCATTTGGATGTACAAATCTCCCGTCAAAAATAGTACCTACTGCTCCAACAATTTCATTTCATATTTCAAATCTTTCCTAACACTGTCTAATTATAGTTTGCATTGATTTTACTTTCTAAAACTATTTATTTTTGTTTGAATAACTTCAAAATGAAAGTATGCAGTTTCGTTTGTGTACCTGTTTCCCAAATTAAATAGTTATAACACTAAGGCATAATATCCAAATTATTAAATTACAGCAATAACATTCATGATACTCTAAATAATATAAGTACTACAATCATAGACCAAAGAATAAATCAGACTGATCATAAACTTTCAAATCCATGACGGCTAAAACGCGCAAGAAATTGTGGGGCACAACCATTAAAAAAGAAACGCATTTTGTATAGACAATGGCTGCTTGCTCTGCATTTGGATGTACAAATCTCCCGTCAAAAATAGTACCTACTGCTCCAACAATTTCATTTCATAGGTAAGTTCTTTTCTAACACTGTCTAATTATAGTTTGCATTGCTTTTAGTTTCTAAAACTTTTTATTTGTGTTTTAATGACTTCCAAATGAAAGTATGCAGTTTCGTTTGTGTACCTGTTTCCCAAATTAAATATTTATAACACTAAGTTATAATATCCAAATTATTAAATTATAACAATAACATTCATGATGCTCTAAATAATATAAGTACTACAATCATAGACCAAAGAATAAAGCAGACTGATCATAAACCTCCAAATCCATAACGGCTAAAACACGCACAAAATTGTGGGGCACAATCATTAAAAACATAAATGCATTTTGTATAGATAATGGCTGCTTGCTCCGCATTTGGATGTGCAAATCGCCCGTCAAAAATAGTACGCACTGCTCCAAAAATTTAATTTCATAGGTAAGCTCTTTTCTAACACTGTCTAATTATAGTTTGCATTGATTTTAGTTTCTAAAACTATTTATTTTTGTTTGAATAACTTCAAAATGAAAGTATGTAGTTCGTTTGTGTACCTGTTTCCCAAATTAAATAGTTATAACACTAAGGCAGAATATCCAAATTATTAAATTACAGCAATAACATTCATGATACTCTAAATAATATAAGTACTACAATCATAGACCAAAGAATAAAGCAGACTGATCATAAACCTCCAAATAAATGACAGCTAAAACGCACAAGAAATTGTGGGGCACAACCATTTAAAACATAAACGCATTTTGTATAGACAATGGCTGCTTGCTCCGCATTTGGATGTACAAATCTCCCGTCAAAAATAGTACCTACTGCACCAACAATTTCATTTCATAGGTAAGTTCTTTTCTAACACTGTCTAATTATAGTTTGCATTGATTTTAGTTTCTAAAACTATTTATTTGTGTTTAAATGACTTCCAAATGAAAGTATGCAGTTTCGTTTGTGTACCTGTTTCCCAAATTAAATAGTTATAACACTAAGGCATAATATCCAAATTAGTAAATTATAGCAATAACATTCATGATGCTCTAAATAAAATAATTACTTTAATCATAGACCAAAGAATAAAGCAGACTGATCATAAATCTCCAAATCCATAATGGCTAAAACACGCAAAAAATTGTGGGGCACATTCATTTAAAACATAAATGCATTTTGTATAGACAATGGCTGCTTGCCCCGCATTTGGATGTGCAAATCGCCTTCAAAAATAGTACGTACTGCTCAAAAATTTCATTTCATAGTTAAGTTCTTTCCTAACACTGTCTAATTATAATTTGCATTGATTTTAGTTTCTAAAACTATTTATTTGTGTTTGAATGACTTCCAAATGAAAGTATGCAGTTTCGTTTGTGTACCTGTTTCCCAAATTAAATATTTATAACACTAAGTTATAATATCCAAATTATTAAATTATAGCAATAACATTCATGATGCTCTAAATAATATAAGTACTACAATCATAGACCAAAGAATAAAGCAGACTGATCATAAACCTCCAAATCCATAACTGCTAAAACACGCAAGAAATTGTGGGGCACAATCATTAAAAACATAAATGCATTTTGTATAGACAATGGCTGCTTGCTCCACATTTGGATGTGCAAATCGCCCGTCAAAAATATAAAAAATATCAAATATACCCAAATCTGATCATCCTCTCATAATATTTAATGAATGTATGGGTAAGATTAGGTGCAATCCCCCAGCACAGTCATACTTTTTAAATGACGACGAACACTGTCCCAAAATAGATCATTTTAAGGAAGATCTGATGGGATATTTTAAAGAAGATATGGTGGAGAATACCACATACTAACAATGTATTATTGTTGACCGTTACACCTTTGAAACCAGGACTAAACCACTTGAAGATTTTGTTCAAGAGTTTGGTAGCCAACTAATGCCTTTGAAAAGACATGATTTTGTGGCAAAACCATTTTTTTTTTTGTGTGTGTGAAAAGAAATCATTATTGGAAGAAAATAAAGCTGTGCATACATGTGACATGACTTTGCCAAAAACTATTCGTTCTGCAAGGTAATCACAAGGGTTCCATTGGAATAACTCAATAGCTACAGTACATCCATTTGTTGTTTACAACAAAGATCAAGAAACAGGAAATCAAATAATTGTTCATAAGAGTATTGCATTATTTCATGAGAGGTTCACAATTTATTCTTTATCATAGTTCTTTCATATGTCTTTGTGATTTTCAATGTAGGCTGCTTTCCTCTTTGCCAGAATCCCCCTGCATCCTATATTACTAGAATCAATCATATCTTGTCAATACACTATGCGATGAAAGGATACTTATAGATCCCTTTTACAAAAATTTAAATTTTTGAGCCTAAGTTTAACTCCAAAATATAACTCAAAGACTTCATCAATTTACAAATAAAGGTACCACGGACAATATTTAGACCTGGTTACTGCACATGAAAACAACCTATCTGCAGCCAGAATAACTTTTGGAATAAAGACAAGATTGGATGATTAATAATTATCTTTTTATGCATCTTCTTCTCATACTTTGCTTTTAAGACATAACTAATTTGGTTTCTTTTTGGATTAGCAGATGTAACATGTTGTACTATAATGTATGTAAGTAGTTTATTCTTTTTACACCTGATTAGGATGACCTTCATAGCATAATGCCCTAGAATGTACTACCAGCTCAAACTTTCCTTTCTTTTCAATAAGTGTTATAGAAATGTAGAGAGTTTCAACTTCTACAAAATAACATTATACTATTCTTGTGATTCTCCCCTGTTCACAAAATATAGGCCTGAAATTGTGTTCCTGATAACTTGAGTTAAATTGGTTCAGATCTCAAGTTATGAGCATACCCTCTTTACCCTGATATAACACCTTTAATGAAAAATAGAGAAAACACCACAGAATGATACTATAATCTAGGTTGATCAAAATACCTATAGAAAAAAAAGTTGAAATTGATTAAGTATTTCCAAAATTATGTGTGTGTGCCTTGATTTTACCCCTTTAATAGCAAAACATCGAAATGAAATTGTGGTCCTGACATCTGGATTTTCCAAGATTCATATAGAGAAGAATATTGTTCAGTAGATCTCAAGTTATTAACACACAGATACTCCCTGATTTCACCTTTTTTAATCCTAAAATATTGAATGAAATATCTTTACCTTTCCTAATTCTGTGAAACACAGTTTTTCTTTTTATATGTAAAGATATATCTTAAATAAAAATAAATATGGAAATAAAAATACTAAACATATAGGCATATTTTACCCCTCTAAAACCATTCACACCAGTCAAAGGCAACCCAAGACAAACAACTCCATCAATAAGTTCTTTAGGTGCAGTCTGAAAAATAAATATTTTAAATTAAGAAAAGAACTTTAAAAATATTATTCTTTTTTAAATAGAAATTGATTGAGTGCTTCTTCACAAAAGTGGCAAAAAGTAATTTTGTTTGAATAATTAAAAAAATTACGAAAACAGAATTAGCAAAATTGGTTGCTATCATCAAGATTTTCAAGAAAAAATTTAATAAAAAAAAATCAAGAATTTTTTTTTTAATGTTATGAAATAATCAATTTTAAACCTGGTTGCAGGATTAAGAAGAGGGCAAAGGGTTGGTCCAATTTAAAGGGCCATAGACTACAAATTTTAAGATGACAATACTTCCTAGCTGATTTTATTGGATCTTGATTGCATAGTTATGAGACTATTGGTCACAATCGCTTTTTTTTTCGATTCATCTTTGAAATTAGAGACAGCTGAGCTTCTAAGCAGAAAACCAAACCCATTATCTCTAGCATACCAGGCAAGCATTCTACCCGAGTTCAATCTTTCCAGCTAAATAATAAACATGAAAATGGACACACAAATTTTTGTCTTCTTATTTTTGGTAATATATAACAGAAGAGTAAAGAAATTATAAGGGTACAAACAATGCAGACATGAAACGAAAATATTGTGTAGTAAATGCATAGCTTGTAGATAAACACCAATATGCCGAAACCTCCCTTAAAACCCAGCACATTAATATTTCAATTCAGGAGATGCCATATATAACCCCCCCTCCCCCTTAACCCCTTAATATACTAAAGCACTTTGAAATTCTTCTGATACACTTGCACAAACCATAAACCAAACATATTCTTCTGGGCAATAATTTTCTTCTAATAATAATAATTCTAAATAACGAGGCATACAACCCTCTCTCCGACTAATTGAAGGAAGTCATGTACTCTAATAATTTTTCCTTCACCAAAATAGCATTTTCAATTTTTACAATTTAAAAACAATTTCTAATCTCATGTCAAAAGTGATCTCCCTCTTGTTTTGAAAGTTTTAAGAGTACAAAATACTCATTAAGATAGGAATAAAACTAATGACTTATATAAAAAACGAACATCCACAGACACTCTTCTTAATATGTATAAATGGCTATGTTTTTCGATTCAACATATTTAGAGTGTCAACACCACGTAAACACTACATCCCATTAGGTAAAAGATCTGTGTTGACGATATTTTAAACGGTAAAATGTCTAAAATTATCAAACATCATAAAACTTTTTCATACCTATTTTAGCAAAAAAAGCTTTTTTTTTTTTTTTTTTTGGGGGGTTTTCATACCCTTACTTTCCATGGATAAACAAAAGGAAGAGTAGACACATTTTGCAATGGAGACATGTAAAGCTAGCTACCCTACTCTCAGATAAGGCCAGCACCTTAGCAAAAAAATCTGGAATTCTCGCAAAAGCGAAGGTTAAAATAAAGCAGCAAGAAAAAGAAATTTTCCTGAAAAATTGCTCAAGTCAAAACACTTTAAAAACAGTTACATATTTAAACAATTATACTATATTGACAATAACAGACAATTTTAACTAAACACATTTTTCTAATTTTTTAAGGGGATATAGGACACTAAATTTTCACATTTTTTTTTTTTTTCCTTAATCTGAGTTGAATAAAAATCATAAATAAAATCCTACCTAAATTACCACTTTTAATATTGAGTAATTAGCACCATAAAAGATGCTTCTCAACCATACTATTCCAATTTCCTTGGTAGTGATATTTCCCCATCTTTTGAAGTTTGAATCGATATAACTAAAACTGATATTATAAATGCATTAAAGTTTTTGTAGATATTCTTTAAATATATTTCTTTGTCTTTTTAAATTATCAATATGTTAATTTTAAAACATTTTACAATTTAAAAAAGTTGATGAAATATTATATGAAGTTTTGGAGTCAGAATTTTTTTTTAAATCTAATGATGTTAGAGACAAATTAAAGAGACAATTTATTCTATGATTCTTTATGAATAATTGAGTACAAAAAAAATTGTAAATTGAACAATAAGTTTTAGGCTTGTATCCAAAATTAAATAGTCAAAATTTTACACAAATTTCAATTTTCAAAAAAATTAAAAAGTGTTATTTTAATATAAAACAGTTAAATATAAACAGTTCAACTAATTTAACTAAAATATACCTACCCATAAAAATTCATGACTATTACTTTAAAATTGGAGATTTAATTTTTGTGTTTTATACCCCCTTCACCTCCCCTTAAGATACTTCCAAAATACTTAAAAATTGCTTCAACATATAAATTTAAACTAACAAAATGAAGAGTGTGTGTGTCTGTCCCTCTATAGAAAGTAACTTCTAATATGTGTACAGCTCTTCTTTTACAACATAAGAAGTATTGGGTTCCTAATTGGATTTTTGACAAACAGAATGTTGAAATTTTAATTATTTTTTAACAAAGAGACTTCTAATTGGCGTAGAGCTATGAAATTCTAAGCAAAAGTAGTTCAGACCTTCTAATATTACTTTTCTCAAACACAATGTTAAAATATTCTCAGAGGAGTGACGGGTTTGTATTATTGGGGAACATTTTTGTGTTCCTCGACAGGGGTTGGAGTTCTGATTATAATGGTTAACGTAGCAATTAATCTTTTAGCGAGTGAAACAAACTTATGCTTGTACAGCAATGAACCTTTCAGAGAGCGAAGCGAGCATGTGTTTGCGTAGCATTGAACCTTTCAGTAAGCAAAGTACCAAAAGCTGGGACATATACACCAATAACGGGTCTTTGCAATGCAGGCCACTCAGCTAGTTATTTATAAAATTTAGATACAATATTAAAATTTTAGACATTCTGTATCAATTAATCTTAATGGCAAAATCAATCATCATACCCGCACAACGCACTTAACATCTATAACATCAATGGAAGCCTAGGCATAAAAGCACCCATTACATCAAAAAAAATTCGGAGGTGGTAGTTATCACATCAGTGCAAACCTCTGCAATAATAGCTGTTAAAATAGCGTAACCTTCAGCGAAAATGACTATTTTTCCAAAGTAAATGTCGGCGATATCATCTTCCAAACCGACACAAATCAGTACCATGATACAGGTGTAAATCTCGGCAATAAATCCTACTATATAAGTGCTACACTCGGATGGCACTCATTAATAGCATAAATTTTAGCCATAGTGGCTATAATATCAGTGTAACACTGTGAGAATGACCAATGTGATAACAATGTAAATCTCAGCAATAGTGCCCTTTATATCAGTGTAACAATATGTGAAAAAATTACCCCCACACCAACTTAAATATCAGCGATTAGATTATAGAAAGCAACAGCATAAGTAATCATTACAGTAGAAGGTTTGGTAACGTCTGAAGATTCCATTGTTAACAGATTTGTAAGCCAGCTAATCAAACTCCAAAGTTTAATTAAAAGCAGATCATAATAGGAAAATAAAAATTTGGAAGAATCTTGATATGCCATGTCAGATTGTCATGATGTAATCTGACATTTCCTACGATTTGGCATGAGGGGTTGAATCACAGCAACTATTACACATCCCCCCCAAGTAAAGCTGAGGGAGTCAACCAATAAAGGATGGAGACAGATCAGAGAGGTCAGGATCGAGGTAAAAGGGTTTTTTTCCGAGCTAGCAGGGAGAAGACGGTGGTTTTTTGGAGACGAGGAGAGTTTTGAAGAGCGAGAGATGACACGCGGCCGATGGCTTGCCCCTGAAGTATTGTGAGTTAATTAACTTTCTTCCTCTATCCTCAGCCAGTTTAAAAATTGATTAATTTTAATAATGCCTGAATTTAATTGCATATTTTAGTATCTATTGAATTTTTACCTATTTGGTGAATTTTTACTTTTATTTCATTTTATTTTAATTCTTGGATTGCATGACAGTAAAGTTAATGTTACTGTCATTTAAGGAATTTATCTGTTTATTGATAGTGTGTGTTGAATAAACAAGTAAATAGATTTGCCGGACTGGTTATTTTGCTTGGAAATTTTAAAATGTTATGTAATTTAACTTTGGTTTATCTGGTGTTGTTAATTTAGTTTACTTATTTCTTACGGCTTACGCTTTGTACAAAATTACACTAAAGATCACGTCATACATTTTTGGAGTGGCTCACAGTTATCTCTCACCCCTCACTCCCAAAACCTACTCTATGTTTTTGTAAAAATATACAAGTAAAATTATTTTAATCTTCATTTTTATTGCAATTATAAAGCATTTTTTTTTCATCAACATTTTACAGTCGCATTTGCTGTCGAGCATCATGAAATGAACTGATGTAAAATTAATTAATTTTCTTGTATAATATTTATAAATTTTTAAAGGTTATTTATTTTTTTCATTTATAACTTCATTCAAACACACATGCTTTGTATTTTGGATTACTTATTGTCCAGATAATTACAATGTATTTTTCCGAGAAGTTACGAGACAAGAGTTGAATATTTGTCTTCTTGACTTTCATTTGTCAGGCTTTGAAAGCTTGTTTTTTAGTTGCAAAATAGTATTTAAACTGATTGCATTTTAAATAACATTTGTTTCTTGTTTTTACCGCTTCAAGTTTTGTAAGAGTGAACAAACTCAAACATACAGTATGGCCAATGTTTCATGGCCAAGCCTCATACCTCCAAGTAACCAGGAAATAAATGCATCAAAACAGAATCATTGTAGAACAAAAATTCAGTATATTGCAGAAATTAGAAGCAATATATTTTTTCATTGATGTTGCAAATCAATTTGCAGGTCATTGGTCAAGAATTAGCTACATCCTGCACATTTTGGCAATTAATTTTATAAGTTGAAGTTCAACACTTGGGTTATTTTAATTTGTACAAGAGAGGGTTGCTGAAAAAAATTCATCCATAAATAGTGTGGTTAATATAAAGTAAGAGTGTTAAACTATTCTGTGCAATGAAGAAAATTAACAGTTGTATTGAAAATTGAAGGGTCATGGCAAAGAATGATCTGAGGCCAATTTTTTTTAAATCAAGGTTTTCCTGCCAACTGCAAGGTTATAGCAGATAGTTTAACCACATGGAGTCCTCTGGCAAATAAATATGGTGCAAGATATTTTGAGAAACCATTTACTTCAACCCAGAGACAATCAACTTTTCTGGAGAATTGAGAAAAACAGACTCTGGCCGTTCTTAGCCGTAGCCCTTCAATTGGTTTATCATTATTCGTAAGAAAAACTAATCATTTATTTTAATAGTTTCCACTACTTCTCATACCTTAAAGAAAAGCCCCCTTTGGTAATCATTGTTAAAACTGAAAATTAATATGTAAATACAGAATAAGAATTTTGAAGTGTTCGTAGTATCCTTCATACAATGTTGTATTGAGCGAATTTAAATCATATTTAATTAAATTAAAAAACTTAAAAGGTCTTTTTTATTAATTTTTTTTAGAAAATAGTTATTTAAGTATAAGACAATATATTTTTATACATCAGGTCTTACCTCCATGACTTTACTTTCTATGTATTTCATCATAAATTTTGCACACTGAGCACTTGTCCCTTCAACTTTGATGCTCATTAATTCATCAATAAGAGGTGTTGTCAACATAGCACTTAAAATTTTGTTCCATTATAAGAATCTTGTGAATAGATCATCATGTTGATTTTTACTAGTGGCATTTCCTAAGACATTGGGGCATACTAATACTAGAGATTGTTTAGGTAACTGCGTCTAAAAAATATAAATTGCAACAAGGAATGAATTAGAGAAAGGGGCAGGTGTTATTAAGAGTTTAAAATTTATAATACTGACATTAAACAAGTGATAAACAAGAAAGTCTACAACTTTTATAAAGATATGCATTCACTATAAGATAACAGTAAGCTTTAGGCCTTCAGTGGTCCAGCGATTAAAGGCACAAAGCTTATTAGCTGCAGATTGTGGGTATGGTCCTGGCCTTGGTGAATACTGGTGAGTACAATGATGGGGACTGGTGCACATTTAATAGGCCATGGCCTCAATGTCTTCATGTTGGTGTGGTAGGGTTAGAAGAGAGGTATGCATGA
The DNA here is from genome assembly GCA_963978545.1 of Linyphia triangularis. NCBI lineage: Eukaryota > Metazoa > Arthropoda > Arachnida > Araneae > Linyphiidae > Linyphia > Linyphia triangularis. The sequence continues at coordinate 109,816,114 of OZ021721.1, read as the reverse complement.
TTAGGTTTTGACCTCGTAATATCGTACTTCAAACTTACGAAGTGTATTTGACTATGATAAACACTTTGTAGTGGCAGAAATAGACAACCGGAACTGTGCAAATAAACTAAATCTTACAGTATGCTTATTCAGAAAGGGGAGCATCAATTGTCATACTGTCAGCTTACAAGTGAAACACACCAAGTCAAAAACACTAACTTTTAAAAAACAAAGATAAACAAATTTCATGATTTGATTTTTTTTTTTTTTTTCTTCAATTCTTTAAGCTTTTTTAAAGAAATGTTTATTTTCAGTGAGCATCTTACTTCTGTGAGAAGCCTAGCCTGGATAAGCAAATAACTCCAAAACTAACCTAGTGTGTTTCATTTGTAAGCCAAAGATACATTCTATTACCAAACTTTCTTTATAAGTAAACAAGTCATTACATACCAAATATCTTCTCACAAAATTAACACTATTTTGGCAAAGTCAATTCAATTGAACCTCATTAAAATGAACTACAAGGGACCTTTAAAATTAATTTGTCTTATCCATAGTTCGATTGATCTGAAAAACAATAAAATAATTTTAAAAGAAACAAAAAAGGAATTTCATGTGGTTTTACAGAACACAATGTTTGACTTAAGTTCCTAACATGTATTTAGGTGAATATCATAAATTTAAAATTTGTCATAGCAAAAATACAATTTCTTAATATAAAAAGTTCTAAAAGTAAAAATTTAAAAGCTACAAAAGTTTATTAATTGAAATTACAACACATAAGAAACTTTAAAAAAATTATCATAACCTATCAGGATAAATTACATCGTTTTTTAAAATGATAATGAAACATTGTTTCCTGCTCTTTTCTGAAAAATTATTCCAGAGTAGTAGAGCCAATAGAAGGAAAAAAAACTGCATTTCGTGAAACAAGTCTGCATTTTTGCACATTGATAGAATAAGTCATTCTAATCAATATACAAAGTGAAGCAACTCGGATTTCACTTCCGGTCGAGTTTTTATACTAGTTCAAATTTAAGGATAAAATGCTCATTTTTATCAATATAAATAGTTAAATGAGAGATCACAGCCAAAATATTAAATTTTATAGACGTGTAACATGTTAAATTATTAAGCTTAGATGAAATATTAAAAAAAATAGTACAAATTTTCAACCAAAAGTGATATGCTTTCACTTCAAGTCGATATACAGTGGGTAAAAGTCTTCGTACAGAAGCCAAAGTTACAAATAAATGAGCATAATTTCTAATCTTTTGTTTCATATCTTCAGTAACTACTGAAATAAGTTTAATTTGATTCTTTTAAGTTAGTTTATAATAAATGTCTGTTTTTACAAAATGCAGCAAGTATTTAAATTGAAATATTTAGGAGATGTTGCTAAGGTCCATGCAAAAAGTTTCCATACGCAATATGAAAATTAACTCCGACATCTTCCACAACAGACTTACAGTAAATTTTCAAAACAGAAGTGTACGCAAGTGTCATGAAGACATGATAGCAACAACTGTTTAATTTTGGCTTGTAGCTGATTGTCTTAAATTGGAGTTCCTAAACCTATTCGTGAGTTGGTGATTCAGTTATGAAATGTTGGATAATAAATGAAATTTTTTTCGAAATCTCTAATATATTAAAGTTTATAGTACAATATATTATTGAAAGACACCGATGAGCTTAAAACTTTTAAGGATAGAGATCAATCCGAAAAATCTTCAAAGCTAAAACGTTTGTATAAAAGAAATATCGTATAATAAGGTTCAAGAGAGTCCGCGAATAAGTGCACCTTAATTCGCAAATGGGTTAAAAATTGATAAAAATATTGAAGTGACATCTCAAACGGTGAGAAATGTTATTAAAAAGTGGGTCTGAATGGACTTGCAGCCCGCGAGAAGCCTCATATAAGTACATGTAACAGAAAAAAGCGCATCAATTTTGCAAAATCTTTTTTAGTGACGAATTAAAATGAAATATCCAAGGGTCAGATAATAGAGTTATGGTCAAGAGAAAATGAAATGAACAAATATTAACTTATAATTTATGTGGAACTGTCTAACATGGTGAAAGAGGCGTTATGGTTTGGGGGTGTACGAGAGCAGCTGCTATCGGTAATTTAAGTTAAGTAGAGGGAAATAAGCATAGATACGTGTATCTTGAAATTCCAACGTAAAATGTCTTAACCAGTGCACATAAATTGTCAATTGGGATTTGTCTTCCATGTTTTTATCAAATCTTAAGCCATGTGCAACTTGAGGTGCACTTATTCGAGGATTATATTGAACCTTACAATAGGATATTTCTTTTATGCAAGCGTTTTAGCTTTGAAGATTTTCCGGATCAAACTCTATCCTCAAAAGTTTAAAGCTCAAAGTGTCTTTCAATAATATATTGTACTATAGACTTCAATATATTAAAGATTTCGAAAAAAAATTTCATAGATAATCCAACATTTCATAACTGAATCACAAATTCACGAATAGGTTCAGGAACTCCATTTTAAGACAATCAGCAACAAGCTAAAATTAAACAATTGCTGCTTTCCTGTCTTCATGACACTTGCGTACACTTCAGTTTTGAAAATTTACTGCAAGTCTGTTGTGGAAGACGTCAGAATTAATTTTCATATTGCGTACGGAAACGTTTTTTTCATGGCACTTAGCAACATCTAAATATTTCCATTTAAATACTTGCTGCGTATTGTAAAAACAGATATTTATTATTAACTTATTTTAAAGAAGCAAATTAAACATATTTTAATAGTTACTGAAGATATGAAGCAAAAGATTAGAAATTATGCTAATTTATTTGCAACTTCGGCTTGCGTACGGAGACTTTTTTTACCCACTGTATAACAACTAAAAATGCATCCAACAGCTTAAACTACATGTATGAAACATATGCTATCAATAAAAAGGGAATTATGGTGATGTTTTATGATGAACAAAACTTAAAATGCGATTTCCAGTCGAGGTTTTAAATTTAAGTTAAGACTTAAAAATGCACTTCCTTACATTGTACCAATACTTTATGTTGTTACATCTAATTATAAGGATGGATATGCTGAATATAAAATGGAAAATTTCAACCGGAAATGACTGAAATTCCTACTTATTTTCTAATTGATCGCACCGTTGCAATAACTTCATGAATAGAAAGTGTGCAGGCTTAGTTTGAAGCGAATTGATTGTTTCAATCTCTGATTTTGCATAGTTGAGATGAACAAAATTAAATAATTTTTTTCTCTTTCCGCATTTGTTCAAAAGGTATAAATTGGTCTTTCTAAAGAACTTGCTTGATTACCCATCTTATATTTGTTTCAAATTTCAAAACCTGTTTCTACCTATATCAGTTGCTGAGTTGAGCTATTTGTTCGTGAGGGGGAAATGAAAAATATTTCTCATGAAAGACATCATAGTAAATTCTTTTGCATACAAAAAAACAAATTAGCATTTTTATTTGTTAATGGGTTGTGCAAATTTGAATTTGTTTTTAAAAGTGTCTTGTAACTTGTCTCACAATCACATCAGAAGTATGTGACGTCATGCGATGTATGGATCTTATTCATGCAAATTTCTTTTCAGATGGCGCCACGCTGTCAAAAGTATAGATAGCTTCCGCCAGAAGTAGCTTTAGCGTGGTACTTTCAGGTTAGTTTTAAATTTAATGCTTTAAACAGGTTACAGATTAAAGTATAAATTTCTTAAAAAATAATATGAGGTAAAAAATTAATTCTCTAAACATCTGGCTTTTATTTAGTACATTTATAAGTTTTTTTGGTAATGTTAAAGTATGCAATATATATTTTAAATAATATTCGTCGTACACTGAAAAGCAACCCTAGTATCAGCTTAGGGCAAAGAACTTAAAACTATAAGAAGGCAAGCCTCGCCGATACGTAAGTGCTGCCATCTAGCGGATTTTCCAAGTTGAGAGCACAAAACTTTCGCCAAATTGCACCGATTTCCAGTCACGCGCAAAGCTTTATTCTTACCTTGGCGATCGTGCTTTTTAAACAAATAAATAAGAACATCAAATTTATCGCGTCGAATTCGTGAGAGATTTAAATGCAGAACAAAAATGGAGGATTCTTCTTTGCAAAGTAACATATTATTTATTCCAATTTGTTCAAATTGTTCGCTTTTGTGCACAATAAATTTCGGTAATGTTCTGAAGATTATAAAATTTTCATTAGAGAATTTTAACAGAAGGACATTTTTTGCAGTGTAATAAAACTTGATGGTTAGTGTTCTTAATCATTTGTTTTTATTTTTTCGTCAGATTCAGCAGGCTAGTTTTAATGTTAAATATATATATATATATATATATATATATATATATATATATATATATATATATATATTTTTTCATTAACTTTTCTTTTTTTATTACTTTGACATCGCTTGAAAAAATGTTTATCACTTGTTAGTTGTATAAATGCACTCAATTATTATGTGTTTATCATGATTTTTTGAAATTTGACCCCAATCTCAATTACCATTGCGGTTTTTAATTTGATGAATTAATAAAGCTAAATGATTATTGTCAACTGTTAGTAAATTCTTCTAAACTAGTACATGCTAAATGATATTGGTTTTTGTAGTTGCAAGTCATTTTTAAATTGCACTCAATAACTAGATATTTTTTAGTTTCCTAATGTACTGCTTCGAAGAATGCATGAAAACTTTATCGAAAACATTTTCTCCTAGAATGTGTTTCAATAATTATGTAAGTAATTTTGTTAATTCGTAATTCATTACAGGATGAAACTTTTGCTATAGTGGTTCAATACAATATTAATATTGTTTAAAACAGTATTCAATTATTTTAGTTAAAAATATAAATTAACATAAATTTGGTTGGGTGAGTAAATTTTGTAAGTGAAAGTTTAATGAGCTAGGCGAATTTGTTCTTTTTTTGGATAAAAGATTTCTGGGAAACCATAAAATTTAATCGCCAAGTGAAACCAAAAAGAGCGATAAGCTTGCCAATGTAGAAACCCTACAATGACGTCATGTGCTCTCAACTATTTTACATTATCTCTATGGAAGCTTGCCATCTTTAACCCGAAGGGTTATTATAGTATCTTTGCTTAGGGACAGTAGATTAAATCTCTAGCCCAAATGAATATTAACGGCACTCTGTTTCACATAATGATATTTCCTAAGTATTGACTTGCAGTGCTTTTGGAAATACTTGCAAAGATTGTAGGAAGAAAATTCCTAAAAAAACCACTCGTAACTGAGCTTAACTGTTCCTTCTTACCTGTTTTCAAGAGTATTTTAAACTATAATTAACTTAAAAGAAAATAACAATGATCAAATCCCATGTTGATAATGTCTGAGGAAAGCATATGTGTAAGCCCTCGAGCACGATACAAACGGTAAGAGGTGCTGATCGGGCTGCAGAACGAGGGAGCGCCGCCGCTTGCGTTTATGTTTACATAGATTACAAGTATGGGGATAGCAGGTCATGATGAATACGATCGTCTGGGTGAAACTTGGAGCCGCTTCATCTTACTGCTATCTTCAGACAAAATATATTGCCAAGAAAGATAATTACGAGTAAGAATTCTTTATAATCCGATAATCCCCTATTAATAGTTTTGGTTCTCTTTATTCTAGGTACTTCATCTTTGCATCGTCTCTTGCTTTATATCTTCTACTAAATTTGCAGCAAATGAAATTCCTGGTTCATACTTATCTGTAATCATGAATCCCTAACATTCTTGAAAGCTTTTAAATAGTGCAACTTTAGGAGAAGAACTGACTCACAAACAGGGGCGTCGCTAAGAATTTTGGTTGGGGGGGCGTAGACATCCTTTTGCCGACTGAAATCAAGGCATATCCGATGTAAATGTAGAAAATATAAATTAAGGCGCTAATAAATTGTTAACTAATTTTTATTAATGTAAAATTAACGTATAAATAATTTTTAATTAATATATGAATAATTAATACATAATTAATTAATGTAAAAGTAATTGTTAATGCATTTTTTTTATTTAATTGTGAATTATTTTATTTAATGTGCAATTAGTTTTAATTACTTTTAAATTACCGTCTAAACAATTTTTAATATTTTATGGCATTTTATTAATGCGTATTTCATGCCAAATTTTGAGTAAATTCCCATCACATTATAGTTCAAGTTCCTTCAAATTCATTTAATATTTCATTTCTTTTTAGTAAATTAACCCTTCCTCTCCGAACAAAGCAGATTATTTTTGGAAGCGTTTTTATTTGGGGTCGGGGGGGGGGGGCACATTTATACCTTGCAGATAGATAGAATTTCCCCCCACAATCTTAAACCAATTCAGTAAACTGAGAAGTACAAGTGCTTCAATTCGATACAACTCTTTTTAAATTTTCAAATTGCAGTTTCGAAAAAAAAAATTAAACGTGTAAAAGTGGTTGGAAAATAGCACTTTAATATGGAATTAAATATATGAAAATTATGGATTAAATAGGTGACTTTTTTTTATAAAGAATTGTATAAAACGTTGATAAAAAAAATTCATTCTGGAAAAATTCTTTTTTTTTTAATTCTAGCGGACTATTGCTATTACAGAAAATTCCCTACGCGAAGCACTGCAATTTTTATAATAGATACAAGGTCAGGGTCATAAGAAACATGCACTTACACTCCTTCCCCTCTGGGTTTCGAAAAATAAAGTAACGTGGAAAAAAGTGATAAAATTTACAAAAAAAAAAATATATATATAGATATTAATTTATCAATTTGAACAGAACATTAATGCCCCCACAATTATTAACTAACATCCAATTAGGATTCCCATCTTCAAAAAATCAAGGATTAAACAAAAACTTTTGTAGCCTTACATCTCCCTGCAAATAATCATGTAGGCGTTCATGGACACTATAATTGCATTGCAAAAGACAATAATTATTAGAAACGATGTGTTAATTATTTAATTTTTAAATACTTTTTAACACATTTTCCTAACTAAAAAAGAAAAGATTTTGATTTTTCTTTAAAAGTGTGTTAATAGTAAAACTTAATTTTTTTGTAACAATTCAATCCAGGAACCTACTTCTTAAAAGTAGTTACTTCGAGTACATATATTTACCAAAATTGGTAGATTTAATTTAATGATTTTTTGTGGTTGTTCACTGATGTGGTATGGTTTTTCAGCAATAATTTCTGCAAATATTACTCGTTTTTTGAACAATAATCATTTGCTCAAGAAGGAAAGTATACTTGAAAATGCTAGGTTTTTTTTCCTGAGCGGGATTAAAAATGAAATGTATTGCTTTAGCATTAAACCAAACTATAATATTTATATGCAAAAAGGTAAATTATTCGCAACTAGTTGGAACTTCGAATTTAGTGACAAAATATTCTATAAAAAAGCATGCCATAATTTTTAGCACAACATGCCAAACTTTATAAGGAATATTACGTGTGGGGTTTTTTGGGTAAGGAGGGGATGGTGGGAGGTATTCAAATCTACTGTATTATTTCGATCTTGAGGAAGAACAAGTTGCACATTTGATCTTCAAAGCAAGAGAAACGTCACTGTCAACATGAAATTTCCAAAAACCCACCCCCATTTCCCTTACCCACATGTAATGGTTATGATCCTATAATTTGAGATTTTTTTTATCCAATTTGAAATATTTTTTAAGGTATTTAGACTAAAAAGTCTTAGTTTACCTGAAAGACAATTTTTTCCCAATGTTTAGAATATTGAAGTGGGGAAATCCAGGATAGGTTATTTGTTTTTCAGATTTATTAGGCGCAAGGGCAACACAAAGGTCAAACTGCACCAGAAATCGAGGATAGGAGTGAAAGCATACTCACAATTTGCAATAGACTGAAACCTGGTTGTATCGGACAATGTCGGTCCCAGCTATTTGAGCACGGGAAACATTAAGAATTTTAGATAGTATTATAATAAACCTATCAACACTTTTCCAAAGAAAAAATTTGAATAAATTCGATATCACCTTCCAGTTTACATGTGGCATGCATTATTTTGGGAATGCATTTTCAATATATGAAGTACAAGGTGATCATAAAGAAACTTTGCTGATATATGAGCCTCTAGCTTCCGTTCCGTTTAACAGATCGAGATGAGATTTCAGGTATAGTTATTCAGAGGTATGAGCTCGAGATTCTGTGATTTTCAACAAATGGCTCTCATGGTTAAGGTTATAGTTACATGCACGAAATTTTCAAATGACAATGCCTACGTTTTCCTGTCGCAAAATGCTCAGCGCATGAGGAAACCCTAAAGAGAGTTGGAACGGTAAGTGTATCACAAAAAAACCCGGAAGTATTATGCATGCACAAAAAAAGCTCTGCGAACGGCCAAAAAAAACGCGATCGAGGCGCACGATGGAAAGTTGCATTTGACAGAGGCTAAAGTTCACATGAGTGCCATTACAGGCAATTCTGTCATAATTTAATCGGTTTTCTAAGCTGAATATTTGGTGAGCGGTCTCCATTGCTCCGATCGTGTTTTTGTTGGTAGTTCGCAGATCTGTATTTTGTGCGTCCGTTTTTTGTGATACACGTACCATTCCAACGCTCTTTAGGGTTTTCGCATGCGGTGATATTTTTTCGATAGGAAAAAGTACGCGTTGCCATTCGTAACTATAACTGGGGTAATCGTGAGCGTCATTTTGCCGAATTTTACAGAATTCCGACCTCATACCTCTGAATAACTATAACTGAAATCTCATCTCGATCTGTTGAACGCTACTGCCGCTAGAGGTCCATATATCGGCAAAGTTTCTTTATGACCATCCTGTATATAACATCATTTATATAGTTCTACTTGACATTAATTGCAATAACTTTGTAAAATACGGGTCAACATTCGTATACAAAAATGTTGGGGTTTTGAAATTTTGTATGAAACCTTTAACTCATATGATGTACCACAAATACAAGTATATATTCATCTACTGTATCACATCAAAGTTATCTAATGTCAGTGAAGATATCAATGATTAGATTATTTTAATGTTCCTGTCAAAAGGGATACACTTACTCCAATTCAAAATTGCCAACCGTCAACATAGGCTGCATTGTGATCACAATTTTGTAATACTAATGATGATTTAAATTATTTGTACTTTTTCCATTCAATATTTATTGAAACATCCGTCAGTAGGCATTTTCAAAAGAAGAGATTAAATTTCAGAAATTTCCCGACTACCAGCCTTTCTAAAAACTTTGACGGTATGAGATAATGAAGATATTTATATGGTAATAGTTGCGTTCGCAGTCCATCATTGTAGCCTGCCAAAAAGACACAGACTCCCCTATAATAGACTACTAGTGTAAAAATGCCGATTCGTCAAACTCGGGTCAAGCTGCATGCAGATATTTTTAATATTTTTGTTCGACTTTTTTTTTTTTTCATTCATTTCGATTTTACTGTGGATCGACTTTAGAAAAAGAAAAATCTAGATAAAGTTTAGAAAATTTACCGACTGTCCAACTTTCTAAAACTTTGGGGGGGCGAGTCGCCCCCTACGCCCCCCGTTCGCGTCGTCCCTGCTCACAAATACACTTCAAACACTGTACTGATTAAGAGCTCCACGATGTGATGCCTGCAAGCAAGTGATAATAACTCTTTCTTAAATTTTTGCTCTAGAACGGCACTAGATTTATGACCAGAGTTTGAGCTAGTAGTCTCAAAGCACATTGTGCGAATGTTATCTAACATACCCCAACCTTCAAAGACAGCTACAGCCTCTCCTGTTGCAGATGAAATCTTGACAACTGACAGTAGATTTAGAAACTATTTTGCATTAAACTAATAATGGCAAGCGAGCAATTTTCTCTTTTCCAGTCAGGTCACGCATCAATTTTTCCTTCCAATGAACGACATTGTCCCCTTAAAACTTGGTCTTTATTTCTTCATATTTTTTGCTCTCTCTTCCATTCTTTGTCAACAGTCTTTATTTAGAGCAAATTCATTAATGATCTGTTCTAATATATATATATATATATATATATATATATATATATATATATATATATATATATATATATATATATATATTAGGGATGGAACGGATATCTGGCAAATATCCGATATCCGGCTGATTTTTCAATATCCGAAACCCCGTTGGATATCCGATTTGAAATACCGGACATCCGATAATTTCATTCGGATATTCGGCTATATATCCGGCCACCAGTTATCCCCAAGAAATAATTTTTTGCAAAAAATAATGATCTTTTTCGGACAAAGGGGACACCGCATCCTACACTTTTTTTTTTTTTTTCTTTTTTTTTTTTTTTTTTTCTTGGACATAAATTGCAGTCAAGTTAGAAAATGAAAAAGTTCCTTCCTGAGAACTATGCTTTCGCATATCCCTAACTTCAGAAATGAGCTAGAAGATGGAGGTGCATTTAGTTTCAATTCACAGAAAGAGGCGCCGTATTATTGGCGCCGAGTTGATAAGCATAAACCATTCCTCCAATCTTTTTCCATACACATCCTTCATACGTGTTTTGCAATATGTTCTTTTCATTTCAAGTTTATGATCTGATTAATTCCAGATATTATATTTGAATGCTTCTCCGTAAAACACGAACCGAAATACTAATAAATAGTACTTTTTTTCGATAACATAAGTTACTTGTTAAGAGTTTTAGTTATTATCACTTCCTCCTTTTTTTCTGACAATTGCTAGCGAGTAAAAAGCAATAAATAGCCAATGCGCACTCCTCAATTTTTTTTTCTTTCTTTTTTCTTTTTTTTTTTTCTATCGACGATAATACCCTACCCCTTTATGCTGTAAATGGTATGGTCTAATTTCTGATTTTTCATTGGCAGAAGTTGAAAGCTGGTATATTTTTTCTGACGTAAAATGAAGTATTGTAATTTTTAGGTCTTTAACGCAGAGCCACAATGTGGAATTATATTTAGCTCTCTAGAATGTCTTGAATCATAGTTTTCTCCAATTTCAATCCAATTTATAATTTTTAATAATGGCTCATTTAGAGTCACCCATTTGGTAGTATTTTAAAATTAATGGAAATGACGAAAGCAAAGCCCTATGTGTTACTTTTGCTCCACAGAATCGTTTAAAAAATATATTGTGCGCGGCAAAAGCCCAAAATCCTTTTCCACAAAACCCTTATGGAACCATTTAATGATTGTGCATAAGGAAATTCACCGAAGCTTAAAAGACTCACTAAATGCATGAAATATTGATGAACAAGAAAAACAATTCATCAAAACAAGAAATGCACGCAGACAACATTGGAATCAACATTATTTGTACCAAAATTGTGGAGTTAAGATGATCCTAAAGCAAAAGCCTTAACCACAAAAATATGTAAGTACTAATTTTGTTTGTTTATATTAAATATACATTTTTAATATGGTATAACATAATGTTGATGAATTTTGGGTTCGAAATTTTTTAAGTTTATATTTAAAGACGGAATATTCCGATAGATCCAATTTAAGTTTTCTACGAGATTTATTTAAATCCGTAATGTTTTAGGTGCATTACAAAAAAAAAAACTTTAATTTCATAAAATATTTAAAATAAATCTTTTGTTATTAACAAATGCATCCGGTATAATTTTGTAATCATTCATCAATTATAAACAATGCATGAAGTAAATTGAAAGTAGCTATATTTTGCACTTCAACATTGTAAAAAATGTTTTTAATATAATTTTAGGTGAGTTTTTAATCAAATTAAAAAAGAATTCCATTGTTTTATTATTTTGACTTCAGTACAATTGTTGCGTGTTTTTTTTGTAAAAGCAATATAGGATATTTATGCAGACTTGAGGAAGATTATCTTATTTTTACATTACATGATACAAGGTAAGAAGAATTTGAGTAACAATTTACAAACGTATTTCTGAAATATTTTCATCACATAGCAGAATGTTTGGTACAATTTTAAGTAACACACAAACAAAATGGTGATGAAGTTTCAAAATTGTTCAGAAAGTGTAGGTATTGGCATCACTAAAACATCGTTTCATCAACTAAAGTTTAAATAAATAAAAAATAACTCAGTGGCGTGACAGCCCGTGTGGACCAAGGCCTGCTGGGCCCAGCTCAGCTTTCTTGACTGTGGCATTTGTGGGTCACATAGCAGATGTTCCGGTCAGATGGTCATTCTGAAGCCGAACCCCAGTGTTTAGTTCCCAAGCATGCATGGTCCTCCTCAGTTTATTTCTTTCAGATATAAACAGCTAAGTCAACCTTGCCCAGTCCACGAATCAAACCATGGACCTGTGGCATGCAGTGCGGTGCGCTAACCGTAATTATAATTCACTTACCACTAATTATAATTTACTAACCACTAGTTATAATTTACTTATATATATATATATATATATTCTAATGTATTCCCATTGGAACCTTCGATTTCAGATTTAGAATTCTCTAGTATTTTCCGGTGTTTGCGGGAGACGCCTTGAATCGTCGAACGTCACTAGGAAACCCATAAAAGCTCCATACTTCGGTCTGCCACGCCTTTTAGAATAATTAACTCTCGGCGCTAGTCAAACGTCATCCTCGCCTTACATCTCTCTGACAATAAATTTTTGTTTTTACTTGTCCACGATTTGCTTACTTATAACTATCAACAATACAATAAAAGTTGCCAGGATTTTAAAGACTTTGGATTTTACATTCAGAAGTGGAGCCAGAAAAGCATCGTAATCCTTCCAACATTCACCAGATGTTAATCAAAGAGCAACGTGACGCCAAATAGTCTCTGAGAATAAGAGGAACAGACTGGAGACCCTTCCTTCTTCGTCTGTGATTGGTCAAGAGTTTCCCTGGCGAAAAGAGTTGGTTTTTGGCGGAACCCTGCCGTATACTTTGCCCTGCGAACCTGCCGAACCAAACCGAAAAGAGTGGAGATCGGAACCTAGGACGCTGATTATTGTGAGGTGTGCAACTGTTATGAACTGTGGAATTGTGACTTTTTACGCTAAGGATTAACCAAAGACGTTGACTGGAAAGGGATAAGAATGCCATTTGGATGCTTTTTATTTTTAATATTTTACTTGAAACTAGTTTGGAATTTTAAAGATTTTTGATAAAGGTGTCTAGATATTTAAGAAAAATATCTTTGTAATAATGAAATCAAATAAGGTTGAGAAATAACTTATTATTAACTGTATGGTGATTTCCAATTATGTTATTGCGTACTGGAAAGCAATTATCTGAGAGAAATAGTCAACAAGTATTGACAAATAAGAATATGGATGAAGTACCTGCAACACACAGTAATAATGTCAGTAATATGGAAAGAATGCTTCCAGAAAATTCGGTAAATCCTTTCCAGGACGAGGGGGACAGGCTTAATTTTGGATTTGAGGATTCTGTGGATTCTTGTGGTTCTAATCTTAGTTCTGGTGTGAAAGATATTAATGAAATTAATAGTGTTGTTGTAAGTCAAACTAATAGCATGAATCCTTTTGAGAGAGTTAACTCAAATAAAACGTGGGATAATATCCATGAACTTATTGCTTTTTAATAGAATAAACATAAATAACTGGTTAACGTATTTTGAGACTAAAACCATACAATTGGGGTTTTCAGATGAATGAAGGCTGGAAAACCTTAACAAGTACCTACAAGGTACAGCCTTGAAAGAATACATTAACTGTTGTTTTTTAATTACTAATTGGAATGAATTGCTTCTTGAAAAATTTGCCCAACCCAAATTTGTGAATTTTAGAGATTTTTATCATCAACAATTAGGAGATCAGGATGATTTATTAAAATATATTTTCAAAGTAAGATGCAAAATGGTAGAAAGTTGGATTTGGACACAAAATTAATCTTAGAAGCTTTGTAGGAAGGTATGAAAAATTGCAATGTTGATAGCTAATCCTCCTAAAACACCTATAGATTGATTAAATTTAGTCACTCGCTTATACTCTCCTAATAATCAACGTATTAAGCCATCAGATACATTGGGACAACCCTTTAGACCTCGCAACAATTTTCAGAAACCAAAAGGTATGACCAGACGACATTAAGAGGCAATTTTTCTCCCAGATATCAACCTTTTCAGCCTCGATTTAACCAAAATTGGCAGACTCCACCTACCCGTACCAGCCAAGAACAGTGGAATGGATTTCAACAACAAATCTCACATAATATTTAGTTTAATGGATCTCAACAGGGACTACCTACTAGACCATGCCATTTATGTGAGGAAAGGAGAATTGAAATTACGGTCGAACCAAGCTGGCCGAGGCCTAGCACGGCACTTCACCGTTGACGAATCTTCGCCGATGAGTGTGGGTCTGAGCCTAACACGGCCCTTCACCGACGGAGAATCGCAGGATTTCTTATATAACAGTTGGACTTACAAATCTGGCAGTGTAACTATGCTGAACTTCGAGACTCTGACGGAGAATTACTCTTGGATTTATTATTGGACCTCGATAGGAATACCATTTGGGTATGTAAATCGAAAAACATCTATTTTGTTTAATTACTGTGTTTTTTGAAATTTTAATCGTAACAGTTTAGTATTTTATATTGAATGCCAATGTTGTTTTTTCCATTGAATTATTTTTTAGTATTAGTGTTATTGTTTAAGAATTTAAAGCAGATTGACATTTTTTTTACTTTCGTGAAATATTGATCTTTAGTTTAGATACTTAACGATACTTACTGGTATGTTAGGAAAACAATGTCATTCTGTCTTTTTGAGGTTATTTTTGAATTTTTAAGATTTTGATAAAGGTGTCTAGATCTTAAAAAAAAAAATTTAAAAAAAAAAAAAAAAAAAAAAATGTAGAAATGAAATAATAAGGGTCCACAATGTTTGTGTTTTTATTGATGGTATTATTATTTTATTATTAGTGTGAATTTGTGTTATCATTATTTTGAATTATCGAATGATAAGATATTCAATATGAGCATTTTATAAAGTATTTTTTGGAAAATGACATGCAGTATTATTGTATTATTTTTGTAATATTTCCACACTTTTTATTAGTACAATGAAAGATTTTATTACTGAGGATTTCATTAGTCAGAGTGAGAGGAGATATTATGATATTATTTTTATTAAATGTTATGTGCCTTTATTTAATTTATTGATGACAGTAGTATTTGAAGAAATAAGATATAAAAGAAATATGAAGAAGAAAAAAATTGAGTTATGAAAAAGAAAAAAATTGAGTTATGAAAAAGAAAAAATTGAGTATTATATGAATGATTAAGAAGAAAGAGTAATTATTAATTGTAATATCTTTAGAAGAATCTAAACTGTAACATAAAAGGTTTAATCTGGCTTAGTAAAAGGAAAGTTTTCATAAGTTTTCACAGAAGTGTACGAACTTTTGTAGTTTAACAAAAGAACCTTGTCCTTATATAACTGAATTAGTAATAATTTTATGATATACAGTGAGAGTAGATTAAAAAACAAATTGTGAATTAGGTAAAATAAATTAATGGATTAGGGCTGTAAAGATACTAATTACTTCTTGTCTATACATAGCTAGAAAAAGTCAGAAAGGCCACACGAGTTTAAACAAAATAAATTTGTGTCATTTGCACTATGACAGATAATCTTGATATTTTGTAGATTCAAGAGACGATTACCTCAGAGGTAAATATTCCCTAATTACCAATAACATTTAGATTACACTAAAGTTTTGAAAATTAAATAAGACAGAGTCAGAGTTTAAAATTTAGGTACTCCTCCATATATATATATATATATATATATATATATATATATATATATATATATATATATATATATATATATATATATATATATATATATATATATATATATATATATATATATATATATATATATATATATATATATATATATATATATATATATATATATATATATATATATATATATATATATATAGAACCGTAAGGGTAGATGTATTGTTAAAGTTTGTGCCCCGCATACATAGAACATCTGTGGCTGTCTCTAACAAAACTTTAAATAATCATATATAATTCTGTTCCAGGTAACATAGAATGTCTTACATTGTTCTTGATTTATAGTGCATTGAAATTGTATGCATATTCTTCTTTATGAATCACCCTGCATACATATATATACACACACAGGGTGATCCAGAGCCGTAGACAGGGGGAACTGACGAGACAAAACCACCGACCCTCCCTTCTCCCACCCCATGAAATTGTGTGAAATCTTGTTTTATCATCCCCCCCCTTGTCAGAAAGCTGGTATTGTCCTCAGATGGATTTTTTTGTGTGTAACTTGTTATAAGTATTTACATCAATAATTATTAAGGTCATAGATGTATTATGAATTTAAGTCCCTTGATTCTGAAAAAATTTACAAATGAAAAAATCTGCTTTTTATTGTTAATTGAATCTTTGACCATACCTCCCCCCCCCCCCCATCTCGCCCCTGAACAAATATCCTGGCAGACTTAAGGTGATCATAAAGAAACTTTGCCGATATATGGACCTGTCCTCTTAGCTTCTGTTCCGTTCAACAGATGAGATGAGATTTCAGGTTTATAGTTATTCAGAGGTATGAGCTCGAAATTCTGTGAAAGGCAATAAATGGCACTCACGGTTACGACTATAGGTACAGAAACTGTTCGGTGATTTGCGGCCCTGGGTGCACAAGAGAGGCGTCCATTAAAACTTGCAAAACGGCATCTTGCCAAAACGTGTCAGGGCACACCAGTTGCGGCCCTTGGTAAGGAAATGTTAGTGCAGCCTGGAACATGCGACTTCCCGAAAACCCCTTCCCTCCCCTCCCCTCCCCACACATACTTTCCACAATCATGTACAATCACACTTGAACTTTTTTTTAATTATCATTTTAAAAACGGATTTTTTGCACTTAAAAGTACATAATTAGTAATGATATTAACATGAAAAAAATTTCAGTTGTATTACAAAATGAATGAATTAATTAACAATTAACTCGTTATAATTAGTATATTTTTAAACAATTACTCGAGTTTTATGGGGCCATGAAAAGAAATTATGGTTGGAAATTGTTCGTAATATCATTCTTTATGAACCTCCATCTGCTTGTTTCTAGAATATAATGCTTTTTAATAGAATTTTTTAACATTGAAAGTAGAAAAAAATCAAAAAATTTCTAAAAACTTATGCATTTAAAAATCGAGCAAATTTTATTTTCATTTCCAATCAATTTGACTGAGGTTCAAAACATCTAACAGTTAATGCAGATTTTAATTCTGAAATCCTTTTTCAAAAATATTATATCAAACTTCAGTTATCACTGTTTAAATGAAGCTTCACGTGCCAAAAAAACCCGATTTTTTATAAAATGAGTTTAAAATATTCAAATTAATTTTCAGAACAAAATAGTATACTTGAAACTAATAAAATAACTCTCTAGTCTTCAGATGATACCATTATCTTGCAAAAATTCCATCTAGAGATTAATTTAAAGCAGAAAAACTATAAACACATTTGACCTATTTTTTTTATATGAACGCAAATTCTTTAATACTCCTGGGACTATGCTAGTTAAATGTGGTCACCGGGCCTCGATCGTGGAACCTTTGGTTCTCGAACCGAATATCTTACCTCTATGCAAAAGAGTACTCCACTGTATAGAAGCTTTTTCTGGTATTTAAAGGCTACACCACATACCCTCTGTCCAGCGACGAAGGAGCGATACTGTTGGACCAATCAGCATCTGATCGGAGTTGTAGGTTAGGAATGCTTGTTGCATCGTGGAGCTCGCATGTTGCGAGGGCCCGTGTTTGGATTGTTTGCCACGATGAAATTTCTCCTTTCAGAAGAGCCGATAGATGGTAGCATGGTTCAGTTGTCTGGGTGAACCAATGTGGCTACGTTGGTTAAGTGTGGTCACCGGGCCTCGATCGTAGAACCTTTGGTTCTCGAGCCGAATATCTTACCTCTATACAAAAGAATACTCCGCTGAATAGAAGCTTTTATCTGGTATTTAAAGATGACCCCACACTCCAATCGAAGTTTCGTTTCAATTTGTACAAAATACTAACATTTATAACATAACATTATAAAATTAATAACAATTAATCAAATCATTCTGTATAGTTTTGATTTAAAAAACATATCTCTCGTTTTAGCCTCAAAATGTAAGTTCTTATTTACTTAAAAACAATACTGCTTTGATGAATGATTGCATGAAGAGTCTATTCCGAGAGTTACCTTTTTGTTTAAATCACTATATCCAACAAAATCAAACATGGCCAACAAAACAATGTTTGCAAATAAACATGGAAAAGTTTATACCTGGCTTTTGCTTTTATGTAGGGTTGTGCCTGCGCTTTCAATGTTTCAAAATGACAATCGATTTTTAAAAACCGTTTACTTTCCCCTAAAATATCACTCAACCTGATTTTCCAGGACAACCAATCAGTTCATCGAATTCTCAAGGGCAGCCGAAATTAGAAAAAATTCCTGATCAACAGCGTCGCAAGATTACGATTCTATTGCTTTCCATTGGTTACTATGGCAACGCATGGTAATGTCGCTATCCGAAACGCGTTCCAGGAACACACGGCTGCAGTTCTGAGGAAGATCACTTTGATTGGAAGCGGGGTTTTTTTCCTCATGAATTATTCAGGCAAGAAGATTGCCGCTGAACGGATTTTTTTTCACTTATCGTAGAAATTGGATCATCATTTTAGAAAATTGTAAAATATATAATTTTATTTTTGAACAAATAAATTTAGATGCAGCCCGGCTGTACTGGCAGTAGTCCCCGAACCGCCACTGGGGTACACTTCTCAATTTGAGAAACTCTCTACAATGCTGTGCCAAATCGATGCCTGTATTAAGGCTGTATTCTACTGTAGAATTTTGAAAAAAAAATCGAAATTTTTTTTCTTCATATTTTCAAAGTTTAGATATTCAAAAATATGTTATTAAAAGGATTTTTCAAAATTCTTATTATTTCATGATTTATAGCCGTTTTAGTGACGTGGCATCGGTTCCGGTCCGACCGCTACAAGTTAACAAAAGACGGTAGGCGTTCCCGAGTCCCTACTTATGTCATTAATGAGCATTTTGAAGTAGAGGAAGGATTCTTATATGGAGCAGGAATCGCCGATTAAAAATATGTAAGTATTCTGTACCATTCTATAAGTAAAATTGTCGAAAACTTGTCTCAAAACTTTGAACGCGTTTTTCTCGGAACTACTTTTTTCGAGCTGGCGGTAAGGATATCTCGAGTTCTAATGAACTGATTTACTTCAAATTTGGAGAGGATGTTCTCTATACATCACTTCATCTCGTGAACTCTGCCCAAAACTATAACTTCTCATTTAGTATTTTTAAAAAATTCGGAATTGTTAAAAAAATATGAATTTTTTTTTTTCAAACTGCCGCCATTTAAAATTTTTTTTTTTTTTTTAACTTATCCAAGGGTTATACGATAGCGGCATCTATAATAATTAAGAATCCGTCTGTTTTTTATGTTTCAGATCACCAGGAGGGTTGGAATAATGCACCCCAGGACACCCTCTTTTTTTTTTGACCCCCCACTTTGACTGCTCATAACTTTGTCAATTTTAATTTTTTTTTTTAATAATTTTTTTATGTAATAATAAAACATCAATATACAAATGATAAAAAAATTGATGATAAAAATATTTTTTGTTTCCTTTGTTAAAATTTTTTTCCGCTTCAAAAACCGGGCGAAATTCATGCCTCTACAGTAGAATACTCCCTTAATTCTAGGCCTCTATTACCTCTATCTTCGGACACAAACGATGTCTGTGCACCCACTCCAGGACACTTTCATAATCAGTGCACCTCTTCTGAAACTTCCAGAAAACTATGACACCATCACACACACTAATAAGAAATGTCTCTGAGTATTTTTTGCAGATAGCGAGTTCTCTTGCAGATCAAAGAGTCTTTCTAGCAACGTTGGACCCGTGATCTCCTACACATTCTCCAGCCTCGTCAGAATTGGCACACCACCAGAACTTCCTAGAAGGTTGGTGACCTCTGGTCCTTCTTCAAGAAGTCAATTCTACTCTCCGTGTGTCTGGAGCCTTGAACGAGTCACCAAGACCTTCCCAGGTATAGACCAGATCACCAAGAGTTACCAGTGTGGAAACAAGGGTGGAGAAAAGGTTCGAGCTCAGAATCGCCTGGTGGTCCTTCCTCTCCCCCTGTCTCCCCCACAACCCACATCTTAGTAGAAGTTCTGTATTTCAATAAGTCATTGCTAATATTTTGATGTGTAAACTCTTGAAAAAGAAGGAGAGACTAGAATTAAAAACATAGTAGAGATTTCTTTTGTTGAGTCAGAATATAAAATTCTTAATGGCCCTCCACTTAAAGTAAGAATTAAAATTATTTTTAAGAATGAGTAAAGTACTTTGGATATTTTGAATTGATTTTTTTTCCGGTTAGACCTCCTCGTTTTCCTTTAGAAGTTGTTTGAAAAGAAGTGTTGAAAAGCTTTGAATTAGTATTATAATTATTGGAATTGATTTGCGTATGATTAAAAGTATCATTTATACCACAGGGAATAATAGTCTTGTAGACAAGCGTATAGTTGTTTTCTTTGATAAGTCTATCTTCTAGGGTGAGACAACAATGTCTAAAATTCTGATAGTCGTTTTATCAAAGGGGTTAATTGAGAAGTGGTGAAATTCCGCATTACAAGAGTATGGATTTTGTGAATATCGTTATTAATCAACTCTACAGATGGATCGAATTCGTTAGAATTGATAAATAGCAGTACATATAATATGATTGTTCAAATTAATAATAAATTTTACTTTAAATGAAAAACACTTGTAAAAGATATTCAAACTTTGATAAAAAAAAATAGCCTACTGAAATTGATTAAACAAGTTTTGATTCAGAAACAAATGTAATGCAATGAAAGTATCTGGAGATTTTTTTAAAGCTTTATAAAATATACTTGCAAGTATAACTGAATAGTTATGAGTGGGAAGAGATGAGATAGAAATTCATCTTCACCTCTCAGACTCCAAGAAGTTAAAAGAGTTTTCTGTCTATCCTTCCAGCGAGATTTCAGTTGTTATTTATTAAACTGTAGTGCGTGAAAGAATTCTTCTTTAGCCATAACTTTTAAACTTGACTTTTAAAAAGTAACAATAACAAGCATAAATAATTAAAGATTCATGACTAGTACATAATGGTCGACTGCTGAATGGAAACCCTTGTTGATCACTCGTAACTCAAATTCATAGAAAGTCAATTGTTTTTTTAACAATCCTCGCGACAACTCTGATTTGCGTCACGAAGCAAAAAAACAGCGCAATGGCTAGTTTCTAGCGGGGGTGCAAAAAAGTAATTTCCATGGGCAAGCAGTCCTTCTTGAAGACGCCATACTTAAATAAAAATCAATACAATGTGATGTGACCGCTACTGTTAATACATTTCTGAAAAGTAATCTAACTTTTTAAACAAGAAAGAAAACTTGTTTTTGATTTTGCACACCTTTAATATATTCGTTGTACATGCAAAATAACAATTCAAAATTGTCAATTGTTACGTTATGGTATAACCTGCCGTTGATAAAATAATTTATGTTAGATCACGTTCATTTCTTATTATTTTGACTAATATAAAGAAGAATGGATAATTGTATAATTTTTTCATGTAATTAATGAAATTGATTTTTTGCAACTTTGTGTACATTTTTTACATGCTATATTTTACGTGAACGCTACATAAGAAAACAATTTTGTTAAATCGCTCTGACATTGATGAAATATTTTATGTAAATTTAATCTCGTTCACAGGGACATTTAATATATATTTTATATTTAAGATTGTAATTTATGCAATAACTGTCTATAATGTGTGCGTCGTGTCCATTTAAAAAGTCTAAGTTTCCTAATAACATGAGGCTGATTTTTTATAAACTTATCCCTTGAACTTTTACTTTGACACTAAAAAATCCAAATGAAGATTATATTACGCTACACCAAAATATCGTAATAACTAGACTATTGACTGCGATTATAGACAGGCACTATAAAAAAATTTATATGCTATTGTTGGAGTCAGGTAAAGACCCGTGATTTAATCGGAATACTGACCCCTGATTTAATCGGAGACCCGTGATTAATTTGAATATGTAGTTGAAGGGAGTAGACTTGGTTGCTCGATTTGGTCCAAGAGATAACACAGCAAGTCTAGAGAGTCAACTTATGATTAGGCTATATAGGTTAAGGCTTGTTCATAGTAAGCTATGAGGTGATTTCTTTAGGGAGGTCCGTCAGGTTTGATTGGATATCCCAAAAAGTAGGGAACATCTCTTTAAAAGCTGAGATAAAAGTTGATGAATCGTTGTGATGCATTATTATTCGAGTATTATGATTTTTCACGATTAGTAAGATTCTGTGTCCAATTTCCACGTCTGCGTCTGAGCGATGACGAAAAAATCGCTGAGCGGGCGAGTACGAGATGCGAGTGGCCCAGCAAGGCTGCACGAGCGTACAATGGTGAGGCCAAGCATTGATCTTTTAGCCTAAGAAAAAACTAAGGCTTTGCCCCATAGCCACCCATCCCGTCCTACATGTTGACTCGATTCGTTAGAGCCAGTTGACCAGATCACCAGCTGGCGTTATCAGCTACAGTAAGTCAAACCCCCCTTCTCTCATTAACTATGTAGGCCGCGAGGTTGCGGGTTCGAGTCCCGTGTAAGGCATGGGTGTTTGTAAATGTATGTTGGCTTGTCAAATGATGAATGTTTCGGCGCATTATAGCCCTCGTGTTGCTGACGGCGCCAGATAATCTGAAAACAACCAACCAACCTCATTAACCATGTCCTAATATTCATTAAAACCTGATGCACAGTAATTATAAGCTTGCTTCCATGAAGTATAATTGATGTATTGTGTAAATAAATGCTTTTCTTGCATTAACGTTTCTCTTCGTTTCTGACATTTTCTACGAACTTTGAGATCACATTTTTTTGCCATATTTGTTTAATATATGTATATTTAAGAAAAGGTCTATCAAAAAGAACTTAAATACAAAAAGAAACTTTTTTTAATTTAAATATCGAATGGGAGAAGCTACGAATTGAGAATAATTGCTTAGAAACATACACGTCCCCTTTGAAGTTTGGAAAGCAACGTGATGGATGATGCTGGGAAATAAACCAGAGTCATCTCAAATGCTAAGCGCGTTTTATATCTCTTATATTGGAGTTTGGCTGATTGAATTTGGTTTTATAACGCATGGGCAACACTAGGGCCAAGCTGCGCCGAATAGGAGTTTGTTATTTATCACTAAATAAATCATACTAAAAAACGAATTTCAACCACACCTCCCAATCACTGATCTCCAACTGAAACTTCTGAATTGTGCATTCTTGGTTATTGATGACTTGAAGCCGAAGAAGGCTTAACAACCACAATAGTGATCTATACTAGCAACCTCCCCCTAAACTAGTTCCAATGTGTATGCAACTATGGCAACTTATTTCATGGCATTATGGGGGGAAATATTCAATTGGCTTTATCTGCTTGCAGAGCAGAAACCCTTTATAAGCTATCCGGAAGTTATAGTTTGAGATCAGTGCTCCCAATACTTCCGTGTTTCAAATTTGTATAATATATATCAATATTAGTTTGTGACAATCTGTATCTACGAGAAAAAAGTATAATTTATGTTTTCCATTTGTGTTTCCAAGACTTTGCAAATATAAAACAAGAATTTAAACATTTATACGTTGAAACATTTTTTACTTCAGTTACTCTTTGATAAATTTCAAATGTAATCTTGAGAAAGTTCCTTAAGCTTTTGAAGGATAAACAAATGTTAGAATGGAAAGAAAAAAAAATTGGTAGATTTTTGACCACGCTAAATTTAATAAAGGGAAAAAATTAATGTTTCTATTTGAATTTTTTTTTTATTAATCAATGATTTTAAAAAGTTTCAATTTAGATTTTATTTTTATTTGTGTTTGGCTTTTAACAAACTATAA
The DNA here is from genome assembly GCA_963978545.1 of Linyphia triangularis. Taxonomy (NCBI): domain Eukaryota; kingdom Metazoa; phylum Arthropoda; class Arachnida; order Araneae; family Linyphiidae; genus Linyphia; species Linyphia triangularis. The sequence goes on along the minus strand of OZ021721.1, from coordinate 109,792,187 downwards.
TTTAAGTAGAAATTATTAAAATTGTTATTAATAATAATTATTATTTAACACCAGTTCTTTAAACACAATGTTTCTTATTTTTGTGTGTGTTTTCATTTAAATCTGCAATCATTCATTAAAAGATTATAAAACTTGGTATTTCGATTTTTTTTGTTTGCCAAATTTAAATATGGAATAATGTAATGGAACTGCCGCTGAGCTCTTTAAAGTTTTATTTTGTGTTATTATATATTATGCACTATATATCCAGTTGGTTGTTTCAGATTATCTGGCGCCGTCAGTAACACGAGGGCTATAATGCGCCGAACATTCGTCATTAGACAAGCCAACATACATTTACAAACACCTATGCCTTATACGGGACTGGAACCCGCAATCTCGCGGTCTAGAAGCTAGCACGCTAACCACTATCGGCCCATTATATATCCAGAAGTTACAGTTAGTTATCAGTGGTGGATTGTTTGTATTGGATTTTTCATTATTTTAAAGCCGCACTAGGACTACTGTCCCATAAATCATGTTGAAATATCTGTACTACTGAAAGTAGTCTGAAATTCAAGCTTAAGAATACCTTCTAGATTTTCCATGTTGAATTGCTCTGCAAATGCGTCTCGAATGATAGAAAGCCCGGAAAACTCCCACAAGTCAGCCCAACAATGGACATAAGACCGCTTCCTTACCTTCATGTTCATTAATTTTTTAAAGCAAAGTTTTCAAAACACCGAAACACTGAGAATCAAACTAGACTTCTCTCATTTATGGCGAACATAAACCATGTTGAAATATCTGTACTACTGAAAGTAGTCTGAAATTCAAGTTTACGAACACCTTCTAGAAGATTTTCCAAGTTGAATTGGTCTGGAAATGCGTCTCGAATGATAGAAAACCTGGAAAACTTACACAAGTCAGCCCAACAATGAACATAAGACCGCTTCCTTACCTTCAAGTTCATTAATTTTTTAAGCAAAGTTTTCAAAACGCCGACACGCTGAGAATAAAACGAGACTTCTCTCATTTTAGGCGAACATTCTGCCTCTGAACCATGAGTCGGTCAATAATAGGTTGGATCTTAGTTTTGAAACAAACTCTGGATGAACTGTTTGTAATACACGATAGTTTTGGTTACGAGCAAGTAAAATAAAATATCACAATCGTTCTAATTGCATTACATGATTATCCTTACTTTACTTTTAAATAATACAAAGTTAAAAGAGTTGGTTCTTTGTTGCATAACGTAGTATAATCATCTGGTATGCGAGCAAATAGGCGGGGCCTTTAACATTTCGGTTTCTCGGAGTATTTCGGAACTATTTAAAACTTTAGATTTATTGATGAGGATTATATATACTACGGAGAAGTTCATTAACTATTCCTAATCTTGTATTACGAATCGATTCCCAGTTATCTGCATGGAAGACTGGGTTTCAAACGGTACATTTTAGCAATACTTTTGTTTCAATTGGTTTCAGCAAGCGTAGCTTTTCTAAATTATTTTCAATACTTATTCTCCAGAGAACGTAATAGTAATAAATAGGGAAGATTCTATTTTGCCAAAGATATCCACAAATATTATACTTGAAGTTGAAATCTGATTTTTATTGCTGAATTAGTCATGTATATTTTTTAGAAAAAAATTATAACTTTAAATCATAAGCAATCACGCAACGATTGTCTTAAATTTATGTGTATGTGTAATTCGCTTAGTTTGGTAGTATATTTAGTAACTAGGTTTATAATTACTTTACACTTGAATACTATATTATAGTCTTGTCGGCTGCAGTCTTTTCAAAACTAGAAAACAAATCAGTGAGACTAGAAACAACCGACCGTACAGCACAAGAACCAGTAACAAATCAATCATGTAATGCCATTAAGAAAAACTTTCATGTAATTATTCTCAACTGTCAGTTTAATTTTACCATCCCTGTTTACAAAGATGCAATGTTTGATATCATGGAGTGTTTTTCGTAAAAAAAAATCCACTTTGAACATGCTTTAAAAAAGGAAAGGCATTGAACTTCTTGAATTAATTGTAATAGCAATTTCCTATGCAAGACTTCACCTTTGTGTTACACGACACATGAGCTAAGAATTTTTTTTTCTAATATTAAAACATTTTAAACAAGTTGAATATTTGATTTTAATTAGGTTAAAAAATAGAGGCTAGTTTTAAATTAAGATCTAAAATGAGTTTTGTTTGTGTGAGTTCCAGTGCAAGCAGGGTGATGCAAATGAAAATTAAAGAAAGCGATACTCGACAAATATTCGAACTTAGAAAGATGGTACTTTCGCAGAAATGCTTAGAAAAGAAATATTTTTCCCAACAATGAATAAAAATAAGTTTTTCTCTGCTGATGGCATTGAAGCTAACTAAGAGCTTTTTTTTTTTTTTTTTTTTTTTTACCTGGAATAAAAAAAATAAATTTAAAAAAATGGAAAAAACGATTTTTTTAAGCATATCTGTGAAAACTGCATCTTCTTACTCCCAAATATATGTACGAATTATCCATTTTATAAATATCGTTTCAACACACGATGCGCTTTGACGCTTTGACCTCAGATGTCATATGTTCCGGCTTTGAATCCTGGATTAGGTATGGATGTTCATTGTGATTCGGAATTCACATTAAACTTAGGTCTGTCCTTATTATCCGTATCGGGCACAAAAATAGGTCGTTGAGCATACAAACCAAACAGTTACTTTGGGATCAGTCTATATTTTTGTCGTGAGTGTTAAGCATATATTGTTGGGATATTAGAAATATATTGTTGTGATATTAAAAGTATATCGGTGAGATATTAAAAATATTTTAATATTCCATTATTTCCAATCGTTCTTTTACCTCATTCTATACTGAACTAACTTCCCGGTAAATACTCATTTAACAGTTTAAATGCTTTACATAATACATACAAAATAAACGAGGTAAATAAAATTAGTTCTAGTTTTCTTGTGCACATATATGGTATCCCCTTATCATTAAATATATTTCAATTGTCACAATGTTTGCTTTTATCCTTAAGCATCTTTTCGTAACATCAGATAAACGTTATTGGATTAAAACTACTTCTCCAGCTTCTTTCTTTATCGTTTATAAGAAGAACTGAAGGCTTAAACTTAAATTATGCTAGTTATACATCTTTTTGACTTAAATATGTTGAACCCTGAGATATGGATTTTCATCCCTGTTATCTACAAATATCCGAAGACAGGCTACGGAGATTAATTGAATTAGGAATTACCTATTAAATTTCATGTTTGCCGTTTATCGTTAAACTTAGTTCTCTTATGCAATAGTCACATGTTACCTAACGAAATCTCAGAGACTGAATGCTTGCATAGCAAGCGGGAGGTTTAGTGTTCAATTCTTTGCTATACCTCTGATTTAAAAAATGAGTAGACACACCGGTGACTGTGACGAATAATCTATTGTTGGATGTCGGTTATCTTTCTGAGAGTTTTTTTTAGAGTTTGATTTGAGACTCAAATGTGGAATAGTTTCCCCTTGAAAAACCTCCTCATAAAAATGAGTAGACATGACGGCGACTGTAACATATAGTCTCTTGCTGATTGGCGATTTGTTTTCTGGAAGTATTTTAGAGTTCAATTTCAGAAGCAAATGCAACATAGTTTACCCTTGAAAAACCTCTTAGAAGGCATTTTTTCTTTCACTCTTAAAATACTGTCAGTAATATATTGATCCTCTGCAAACGATGTTTCGGCACACATTATAACAGTGCTAAAATTTGTAATAAAGGTACATTTCTTTTATATTAAATTTCTTTATTACAATATCACATAGGTCGACAAATCACTATTCAGATCAGTGGTACTTCAAAATATTAACCAGTACAATCAGATCTCCTTTTAGATGAACACTTTAAACTAAAATCATACTTCTTTCATGAGTTGATTGTGTTTTGCACATACATAAGAATGCTATTTCAAGGTAATGAAATTGATAATTTTAATACGTCAGATAAATAAAACATTTTTGTCACAAGTGAGTTTAAATATTAGACACAGTATAATTTATTATCATTATAAATTTTACGAATTCTAAATTGAGAAAAAAATCTTAAATAAAACTTGTTAATTCAGCCCAAGTTATACATATATGGAGATTTTATAAGTGTTAAAAAATTAGCAGGATTAAAATTTAACGATATAAATGAATTAAAATTAGGAATAATTAGTTCCCAGGTATTTTTTAAATGAGTTAGGAAAACTTAATGATCACAATATTACATAAAGGCTTTAATTTAAAATTGAAGACACTATCAACTTTCAATTGACTTTACAATCTACTCATGAATTAATATGCATTTGAGCAAAACTTTGAGAACATAGTTAAAGTAATACTTATCAATATACAAGAAAAAAGTTGTATGCAACCTAAAGTTAAGTTTTCGAAAGAAGAAACATTTTCATATTGCAATGACTCTGATTTTCAAAGATAAATGTAGCATAAATATCATTTATAAATATAAAAACAGAAAGTCATTACTACACAAAATTTCTTTTTTCAATTCAAAGCCTTATTCTGAACAAATATAAAAATGTAAAATAATATTCCACCTATAATAATAACAGCAAAATTAACAACATGATTTATATATTACCAAATAAACTAAAGTAAAACTTGTATTATATATTAATTAAAGTTAAAAATTTAATAAAATTTTAAACAAAACTCAATTTTTTTAAAAAATATATTGTTTAACAGAAGTATGAATACGGCTAGTAATACAATACAGGTATTTAAGGTGATAAAATCGAGTGGAAGGAAAAGCAAACTCAAATTATTTGTTTACAAAGGGAAACCAATTTACTTGTTTACGAATATATACCAAATGGTCCATTCTAATATGATCAGTTTTAAACATTTAACTAAAAAATTTTGTTGAGTGAAAAATTTTGTTTCCATACATATTTTCTTTGATGTAAATAATTAAAAATGTTAGAATCCATTCGATTTAGAAATTAGGTTATAGCCAATAATTTTCTTTTTCACATAGCTCTTTTGAATTGGTTAAATTACGTTTTTAATACATTATATTTCGGTCAATTTTAAAGATAGAATTTTTTTGGCATTAATTGTATATAATCTCAGGAACATTTTTTGTTTTTTCCTCCAACGGTGGTAATATAAAAAAATTAATATCCTGTAACTGTTAAAATATGTTACCAATAAAAATCCGCACTATTTTTTAATGATAATTTATTTTATTTCGAGCATTTTTGAATTTTATACGGATTTATATCTTTAATAATTAAAGAACTAAACCTGATAACTACAATTTTAAAACACCTGTTTACTTCCAGACAAGATTAAAATCCACGAAGTAAAATAACTCCTTTGTCATTTTTTAAAGCTTTTCACTAACCACTGACCAATTCAATCTCGTTATTGAGCTCTATAACAGATGATACATACAAATTGACTAGAAAAAATTAAATATGACCACTAATAATACTGACTTGATGTACAGATTTTCACATTTCATAGAATAAGTACAATAAAATCTTGGAATATGAGAAACACATTCTTTCATTTCTGTCATACATCAGATGACAAGTTCAAAAAGTCATTATTGACAGCAAAGAATCTTATACATACGACAATATAACTATTCAATGAAAATTGAACACTTTTACATCAGTTTATAAGCATTGGTTCTGTTGCAACAATCAATGGTTTTCGTTGCGATTGATTTTAAAATATGCTACAAAATATTGTCAGATATTATGAAGATATAATGCCTTCAGGTATTTGAAATATTGCGTATTTGATAATTTTTCAACTTTCATTTGCAAAGAAGTGGATAATAAAGCTCCAGTTTTGAACAAATAACGTATTCATTTTCGGATGAATTGACTTTTATGAACGTTTATATTTTATATACATATGATGGCTTCATTAGTAAGGAAATTTAGCTAAATTTATTTATTCAATAAGCACTCGACTGTTTACGTTATTACAGTGTGATTAAAATTTAAGTTCAACCAGCAAAAAACTGTTAAAAAAAAAGAGAGATAATAAGAAGCCTAAAAAATGATGGTTTGAAATATTTTTTTTTCTTTTGTCATTCCATACCTCCATTCTTCGCATATATTCAGGTCAAATTTCAGGTCATTTGGATCAGCGTTTCTTTTTTTACTGCTCGTTGAAATTTGAATTTCAATTATAATCGCACTGTATTTTAAAAATTTCATTAGTGTTATTATTAATACATGATTAAGTTAATTGTACAAAAACACATTCATTAATGCAATTGCAATGTCAAAATATTTTTTACGCGTATATATAAATGAACTAAATTTATAACTAACCAATTAAATCCAATTATATAAGCTTGTTATAATTATATAAATTTGATGCTAGTATGTGTTTTTAAAATTAAAGCTGGTCTTAGTAGAATTTCTGTAAAGCCAGTTTACTTTTAATGCGCTACAATAACACTTACTGTTTTAAATGTATTAGCTTAAAATTCTATATCTATGAGCAGGGGCGTACTGGGACAAAAAATCGGCCGGGTGATTTTAGATTTATGGCGGCCAAAACTTTCAATAAAACTATTAATAAAATTTTAATAATTAAATAGTTTTAATCATTAATATATTTTATTATTTTTTTTTAATATTCATATATAATAATTTCAATAATTAAATAGCTTTATCTATAAATTAATTTTAACAATGGAATTATTAAAGTTTTAGTGTGAGTGAGTGGGATTTGAATGTATTGGACTCCTTAAAAAAACGCTAAGCAAGACAATTACTTATATTGAGAAAAAAAATTGAAAAACCCCGGCCAATTTCTTACAGACACCAACTGGCCTGGTGATTCACTGGACAACTCTATGGACAATACGCATTTGTCTATGAATTAAAAAAACTTTTACTTAACAAATTCAAATAAAATAAAATATTCTGTTTCAACTATATGCCATTTCTACTACCACAAACACTTTTTATACTATCTTCTAAATATTTTCAACATTTTTATCCATTGAACATACAGCACAAAATATTTGAGAACATTTGGTTGAAGCTCATATTATACACACACTATTATTCATAACTTAATTTTGAACTTTACATCAATAAGAAAATGCAATACGTTTATGAACTGGATATTATCAAACATTGAACACGTACAAATATTAAGATTCATTAGTTAATTTGAGAAGAAAACAATATTCAAATCTCATTCTGATTACTTTGTTTTTCTTTAAAAATACAATTATGTTTCAAAAAATTTAATTGGAAATTAGATATTTTTTACAAAACTTTGAAAATTGATACTATTATTTAAAGATAAAAATATTTTGGAGATTGAATTTTTGTATGCAAATGCACGACGATCATTCAGAATAACAATTCAGGTTTCAAATAAAAATGTTTTTTTTTCATTGTATATTTTGCTCTACCCAAATTCAAATATACTGTTTAATGAACAATAATTATGCATTTATATTTCATAAATTGCCAAACTTTTATTTGATTGAAAAGTTGACTCGACCTTCTAGTTTTGTAGAATTCGTTACAAAAAAGGCAATTGATTTAAAAGTGTTTGGGGGTAAACTACTTTGTAGGGAGTACTTTTAAACATATATAAATAAATTTTCTGAAAATTCATTTTAATAACTTTTTCAAATTAATCACGTATTTTTCCTCAACTCAAAACTATTAACAAATATTGATGGATGTTAAACATGTTGCACAGAATGAGTAGCCCTATAAAAAAAATACGAAGGTGAAGTTTTTTTCATCGTCAAAAAGGGAGTTAATGTATAAAAAAAAATTAACGTTGGTTTTCGAAATAGTATTTTCTATTTTTAAATTAATTTTTGATAAAAAATATTATTTAATAAATAAATTTGGTGTCTTAATGAAAAATAATTTTAGTATACAAATCTCTTCATCTTTCATCCACAATTTTTCTCATAGCGTAAGATGCGTATTGCTTGTGATTATGATACATGGTAAATCCTATTGAACCTCACATAAATCTCACAAAAACACAATTGCTTTCTTATACATATCATTCTAATTGAAAAATGATCAATGGAATGTTTCTAAAATACAAGTTAAACAAAGTATAAGTTATGGGCTAAGTAAATGAAAGGGAATGTGACATTCTTTTAGTTTGAGTATTCAAAATAGATGAAGGGGATACCTTCTGTCTATCAGGAGAACAGTTCCCGCCGGATAGTCTGGATAGTGGCGGTTGCTATAGGAACAAGAGTCGATTTTCTATAATTGGGTGAAGTAAGCAGGGAATTAGGGCACAAAAAAGTGAAAAAATTTAAAATGTATTTATTCTTTTTCCTGAAATACCCCAAGGCAGCTGGGGATAGACAACACTAGACAAGCTGGTGAGAGCCATTCTTGCAATACAGGCAGTATGTATGAGGTTAACTTTTGACACCAACCCTAGTTCTCTAAAATGGGTAAAGTTAAATAGTTTAACTGACTAAAGAGACATATTAGACAAAAAAAATTAAATTTTTTTTTTTTTTTTTTAAATGCTAAAATAAAAACTTTAAGGCAAATATCGCAAAAGTTACTTTTTGGAACATGCACCTTTCATCCACTAAGCCCTTCAATCATAAAATTAACATAGTCAATTGTAGTTTGCCAAGTCATTATTCATTGATAAGCTGGCATCAACTGAGTTTGTTTAATAACTCATTAACACGTTAGCTGCCATTATATAAAAGTAAGATTCTACTCCAGTGCTGACCTATTATGAATGTGTGAAATGAACACTTTGTTATTATCTTCGTTCTAAATACCTCAGAAGGCTTTAATTTTAACTTTAAAAACCCAAGTTTTAAAAGTCTTATTTAGACGTTTACAGTCGACGTATCAGTAGAAATCGCCAGTCAGTGACATCACTTGACTACTGGTTCCAGTAGATCAAACATTTTCTGTTTACTGATATCTTGGACTCCCATCATTCAATCACCTGCTCTCTTCTGTGACCACCGACAGACGGCGCAGCGGTCTCTCCTCTGATGTCTCATGACTGGCGATCTCAACTAGTACGCCAACTGGTAGCGTGTAAATCAGCCTTAAATAAGTACATACAGCCTTAAATAACTATATAATTTAAGTAATGTATCTGAATACAAGAGAATATGATATTTATGGCAATTAACAAATGAAAGTAGAAGACGTTTGTTAGTTCAAAAGGCATCTCCGATTAAGGCAGGCTAATCAGACTTTTCACAAAGACCTCTTCCATGAGTTGTAACTTGATCAGCAGCGAATGTGTTAATGATAAAAAAGGAATTTTCGGTAAGGAAACCTTTTGATATTTAAAATAGTAACATTGTAATTTTATATATTTTTTTAATATAGATGTACATATTTTTCATTTTACTGAATTTAAATGTTATTGATTCCTGCACTAAAGATTAGTTTGTGTAGTACACTGTTCATAAAACTTTTTAATTATAAAATTTCATTTTTCATATTTAATAGCCTTCACTATATGAAAATGGTAAGGATTTTTTAAAACGTAGAAGATTGTCAAAAGAAAGCCAACTTTTGTGCTCAGAATTTTAAATATTTAAATAATATAAATAAATCCAATATAGCAATTATCACAATATCAACAATTCTTAGTAATAATTTATTATATATTTTAATTGATACTATAAAGTAGTTTTTTAAAAAGGAAATGAAGCAAATTATACTTCACATTATAGTCAACCATTTCGATTTGAAACTTCAATAATAATATAGTATTTACAGATAGATCAATAAAAACACTTTTTTTTTAGTATTTTATAAATTTAGGAAATATGAAATTAACTGCAAACTTTACAATGAAACTAAAAGTAAAAAAAAATTCGGAATAGATAAAAATATTTGAAACTTTCAATAAAAGGGTGGCCACGATTTGTGAAATCAATGGAAACACATGATAGACTGGAAAAAATTTAGTTCAGGTGTCTTTTAAACTAAAATGACTTTTATGTTCATAATTGAAGTTTGCTTGCTTCATAAACTGTTACACAAGATATCATACAATGATTTCTTTTTTTTTAAACGCTTTTTTTTTTTTTGGTAAATCATATCCATCAAATATCTTTTTTGTAGCTAAAAATAAACGAATTTGGTAGAAAAATTAACTAATAGTTTGGATACTGACTATCTGTGGATACAGAAAACTTAAGTTTATTAAGAACAGTTTAAATTGGATTGGTAGAGTTTTTTAAGGTAAGTTAAATCAGATATTTAATATCAGATTGCTCCCCAAAAAACCTATGTATTTACCTTTTAAATCTAAGGAGGAGTACTTTTCCTACATCATGGGCGCACTTGGGTGTGAATATTGGACATATACAATCAGTTAAAAACAACACGAACACGAAAAGTGGCCGTAAGTGACATTATTTCACTATTATCCACTCTAACTTATGATGAACCATCATATTTCTCATTTAGCTGCCGTTACATGTAAACGGCCTTTTTTATCACCTGTCAAAACATGCCATCAGAACAGATGAATGAAGTGGCAAATCAGTCTAGCCGCTAAGATTACTGAGTAACCGCGCAAATGAATGTTTCGGTATGCTTGTCTATAAATGGCAACAGTGTAACGATCAGAGACCAAAACGGCAACGTCATCGCTTATTCACTCCCACATCATTTAGAAAAGATTACTCAAACCTACAAAATAGAACAGTTGAACTATTAATATATCTACCGGAACGTTAGCGAAGAATCTTTAATACAATGGGTATGAATAAGAGCGTATTTCCAATAAGTGGGAGGACTATTTGGTCTTGCCTAATTAAGAGGGTGAAATTCCAAATCAAAGATTACACTTATTTTAATATAATAAAAGTAATCGGTACTGCTTTGATGCGTTGAGTATTTAAATGTCTTAACATATTTGAATTTTTAAGATATTATAACTGAATTTAGACTAGATTAATCTTTCAGTTTTTAACTTTTAAGAAAAGTCAATAAAAGACATGTAGCATAAACAATGGATACAATTCCTGTTCAAATTAATCGTGAAAATATTTTATATTGAAAATAAATATATTTCTTTTGGAGTTTGTTTATTTTTATGCATTTAGATAGCAAATTGTAATCTGTTTCGACAAATTATAGCAATTAAATATTTATTTTGTAAGTGATAAACAATTTCATAATGATATCTATTTTATAGTTCATCTGTAATACAAATATGCACACAGCACATATTAAAGTTTAAAATTAAAAAAAATGGTCCCACAGTTAAACCCGAAGACATTTTACAGATTATAAATGTTTTGTGAAATTACTTTAACTTCTATATATATGATTAATAAGCTAAAACTTTTAAAGATAATTTAACAGAATTATTTCATTGAAATTATTGTCACTCACATAAAATTAATACACTAATTCGTAAATAATTTATGGCATTTTGTCCAGTTAAAAAATTATAAAACGGTTTGAGAAGCAAGGGTTTTGTACCTTTAAGCTTATTTGATATTTCTGTAGCTCTATTGAAAAAAGGTCTTTACTAATTATATTTACTAAGAACAGTTTAATTTTTGGAAAAATTTATACTCAATGAAATACACATTAGTACAATATTACATTTTCTTTCTAAAAGTCTCGATATCAAAACTAAATAATTCAAATATTTCAGAAATCATTAACCAACTTTTTTGGCGTTAGCTGAATTCCACTTTTAAGCTGTTTCTAGCTTCTAAGACTGTAAATTACTCTATTGTCGAATTCCTCATGGTCCTGAAGATTTTGTGAAACAGAGTTTGAGATTTACAAAAGCAAAACTTCCTAGCTCTGGCATTATTGATACAAATCGATTGGTTTCCGTACATGTTGAGTCTACTAATGTCATCTAAGACACGATATGTGCCATCTTCAACATCATACCTTACAGTACCTTCAAAAACACCACCACTCGGCGAAGCACTTATGACGATGAGATAGTCACCTGGAGCATTAATTTTTTCACCGAGTATCACTTGTCTGTTGATAACATCGTTTTGGTGCTTGACAAACCTCAGAACCACATCGTTTGCTTGGCCGAACCGAGCGTCCAGTATCTTTTCCATTTTAAGCGTGGCACATACGCTTTCAAAAGGTTTCAGAAGTTCGTTAATTGTATCAATGAGAGCCAAGGCGCAGTTGATGACAACAGGCTGTGTTACTGGTATAGGTCGATGTGTTTGGCAAGGGCACCAATGGGGTAGGATGTTTGCCTGTTCGCAAGTTCGTGTTGTAGGTATGGGATCCATCAAGCTAATCCCATTTGGCGTGACCGTGGCTAATGTTTCATTAAGCTCTGGCGAAGACTGGCGAGTTACATTTAACAAATGTACCAGAGTTGCGTGAATGTCAAAAGGCGTGGTTAAACGGTCTTGGTTTTGTCGGAGATTTTCAGCGAGTTGGGGGTACATTTGTAAAAACCATTTGGGAAAGAATAAATAAACAAAGGGCATTCTTTCTTCAAACTTACCAATGTAAGTTTGACGAATAGGTCCAAATCTTATGCCATGATCACTAAACAAAACTAAAAGGCTTTTATTCAAAGCACCACTGTCGTGCAAATCCCTTAAAAGATGAAAGGTTGGTTCGTCGGCATATCCAGCAGCGTTCAGACTGTCATGAGTGAGTCTAGCAACAAATGTAAATGCAAATAAAGGCCGGCTCCCCATTGTATTGACAAAATCTTTTAGGTAAGTATACAATATATCCATTTCCAATCTCGATTGTAAGCAATTTATCTTACTCTCACGTCGGACTAGCGATTTTTCTACAGCTAGAGCAAAGGGACGGAAGTAGTAATCAGCTGGTGGATCTCGGAAGCCTTTTTTAAGATAGTTAAACGTAGCTATTTTTGGAGCATCTTCTGCAAACAATGTTCTGTAACCTCTGTCAGAATAGTTCTTCCATATAAAATCGACATCATCAAAGAACATATCTCTGATCGATTCGTTCCAGTAGTGTTCAATAAACTGTCCTGTGAGTAATGGCACTAAGTTAGGAAAAGTGTTATCGGCGACTTTGGTGTATCCTTTCAAATCAAATGACGATAGATTCTCTTTCAAAAATCGATGAGTTTTACGGAAGTGTCTTAAAAAATTAAGCTTTGAAACGGAGTCTATGCCTACTATAATTACATTCAGTGGATTGAGATTTGAGGAAGACTTGTCTAATTTTGTCTTTTGTTTCTCAACATCTAACTTTAGAGGCACTAAAGGGATAAAATGGGTGAGATTTGGGAAATCTAGCATGGTACATTTCACCATCAGAAATTCATCCTTCAAATGAACTCCAAACTTCAGTTTCTGAGGATTACCAAAATGATACTTATTGTCTGTCCGATCCTTTTCCTCACCAGGATCTCTCAGAATAGGACGATAAGTGCATGACAAATTGTCTCGATGTACTCCATAATAGAAGCTTAACAGGTGCTCATCCAATGTGACCACTCCGTTGGGCTTACCGTTCATGAACTGTGGTCTACCTGGACACTTATAGGGGGAGTTCACCTTGTTGATGAACGCTAATACTGATGGGTCGTATGGATCCCAATCTGGAATTTGGCACCCTGGGGTGTTGAGAATGAATCCATGATTGTCGACGAGCCATTTTATCTGCACTGGTTTGGCTGGGTCAGAGATGATTTCGTCGTCGGAGTAAGAGAGAAAAACTATCAGCCCCAAAAGAGAGAACGAAGACAGGATGACAAAGGTGCGACGCATCGAAGACCCCATAGATCTCAGCTATGAGGGATTTATCCAAGCACCAAGTGTACATAGGACTCTGGAAGAAATTAAGGAAGAGTTAATATATTTAGAGTAAAAATATAAATATATAGTAATCGTTCTATTAGAACAGAAATATTGAAGGAGTGAAATAAAACCAAATACGTGTTATATTATAAGTAAAAAGTAGTAAGTAATTATAAGTAAATTTTGTTTTGTAAATGTGTTTTACTAGAATCCTGGTTAGATGTGAGTTCTTGTTTGGCATATGAGGTGATCTTCACACTCCGTTCTGATAATGGATATTCCGGAGCAGTACAGCTATCGAGTAACACTATTATACAGAGCTAATGGCATGGCTAAGTGATAGAATACTCGCCTAGTAAACGAGGCGAATCAGGTTTGATTTCCAGTGTGCTGGAGATATGCAAACTCGGTAATAAGAGACTAGATGAAGATTGTTTAAACATGGTACCACTGGTTGTTGATCTGCTTGGTAAACTCTTCCGTTTTTTAATTCGAAAAGTTGGTCCTCTTTTAAAGACTTCCCGGAAGGTGTTTCTATTAGACGTTGTTACGGTGTAGTGGCTCAGTAAAGACTTTATACAGAACGTAGGAAAAGAAAAATTTCCGATTCATTTATAATTTTAGGACTTGTATGAATCTGAAACAGTAACCCTTTTTTTTTTTTTTTTAAACTCTATTGTATTTAAATAATAAAAAAAACTTTAAAAACTAAAGAGACAAAAATTACCGAGCCAATTCTCTCCTCCCACTTTTCAAAATCTCTCTGTATTAAAAAATTACAGATTAAAATGTTGTCTGGAACCTTAATTAAAATAATTAATAATTAAAATTATTACGATAATTAAGCTTCGAAGTTTTCAATGTGTCATGTCTATGCCTTGCAATGTATCGGTCCTATATAACAGCGTTGTTCTTTCTTTTTATTCTATTAAAAAGAATTTTCATTCTCCCTTCCCTCGATCTCCTTTTTCATACAATTTCCGAAGCTATTACAGGGTGAAAAGCAATAGCCCCACTGAATTCGTTCAAACCGTTTCATATAGCAAGATTCTATATCGTATGAAGAAAGGGTTTTAAAACAAAGTATGTGCCGGTCATAACACTCATATTTAAAAATTTGTGTCTGTGAGTTGAAAAAATTCCAGACCCTTATTTATCGCTATCAAAGAATAAAAATTCAATATCCAGCAAAAAATGACCTAATATAAATATAAAATGGATTCTAAAGTTTTAATTGTTGTACTTCTGGATATCCTTTTTCGACATGATAGTTACTTGAATTGGTTGGTGTCATTCATTTACTGATGCAATGTGCATGAATTAATTTCAGAAAAGGTAATTTAAGAGCGAATGAAGGATATATAATAGTGATACTAAAGATGAAACTCACATTCACGAGGGAACACTTGTGGTGATTAGAGGATAATTTAATTTTAATTGCCCCTGAAAGATCCCATCGTTAAATAAATCACTTGGAAAGGTTCACTGGAGAGTGATACACACTATGAATCGAGAAACACTGCAGTAATGGAGATGAAATTTAGCATAATAACTTAAGATTCTAATGATTGTATTTAAATAAAGCAATAAGATCAGTTAAAAGTTAATACAAATGCGAAGCGTTTAGTAATTCTTAAATTATTTTGCAACGCTTAAATGTAGATGGCGCGCAGATTTATATAATGCATGAGTTCCTGGTGCTGAAACCCAGAATTGATATGCAATCCCATCAGGGTAGGAGTTAACATAAATAAGTTGTAAAAATGCATAATTGGTAATTCTATCTTATATATTTTGTTGTATTGTATTCAAATAAACAAAGAAAAAATGCCAACCAGCGAAATTCATTTTAGTGATGGATTGTTAAGCATAATCACGGATTATTTTAACGCGGTACAATTGCAGTATCTTCCGTTTTAAATAGTAAACAGAAAAGAGGACGACAGAATTTTTTTTTTTTTTAAATACGTAAAACAACATTAAATATTGTTGACTAACTAATTACATAAGCTAATTATACTAGATTAAGCTCATGCACGAGAATAGATAGAAACAATCGAGAAAAGATAATAACATATAGTGTAATACAAAGATGACAGGTGGAAATGTATATGGTCAATCATGTTAAGAGAAAGATTCCCATACCTGCGTCATCAGATGAATAAATTATTTGGAGGGATAGTGATAAAAATAATATATAAAAGAAAGATATCGGATAACAATTTTTCTTAGGGGCCGTCCACAAATGTGTGGATGGAGATTGGTCATCATTTTTTTTATTTGTATAAATGATGCCACGCTCTGGTGGGGGAGGGGGGGGGGGACTGAGTTCATAAAACTGTAACACTTTGGGACAATGGGGAGGGAGGAGGCGTTACAGAAGATGTGGCATGACACTTATAAAAAAACCATCATGAAACCAAATAAGCTGATAATATTTCATAAAAACGAGCCATTTAGCTTCTGGTTTGGGTCATAAATTTGAACAAGCTTAAAAATATATTTTTGAGGTGAAACAAGTTAACTGTGTAGTTTGATAGTGCGTCTTGTTTAATGATAATTTGTGTACATAAAGTAACTATTGACAGCTAATAAAAGCTAAACATTAAATTGCATTTAATGTTTTGCTATGTTTAGTATGTTGTCATTATGTTTAGTATGCTAATAATTTTACATATTTTTTTACAAAATAGAGAAATAAGTACAACCTAGAGCAGCGTTAGCCAATACGCGGCCCACGGGCCGGGTTTTTCTGCGGCCCGCCAACAGCACAGAAGATATAAAAAAAATTTCATGGTATGGACTTTCTTTTACATAATTGTAATTTCTTTGAAATATTATAGTATGTGTTAACTGTGTAGAATAGAGTTCTCCACTACGCGTCCAAAGAAACTATATAAAGAAGCTTTCAGCAAGATGGTTTTCATCAAGAATAAATACAGGAATAACTTAATGAATCTCATTTGGTTAATTTATTAAGATTAGCTGCAACAAATTCTGCGACAGACTTCGACTCTATCACAAAATAAACTGAACTATTCCAACCACCATCGTGTTACAATTGGTATCGATTAAAGCAAAGTAATTTGGAAGTACAGTTTAAATAGTTTAATTAAAAGTTAGGTCAAGTCCCATTGTCACGTTGGATCAAAAGATTCACTTCTCTTTTAGACATTTATTTACTAATAATGAAAATTATTATTTAATTATTTGAAAAAAAGAATCAAATATCAGTTGTAATTTGATTAAGATAAAAAAAAATCAATTTTTTTTCTTTTCAGTTTTCAGAAATGCCTAGTATTATTAAATCGCTAATAAAAATACATATATTGGTGTATCTGGCCCGCGAAGAGCTCCAACGTAAGTAATACGGCCCGCCTCTAAAAGTTGGTGACTATAAAGTCTATAAAGTCAGCTATATACTATAAAGTCAGCAAAGTTGCAACGAATCCTTATATTCACACTCGAGGATCAGCGAGTTAAAATTATAAAATAAAATTTCAAATACCATCGATAGTTTAATTCTTTGTTTCTAAACTTTGCCAGTATATGCACATATATTTTATTACACTGTTAAAAATTTTGTTCCACTTTGCACCAAAAATTGGTTCCCATTTAGCTGCAACTAATATTTGGTGCTTAGTTTCACGATTTAATGTTGCTTAAGGTCAGAGCTACCACCATTAAATCGTGAAACTAAGCACCAAATGTTGGTTGCAGCTAAATGGGAACCAATTTTTGGCGCAAGGTGGAACAAATTTTTTAACAGGTGTAGGAAGAGGGAGATGTAATGAAGTGTGGTGGTTTGTGACAAGGGAGAGGGTAAATAATATGAAGAAAAGATGGGACATCATTTATAGACAGCCCCTTACCATATCTAAAATTAACTCAAAGAACTTAGTTACTAAATGTCCTATTTATTTTGCGCATGGTAGAAAAATGATTCATTCCTCGAATTATTTCCTCCGTTTGTAGAATATTGATTGCCACCTGTGCTATTGAAAGCGTTTTCATACCTCAGTGAATACAATTTTCCTGAAAGTAACACTTATAGGAGCAGCACATCCATTGTCATAGTAAGTAAAGCCATTCCGAATAGATTTTTCAGATATGTAACTAGGTTGGATTACCGTATTCTCTCAACATAGCCATTTTTTCACAACTTACCAGTGCTGACAATAAAATAGGAACTGTTATCGTAATCTAAAGGCTATTTTCTTTTTTACTATTTTTTATCGTTTAGGAGTTATTATGCACACGATTGTCATTGAACGCATACAAACTACACTGGTGAGCAAAACAAACAATAGTAAATTTTTTTGCTAGTACCTTTTCACTAGAACAGATTAAACAAGAGGAAACACATCAAAGAGAAATATTTGTGTAACATAGCGACAAATAAAACAATACAATCACACAATGAAATATAGCGTGTACAGTGACTGTATTTGTAAAAGAATAAATTATTATTAGTATGCAAATTGTATAGAGGTTTTTGTAAACAAAAAATCAACTACTCAAAAGTTAGCTTTAAATAGTAATGATATTCCACAACATCACTGTTTATTTTGCATTTTTTCTTAGACCTAACATGTGTTTCTTTATAAGATCAAGTGACTAAATTACCTTGTCCCACTTACAGAAACAACTTCAAGTAATGGGCAGTTCCTAATGCACCGAATGATATTTTAAGAATTGTGTCAAAACTTATTTTACCCAAACACGTTACTATATACAGGGTGACCACAAAATTAAGTAAAAAAAATTCCTTAATAATTCCCTGATAAATTTCTAAAAAAAATCTCCGATTTTATGGCAAATTTTTTTCAAGTTTCCTTAACTTTTCCAGATGTGTGATCAAATAGAACATGTATGCTAAAGAGATAATAAACCAATTTTTTAAAAATTATTTTCGATGATAGTGAAAAGTTGAAATTATTCCGTAAAAACTTCAAATGATTCTAACGAAATTAAACTTCTAACGATTACCACCATAATTCTCCGGGTAAATGGCGCCAAAATACGGATGAACGGGGAAAAGTACCTTCAGAAAAATGAAAATTTCCCTGTTTTTCATGAAATTTAAAAAAGTTCCCTGACATTTCCCTGATTTTTTCCAGAATCAGAAAGCTCCCTGACATTTCCTTAATTTCCAGGTTCTGTGGCCACTCTGTGTATATCTTTTATAAATCAGTGAGCGTATTTTGTCAAGAAAATCCCACATCCAATATTAGGTCCAGGTAGATAATTACTTTTTACTTCTAAATGAAATTAAAACTTAATTGTAGTAGTAGAAGTAAACCCAAGAAAATGTCCAAAATAAGGAATGATGTTAACCAAAGCACGAATTTTTTAAATAATAAAATCAAGTGATTTCTTTAGCTGCTGTTATCTATTGTAGACATCTTGTGTAGTAACCCCAGACAATCATGGTGTGATTATATGCTGTTTACGGCATTAGCCTTTTGATAGCCGCTCCTAAATTGCGGAAGTCTTCAAATTTTGGAAATTTAATCAAATAAAAATTTACGGAAAGCTATAGTTCAGTTATCACTGATAAAAGAAACTTTTGTCACTAAAATCTGTTGCTAAGTTTACTGCACTTATTGTTGTTTTAAGCATCGCTAATTGGAATCACTAAACATCGACAAATTTGTAACTAAACAACTTATTCTATTTTTCTTGGTCATGATATTCTTAAACACACTGTTAAATATTTGGATCCAGTTTGCACCAAAAATTGGTTGTCATTTAGCTGCAAAAAACATTTGGTGTCTAGTTTCACGGTTTAATAGTGCTACCTCGGACAGTAAGCACCATTAAATGGTGAAACTAAGCACCAAATGTTGGTTGTAGCTAAATGGTAACCAATTTTTGGTACAGGTAGGAACAAAATTTTTAACAGTGCACTTAAAATTTTATTTAACGTACATAAAAATTGGTCTGATATAGATGTTTTTTCCAATGATTATTATTCCTTTTGATACACAATAAACTTACAGTTACGAAAAATGGGTAATATTTATACCAGTGATACACTGTTAAAAAAAATTTCCACCTTGCACCAAAAATGAGTTCCCATTTAGCTGCAATTAACATTTAGTGCTTAATTTCACGATTTAATGGTTCTACCTCGGACCGTAAGCACCATTAAATCGTGAAACTAAGCACCAATGTTGGTTGCAGCTAAATGGGAGCCCGTGCTAAGTGGAACAAAATTTTTAACAGTGTACATCTAACAATCTTGAAAATAGTTTAGGTTTGTTCTTAACTTTGTCAGACACAAATTGCACTGAAGAAAAGAACTTTACGGCTCTCAAAAGAATCAAATCTAGTGGCATACGAAAATAAATTACGACAACTCTTCTATTTTGCCTTATTTTAGAGAATATATATTTATTAGAGAAAACATAAATAATTATACCAACAAAACGATTAACTAGTCAATAATAATTTTGCATATGATAGTATAATAAAAAAGAAAGAAAAAAACTTCTTAAATCTGATTAATGACTTTTTTCTACCTAGATAATTTATTAAAAATAAAGAGATACAAGTGGATTATGGAAAATAAATTGAAGTGCTGAATCGATTTTGAGCTTAACACTATCCGATCACTGTCATTTTAGACACTACACCACTGAAGTTTATTTCAAAATGATAGAAAATATTTAATTTTCAAACTTAGAGTGAAAATCGTTTTAAAAACGAATTTTTTTCCTATTTTAAACGCGAAATAAGAAGTGATATAAATTAGATCGCATATACTACAATTAATAAAATATTTTAGAGCATATTATTGTATAAGATACTATTTTTATTGATATTTACAACAGGAGAATTTGAATAGGTGATTTCTCGTTTTCAAGTAAACAAGCATTTATTTTTTCAGTAGGTCATCACTCATTTTTAAGGCAATTGTGCTTAAGGTAAAACGATTAGGTGAATGTTTTCATTTCCAGTTATCTTTTTTTTTTCAGTATAGTATTCCAATTTCAAATCAATGAGCCATAATTAGTATTTTTAGTGTAACGCTTTCAAGACTCTATGTGGTAATAAAGTGTTTTTAAATTGACATTTAAGTTGATAAACGTTTCCAATTTTATAGTCATTGAGGCATTTATCTTGTACCATCAAGTAGAGCAACCTATTTTAAAAAGTTTTCGTATTGTAGCACAGTAAATTTTCGTATTCTTTTATGGAACACTATTGTTTTATAAAACTTATATGTTTTACAATTTTCTGAGAAACTTACGAAATTTTTAATGTACCCATAAATTTCAGAGTAAAAATATTGAAATCGCATTTGACCTTGACGAAAGATATATTCGAAATGTTATAAATTTGAAACAGCCAAACGACTGATAAACTACCTCCAACAAGAATAGACAAATGAATGGTATGGTTAAAAGAATGGATAAAAACATTTGTAAGCAATGGGAATTTCGCGCCGGTTCTGAATAAGTGGAATCATTTGTAAGAATAATGGATGGCCATAATTCTTAGGGTTAGCAGTTTCATTGTTTAGTCCGATGTTTATTCTCACGCAGATTTCAAAATGTATTTCCGCAAAAGGAATGTAGTAGGAAGAAATGGCGAAACAGTATATTAAACAGGTGTACTGAAAGAACCATAGGACTACTGCTCATGCCTAGCAGGTGTGAAAGACGTGCATTACTAACATACATAATATGTTAAGTAGCAGTACTTTAAACATTTTATAAAATACATTGCGTAAGTCAGTCAATTTATATGGTATGAAATGCAAATGTAATTCGTATCGTGCACTTTCAGTGAAGTCTAGGCGCACTTCTCTACGCTTGAAAAGCGAGAAGAGTAAGAAGTGGTTCTATAAATTCATCGTGGAATATCATCGTGGAATACTAAAACATTCTATAAATTTTGTAAAAAGTAAACAGAGTAACATCTTCAATTCTATATTTGAAACACATATTTGAGATTTGGCGTACTATTTAACAAGAAGTTTCAGTTATAAATTTTTTCAAAAGCCTGGGATTTATAGCATTTCCCATAATATGTTATTTGATAAAACATAAGGATCAGAACAATTGTAGCATAATATGAGTAAAAAAAATTTCATCCTATTTATAAAAGGAAATGAATCAATAAATTAAAAATAATTATTTTTAGTATGAAAAGAAAATACATTTCTCAACATTATTGTTCTTTATTGAAATAACTTATCATGTTTATTTCTAGTATACGCGCATCCAACAAACATCATATTAATATTCATATATTATCATGGGCGCCCTCAGGAGGGTGCAAGGAGGTGCACTTTCAACCCCTCCCCCCCTCCTCGGCTCTTGAAAATTTAAAAAAAATGAGGGAAAATATGTAAATTACAAGATAAAAAAAGCGCATATGCCATTTATACTTTTATGTTACAATAAGCATTTTTTTCTTCTATTACAATAGTCTTTTGTTTCTTTCCTATGTCGTTTTTCATTACTACTTGCGTGAAGATTTTCTGACGCTTGTTGTCTATGATTATTAGAGGCTGATGAGTAGAAGTATTTATTCCTTTTATTGTATAATCATTTCCTGTGTAGTTCTCAAAATTCTAGGAAATTTTTTTGTTTTTTAAGTCATCAGATATACTATCTTGAAATCTAGTTTTAGAATTCAATTGAACATATTCCAACACTGCCTTCGTGTTTCATTTTGATTATTATTATTTTTTTTTTCATTGTATCCGAAACTTGAAAGAAATAAAAAAAATTTTTACTCTTGGTGTATTTTTGCATCTTCGAGTTCCTCTATTCTAAACACTGTCTCTTGAATGCCGTGAGATCTAGGATAAAAAAAATCGTTAAAAATATATATTTTAATATTTTTTTTTCTCTTGAACAGGGTTGCGCTTTCAATAATAAATACCATGAATTTTAACTATTCTCAAAGAGTATAATTTATAATGCATAATTATCAATTAACATTTCTAAAAAAATTAATGATTTTGTTAAAAATCTAGTCTTGCACCCCCTTGCAAATATTCCTGGGGGTGCCCATATATATTATTAATATGTGCCGCCATCTCTATTAGAAAAATATGTTTGGGTATCGTCTAACATTTTCCCATTATAATTTATTATAGTTATGCTTGGAAACACTATTTATGCTAGGCAAATAAAAATCTACACTGGGCCTCAGAAGTTTAAGCTGAAATAAAAAATAGTAATAAAATTAGAAAGAAAAAATTATTTACATTTAAAAACAAATACGTTAGTACTAATCAAATTCAGAATAAAAATAGTTTATTTTGGTAAGTACAGTGCTGAATGAATTCTTTAAAAATTGTGCATTGTACAAATATAGGTTTACTGTTTCAAAGGCTTAAACATTTTACGCAAAATTTAAAAATTACGCGATATAATGAAAATTACGTTCCTAATGAGAAGCAGGAAGATAACTTCAGGTCCTAAATCAAGCTGGCCTGCAGAAGCCTTTGCAGTTGATGAAAGTAAATATTTTTAGCACTATAAAGTTGATACCTAAACAAAACCATCAGAGGAATTGCTGTACTTTTAAATCAATAAATAATATAACCCATTAAAACAAAGTTTTTAATAGAAATCCTTTATATGCCAATTTTTATATTCGTTAACACAGCACGATTCTGTAAACAGCGTGTGCTTCGTGTTTGCATCTAATTTTAAATATCAAAAAAAAAAAAATTATCAGCAAAATATGTGGCAAACTACGTTTCAAAATTTATTTCATAAAAATGAATGTGAATTTATGCACTCATATCCAAATATCATTTATTTATTCTGTTTTAAGTAATTTTATTACTTATTTATTAAAAAAAATTGGCAACAAGAAAGAGTCTCTTCATTGGTCGGCTATTAAATGCTATTTTAGCGTGATTGGGTGACAGCAAGTTGGTTTCTTAGTATTCCGTAAAATAAACCTTTTAGCGACAGTTACATTGCAAAATTTGATAAAATACATTGTCATCGAGATCGAATCTATCTGCCAAGTTTCAGCCCGAATGGATGACGGCAAAGGGGTTAATTAGGCCTCCGCAGATTTGCCCGCCATCGACACACAAAATCAAAGTTAATATAAAGGATTTAAAAACAAGAAATATATCAAATACTTGACGATAGAATTTTTTATGTATATAAAAGCGAGATACAAACGTCCTTATGCAAGAAGTATGAAGACTTAATCCTTTAAAATAACGAATGGTGTCAACGCAAAGCATATACTTGCGTAAAATGAAAATAAACTCTTACTAAAAGTGTCTAATAACTCAATACGCAAACGTGTTATAAAATGAAAATAAACTCTTACTAAAAGTGTCTAATAACTCAATACGCAAACGTGTTATAAAATGAAAATAAACTCTTACTAAAAGTGTCTAATAACTCAATACGCAAACGTGTTATAAAATGAAAATAAACTCTTACTAAAAGTGTCTAATAACTCAATACGCAAACGTGTTATAAAATGAAAGAACATTGTTAAGAAAAAAAAAATTTGCAAACCTCGACTACACCTCATAAAAAGTACAAAAGGGAATGGCTCTGTAAGTATACATATCTTATGGTGAGGATTGTCTTCAAGTCTCATTGTTAAAATTTGAGACTAAAAAATAGTATTTAGACGGTACTGGTGGTTGTAGACATGTTATCAGCATGATGTTAGAAAAGAGAAAATAACTTGCATGTATGAACGCAAAAAAAAAAAAAAAATACCAATGCTACGTTGGTTATATCTTGTATTCTTTGAATTCTAATTGAAACAAAAAAGTATCCTAGCAATTCGTGGAAGGTTTTGAATAATAGCATATAGGGGTTTTTTTCTTTTTTTTTTTTTTCTTCTTTTTTTTTTGTCTAAAGGTGCCATCTACTTATTAAAACTAAATCAAACTCTTAAAAATGTTCAATGGTAACCTCATAATATTATGCGATATTTATATTTAGCATAAAAAAAAGACGAAATACCAAATTTAATAATTTTCCAATGAATAAAAAGTAATTTAAATGAGGATAAGGAAATTACAATTTTATGTTTAAAAAAAATTGTTTCCGTGGCCACACATTGTTAAATTAGTATATTTTTGTAATTTTTGTTTAAAATGACAATTTGTTGAAGGCCAAACATAAAAAGCATGCAACTTTTGAATTAAGCAATTCTTTAATTATTTATTATTAATGATTAAAACATTTTCTTTAACTTCAATCGAAACATTATTTTTTTTCCTTCATTTCATATTTATCATAAATTTAAAAACAGATTTTCTTCTATTTTAACTTTTCGTTTTCAAACTTTTTGCAAAATTGCAAAAATGTCTACTTTTAGAGACCGTATACTTGATTACCATTTGATATTAATTGAGGTAAAAATATTTTTCAATGTAAAAATATAAATTTAAGTACTTGTTTTCAATCTGTTAGAAACATAGGTGACTTATAATATTTTTCATTAGTAGATTCAAATAGTCACAAATGAATATTGAAATGTGCTATACATTTTGCAACTCGGAAGTTGTGGGCGATGTGCATTAAATTCGTTTCTTAGTAGGTTTTATCCACCGATCGAGCCAAACTCCTGGATCAGAGGCAATACACTCGCCTAGCATGCGAGACGATATAGGTTCAATTCCCAGCGTCGGAGCTACGTGATTTCTGCTTTCAAAAATAAGTTGATACATTTGGAATTATGTGTTAAAGTAAGGGTTTTCAATTCGATACTTCTCCCATTCCATACTTGAAATGCAAAGAAGTTTTCTTTAAAAGACCACTATGTAATACACATTCTCCCTTAAAATTGGGACTAGTATAAAAGTTTGTTGTTAAGAAATTTTGGTGTGGTATAGTTTATTTTAGATCTTTGTGAAACATAAGAAATAAGCGTGACCTAATTATCATCAAGTGTTTCATCAACACTAATTTAAAACCATAATTATTCTATTTTTATTGATTTATAATTACAAAAATATTTTGGACGATCTTAACTCAGACATGGTAAAATCCCCAACTTCAAGCGAAAACTATGAAAATTATTAAAAAAACATCAAATTTTCAAAAAATTTCAGAAGTCAAGCAACTTAAAACAATTATACTATTCTTACAAACATTCTAACCTAATTAAACCCAGTTATCTAATTTTTGATATACATTCAAAGTACGGCAATTTCGGTAAAAAAAAGCTGAAATCAGTGTTTAACTGAACTGTGCCATGTATGTTAAATTCAGGGATCAACATTAAAATCTTCAAAATCTCAGCTTTCATCAGCTCCAAAGCATTTTGCATTTTTACTAACAATCAGAAGTTAGCTTCATTTTTTTTAATACTAGAAGGAAACGTAATTTCAACCAAGTGATCAAGAATTTTTAAAAATTTGAATCAAGTGCTTAAGTTTTTAAGACTGTAAACTTCATCGAAATCTATAAAATGTACACATTTTAATAAATATTCAATATCGTACCTAATGAAATGGTTTCTTTTTAGTAATCTTTGATTACATTTTGGAATACTTATTGTTAAATGCAAAGAAAATTGTTTCTTTGTAATTTTATTCCTACCGTAGAGTAGGTAAATTGATCGTGTGTGAAGTGAAAAGATCATGGCGATGTTTTAACGAATCATAAATGGCGTCATAACAGAAGGGGTAAAAAAATTTCAAGCGAGGAAGTAAGAAACATTAAGGGAGAAGTCCAGAGCTCCAAGAATAGAAAGCTGTTTACGAGACATTATCGTTTTCATTCTGGAAATGAAATTTTTGTTAACACCTGCTGAATTTAACCTTTATCAAACAGCTGCAAACTTTATTTAGTCAAGTGTCCTCTAGCACACAATCGTGCCCGGCGTATATTTTAATGGTCGGGAATTGTGTCCATATGTATGAATGCTTTTAATTGGAAGCTACAGTAATATTCCTATCTTGATGAAATTTCGCATTTTATCTTAAAAAAAAGAAAAAGATTCCTGCCAACTTACATTTTCCAGAAAACCTTCTCATCTTCCTTTTCGATCTTTGAAGGGGTATAGTAGTTAACTGAGATCTATTGAGTCAATTTGAACCGGTTTTTTTCCTATAGGTATCTTTACTAATTCAGATTATCGGAAACAAAATTTCATTCTGATGTTTTGTAGTTAAAGTGGTAAAATCGGGAATAAGAGGTTATAGGGGCATGATCGTAATTTGCAATCGACTGAATCAATTTGAACCATGTTGTAGTGGGAAACTTTGGGCCACAGATATTTATTATTAAAAAGTAATGCTTTTATTTTTTATGGTTTCATTTATTTTAAAGGGATTATTTGTAAAATACACGACCATACATATGACTAAAATATTAAGCCTTATAATTATGACTCAAAATAGAACATATTACCTATGCCATACTTATGCTATTTTATAAAGAGAGTACAGGTAAATCTGAATCTAGTGCCAAACTACACATTTTACAAAAACGAATCCAAACCCACTAAATTGTGCCATCAGATTTCATTAACCCTTTGAGTACTGAAGTATTTGAAGATTTTTATGCCCATGGAACGGATTTGGATGGACGAATGACG
The DNA here is from genome assembly GCA_963978545.1 of Linyphia triangularis. Classification (NCBI taxonomy): domain Eukaryota; kingdom Metazoa; phylum Arthropoda; class Arachnida; order Araneae; family Linyphiidae; genus Linyphia; species Linyphia triangularis. Next base: position 109,764,857 of record OZ021721.1, on the reverse strand, counting down.
ATTCAGACTCGTCCACCGTAACTTTGCCCAAGTAAGCAGATGACGAGTCTCACTCGTCAAATGTACCCAAAGGGTTAAGAACGAACATTAGGTATCTACTTTTAAAAGTATGCGGAAAAACATCGAAAGTTATATGAAATGTTATATGAAATGTGTTATGAAAGTATATATGCTTAAGTTACTTCATATAATGAAAAATAAATAGCATTATTATTAACCTCAAAGAAGATTAACGATTCAAACAAGAACACACAAATTGTTGAAATCTAAATGTAAAAATTTAAATAGTCTAGAATGAGAAAGAACTGTATAACACATTAATAAAATATAAAAATAACAACCTTAATATAGTTCCTTTAATCTAATCTTCTAGAAGGCGAGTAACTATACTAGAAAAATGTAGAGATTGCATATACAACTATACAGCTATCAAGAACCCGTTATTGTTTCCCTATACTCTTCCTTTCATCAATCAAACGCATTTCTAACTTTGAAGCATGCCGTAAAAAGGCTTAGACAGGTGGGTTTTGTTGTTTCAGGTTTAAAACTGTTGAGCAGTAATAAAATGGTGGGGACATAAAAATACAAATGTTTCATGGCAAATGAGGATTTTTCGTTGACTAGTGAACTTGTGGTTAAATATTGCAAAATAATTTGTCTGGAAATTCATCAGTTAGATAATGAATTCTATATCTGAGAGGTATAATGGAACTCGTTTTGGAAAGCATTACACAGTACAGCAATGTAGCTGGTCGGCCTGGTGTTAAATAGGATTCCGTGCAGCCATCATACAGTATCTAATTGAGCTTTTTTAACATTTAAATTTAATTTATCGACAAATTATGAAGATAATTGTTTAAAGTGGAGAACTACATATTTTAAACAGTAATGCGTTTATTTAATGTAGTTTAAAGTACAACAGAAGAGGGGGGGGGGGATCATTGGCGGATCGAGTCAATACATCCCCAACATAGAATCTATATTCTCATAGAGAACCAAAATATCCTTTATACCACCGTCTACAAACAATATACAAAAAAAAAGTTATGCATTCATATATTAGAGGAGAATTAAACAGAATGTTACTTAGTCAGTGAAACTTTTGAGTGATGATGAATTTTCAATATAATTGAAACGTTAACGGAAACAGTTGTGCAAGACACATTAAAAAAATTTAGAGATATGAAGTCTTTTAGGATCCCTCTAATTAGGTATATTTATTTATGGGCGAGAAATACGACTTTCAAGATATTTTTTTAACTCGCTAGGTCTAGTGTGAATTGGAAAGGAAATGTTTGAGCGTGCATTTTTTTTACAAGAATTTGATGACATATACCAGTCTTACTTTTACGGTTCAATCAATATATTGGTGGTATAAATAAGGACATATTTCAATTTAATTTAAAATCTGCCTGAAATAATCCTTCTAATCTGGTTGATTGGATTTTATTGTCGCAAGGGCAAAACCAGGGCCTTACTGCCCTTCAAATCTAGAGTTACTTTACTAGGAGGTCCTTTCAAGTAAGGGTGGGGGAAATTATCTCCACTGCCTCCATATTCCAAAAGGGAGTATCATAGGCCCTATTCTATACCTCTTCTTTGCTGCTGATGTTATTAGAAGATATCCCACCTTTGCAGATGACAAGGACAGCCTTATTGCCTTCGACGCTGCCAACACAGCGATTATCACAAAATCTCTAAACTCCCAATTCTTCATCAACAAGCTCCATAAACCAAATTTCTACAATTGAGGATTGGTGCACCAAATAGAAGGTTTCCATTAATGCCTTTAAATCTAATTTTCTCGGTATCAAAGCCAAAGCTACAAAAATACCCATTCGCAGAGATGTCACTCTCATTGGAGATAACAGTCCAATTGCAAACAAAGCCAACTACCTTGGTGTCATAATCAACAGTAAACTTAGATTAACAGACCATATTAAATCAGTTATTGCCAAAATCAACTGGACTACCCACTGTCTCTGACTACTTCTGGCTAAAGGATCCACACTATACCACTCAACCATAAAAAGCGGATTTATGAGAGCCCCATAAGACCTATATCTTCACCTATGCATCTCCTGCCTGGATCACTTTTTCTGAGGTCGACCTTGGAAAACTGCAAACAGTCAAAAACAAAATTATAAGGAAGATGGTTAATACCTCCGTGTTTACGTTACGTCAGAAACAAACTTATCCACAGGGACCTTAAAATTGCTTTAGTCAAAGAACACCTGGCTAAGCTAAACATTTCCTTTTTTAGAAAAGCCATTGATAAGTTCTCCAACGTTTCTAAATGCCAGTAGTGCGATGTTTTAAAAGACATATGCTACGAATACAGGACCGGCCCAAGAGTAAAATGCTGTGTGTGCAAGAATGAGTAAGGAGTTCTTTACAATGAAAACACGGGTATACATAGAAAACTCTCCAAAAATGGTATCGGTACACTATAGCTGAAATTTGATGGAACTTAATACCTGAAGTTGGCATTTTAAAGGGATTAAATACCAAAAACTAAAAGTATATATAGAAATAAATAATAAATACTAAAGTAAAGTATTTAGCACCTTTTCATAAATTTTATTTTCTAAAATGACTTCTTCTATTACTAATTCTTTTAACTGACTTTTTTAAACTTCAATAGGTGTGATGTACTGTACTTGTGTAAAGTGAAAACCCCTAAACTATTTCACTCAGTTTATAGTTTTGTCAGGTAGAAAATAAATAACAGAGATATTTTTTAACAACAAAAGTTTTATTTGATTTAATATTCATGTAAAAATATTAATCAAAAATTTTTTCACAGAAAATTGATTAAAATAATATGTATTACACACTTAGTAGTGAACCTTCCTAGATTCCTTATAATTATTATTATTTTTTGGTATTTTTCTCATTTCTTGGCCCCTCTCAAAATCGTATGTATGTGATCGCACACGTCGCAACTAGTCTTAGGCCGGCCCTGTACGCATACGTCCATACGCTAAATTTGTAACTTCAGATGCCACTCTTGTTAGGATCTTCTCCTAAATGTATTGATCTCCTGCTTCTTTAAGGACATCTTAAATTATTTTGTCCATTTCATTTAAGCTAAGCTTTTTGCACTGCAAAATTACTCATTCCTAAGCTATTTTTTTACCGTTTCATTTACAATACTAGCATATTATTGTAACCGCATTAAACTCTTCAAATTGATTTCTTAATTTTTACAATCTTACCCCAGATATTTTCGTTCATTCTGACTGTCTCCTTTATTTATTTGCATTTCTTGTATTTTCAGGTCCGATTCGTTCCTACCTCAAAATATTCACCTTCCGATCTAAATTCATACATGTGACATAGTGCCTTAGGAATTTCCCCACTTTAAAACATATAACATTAAAGTCCAAGTTTAATTTAATAAAGTTTAAAATAAGATGAATCAGTTCATTCTGAATAGTTGTCTGTCATCAGTATGTAGTTTTAATAAGAAATTAAAAATGCGAAATAATTTTAAAAATTAAGGAAGAGTAGCGATTTTGTTTGTATACTAACTTTAGATCATTAGTAGATATTTCACAATAATTAAAATGCAGCACAATCGTTTTCTCTAAGAAAAATAATATTAATTTTAGGATTGATCCTTTTTTAGCATGCATAGGGGAAAAAACCCTCAAATCTTGCATTTTTAGGCTAAATTTACTCATGTAATTGTACAAAGTAATTTAAAATAACATGACAAGAAGATAGAAAACAAAACACTTAGCAGGTAAATTTCAATCATCTTAGTCCCCATGTTCTTCCTCTGTAATCGGCTATATGTAAATGCCATTGTAAAATTGTTCAACTCTGTGGAAACATTCAGTTGCACTTTCTTCATGGCATCAGTGATAGAAATGTGGATATACGCGGGGTGACGCGTCCCCCCCCCCCCTCCTTTTCAAGGAACCCCACTTCTAAAACCACTGAAATCCATCCCCCCACTTTTAAAAACATTCAATCCATCTAAAAATTACTGATGAAAAATAACATTAACTTCTTTAGCCCTACCCTTTCAATTTTTTTTTTATTTTTTTATTCTTTTTATTTTAATTTTTGAATGCTCGATACAATACTTGCTATACAATCAATAACGGAATTCAAAATTGTTGAAAAAGAATCATCCTACCAAGTGCATGTCTTCCAAGTCATGCACTGTGCATATATATATATATATATATATATATATATATATATATATATATATATATATATATATATATATATATATATATATATATATATATTAATTTCCTATAATTTTTTCAGTTTTTATCTCTAAATTTTGTTTTCAAACTTCTTGAAATATTAAATAATAATGAGCATGGAATATTAGATAGTACTAAAATTACATACACGTGGATTTTTTCTTCTTAAAAAATATATCAAGTGTGTAGGGAAATGCAAAATGTAGTGACACTGCGAAAAAGTGATTTAAAGTTTGCAAAAAAAAAAAAAAAAAAAAAAAAAAAACTTTATGGTGTAATCATACTGTTCCAAAAATATATTGCACTCTTTTATATAAAGATAGAAATATTTTTGATTTATTAACAAATACGGGGGGGGGGGGCTGCACTTGCTATCAATTTTTAGAGTCATCCCCTCGCCTTTTTTTCCCATTTCTACCACTGCATGGCATCTAATATAACTGTATTGCAGTGGCATTTTATCTTCTGGGTAGGTTTTTAGGACAAGTAGCTGTAAAAGAGGCTTTTTTTTAGCTCCAAAATAAAATGTGCGAGTTATTACTGATTCAATAAAAAGTCGGCCATAAATCTTCTATTTCAAAGCCTAGGGCAGTTCACAAAAATAATTATGTTGGATTTGCTTGATGAAGGTGGATAGAGTTTTGAAAGTTTATTACTTTTAAGTTACTAATATATGTGTTGTTTGAAGTCATTTTGAAGCAGTTTGGGCCATAATTTGTGTCATAATCATGCACAGAACAAATTGCATATTTTTTCTGATTATTTTATGGTACGAGTTTTGTTTCCAAATATACGGAATTATTTTTTAATGTAATTAAAATTTTAGTGTGGTATAAATTGCAAATACGTAAATCTTCAATTGAAATTTAAAAAATAAAACCCTAAACTTTTCTTAGTCAAAAAGTTGCATTACCTCGAAAACTTTTTTCGCGTATGACCTTCAGATTTTTTAACGGTACTGAAGGGCATGTCAATGTTACTGGTTAATGACTGTGTTTGTCAAAATGCAACAGTTGATCTTTACGTAAACTACGTTTTTATTAATTACATAGTAAGTTTCACCGTAAACTATGTATTTAACCCTTTGCACTCCAGTGGCGCCTCTCAGGCGCCATACGATTGAATGCCAAACCAAGAGAGGACCATTAAGTGTGATGCGGAAATTCGATGCAAGGCCAATGACTGTGTTTGGTTTCTATGAAGCAAATCCATAAACACCAGCCGAACCTAAAATGTCTCGAGTTGCTGATTCCTCCGCGCGAAAAAGGCCTGGAGTGCAAAGGGTTAATAAAAACATCATTTAAAGGAAAATTCAATGTAACTTCTTAATTATTTTAAGTCTTGAACTTCAGGTACACTTTATTTGTGTACACTTTTGGATTATGTTTTTTTCTTATCCGTGATTTTTTTAAATTAGTAGTAATGGATTAGCTCATAAATCAGTTAGAAATGTCATTAATTTAGATTCTATGGAATACAATTCTTTTCATATATTTAAACATAGTTGTTTCATATTCCAAATATGCACTTTTTTTTTTTTACAATTACCAATTCTACAATTCAGCTTTTAACGTGTCGTGAACCAGGCTCTCTTCACTCACTGAAAAATTTTATTACTAAGCAAGCACAGGCTCGCTTCGCTCACTGAAACGTTCATTTATGCGTAAGCATAGGCATACTTTGCTCTCTAAAATGTCCATTGCTACGTGAACTCTTCCTTACTAAAACCCCTCCCCCCCCCCCCACCTCCCTTTCAATCGAGAAACAAAATAAAAACAACTCAACGTTAATGCAACAATCACGCCTCTTCGCCCTTCCAAAAAATAAATTTTACTTACTTATATACTTACATTGTACAGTTGTACAGTACTCAACTGCGTTTTTTTTTTATCACTTTATCACTGGACATTATTAAAAACTTTTTTAAAATAAATGAAAGAAAATTTATTAAAATGTTAACATTCTGTTTGTGAAAATCAAAATTAAAAGGCCAAAACTACTTATGCAGAAATTTTTTGAGATCTAAACTTAATTGAAGTCGCTTTCCATAGACTCACAGACACAGAGACTCGTTTTTTTTTTTTATTATGTATAGAAGTAAACTTAAAATACCTGAATAGTACATATTATTTCACTGTTAACTTAACATTTTCGTTGATTTATTTCATCATTAATTGAGCACATACGTACTGACTAAGACATTGAGGGCCAAATGGCATTCAGTTGCATATGAGTTTCGATTACTTGTCTAGTAATTATAATTCTATTTGACGCCATTGCATTTTAAATTAAAGTTACTATAATTTAAGCTATTAATTCATTTACTCAAATCACGTGGCAAAAATTCCTCTATGTATTATTAGATTCTATTGTCTTTACGAGAAAGATTTTAAATAAATAATTACACCTGTAATGACTTTTGCCATGGAAACAAATCTTAATAAAAGCCACGCTAGTCTCAAACAAGTGTAATAAAAGTATTTTAATGTACCTAAACTCATTAACTTTGTCATTAAGCGTTTAACGTACCCAGTTTGGATGTTGTAACAGTTTACGATATAGTAAACTAAAACAAAAATTTACCTCCATGGCAGTTTATTTGATATTAGCGATTATTTTAATATTAGTAACGCTTCACTTCAGCCTTTAGTTAAACATTAGATTCGGGGTTTTTTCTAAAAGAGTAACAAACTATTACTTAGGCTAGAGTTTAAATAATCAATCAGAGTTCCCATTATTCATAATTATTATATCAAAGTAGTTTTAAAATCTCATCATGACTTTTCTATATCATTGGATAACATTCATTGATGATATTTCATTTACTTTTTAAAAAATTAGTAGACATGCCGATGATTGTGACACACTGTCAATTGTCGGGCTGCCTAGTGGGAGCTTTCCATGAGGGAAACCGTTTCCCCTTAAAAAAAACTGCTCATAAAACGTTCTCGGATATTTTCAGTAGTCGTTGTAGCGATGTTTCAGCACATTATAACTTTCGTTTATTCCTTGCGAAATAAAATTTCCAATACAGTTAACAAGTCAAGACATTTATTGGTACATAATTCCAACTTGACAATGAAATAATTATTATTTTAGGCAATTAATCCTATGCAGGCTTCAAAGAATGTCTACTAACATATTTCCTGTATATTTATTGCCTAAAGTTAGTGAGAGTAAACATATTCATAAGTAACTTCAGTTAGCTGCAGCATTAGTTAAAGCTTTTTAAAATCGTATGATTCTAACATAACCCTATTGTAAATCAAGTAATCTGTTCAGATGCTTTCATGATAACAAATTACAGCAAAGATATAGAAAGTTATTTTATTTTATTTTATTTTATTTTCCCTACTGAAATTTCAAATAACTAATAATGCTGTCGTGTCATTTTAGCGCCGATAATTTAGTTGGTTGGTTTAAACTTGTTTTACAGTGGGCAAGTTTAATTTACCTTTTTCATGTCGAATTTAGGTTTAACTTTCTATGCTCGATAATAATTATGCATCATAAAATCTTCAGTTCAAAATCCAAAATATCTTTTCAAATTATTTTATATTGATTACTACCAAAACAAAAACCGAAAGAAAGGAAAATAGTAACACTGTCACTATATTATTATTATTATTGTTGTTGTAAACTAAGTAATCTGATCAGGTGATTCTTAGATAATAATAATTATGTAGCATAAAATCAATTCAAAATGAAAATATCTTCTTTACAAATTATTTTATATCTACTATTGTCACAACAAAAAACAAAAGAAAGTCAAATATTAATACTGTATTACTACTTAATTAGATAATTTAATCCTGAATTGAAATTTACAAAATATAATTTGTTTTCTTTATGACACGTGGCAAAAGAGAAAAGTTTTTAAAAAGTGACAGCATTTCCTCATCACAAGATAAAAAACAAGCATAAATGGACAAAGAAGCTTTATATGCGACGAATAAAAATGGATATCGAAACGAGAATAACAAGATATCCATATTCAAACAAGAATACTTAAAAAGTATACTCTCCATTTAACACAAAAGTTCAGTAAGAGTGTCTTATTCTGTTCTCTCAATTTTAATGTTTTTCATTCCAATTTACTTATATCTGTTTTTTTGAGATATGCGATACAAAATATTATTTGAACAGCGTATCTCATCTCTAATTTAATCTAGATTAACTCAGCTTCTTTACGATTGAAAAGGTATGAATATCTTAAGTTGGGATTAAATCCATGCTAAACTCCACACTTAAGTCCAATAGGATTTATCCTGAGATTTTTTTTTATAATCAGGAAATTTTATGCTTGAACATTGTGTCATTTTATTTAAACAAAGTAAAACAATTTGTCCTATAGCTTACAATCTTAAATACTAAATATTTACTCAATTTATTTTCTTCGGATACATAATTATTTGAATTGTATTTTTCTTCCATATATAATTATTTGAACAAAGTAAAAAAAATTGTCCTATAGCTTACAATTTTAAATTCTATATATTTACTCAATTTACTTTCCTCGGATACATAATTATTTGAACAAAGTATAACAATTTGTCCTATGGCTTACAATCTTATATACTAAATATTTACTCAATTTATTTTCTTCGGATACATAATAATTTGAACAAAGTATAACAATTTGTCCTATAGCTTTCAATCTTAAATTCTAAATATTTACTCAATTTACTTACCTCGGATACATAATTATTTGAACAAAGTATAACAATTTGTCCTATAGCTTACAATCTTAAATACTAAATAGTTATTCAATTTATTTTCCTCGGATACATAAAAAAGCATTAAGGACGTTTTCCTAATCGAATAAACCGCATTTGCGAAAATGTTCTTGGTATTCAAATATTGATGCGACTGAGCCACTGATGGATCTTCTTTTCTCACTTGGGAATGATAATAAAGACGGATGTATATAGTGTATTTTCCCTCCATTTTGAACTTGTGTTCGACTTAAGAACGACACACAACGGCGCATTATGTTTTGTTATGTCGCGCTTTTTTCTCTTGCTATCGAATAAAAAGGTGGGCAAACGTCCAACATAAAAGTGCTGCACTTCCTTCGCATCAATAAATAAAATGAACGCTTTTAGCTTTTATTTTTTTTCAATCTTAAGTAATCTGTTTAGGAAGTCAGACCATTTCTGTTTTTACTTTCCAATGGTCTTGATTTCGAAAATTTGAATAGTTTAGTTTACTGACTATTTATTAAAAAATGTAAATTATGTTTATTTGCTTTTCACAATTTTTACTTGTAGCAAACAAATGCCAAATAAAAGGTTTTCAACAAACTAAAATTTAATACAGATCGTTTCAAAAGTTTTAGCTCAAGTGAAAAATAGCAATAAATAAAATATTTCTTAACCTTTAACAATATATAAATCAAATGTTTACCAAGTTAAGAATTTAACCGATAAAAATACATTTTTACTATAAATTTTTTATATACATTGCCAACTTTTATATGCAATTGCAACTTATGTAAACTATTTTGAAGTGAAATCGAATTTTCATAGCGTTTGACCCCTATGAAGAAAACTATCGATTCCATGCCATTGATTAACTTTTTTCTAGCCTTCAAAACTTGATAAAATGCAATGTGACAGACAACGAGTCTATCTATAAAGTTTCGGCTGTATTAGATGACCGAAAGTGGATTAATTAGCCATCCGAAGATTTTTCCACCCACAAACATATTTGAAGTTAATATAAAGGATTTAAAAATAATATTTTCCTAATATATAATTTAAGAAAATGCATTAATAAATGAACATTTTGTAAATTTCGGTTAAATCTACCAGCTTAAACGTTAAGGCAATTTATGCAGAATTTAAAAAATACGTTAACTATTAGGTTAAAATTGCGTGTTCTAACAACAGCCAATAATAGAAAATTAGATAGATAACTTGTGGTCATAATTAAATATGCAGAGCCATTAGAGTAAACAAAATTTGATATTCTGAGGATTTTAAAGTTATTACCTGAACAAAAGATATAAATTCAGAGAAATTACTATTATTTTAAATAAATAAACACAGAATATGTTAAGTATTAGATAAATACATTTTTATAGAAAAGATAGATATTGCAGTATTCAAATTACTAGTGTCAAGACTGATTGTTTAAAGCAGCAAATGGTGTCAACACAACATATGCTTATGTAAAATAGAAATTGCGTTATGATTAAAGTGTCTGAGGAAACATAAATTAAAAAGTTTTAAAAAATTCAATAACATTGTCCCGACAAATTTTGCTTAAAATCTTTACCAAAAACTGCACTATAAAAAGTATATATTACAATGAAATGGAATGACCTTGTATATACATTTCTTATGGTAACTATTGACTTCAATTTACATTCAGAGACAACAAAATTATAATTTAAAAGTCTCTAGCTGTTTTAAGTGTTGCGTTTTGAACCCTTAAAACCACGAATTGTTACGTCGTCAACTAATTATACTCTTCAGCAGCCTGGTTATTGATAGGATATTGATAATTTATCGGCAGTTTTGGGGCGTTGATTTGTTTGTACGCTTAACGACCTATTTTTGTGCACAACAACAGCTTATCAGGCCGGGACCTACAGCTTAACGGGGATTCCGAACCACAACGAATATACATGCCTAACTCAGGATTCGAACCCTGCACCTTTGGTATGCGAGGCCTGAGCGCTAACCCATCAGCCATTAGATGAAGTGTGTTCTCTTGTTCACCTTAAATTAAAGAATTTAATTTCGAGTAAGCTAATTTCTTTTCAGTTGACACCATTCACTATTCTTGACGATAGTCTTCAACTTCATTATATTTATAAACGCATATCGAATTTTTTTTATTTATATAAAACGTTATGTCTATCAGGTTTTTGATATAATCAATGTTTTTATGGATTTAAAATGATGGTAATGTGTCGAATGGCCTTTACTTCAGGCATCAATTTTAAAAATATCAAAATCTCAACTTTCGCCTGCTTCAAAATTTATTCAGACAAAATTTATTACGATCGGAAGTTAGCTTCTTGCTTTTCTATTACCATCGCCTGCTTCAAAATTTATTCAGACAAAATTTATTACGATCGGAAGTTAGCTTCTTGCTTTTCTATTACCATCGCCTGCTTCAAAATTTATTCAGACAAAATTTATTACGATCGGAAGTTAGCTTCTTGCTTTTCTATTACCATCGCCTGCTTCAAAATTTATTCAGACAAAATTTATTACGATCGGAAGTTAGCTTCTTGCTTTTCTATTAACATCGCCCGCTTCAAAATTTATTCAGACAAAATTTATTACGATCGGAAGTTAGCTTCTTGCTTTTCTATTACCATCGCCTGCTTCAAAATTTATTCAGACAAAATTTATTACGATCGGAAATTAGCTTCTTGCTTTTCTATTATCATCGCCTGCTTCAAAATTTATTCAGACAAAATTTATTACGATCGGAAGTTAGCTTCTTGCTTTTCTATTATCATCGCCTGCTTCAAAATTTATTCAGACAAAATTTATTACGATCGGAAGTTAGCTTCTTGCTTTTCTATTACCAAAGAACGCATAATTTTACCCGAGCAATGTTGCAATGAGCAAACTATTACATTTATCAAGTTTACTCAATACATTCTAGTTTCTATTGATTCAAATTATAGTAATTTCTCTATCTTGAGTTCAGGCATTAACTTTAAATCCTTAGAGTATCAACTTTCGTCAACTCCAAATACTTAAGCTTTTTAAATTTTGACCCGAAGTTATCTTTTTATTTTTTCTAAAATTTAAAGTATTTTTTCCAATATTTTTTTTAAATTTTGTATAAATTTTTTAAACTTTTGAGATAACTTGAATTATAACAAATTTTACAAATTGTTAAATTTTCAATGTTTATTATTCAATATGATACCTAATGAAATAAACTATTTTTATTTTTCAGTGTTGTAAAGATCATTTTTAATTTTTTATGTTTTATTGCCATATATATATATTTTATCTGCACTCAAACTTTTATGACATACACCGTTTAAGCAAGCATTATTAATTGTCCATATAAGATTCCTCTTGTATACCATTAAGCAGTTTTAAATACAGTTTGATAAACCAAAAAGTTGGTTGATTGGAATTTACTGGCGCAAGGATCTAAACCTAAAAGTAATTTATATTACTTGCCATTGTTAACGCCGGTTCTTAACACAGATTTAGAAGTATGGTAAAGGAATATTTATGTAAACACATTTAGAACACAAATAGAAATCCAATTTTTGATGTCTACAACTCAATGATTTGCTTAAGACAAATATTTGCATTTTAAAGCATACTTATGCGATGATGTTGTAAAGAGATTATTTTGGAATGATTTAGGTTTCAGTGCCAGTTTTAGTTGCGTTAATCTTGGGTTACTAAATTTGCAAGATATAAATTAGGTCCTCATTCCCTGGTCGTCTTTCAGGTTTAATATGGTTAGTAATTTAAAAGGTTTAAACAAAAAAGTGGGATTGAAAGAGTTAAGTTCATAAAAAACTATTTATTTAAGAGGTAGCTACTTTAAATAATAAAATCGTGTGGATGAAGCTGAATAATAAAACTAATTTCTTACAGATTTTCTCATTTTATAATGCGTCTGATACCAGAAATATCCCATTAAATAATGACTAGGGGGCTTCGCCCCCTGCTCGCTAACGCTCGCCAACCCCCAAACGCCTCGCTGCGCTCGGATTGAGCCGCCTTGCAACTCGAATTTGTGGTTAAAACATCTTGCTGCGCTCGAATAGGTTTGCCAGCCATAAAAAATGTAACCAAATTTTTATAAATTTAATGTAAGGCCTAATAGAGAAAACACCCAAATTGCAAGTTTCATAATAGAAAGTTAAATATACTATCCTTCAACATTCCGACTTAAAACTTCATTAGCTATATCCTTACATTGAAGTCCCAATATCTTTTATTTATTCTGATAAGTCGTCCCGTTAGAGGACGACGTCCAACGCGAAGCATTTTCTGAATAGAAATACTTCAAAATAATAATTACTCTAATACAAAAATGCTTCAGAAAAAAAGAAAAAATCAACTTTGAAACGAAGAGTTTAAAAAAAGCTTTAAAATTATCAACGGGTTTGTTGTTTACATAAGTAAGGATAGCTTTAAAATTAGCAACGGTTGGTTGGTTGGTTGAACCCCTGAGCAGCCGGTTTGTTGTTTACATACGTAAGGATGTTGCCAATCATATATTCAAAATCATTGAGGCTTTGTAGTAGCTTAATGATGAAAAATATTGAAATTTAACTAATTAATAAAGTGTTAATAAATTATTTTGGCACGTTTTGGCAAATCTACAGCTTATTTCCTTTAAAATGACACCTTGATCATTGAAATTGGTTGAGCAGTTTAGGCGGACGGACTAACCCCAAAAAACGTATTGCCTATTAAATATATAGATAATGTAAATTTATTATAAGAAGTGTAACATTTTATTTATAATTTAATACTATTGGGACAAAAATATCGTATATATTGCATGAAATTTTAATGTCAAATTTATAATCAATTGAAATGTTCTTAATCGGGTCGACCTTTACGCAGTTTTAAAAAAAAAACTGTTATGCCATCTTAATCGATTAAATGTGTTTATGAATTATTAATAACTAGTTTTATGTATTTTCAGTATAAATTATAGATTTCTCTGGAAAAGAAAATGTTGGATCTAGAGAAACTTCGTTATAAGAAAACGCCCTTACATGAATCCCGCTGAGGAATGATTGACGAAATAATCAATCAAAACGCAGCTGCATTCTATCCTTTCAATTTCTTACAGTTAACGGATAGGATATTCTATCAAAAAAGCATTAGTCTTTCTCTATGAAAATTTTTGAGACTGAGACCACTTTCTTGTAAGAATGCTAAGAGATATCTTACTATAGCATTACTTAAACAATTGTAATTATTCAATCTGTATTTTATAGTTATAAAAGTAAAACGATATGAATGTTTCTTTAAGACGTCCCAAATGACTGCTTTAACATACACAAAAAATATATCAGACTTATGAAAGATATATTCACTGCAAGGACATGTAGCTGTTAAAAGGTATCGTGAACCTAATAGACATATTACTCAATATTTTGGTTACAATATATGCCTGAGTATTACTTTAAAACATATAAGTTTTTATACCAAGTATAAAACCAGTAATAAAGGATCAATAACAAATTTTGAAAGGAAAATAACCATGTGCTTTTTAGTTAACTTTGTAAAACTTTTATAAAATAGCTTATGAAAAACTTTAAAAAAATTAACAATAAAAAATCACTAGCTATTTTTGCTTAGAATTTCTTTAATGGTTTTCAATTACTGTCGTAATGCCTGCTATACCAATTCTTAAGCAGATATTGTTACCAAAAAATTGAAGCATTAGGATTATCAATCAAAGACAGGGCAACGAATCCTCTTAAAATACTTTTGTTTTTTGAGGTAAAACTAGGAAGACAAAATAAAATTTTGTGTTTTTTTTAGTCAAAACTTGAAAACTTGAATCTCGCTTGGATGTGATACTTAAGAAATCTCTTTAGTTTCCTTAACTAATGTTGAAATTCAAAGTTACTTTTTGTTAATTTACCACTTAGGACCTATTGTAAAAATAAATCAGCTGAAATTGAATTAAACTCGTACATAGTAATTATTAAAAGCAAATAACATGTGGAAAACATAATTTGAATTGCGTTATTTGATATTATTCAAAGGTTGTTTGGAAATATGACACTAACACATTTGGAAATACAAATAAAGAAAAACTACTTACTTAAATATCTAAACAAAATATTACTAAGAATCTGAAGACGTGGACATTTACGAGCACCAATGATAACGATGTTATCCTACGTGAAACCTATGTATTTAATAATCTATAGCTATATGTCTTACGTGATGCAAAAAAAAATCGTACATAAAACATGAATTCGTTATTATTTGGTATATCTGATCCAACATTGTGTAAGATGCATATGCTTTTACTTAAGGAAACACCTGAGAAAAATAAACAATAAAGAATGAGGGCGAAAAACAAAAGTCTAGACATAAAACTCTATACAAAGAGTAATTTCCCATTCCTGCACCTGCAAATTATAATTTATAAATAAAACATTGTGTCTAATGCAAACTTTTAATGACAAGACCTTTCAATAGCAAACAAACAGAGCAAATGTAACGGATCGCCGACTTATGAAAAAGACATTTGAATGATTTAAGTTCGGTGAGGGAAAAGTTGAAAATAGGCATGATGACGTGGCCTTAGCATAATGGTGTATTGACATTTTGCAAGAAAACTACCCTCCACCTTTTCTTAGTAATAATAATCACAATTGGATTCGGTAACGGTGGAGTATTGACCTTTTATTTTCGATGGTTTTGATAAGGTCGTTGACAGTTGAAATTTCAACGTCTTCGTTTCTATTGACGACATAAAATATAACCAAACCACAAATTTAATGCTATTTTGCTTGTTATAGTTTGCCCTATCATACAAATTAAACTCTTCAATAAGAAATTTACTATCACAATTTTTTTTAATCCGTCATTTACCCTGACGACTCAGATGTACTTTTAACGACAAGGTTCTTGTTCTTCTTCATTTTCTTGTTTATTAAATAAAACTGTATTTAACTGGGGAACAGATTAAAGTACTTTTATAGAGACTAAGCCTTAAGTAAAGTCCTTCTGACAGACCGAGAAGGAAAAATTATCACCCATGATTAAAACTATCTAATAAATGAGAGGTTTTTATTTTTATATATACTAAATATTTTAAATCATATCATATTTTAATATCCTGATTGCAGAAAAGTAGTTTATTTTTGTAGTCTACCTTACATAGTACTCATCTTATAATCATCACTTTTCAGGTTCTATCATATAAATAAAATTAATGCCTTGAGAATAATGGATCATTTGTTGTCCATCATAAAAGTTTAAATAATATTGATAGTGATTTAAGTTAACTATCTAATTCCTTCCCAAGAAGCCGACCAAACGGTATGGTGGTTAGCGTGCTAGCTTCTAGACCGCGAGGTTGCGGGTTCGAGTCCCGTGTTAGGCATGGGTGTTTGTAAATGTATGTTGGCTTGTCTAATGACGAATGTTTCGGCGCATTATAGCCCTCGTATAGCTGACGGTGTCAGATAATCTGAAAACAACCAACCAACTTTCCCAAGAAATCACGAATAAATATAATAGTAAATCGTGATTCTTGAAATTTGAGGTCATCGTCGAAATGATAACCCATATATTAGTAGTAGATGTAAAATTGATATGTTAAAAAAAAAATCTTTCCATTATAGAAAAGGTTATTGCAACATGAGCGTGGAACGTCATTAAAATAAAAGTTAGAAAAACTGTGTTTATACTATGTGTCTAAACATAACAAATTTCACAAAAATGTATTACTTAGAGATAAGATAATTCCAACAGGGATGGGAACATCATAAAAAAAACGTATAGCAACATACAAGGACGGGTTGTTGTTTACAAATAAATTCTTATGAAAGGGGTGAAAGGCGTGTTTTCTAATAAAAGCAAAAGGTCTTCTCCATGATATATAGATTGCAAAAGAAACACTTCTATAGTTTAGTCATCAAATATTTTTTTTATAAAACGTTTATAGAAATATTCGAATTGTAACTCATAATACATTCAATTTCTTCTGTACTAGGTATGGTATAATAGTTGGAGAATCGTATTATAATATGCACATTTTTTAAAAATTTAAACGTCGAAATACTCTTTAATATTAAATGTCAATAGTGTTGCATTCTTAAGTATATAGTTGAGTTTAATAGTCACTAAACAGACGAAACCTACCGGTTGCTGATCCGAATTACAAAAAGAACTAACAAATATGCCTGATTGGTTGGTTGTTTTCAGATTATCTGACGCCGTCAGCAACACGAGGGCTATAGTGCGCCGAAACATTCGTCATTAGACAAGCCAACATACATTTACAAACACCCATGCCTAACACGGGACTCGAGCCCGCAACCTCGCGGTCAACAAATATGCCTGAAATTCATAAACTTTGACATTAAAATAACCGAGTAATAATCTCACAGACTTTATGTTTTAAAAATAAGTTACGTTTTTTTTTCTTTTTTTTTAAATTTTCTTTCTCTTTTAAAATAAATATTGAATGTGTGCTTCATGGATACTACAGAAGTCGACATACCAAACAAAATCATAATATGTGTCACCATTGTTTAGATATCAATACTTAAAATAATTTTAAAAGTCATATCTAGAACTTAATTATTTTTTATTCTACAATACAAATATTTAGTTTGAATAGGAAAGGATGCGTTTCTAAAACAATTTTTGAAAGTATAAAAACCCTTAAAAATAGCTCTACTTAAAACACTTGATAGTTTCACAGAAATAAAAACAGTATTGAAAGGATCAGTTACCGCATTGTTAAAGGATGCTATCCTTATAGCAGTTTTAAGTTTCTTTTGTGTGCTAAACTTAATGGCATACAAAGAAAATCTTGTCTAAAAATGATCCAACTGCCGGTTTTACACTCACGAAGACTTTTATAGGGTCAATTTTAAGTATATGGGACCAACTATCTTATCAAACCTTATCATTAAACGGAGAGAAAATAGTCCGACTTTATCATGAGTCTCATTTTGCTTGTATGGAAATGTAATATTCAAAATGAATTCCGCTTCTGCTATATTTCGCTAAGTATGACCAGTGGTGTATTGTAAAATAAAAAGGTATGGGAACGCTATGTCGCGTCGTTATAAACGTATACTTTTTTTTTTCTGTGTGTGAGGGAGGGGGGAGTGAAAATTACAACTAAGAATAAATAAATTTCTTAAAAAACAGATAATGAGCTCCTCAAAATTGAAAAGAAAAACGTGTGTTTAGACTTTTTTATTTAAATATCTTTTTAAAATTATTAAATCATCTGGATTTTTTAACAATTTGCTTTGCACAACCCATTTTAACAGATTATTTGACACTTTATAAATGGATTAGAAGATATTTTCAAACATATTATTGACACAAATTTTTAAATAGATTTTTTTGCAACAATTTTTAAACAAATTATCTACAATTTATTTTAAACGGATTATTTACATGATTTCTCAAACAATTATCATTCAGAAAAATCTCCATAAGAGATCGAGTTTTGAATTTTTGAATGGTTATGTGTGGGTTGCCGCGCCTCTTTCAAGTGTTTGCAAATTCTTGAACTTGCTTGCTCAGCTCTGAAGTTGCAGATCGAAAACGACAGCATATCTCTCACGAAAGAACCGTTTCGTTTTCTTTCTTGACTGTGTGTTTAATGTCACGTAATAAAATAAAATAAATTTTTTTTAAAAAATTAGGTGAGGGAACGCCGTTCCGCCTTCTAAAAAGGTAAAGGATCGCCGTTCCCGCTCCACTACACCCCTGAGTATGACGCTTAAGTTTTGTTTCATTGTCATCGATTACCCATGAACCTTGGCCTAATTCACGTATCTAGTAAAATATATTATACTCTGCCCTGAGAGTAGCCTATTCAAGTATCCACAACACACAAAGTATGTTTTTAAATATACTTACTTGTGAAAAAAAAGTGCCAATCTTGTTCTTAAAAAAAAAATTGAAGCATGTGCGTGTTGGTGAAAAGTTATTATAAAGATTATCTCAGTAAATAAACGCTAATTGAAAAATCTTATATTTTTTTTCATTGTAAATTTTTTTTCCCAATAACAATAAAAATATTCCTCTTTAGTTCAAAGTGAGCATTGATATTTAAATAATTTATGGTTTCTGATACATTGACAAAATTCAAAAGATATGAAACAATCTTAAAAATATAAAAATATGATGGTTATATTTATTGACAATATTTATAATCATTTTAATAGTATAAGTACCTATATTGATATGAATTTTGAATAGTTCTACTCTACAGTGAATATATTACAAACAAAACTTCAAATCTGATGCTTTACATGCTTTTCATTATAGTTTTCAAAACATATGTAATATTTGAAAGATTTAATTAGGAATAATTAATGGAGGGCTGGAGAATTGGATGATATCACTAAAAGCCATTGGTCATGAAAGGATTAATAGAAATGTGTTCGTATCTTACAAACTGATCACTTGTTCAATGAAAGTTTTTGAAAAAAAATTAATACATTTAGTTTCCAGTTAAAGAAAACATGTTTTATGACTGTTTTAAATTATTTTATACAAACAGAAAACAAACCTATTATACATTGCTACAGACTATTTATTAAACAATTTTATCATTTTAAAACAAGTATAATTGACTAATTATTTATTCATAACATTTACTATTTTTAATTTAAAAATCAAACTTAAATGATTGTTGCACTTTTTAGAATTTCGTACATTTTTTTTTTTTTTTTACTATTTTTTATGAGGGAATGCAGCACATTAAAAGTTCATTTCAAATAAATTAGCATTTTAATGCTTTCAAGTATCCTTACTTACTTTGCATACTAAATTCAAATTAACAGAATAGAAACAACGAACTGTTCCCGTTTTCCAAAAGACATTTTCTCGGTCTCCCACAAGACAGAAAAATTATTATTGAAAGCTAAGCATAAAATCCACAATAATCCCTGACCTTTGATAACAGTAATGGCTTTTGATATGAGAGTTGGTTTCTCTAATGCAAAGCAACATTCGCTAGTGTCACATGACTAGTTATTCATCTTAGAGTGATTGTTTTTATGTAGCTCACAAATAGTTAAAAATTGTTATCCTCGAATTGTTTCGATTCGATGCATTTAATCAATTTCAAAGTTCATTTTGTCATTCCAATGTAAGCACTATTAGGTGTGTCCTTCGCTTTTTATATCAGGAATTATACTATAAAAAATATATATGTAGTGATATGTCTTGATAGAATTCTTAAATGCCAACAACATTTTATCCTTTTAAACTTATCCCTATTCAAATCCTTCTATTATCCTTCGACACGTTTTCTACTATAATTTTCTCCATTGCGTCAGTAAAAATTGATTTACACGTTACCAGTGGGCGTACCAGTTGAGATCGCCAGTCATTACACTCCAGCGCTAGTACCGAATAAACGCTTCATTTGATTCCCATGAGAAGCCAGTTTGTCACGTGATCGCCATTAGGTGATGACTCAAGTACTAGATTAAACACTTTCTTTTTGCTGGCGTGTCAACTCCCATCGTTCAATCACCTGCGTTCTCCCGTGACCACCGACATTGGACTTAATACTAGCTCAATAGTGGCATTTTTCAAGCTGTTGGCACCAAGTAAATGCAAAGCTGGTAATACGATCAACGCGTAACTATTAATAGACCGCTTGTCGTTCCAGTCACTGGCAGTGTGTAAATCCGCCTTGACTTTCTTCATCGCGTCAGTTATTCTTGTTTTCCTCTGGTCAACACTTTTCGAATCTTTCTACAACTGTAAACAGGGGTGTAGTGAAGCGGGAACGCGTGGGAACGGTGATCCTTTACCTTTTTAGAAAGCGGAACGGCGTTCTCTCATCTAAATTTTTTTCTTAATTTGTATTTTTTTTTCTCTTTACGTTATACTGAATTCAAAGCCAAGTAAGCAAACGAAAAAGTCATTTCGTGGGAACTTTGCTTTCATCAGCGATCCACGACTTCAGAGCTGAGCAGGTAAGTTCTAGTTTTTGTAAAACACTTGAAAGAGGCGAAGCAATTCACACATGGCCATTTCTCCTTCATTAGAAATGAACTGACATATATGTTTACATCTAGCTATAATTCATTCAACGGCAATTATTCTCTTCAACGAATGATCTGTATTTGTGGAGGAATTACAGACTTCAAATTTATATGGTTATTTATAGGTTATTTTGTTGCTATATTTGGTTACTTATGTTTGCGTACTGTTGGTTTTTATAAAATTTATCAGCTTACATTATGTATTGCATTTTCCCAGTATGATTGTCAAACGCTGTGTCAAATTTGTATATTGTATTGTATTATGAATATTGCATTGTATAATCCTGCAACTATTGTATATTGTGTGTATGATCCTGTAACTATTCTATATTGTATGTATGATCCTGCAACTATTGTATGCAAATTATTTTCTATTTCTATATACGTGCTGTGATGGACTTACTGGGTTTTGTTTGCCCAATTTTTCTTATAGTTGAGTGTTTTAGTTGAACTCAACTAGTAAATGTAGCGAAAAGTATTTGGATTCAGAACAGGCGGAGACCCCATGTTGTGGTCGGTAGTCTAGGGGAAATCAGTAACGATGCAGTTTTCAAACTTAAAGTTATTTAATTTCATAATTTCTTCTTAGTTTATTTACAGTAGAAGACAGTTAAGCCTTCACTAGAAGATCGTAAGGGTGGCCTCGGGCATAATCCTCCTGCTCCTCTAAGGCTTCACTGTTTTAAACCAGTGGCGCTGCAGTCGATACTGACTCATCTCCACTGTGGATACGACATATATATATATACGTTTAGCAAGTAATGAGTCTACATTGAAATATCCCGCTTAAAATTTGAGATGGTACACAAATTAATATTTTATCCAGAATTTTTAAATCGACTAATGGATTTTAATTTTCCAATTATTTTATTAATGGAGCAAATTTGGAAAAAGGAAAGGAAGGATCTGGGCGATTCCACGGGAGGACGATTTTTGACATAAATTTTTAAATCACAGTATTTGTTTCTTTTTATTATACCAATACAAAGAGAAAGATATAAATTTAATAATAAAAAAAACTTTTAAGAACTTAAGTTATTATTTGAATTTTTTGGCGCGGTCAGAAATGGTGGCGCCTGAAGACTTGATGCAAACCATTCATCGACACTTGATAATTTTTCCACGAAATCGCTACTACCGGTGGTTTGAGGTTATATTTCACTGATAAATATTGAAGTTATAACATTTGTTTATTGCCTTATATAAAAAAACTAAATATTTATTATTATTTTTCTAACAATATTATAATTAAATAAGAAACCACTGTTGGTCAGTTGCACCCGCGATATAAAAGAAACGAAAGTTTGGCTTTCTTAAAGAAATAAATTGGTAATTTTTTGAAACTCTGTAGAAGTAAGATGAAATAAAAGGAAAACTTGATTCAGTCGCAATAGAAGGTATGTTGTCATTTTAATTAAAATTAACGTTGACTAAAATGAGTTGCACCCGCGATCAAAATATTAGAATCGCGGGTGTAACAGTTATGACTCTTACGATTACATTGTTATTTGTTATATATTTTTCATTTATTAAGTTTTTGATAACTTCATATCTTATTTTCTTATTTATAATTACTGATTCCTATTTAATAAGAGTTTATTGTTAATTTTTTACTTTTTTTGTGTAAATAGATCAAATGAAATGGCAGAACAACAGCAAAAGGAGACTGCTTCTCAAAAATATAGGCGAAAACTAAAGGAAAATCCTAAACTTCTTGCAAACCATCTCCGTCGAGAAAGGATCGCCTTTCTCCAAAAATTTCTTTTATATTTGTATCCCAAAAACAAATTGAAAAAGGAAAAACCATGTTAGATGATAGGTGGAAAGGACTAAAAAATATACCAGCCATTCAATCAAAACATTTTTTTTCAATTTGAGGAGGGTAAGAGCATTTGTGTTGCACGAACGTCGAAGTCTAATTTGAAAAGCAAATTAGTTTTGACAAATGCTACTAAAAAAAAACGTGGAAAAGTTACAAAAAAAGTTATGAAAAAGTTACGCGTTTCTGATGTTTACAGCGATTCTGAAGATGAACCTTAAGGCTGATAAATCGCCGACTATTCCAAAAAAAAAAAATTATTTAAGTTACATAGAAAAGTGCTAATTAATGATTCGGCATCTATGATCTTAGATCTTTAATTTAAAGTTACATGGAAATGTTTATATTCACTACAGTGAGACGTGTTGCACTCGCGATAATTTTACGTTGCACCCGCGACTGGATAAAAAGCGAATAATATATAATATTTATTTCTTTTAATAATTTTATTTAAGTTAATAATTAGTTTGTTTTGTATTCTTTTAAAGAGTGTAAAAATAATTTAATAAATATTCCATAAGTAACAGACTTTTTTCATTCTAGCGTCATGACCTTTAATGGTGGGCCGATTTCGTTGCACCCGCGATAGCACTTTGAACTTCTCCTGAGTCTATTTATACATTTTATTAAATGTTTTTTTATATTAATTTTTGTAAAACAGATTACAATGTAATCCTGCGACTAGTCATTTCTTTAAAAAGAGTTTTTATTTTCTTAGTAAGAAGCCTTGAGTGAGTCTAAATGTTGCACCCGCGAGTACGGAATCGCCCATCTATCAAGCAAGAGGAACTTCTATACATTTTCTTTTTCAAAAGGAGAAAAGCCATTAAATTCTCAATCGACATCTGCAACAATCGCAATCTTTTTCATTCATTTTGAAAACAGATTTCGAAGAGCTACAGAATCTGGGAATTTATCCGAACCCATTGCATGTAAGGCAACTCTGACATTTTGGAAAATTATTTAAAAAATCTGTTTAAAAATTTGTGTCAATAATATGTTTGAAAATGTCTTATAATCCATTTATAAAGTGTTAAACATTCTTTTAAAATGTGTTGTGCAAAGCAAATTGTTTAAAAATCCATATGACTTAATTGTTTTAAAAAATTATTTGAATAAAAAAATAAATCGAAACACATAATTTTTTTTAAATTTTTGAGGTGCTCATGAGCTGTTTTGAGATTATTAAAGTAATATTAATAAAACTATTTAAAGTTGTCAATTTCACTCTCCCCTCCCCCCTTCCCACACACAGAGAAAAAAATACGTTTTTAATGACGCGACATAGCGTTCCCACACCTTTTAATTTTACACTACACCACTGTCTGTAAACCACTTAATATTCAATATTGCGTCACGAAACTCACCCAGTTAGAATGTTCCCACAAACTTGGTATTTCTGCAGACTAAACAAATCCCACGTGCATCTTCACTATGAGTACTACTATCGGCGTTACTTTTTAATTGAATACTTAATTTTTTTATATTTAGACTTGGCCTTCAATCAATCCTCTTCTTTGGTTTGTGTTAGTGAACTTAATCAGACTGCAATAATGATCTGATGATTCTCTCCACAAACAAATTGATCCTCCTCTTTCATATAAAGGGTTATTCTAATTAAAATTCATACTTCAAAAACTGGGAGAAAAAAAAGAACCGTTCGTTAAAATTATCTGAAATTAAAACCGAATACACGCGAAGAAGGGGAAATGGTAGGGCATCAAAAACAAACTATTTCGAACTATTTTTGTCTTATGCCATACCACTTCTCCCCTTCTACGCGTATATTCAGGTCAAGTTTCAGGTCATTCTCACGAGTGGCCCTTTTTGTACAGTTTTTGGAAAATTGAACTTTAATTATATCATCCTGTATTTATGCTAATTTAAATGTATTCTCACACCTTATAACTTTTACATACCACCGAAGATTTATGCATATCTTACGAATTGAAAGTCTAAAAGAAAATATTACCCGAAGCTTTTCAGTCGTTGACACTAAAAAAAACAGTAGATGATATGATAAGGCTCTAGAGTTGATTGGAGTTTAGAGCGAAATATTTTTTTAATCAAAAGTCAGGTGAATTCCGAAAAAAGGTAAATGTTTTGCAAAATTGATATCAAGATTTAATGCCCGATTTTTCTCCCAGGATAAATTCGATTATTTGTCAAGTCAATAATTTTATACAGAAATTGACAACTTCAGCTCATTATATTTCTTTAACAGAGGAAAAGCTTTAACTTATTTTTCTTAACAGAAAGAACTTGGCTAATACATAGCGAATAAAGCCATTTTTAATAGTTAACATTTGTTTTAACTATAATGAGAAAGTTATGCCTAAACCAACCAGGTGTGCTATTTGAAACTACCGAACAACATAAAACTAATAATACTTTAATAATTTAAATACCAAATATTTGAGCGCAATTATAATTTATGTGCAATTATAATTGATGCGCAAATGTACAGTGAAGACTGAAGTACCACAATTTTCTTCAGTTTTTTATTCAATAATGTATGGAGAAAAAAAAAAAGGGGGGGGGGGGGAATCCTGAAACGACGTATAGTTCTCTATGTAATTGTTTTGGAAGCTATGCAATTTTTTTTCTATGTTGATAATACTATTTTTAAAGAATCAGGAAAAAAGTATATTTCTTTCATTGATTATTTTATATTTTACTAAATGATTTTAAAAGAAGATTTCTGCACACTCGGGCGAAAACACTTTTTTTTATCGTTCACAATATTATGGAGGTTGTTTTTTATGGAGCATAAATTTCGTTTGAGAAACACGAAGAAAATGTCAAGATTGACTACTGAACCAATGACGGCCAGAAGAAGCCAGAAGTGGCAAGTAAAATGGATGACATCGGGAAAACTATGAAGTACATTCCAGAAGAACACCTGCTCTTCTGGCAACGGATCCAAACCTATCCACGAAGATCTTCAACTGACCATAAAGTAGGGGAATGATATTCATTATTACAACTTCTTTTTTTTGTTATTTATTTTTGTTCTTTGAATTTTACTAATGTAGGAAAACTTTTAAATTTGATTATATTTAAGTTTTTAAATTGGAATTTACTAGAGGTTAATATTTTTTTATAGTTTTTTTGCTATTCCTAGCTTAAATATAATTTTTTTCTAAAATTCAGCAACATTTATACCGTTTGATTTTAAAAGGGGACTCCGACGAAATTTCATAATTTGATGACTTACCAAAATAAAATATTTCTAAAAAAATTCCCCTTGTCGATAGATGCATTTTTTACTATAAAATTCCATAGAGGTATCTTGGATCCTAATTTGGATGTTGCTTTAGCCTAAACGGCTTTTTTTTTCTCCTGTAAAATTTGAAAAATATCAGAAGTCAATTTTTAAAACCAATCGATTCTAGATATAAGATATTCTATTATAAGATATATTTTTGTAATAAATATCTGTAAATGAAATAATATACTTATAAAGGATTTCTTTATTTGATTTTTAAGTAAAATAAAACAAAATAAAAAATAATATTACTGCAAATAGAAAAATGTTTCATTCTATAGTAACTTTTGAAGTATGATAAATAAACAAAACTATAATGTAAGTAGCATTATTATTAATAAAATTTATATTTTATAATTTTATACAAAATGCGGAATACACACTACAACAAACTAACTAAACTGGAATGATTTGTCAAAGGAAAATAATTTTCGTAAAAACTACTGTCTTTTTTATTCATAATTATATCGGATGCCTAATAAAAATTATCGGTCGCCTAATTTAAAGTAAGTTTATATTTTAATTTAAACAAATTCACAATAAATTCACAGAATAATTCAAAATTAAAAACAATTAAAAAATAATACTGCTAATAGTCACTAAAATTATTAAATTTGCTTGGGTAAATTCAATTCCGAAAACCCCCAAATTAGTTTTTTTTACATTAAAAAATATTTTAATTGAATACGTACACTGGATACGCTTACTGGAAACATTTCAAATCTGCATCACATACAGTAAAATGCAATCCATTAATGGAGCTTAGACCAACAGCACAACTCTTATTTATAATAATCAATCTAATAATACTGCTATTAGTCACTAAAGTTATTAAATTCACTTGGGTTAATTCAATTCCAAAAAACCCCAAATCAATTTATTTTTACATTAAAAAATATTTTAATTGAATACGTACACTGGATACGCTTACTGGAAACATTTCAAATCTGCATCACATACAGTAAAATGCAATCCATTAATGGAGCTTAGACCAACAGCACAACTCTTATTTATAATAATCAATCTAATAATACTGCTATTAGTCACTAAAGTTATTAAATTCACTTGGGTTAATTCAATTCCAAAAAACCCCAAATCAATTTATTTTTACATTAAAAAATATTTTAATTGAATACGTACACTGGATACGCTTAATGGAAAAATTTCAAATCTGCATCACATACAGTAAAATGCAATCCATTGATGGAGTTTAGACCAAAAGCACAACTCAGCTTTCTAATAATCAATCTAATAATACTGCTATTAGTCACTAAAGTTATTAAATTCGATTGGGTTAATTCAATTCCAAAAACCCCAAAATCAATTTATTTTTGCATTAAAAAGTATTTTAGTTGAATAAGTACAAATAAATGACGAAGTTTACTGGAAACATTTCAAATCTGCATACCATACGGTAAAATACAATCCACTGATGGAGATTAGATCAAATGCACAACTCTGCTTTCTAGTAATCCTTTAAGTGTAATTATGGCAGAACTCGATCCTCAAATGTAAAATAGAGCGCCTTAATGATAACACGTATCACAGAATTCCGAAATGAATGATTATGAGGATCAGAAAATGGGAGTGTAACCAATCGATAATACTGTACTCTCTCAACTGTGTTTCTTCTCCTTTTCTTTCGTCTGCAAGTGACGCAAGTTGAAAAGGCAAGCGATTCTTAGATCAACGTTGCGTGTTCCTTATAAGCATAAATGTATTAGGCTACGATTCCTAATACATCCAACAAGACTGATTTACATATTCGTTAAGATTTCGGCGGGTTTTAGAGGGAGGGTGTTTTATATTAGCGGAAGGTTGATTTGTTAGAATTGGTTTGGATTTTTTTTATATAGGGTTTTTGTTAAAAGAAAAGGCTAAAGAGCACATCTTTGGCTTTAAAAAAACATCGAAGAAAAAGATGTTGCATTTATTACACAGGCCTGCGATGATAAAATAGTCTTCCAAATAGTTAGTGAATTTTATCGTTTATTTTATGCTAATTACAAAAAATA
Source organism: Linyphia triangularis (assembly GCA_963978545.1). Taxonomy (NCBI): domain Eukaryota; kingdom Metazoa; phylum Arthropoda; class Arachnida; order Araneae; family Linyphiidae; genus Linyphia; species Linyphia triangularis. Next base: position 109,736,803 of record OZ021721.1, on the reverse strand, counting down.
TTTTTTTAAAAATTCCAACACGTGTAGTCTGATCACAAATCACATTTCTAATATTTATTTAAGAGCACAGTAATATTACTTAAATGATCATATTAAATACATTTATGAATTTTAGATAATAAATTACTCTATATAAATTCTACACAAGAAAGAATATACTTTTATTTTATTATTTTCCTCTAAACTCCTGCCTATTAAACACAACATGAAGCCAGAGAAAACAAGTTAAAATTGAATAGGTAATCAGTTGGTGCATATCTGTCATCCGCTACCACCCACCCACCATCATGACCGTTTCACTATCCTGCGATTTTTCTTACTCCCATTAATGTTCTTCTTAATTCAGTGTTGCACACATGTACACTTTTTGAAGATATGCTTTCCATTTTTAGTTTGAATTTCTATTAGAGATATATGGCTGAAATCTGAGGTGATTTGAAAGGGACATTTGTGTTGCTTGGCCTACAGAAAGGGAACAAAAAATATACTGTGTTTTCTTTAGGAATAGAACAGTTTTATAGAAAAGAACATAAATTATTTCCTGATGAAAAAAAGAAAATCATTGGAAAACTCAAAATATAAGTCTGACTTATCCACAATAAATTCAACTTTCACCCCACCAGATAAAATAACGCCTTATTAAAAAGCTTGTTAATGCACTACCAAACGAAGGAGAATGATTCAAATACCTTTATGCGAAGTTCCTGTGTTAATCCGAAGCAAAGATGAACGAAGAACTATTTGCAGGACCTGATATCAAAAAAATTTGCAGGATGAAAATGTTGACCTCAAAGTGGAAACAAATAAAAGAAAAGACTGAAACTTTCAGTACTAGGGGTAATGAGCTATCTTAAAGTCAAATAATAAGTATATTCTGGAAGAGATGTTTGCAAATTTTAAAAAATTAAGGTACTATGCGAGTTTAAAAGTTAATTTTCTTCATTTGCATCTTAATTACTTTCCTAAAAATTTTAATGCAGTTAGCGAGGAGAAAGGTGAAAGATTTCATTAATTTAGAAAGGAAATGGAAAGGTGATATCAAGGAAAGGGGAATATCAGCATAATATCCGTGACTACTGCTTTGGATGTTAAAAACGTTATACTCGGCAAGTTCAAAGAAAAGCGGAAAAGGAGTATCAAGAAAAAGAGAAATCGCTGCTGGATTTGCAAACTTTTTCCTGAACTCATTTATCATTTATATTGTGCCAAAGCTAAGGTATAACTGAAAAGTATAGATTTATAAGGTGATAAAATAAAAATAAAAACATCAGAATATTTTTATTCTAGTTATTTCTCCCAACATATGCAATCGTTTTGTGCAAAAACCTTACATGGTAGAAAAAAATAAATTTCATATTCTGCTCAAAATCATTTATCAAAACTAAACCAATCTTAGAAAAGTATTTTTTATACACCTGCGTTAAAAAGTGTTAAAAAAGTATTAAAGAAAATACATTTGGGTATATTTCACTTTTTTATGTGTTTACCATATATTATTAAAATACTTTAATTCATTTTCATGAAGTAGTTCTTTAAGCAATGAAAAAAAAAATCATATATAATATATAATATTTAATATTAATTAATAATATTTAATATTTTATTTAATTTAAATTAATATTAATTTAATTTAATATAATTAATAAGTCGTCATATATAATATTTAAATATTATATATGACGACTCTTCCGCACTCTTCAAGTCGACGTTGGCATCCCCCCCCCCCCCCAAAAAAAAACACTTTTCAATTTTTAGAGAATTGACTTAAAAAGCAGTTCAGTTCAAGTAAGGGCATTTACAAGCTTTTCGACAATATTAAGACCTGAAGAATACGCTGGACACTACATATGAGAAATACCTTCATGCTGAAGGTACTCATCCAATAGCTATGCTTGTTTTCCGTGAGAATTGGGCTCCTTCAAATATAATTTCGAATTAATGCAAAACTAAATCCAATATATCTGCCCAGTTATAGACTCCATGTGTTCAGCCACAAATTGATTAGATATCCCAAAGAAAGTCTTATTAATACTTTGATATTAGAATGACAATTGTTTTCTTTATATATTTCATTGCGTGTTCAAATGTTCATGTGTCTAGTGTAAATTATGACTTGTTCATGAAGATAACATTGACTATTGTTATTGTCATACACAGTGAATTTACAATCAGTTTCATTGAATTAAATGATGCATCTCAATATACAACAATACTGTAAAACATTTTATCAAGTTTTTGGAAAAAAATGGTGGTGAAAACTAAATGCACAAAGTTATATCATAAATATTGAGGTATTTAAATGATTTTGTGTTCCAAAACTTTGTGACATTTTCCTAAGATCAAAAGAAGTTTTTTAAAAGTGTGTTGCAAAATTTGTCTACTCTACAGCAATAGCGTTTCCAGGGTGGCTCCAAAATTCAGGAAAAAAAGTTCCCTGACAAATCCCTGAAAGATTTCTAAAAAATTCCCTGATAGATTTCTAAAAAATTCCCTGATAAATTTCTAAAAAATTTCCTGATAAATTTCTAAAAAATTCCCTGATAAATTTCTAAAAAATTCCCTGATAGATTTCTAAAAAATTCCCTGATAGATTTCTAAAAAATTCCCTGATAGATTTCTAAAAAATTCCCTGATAGATTTCTAAAAAATTCCCTGATAGATTTCTAAAAAATTCCCTGATTTTACGGCAAATTTTTTTTTTTAAATTTCGCCAATTTTTCCAGATCTGTAGACACCCTGATCAAATAGAACATGTATGCTAAAAGGATAATATGCCAATTTTTTTTAAAAATAGTTTTGGCGGTAATGAAAAATTTAAATTATTCCGTAACGTTACTCTTCTAACGATTACCACCACAATTTTCCGGGAAAATGGCACCAAAATATGGATGTAAGGAGAAACGTGCCTTCAGAACAAAGAAAATTTCCCTGATTTTCGTGAAATTTTAAAAAACTCCCTGACATTTACCTGATTTTTTCCAGAATCAGAAAGCTCCCTGACATTTCTCTGATTTCCAGGTTCTGTGGCCACTCTGGTTTCACATTGCGTTGAAATATTTTACATCTTCGTTTAAGGATTTTAAATTTGTTGGTTGGTTGTATTCAGATTATCTGGCGCCGTCAGCAACACGAGGGCTATAATGCGCCGAAACATTCGTCATTAGACAAGCCAACATACATTTACAAACACCCATGCCTAACACGGGACTCGAACCCGCAACCTCGGGGTCTAGAAGCTAGCACCCTAACCACTATACCGTTTGGTCGGCCAAAATTTAATGGAATACTCTCTAAACAAACCACGATCAATAGCATTTACATTTGTTTCAGAAAAAAGTCAATAGATAAACTTGAATAAAAGATCGCTTTACATCATCTTAGATTTTTTGTTTCATAATTTAAACGCAACATAAGGGTTTCAAAGAATAGCTCAAATTTACATTTGTGGAATAGTTCGTTTTATTTTTTCTATCCCCTAAACATAACAAAGTAAAAGTTATAAAATATTGATATATAATATTAAAAAAATATAAAAGAATCCAGAATAATTTACCAACGTTAGAAATGATATTTAAAAATATTTGTTTTATACCATGCTTAATCTAAACTGAGTAGATAATATTCATCGAGAAGAATTCAATCCCGTTAAATATGTTATTAAAATAGTATTAACGTGTGACATAGTAAACTATTTAAAGATAACTAAAAGAGATTCGCTGAAAACAAACATTCATTTTGATAAATAACTCACTTATCAAAGAGGAAGAGAAAATACGCATGTCCTGTTCATTTCCGGAGTGAAAGAAGGTAAAATAGGGAGTTTTCAGGTTGAGAAGAAAAGTTTCTCATAATACTATGGAACTTATTTCCATAAAATTATAGTTTTAGCTTCTGAACTTTATTAAATCAGTGAGAAGCTTAAGGTATACATATACAATTGAGATGATTTCCTTTAATTTTTAGTTTATAATTTCAAACTTTTTGGAAGTATATCAGAATTAAAAATAATGTATTTTTATGTATAAACTTTCTTTTTCCGTCAATTTTTAATCAGCTAATTGGAATTAAAGTGACTAATTAGGACATTATTAGAACATACATAAATAAACTTGTTATTAACTTAGAGGTATTATTTTTATCGCAAATAAGAGATATTATATTGACGCATGTTCCTATGGAGAATTTTTAATTTGGCTACAATATTTATTTAATTATAAGTTTTTAAATAAAAAGTTTAAAAATATACATAATTTTTAACAAAAAATTAAGATTAAAATAACCATAAAATTTTTTTTAATAACAATATAAATTAGATGCTCCATAGAAAACACATTCACAACTATTGTCAACAAAACAAAATTGGAATTTTGTAAATTGGATCATTTATTTTGAAGTTATGACCGTTGGCGTAAAGTCATATAACACCAAAATGTCATTCTTCAGAAAACGCGTTTCAAGTTAAGAACACTAATGAACGTGATACAAAACAGGTTCACAAAACCTACTGTAATTTAAAAAGTAATTTGAGTCTCAGTAAGAAAATGGTATCATTTTAATGGAAATGAATTCGGGAATATTTTAAAAAGAAAAAACAAAAACGCAGACTTGAGTCAAATTTCGAGATTCCTAATGTATATGTATACCTTAAACAAAGTATCTCTCACGTCTGTGGTCAACATTCCAAGACAGAACTATAAATACTACTGACGCGCTATGTCAAACGTCCAGACAAGTTTCTATTTCAAAATTCAGTCGGAAGTATCGGAAATGGGGACTGAAATTCAATAAGCAATTCGTTACGCCTACACTAAAAATACAGCAGATAAGTCTGATAGATTAGTTTGAAAGTATCGATAAGATAAATAGGATTACATAAAATTAAGTTGACTATTTCCAACCAGAAGTGTTTTAAAATTAGATCGGAAGAGGGTTTACGGAATTATGCCGAAAGGAAGTTTACATCTGGGCTCCAAATACAGATATCGGATATGAGAACTCATGTTACTCGGAGACAAGTTGGTCGATTAATTATCAAATGAAGACCTACAGCAAAGTACAATCAGAATCCGTTTTCCTCAATTCTCCAGGTTGGTTGTTTTCAGATTATCTGGCGCCGTCAACAACACGAGGGCTATAATGCGCCGAAACATTCGTCATTTGACAAGCCAACATACATTTACAAACACCCATGCCTTACACGGCACTTGAACCCACAACCTCGCGGTCTAGAAGCTAGCACGCTAACCACTATACCGTTCCTCAATTCTCCAGATTGGTTGGTTGTATTCAGATTATCTGGCGCCGTCAGCAACACGAGGGCTATAATGCGCCGAAACATTCGTCATTAGACAAGCCAACATACATTTACAAACACCAATGCCTTACACGGCACTTGAACCCACAACCTCGCGGTCTAGAAGCTAGCACGCTAACCACTATACCGTTCCTCAATTCTCCAGATTGGTTGGTTGTATTCAGATTATCTGGCGCCGTCAGCAACACCAGGTCTATAATGCGCCGAAACATTCGTCATTAGACAAGCCAACATACATTTACAAACACCCATGCCAACACGGGACTCGAACCCGCAACCTCGCGGTCTAGAAGCTAGCACGCTAACCACTATACCGTTTGGTCGGCCAATTCTCCAGAAAAGCTGATTTAAAGTTTAAAGTTTCAGGGCTTGTATCAGGGTTAATGGTAGGTAAACGATAGCTCAAAATCTCACGTACCATATTTATTTAACAGAGGACTTCGCGCGGTTAGACTATCTGTTATAACCTTGCAGAGAGCGGAAAAACCTTGCTTTCGAAAAAATTTGACTTAAATCGTTTTTTGCCGTGGCCCTTAAATTAAGAATACCATTCCAGAGAAATTTTTGATATTAAATATGGGTGAATCAATTTTAATTATAGAAAGATAATTTTCCATTGCAACTAAAATTCATTAGAATAAATTTGACGCAGGGGTGGATTTGCAAGTTTATTTCGAGATTGGGTGTGTATGCATGATATTGGCGTCTAAAATGGTTACAATGCGACAAATCATGTTTCAATCCTGGAATTGGTTGGTTGTATTCAGATGGCTCAGTCAGTAACACGAGGGCTATAATGCGCCGAAACATTTGTCATTAGACAAGCCAACATACATTTACAAACACCCATGCCTAACACGGGACTCGAACCCGCAACCTCGAGGTCTAAAAGCTAGCACGCTAACCACTGTACCGTTTGGTCGGCGCCAAGATATTATGGTTGGTTGGTTATTTTCAGATTATCTGGCGCCGTCAGCAACACGAGGGCTATAATGCGCCGAAACTTTCGTGGTTAGACAAGCCAACATACATTTACAAACACCCATGCCTAACACGGGACTCGAACCCGAAACCTCGTGGTCTAGCAGCTAGCACGCTAACCACTATACCGTTTGGTCGCCCAAGATGTTGTGATCGGAAATACCAGAAATAGAGACCGCACAACTCAATTTTTAATTAGTAAATTCTAAACTATAAATACTACACACGCGTGTCATATATCAGTTTGAAGAGTCAATAAGAGTAATGCCAACCAAACGGCATAGTGGTTAGCTTGCTAGCTTCTAGACAGCGAGGTTGCGGGTTCGAATCCCGTATAAAGCATGGGTGTTTGTAAATGTATGTTGCCTTGTCAAATGACGAATGTTTCGGCGCATTTTAGCCCTCGTGTTGCTGGCGCCAGACAATCGGAAAACAACCAACCAATAAGAGTAATGCCGTCATAAGTTAAAAATCCCTAAATCCTAAAAAATTCAAATGCATATTTTCACGCTTTCGAGTTTGTCCTTTGAAATTACATTTTTTTTTTATTATTATTATTATTTTTTTATTATTATTATTATTATTATTTTTATTATTATTATTATTTATTGTTGTATAGGTTTGTATGACCTAAGAACTTGGACCCCATTCAATGAGATAAAAAAATATTTTCTAAGAACTAATAAGAAAGTGTCAAAATATGTTTTTAACACGTTGACTTCCATATGAGTTGTATTCAACTCACACCATTGGTTCAATCTCTTCTTTAATCAACGCGTGCTGTGGTTGGGTAGTTTGATAATTTTGGCGCTAGGGCAAATACATGGTTCATACTGTGCCAAAAAGACTGGTGAACATCAATTTAAAATTTAACAAAGTATCCGAAAAATTAATATGAAAGTTAAAGTTGAAATATTTTAGTGGGTGGAAGCATTCCACAAAAAATGACTCGCTGTCTGTCAGACAGCATACAGTAGTTAAAGGTTAAATCAAATTGACTCTTTCGACCGCAATCATACCAAACCGCAATCATACCAAAATTCTGTGGCTGTCAACGTGTTAAATATTTTTGGATTTAGGTACTTTTAAGTAATGATCGCAGAATAGTAGAAATACATAAAATTCACATAGTACTGCTAGGAAGTTGGACTCGTATGCGATTGATCCTATAGTTACCGTTTGGAAAGTTCACAGTTTGATAGCAAATAAAGATATGGGTTTAGAACTTGATTCTATGACGAGTTTTTTCTCTCCAAGTTTGCCACAAAAGTCTAACCTGATAGCATTTTTGTTTATAATAAAACTCTAAATTAACACGATTTTGCTATCATATGTCATTAACTTTAATATAGGGAAAGATTTCAGTTATTCAATGCCGCCAAATTGTACCTGCTTGGTACCCAGGATTTGCTACCTAGGATTCGAACCTGGGACTCAAGACCTAGGATTCGAAGCCTAACCCAGGATTTGAACCTGGCTCCTTTGGAATTCGAGACCAGAACGCTACACAAGGCCATCAGCTGGATCAAACAGAAAAGTATTTTTTTTAAATATTTAATGATATTGAAGTAATATCAACAGTGTTGATTTGTATGATAACTATTACACAGGCCGAGACCTGAAGTTTAACATAGCATCCATTCCACAACGAAAACTCATTCTCTCTAGGATTTGACCATCTGATGGCTGTGTGGATAGTGCTCTGGTCTCACATGCCAAAGGTGGCGGGTTTGAATTCTGGTTAAGGCATGAATGTTCATTGTGATTCAGAATACATATTGTTTAGTTGTAAGTCCAGCCCTTATTAGGCCCATCTGATGGCTGAGTGGTAAACGCTCTGGCCACGAATGCCAAAGGTGCAGGGTTTGAACCAGCCCTGATTAGCCGTCATTGTGCAAACATATAGGTTGTTGATCAGATAAACCAACTCACTAAGGAAATCTTAGTTTTTGAAGTATTACTGATGTTTCAATAGGTTGGTTGGTTGTTTTCAGATTATCTGGCACCGTCAGCAACACGAGGGCTATAATGCGCCGAAACATTCGTCATTAGACAAGCCAACATACATTTACAAACACCCATGCCAAACACGGGACTCGAACCCACAACCTCGCGGTCTAGAAGCTAGCACGCTAACCACTATACAGTTTGGTCGGCATGTTTTAATAGGTAAAAATATGATTAAACATACTATGTCCAGAATGACCTTGAAAAAAATTGCCTACCAATAAATTTTTAAGTCCGAGGTCTAGCAACGCTGTCCCTAGGATTCAAATAGATCCTCTTTGACATTCAAGGAAATCCCACTGTCATAGACTGAGTATATTTTTGTATAAATTGTCCTTAAATTTGGTATAAATAACTTAGTATCATTGAAACTGAAATTAATAAGTGTAGTACACTGTTTTAGATTTTGAGTCCTGTTGAAAATGTAGCATTAGACTAGTTTGAGTTAGAAATCTTTAAATTACAAGCACGATCTGTCAAGCCATATTGTTCACAATATGGTCGTTGAGTAAACAAAACATACTAAAAATCTAAATTTTCTGACTGTAGTTAAAGTAATATCAATAAAAATTAATTCATTATATGGTAGTTATCTTTTTTAGTGAAGGATTTATTTTCTTATTAAATTTTAAAAAAGAAGTATATATATGTCATTTGTTAAATTATATTTTAATAAGAGGATCTTGAGAATCCAACTATTCCACACCATCTTGAAATTAAGTTATTCTACTCTCCTTCGTGATTAATTATTTAACTAAAAGTAAATAAATATAATTCTTCAAATTTTATATTTACTTGTGTCGTAAGCAATAAGTTTTTAAAATATTGGTAACTATACTTTAAATTCTAAATATAAAATTTTAAATAGAAAAAGAGCATATTAATTAAAAAAACATAAAAGTTCAATTAATTATAATTTGTGGTTTTCATACAACTATTTTTTATAATAGCACTTATTCACAATAAAAATATTAACATGAAAATACTACAGAAAAGAGTATTTTACACTGTTTACAAACATTAAAAACAACTTAAACAACTACTCCAATCTTTTCCTTTTATTGACTTCCATCGCTCCTTTCCCCGCCAATCTCAAATCAATGATATAATCCTTCTCTCATCCCTGACGAATCCCAATAACACAAGATTTTAATCCCTACTTCATCCCTGACAAATACCGTTTATTACTAAGAAAATCTTACTTCAAAGCTGATTGCGGCTGGCATCCCCCTGCAACTTAAAATAAGGATCTACAGGACAATCCCTCCTCATCTTCTTTCAGATCCAGCACGAGGATTCTTAGAGGCAGAGAGTGAACGAGAACCGATCTATCTGGCGATCCGATCGAAAAAGCCATTGGCATTAAAAGATGCGATGGCCTAGATCTTTCCCTGGTGAGTTTGGATGGCAGAGTTTCGATCGTAAGGGCGCTGCTACGGTTGAGCCCTTCCACCGACTTTGTTGAATTTTTTCTTTTGTGCTGTGATTAGGTTTCCGCGCATGGCAGGAGTAGGGTGGGCGCTTCCATCGCCACCTAGTGACTGTCGGGGAATGTATCGCTAGGAGGAAGTGCTGGGATGGGGAAGCGCAAGAGCAGTTTTTCTCTGGGGGTACGCATTGGATTTAGGGGATGCTTTCAAAGTGTGTAAACGGTGCATTTAAACTGGGCTTCGCGCGTAATCCTCCATGCCATGATTGATGCAAAATTTTAGTTGTTTTTGAAGTTGGTATATAGTTGCATTTATCAAAATAAAAGGTGTCCAAGTTTTGTTGTGGTCCTATTTTAACGTTCTTGTTGTTTTCTAGTATACGAGAGACCACATGGAAGGGTTGGACATGTATGTAATTCCAGTACCTCTAGTTGTATTTTAGTTCATCTTTAATTTGATATAATAAAGAATATGCCTGTAAATGAATTATTTGATACAATAACACATACATTTGCAGTTTTACTCATGGTTGCACAGGGGGGGGGGGAGTCCTTATATAAGCTTTATGTTACTTATAATACAGCTGGAAAATATAAAATTCTGCTTGTTTTTATTCCTTTACTAAGCGGTTGTGGTTTGGTCTGCACACTCAACAACCTATTTTTAAGCACAATGACGGCTAATAAGGCCTTAACGGGGATTCCAAACCACAACGAACATCCATGCCAATCCCAGGAATCGAACTCGGCACCTTTGGCATACGAAGCCAGAGCGCTAACCACACAGTCATCAGGTGGGCCTAAGCTGTTGGGGAAAAACTAGAAGTAACCAAAGTAAGAAGTAACCAAGAATTTAGCAGTGGCGGCTCGTGCACTACAGCCAGTACAACCGGGCCGCATCTAAATTTATTAGTTCAAAACTAAAATTATATATTTTACAATTTTCTAAAATGAAGATCCAATTTCTACGGTAAGTGAAAAAAAATCCGATAAACGGCAAACTTCTGGCTTGAATAATTTACGAGGAAAAAAACCCACTTCCAATCAAAGTGATCTTCCTCCAAACAGCAACCGTTTGTTCCTGAAACGCGTTACGGGCTGCGACGTTGCCACCGCGTTACTATGGTGACCAATAGAATGCAATAGAAGCCTTTCCTTCAGGCAATATATAAAGATGCTGCCGATCACGAATTTATTCTATCATCGGCTGCCCTTGAGAATTCGAGGAGCTGATTGGTTCTGCTTGAAAATAACCTTGAGTGAAAGAGGAAGGGGAATTTAACTGTTTCTTGAAATCGACTGTAGTTTAACCCTTTGCACTCCAGGTCTTTTTCGCCCGGAGGAATCAGCAACTCGAGACATTTTAGGTTCGGCTGGTGTTTATGGATTTGCTTCATAGAAACTAAACACAGTCATTGGCCTTTCATCGAATTTCCGCATCACACCTAATGGTCCTCTCGTGGTTTGGCATCCAATCGTGAGGCGCCTGAGAGGCGCCACTGGAGTGCAAAGGTTTAAAACATTGAGGTGCGCTGGCACCTTTTGTTCCAACTCTACGCAAAAACGAGGTATGAACTCTTCCGAGTTTATTTACAAACATTGTTTTGTTGACAATGTTTGATTGTGCTGGATAGAAAGGCTTAAACAGAAAGGTAGCACTATGATTAGACGCTTCGTGCAATAACTCATCAAAGCAGTATTATTTTTAAGTAAACAAGAACATACATTTAGAAGCTAAAACGAGAGATTTATTAATAATTTTTTTTTAATCAAAACTATGCAGCATGATTTGATTAATTGTTCTTATTTCATAATTGTTCTAATTTAATAATATTAGTATTTTGTACAAATTGAAAGGAAACTTCGATTTGAGTATTAAAGAATGTACGCTCGTTTTTTTTTTAAATATCGCAAAAATAGGTCAAATGTGATTATTGTTTTTCTGCTTTAAAATAATCTGTAGATGGAATTTTTGCAAGATAATGGTATCATCTGAAATCTAGATAGTTATTTTATTAGTTTCAAGCTTTCAAGTACCATTTTGTTCCGAAAATAAATTTGAACATTTTAGACTCGTTACCCAAAAACTCCTGTTTTTTGTCACTTAAAACTTTATTTAAACAGTGATAACTGAATTTTAATATAATCTTTTAGAAAAATGATTTGAGAATTAAAATCTACATTATCTATTAGATGTTTTGAACCTCAGTCAAATTGAGTGGAAAAGAAAATGAATTTTGCTAAATTTTTAAATATATAAGTTTTTGAAAAATTGCGATTTTTTCTACTTTCATTATAAAAAATTTATATTAAAAAACTATGTATTCTAGAAACTAGATGGGGGTTCAAAACATTAAGAATGGTATTATGAACAATTTCCAATCATAATTTATTTTCTTGGCCCCATAAAACTCGAGTAATTGTTAAAAAGTAAGCTAATTATAACGAGTTAAATATTAATTAGTTCATTAATTTTTTAATAAAACTGAATTTTTTTTTTCATGTAAACATCATTACCAATTATGTACTTTTAAGTGCAAAAAATCCGTTTTTTAAAATGATAATTTGAAGAAAAAAAAATTCAAGTGTGAGTGTACATGATTGTGGAAAGTGTGTGTGTGTGTGTGTGTGTGTGTGTGTGTGTGTGTGTGTGTGTGTGTGTGTGTGTGTGTGTGTGTGTGTGTGTGTGTGTGTGTGTGTGTGTGTGTGTGTGTGTGTGTGTGTGTGTGTGTGTGTGTGTGTGTGTGTGTGTGTGTGTGTGTGTGTGTGTGTGTGTGTGTGTGTGTGTGTGTGTGTGGTTGGGGAAGGAGGGAGAGAGAGAGGGGAGGGGTTTTGGGGAAGTCGCATGTTTCGTGTTCACTAACATTTCTGGCCACAAGCCGCCACTGGAATTTAGCAGATAAATATTACAATAAAATTAATTAAGGTGTGTATTTTTGTGGTATTAATTTTTTAGGTTTATACAGACCCCCCCCCCCCCCATTCCCCATAAATTTTAAATCCGAATTTAATATTTTCTTACACAAGCTACATGAGGGCAATATTACGCAGAAAAATATCTAAACTACGAGTGAAAAACCGAGTGGTCATATTTCATTTTTCAGAATTTTTATTTGAATTTTCCTACTTAAAGGTCTTAAAGGAGAACTCCTTTGAAATGTCATCTTGAATGGGATAAAACCTGGAAAACTTCACCTTTTTTCCAACTTCCAAAACTTCCACTAGGCAGCCCTGCAATGGATGTTCTAATATTTATCACAATCAGGATCGACTCTACTCATTTTGAAACCAAAAACTACAAAGTGGTGACAAAAACATATATACTAACTTTTGGTAAGGAAAAGATAAAGTGATTTTTTTTTTTTAGTAGAAGGAATTTATTTTTTTACAAAAAGTACACTAAAACCCTAAACGTTTAACCATATATACTTTTCTTTGTAGGAGAGAAGGAGGGATTAGACATTTTTGAGGATTAGTATTTTCAGGGAAAAAAAAAACTTTGAAAGTAGTATATATGAGAATATAGATCTTTTGTTTTGGAAAGTAGAAGGAATGAGGAGTTTTCAGAAAAAATACTTTAAAACTAATAATAATAATAAAAACATTTCATTGTAAAAATCGTGTATTTTGACTTTTTTTTCAGGAAAGAAAATATAAATACTGTAAGATCAGAAAAATACTGTAAGATAAAAAGTTTTGAACATAGAGATCTATCTTTGTTGGAGAGGGATTCTTGAACTTTTTTTTTTTTAGAAGGAGGACTAGAGAATTTTTAGGGTAAAAATAAGATTAAAATCAATGATCTTTTTAAAAAGAGGAGAGAAAAGAGATTATTTTATATTAATGTTTAAACATAGATAATTTTTATTTAGTTGAGGGGGAGACGAATTTTTTCGGTGAGTAGTAGTATAGACTTTTTGCTGAAAGACATATTAAAGCAATCTGTATAAACAAAACCAATTTTTGTCAGAGGAAGAGAGAAAATTAGACTTTTGTTTCGAAGGAAGGATATATTTTAGAGAAAAAAAATTTAAAATCAATAAAGGAAGATGAAGAGGTATTGGTTAGAAAGTAAGGCATGAAGAGAAGGGGGAATATAGAATTTCTGAATATTAATACTAATTTTTAAACATTATTAGGGCTTGTGAAGTAGTTAGTTACAAGAGAAAATTATTTAAATCCATGTCAAAAATAAAATTCTATTAAAATTAATGCTGATCATATAATTGAGATACCTTTTACTTGTGTCCTCATACTTCACAAACGACTATAATTCCTGAAAGTAACAAAAAATGACAAAATCATATTTTATTTATGAAAAAAGTTAATAACTTATAAATTTTTCATGTACCTCACTCCACTCCCCAATAACACATTTTCTTGGGAATTCTCGTCTGAGAAACCTCCAAATTTTTGAATTTCGAATTTTGTATAAGAAATGCTTTAAAAACTATGCAGATTTTTATAAGAAACAGTGTAGTTCTAAAGTTCAGCAATAAATTAGATAGAGTTAGAGATCGCTAAGAATGCTATACAAACTGGTAGTCGCAATATTTAAGGATGAATTGCACGTTGCCAGTGGCTGTGATGCCAACTAGTAAATTGATTGGAAGGCCACCAACACGCAGTGATTGGATTGCTTGCTTTGAATTTACACAGTGCCAGCAGTGGAACAATCCAGCTATTGAGTGAAAATTACGTTGACTCTCGGTGGTCAAGGGAAAAAGCAGGTGGTTGGATGATGAGAACTAACGCACCCCTAAATACAAAATATTTAATCTTCAGGTGATCAAGTGACGAACTGGACCCTCCAGGGACTGGCATGAAGAGTTTACATGGTTCTAGTCACTAGCTTCTAGTGACTGGCTACCTCAATTGGTACTCGTAATGTGTAAAAAGCCTTTAATATCTTTTAAAATAAAAAGAGTATTTTCGTAATACGACAGTCCTGAGTTTTGTTCGAAATGAACTAATGTGTTTATTTATTTTTATCTAACCATGGATGGAAAACATGCTATTAAAATGTGTAACATAACTTCTGTTTAATGCTACTAAAATGTGTAACATAACTTATGTTTAATGCTACTAAAATGAGTAACATAACTTCTGTTTAATGCTACTAAAATGTGTAACATAACTTCTGTTTAATGCTACTAAAATGTGTAACATAACTTCTGTTTAATGCTACTAAAATGTGTAACATAACTTCTGTTTAATGCTACTAAAATGAGTAACATAACTTCTGTTTAATGCTACTAAAATGTGTAGCACAACACAACGAAAAGTCGATGAACCAAGTCGCATATTCGGCTTTATTGCATAGCATATTTAATCCGTGACTAGAATAAGACAAAATAAACTTGCACTTGATTGGGGGTTAAAAGTAGACAGAGATTGGATAAAAATAAATGTGTTTGGGGGGGTTATCATGACACAACGGTAAAACAAAGAAGCATACTTCACCGAACAACATAACATGTCTTTTTCAAAAACATTGACATTTAATTAAAATCATATATATTTGGAAAAACCTTATGAAAATATTTTGTAAGGTATCATGCATGGCCTTGCTACTTACTGATAAAATTCCTTCAGTATAAATTGCACCATCGTCTGAAATATTTTCCCATTTAATAAAAAATTTATAAAATATGTTAATTATTTGCACTTTTCTAAAAAACTGAGGTCTATTAAAATCTACTTTTCATAGACCTCATTGGAAATAGTAAGATGCATAATCGTATCCCTTAATGGTTATCGATCAAACTGACTAGCCGAAATACGACCTTTCTATGCCTACTAATAGGAAGGGAATTGCACTATCATTGCTACTTCCATTTCCAACCAATATTGCAAATATAATACCCGAGGTACCAACTTTTAAGTAATACATTAAAATTATCTTATGGAAGGGAATTGCACAATCATTGCATCTTCCATTTCCAACCAATATTGCAAATATAATACCCGAGGTACCAACTTTTAAGTAATACATTAAAATTATCTTATAGAAGAGAATTGCACATTCATTGCTACTTCCATTTCCAACCAATATTGCAAATATAATACCCGAGGTACCAACTTTTAAGTAATATATTAAAATTATCTTATAGAAGAGAATTTCACAATCATTGCTACTTCCATTTCCAACCAATATTGCAAATATAATACCCGAAGTACCAACTTCTAAGTAATATATTAAAATTATCTTATGGTAATATATTCCTAAAAAATGTACAGGGTGTCCACAAATTAGTTGGCCAATGGAGTTCAAATAGATCTGTATAATTCTTAATAACAAGGCATAATAAAAAAAAAAATTGCATATAGAATGACATGGTGAACTTAAATTAATTGGGGAAGAAGAATAGTTTATAAGGCCTAGTTATTAAGAGTTATTCAGATGTATTTGAACTCCATTGCCAGACTAATTTTTGGACACCATGTATATAGCAAAAGTCAATAACGAGACATACTTTTTAAAGGAATATCATACCACTATTCTTTTACGTATGTTCTTTTTACGGAATTTATTGCTATAATTATTTATACGTTATTTTTAAAGAACATCGATTGTAAATAGGAAAATGTTTCGTCACAAATGGTTTGCGTTTAGGACAACCATTGCCCAATTACTTAGACGTAGTCCGATGGGGGAAATATATGAATCCGAATAAATTCTTAACATTCCGATTTATATAATTTCTTACAATCAAAATTCAACAAAAAAAATATGACTTTAGAAAAAGTTACCCCTTTCCCTTGAAGGATGAAAGCTAAATCATTAAGATTTGATTGATTGGTTGGTTTGTTTATACTCTCAATTACCTATTTTTTGCACAATGACGGGTAATCAGGCCGGGACCTACAGCTTAACGTGGATTCCGAACCCCAATGAACATCCAGGCCTAGCCCGGGATTCGAACACAGCACTTTGACTTGCAAGGCCGGAGCGCTAACACCTCAGTCATCAGACGGGCCGTTAAAATTTGTATTTACAACTTGTGCATGTGACCCTTATTTTGCCGAAAGTAAAGAGGGAACATGAAGACTTTTAACGATGTCACAGTAAAAACAAGAAAAGTTTAAAAAGTGAGGCAGCATCTCAGCCTCTTCCCCCCCCCCCCCCCATCTCACCTTCTCCTAATTTCCGCCCCTGATTTGAGTACGCTCTCTAGAAAGGCTACGTCATTTACTTACTACATCGGGATGTAGAAAGCGCCAAGGACGCCAAAAATGGCAGTGATAAAATTACCAGTCTCAAAATCGATAAGAACACTTTTCCAATTCAGAAGGATATAAACAGACGAATCAAACGCTCGCATCCATTGCCATAGCAACCAATGCTCGATTGAAAGCATTGAAGAGAAAAGGGTAAAAGTTTAGAGTAAGTTGTGTTTTTGAAAGTAGAACTTTTTGAACGAAATCCATTTTCCGGCACAAAAAAAATTCTCTGCGAATTCTTATTTCCAAGGAAAAAAATTCCTTAAAAGGTCTTGTGCTTCCTTATATCAAGGATATATCCAGGATTTGGTTACAGTTGAGGACAGACCTAACTATAGTGGCTTTTGAGTGGAGTATATCGTGCTGTTGATGGAAAACTACCTAGAAGTGACCCAGTTAGATCACTTCTCCAGGTCTCCTGAGTGATATGCCCATCTGATGCCTGTGTGGTTAGCGCTCTGGCCACGCATGCCAAAGGTGAGGGGTTCGAATTCCGGATTAGGCATAGATGTTCATTGTGGTTCGGAATCTGCGTTAAACTGTAGGTCCCTACCTGGTTAGCCGTCATTGTGCATAAAAATAGGTCGTTGAGCGTAAAAACCACCCACCCACTAGAGAAATATTAGACGTCAAATGAGTTAGACAAAGCTTGGAACGCGGTATAATCCGGAAAAAAAACCTTACTGTTAGTGATCGTATTCGGGAGTAAAAATGATTTTATGATGGTTAAATACAGGGTGATTATAATTGAAGTTCAACTTTCAAAAGTCAATTTTAAAAAAAAAAACACTGATCAGAGTGACTTAAAATTTAACTTGAATATATGTGAAGAAAGGGAAAGGATATGGCACAAGAATTGGTTGTTTTCAGATTATCTGGCTCCGTCAGCAACACGAGGGCTATATTGCACCGAAACATTCGTCATTAGACAAGCCAACATACATTTACAAACACCCATGCCTAACACGAGACTCGAACCCGCAACCTCTCGGTCTAGAAGCTAGCAAGCTGACTACTATACCGTTTGGTCGGCGATATGGCACAAGAAAGAAAAAATGGTTCCTAATAAGTTTTTTTTTTTCCTCTCTAATGCCAAACCATTTCTCAACTTCGAGTATATTCAGGTCAAATTTCAGGTCATTCTGACGAGTGGTTTATGTTGCAGCCGGCTGAAAATAGAAAAGTAGTGGTAGTAACATTCGTCATTAGACAAGCCAACATACATTTACAAACACCCATGCCTAACACGAGACTCGAACCCGCAACCTCTCGGTCTAGAAGCTAGCAAGCTGACTACTATACCGTTTGGTCGGCGATATGGCACAAGAAAGAAAAAATGGTTCCTAATAAGTTTTTTTTTTTCCTCTCTAATGCCAAACCATTTCTCAACTTCGAGTATATTCAGGTCAAATTTCAGGTCATTCTGACGAGTGGTTTATGTTGCAGCCGGCTGAAAATAGAAAAGTAGTGGTAGTTTCAATTACTCAATTATTTGAAAAAATCACTAGTATTAATCTAGAGAAGGAAATTATTCAATTTTTTTTTATTTTACATTCAGTGTACTGCAACTCTGTTATAACTGTATTGAGAAAACAAACCGTTATGACTTACTATAAAACATGTCATAAGGGAAACACATTTTTATTTTTGGTGCCCAGTTTTTTGCATTTGACAAAGGCCCGCATTAATCTAAATATGGCCAAAGACAAAAGTAAATCTATAATTAAATAAAACGAGTTTGAAAAATATGTTAAGTGACAATTAGGAGTCGATATGCACAAACCAGGTAAACTTAAAAAAAAAAAATTAAAAAAAATAAAAAAAAAAAAAAACTTAAACATATTCTCTTACGCTTTTGATAAAATAGTGTCATAATATTTATGTTGTTTATTACTAAAAATTTAAATATATATATAATATAAATCAAGATATTAAAAAAAATATTTTTCAAAATAACTGAAAATCATTATTTTGATATTTTTAATTTTGGAGTATCAGTTATGATCCTTATTCTTCCTTTATAAAGGTAAATATTTGTAACTGTTTGGAAAAAAGGAGAAACAAGGCATATAGCCCGAGAGGTGACTGCAATTTTTAGACCCCATCGAACATCATTCTGAATTTTTTATAGAAATTGTAGAAAAGAGAGTAGATTACGAATACATTGATCTGCCGTGGCAAAAATGGCCGAAATTGGTCAAAAATCGACTTGGATTGAGTGGAACTAAAATCCGATTGCCAAATATGTCATAACTTGCCAAAAAGAGAACAAACTTTTTCGTCTGGCAACCCACTGTATTTTGATTTTCAACGAGAAAAAGCGCAAACGATTTCTGATCTCTGGCTCGGAAAACTTGTGTCTTTTAAAAGTAAGCCAAATTGGCGACATCAGTTACGTCATCAGTGACGTAATGTTTACTGCCAAATTGGTTCCCTTTTAATAGATGCAAGTAGACCGTCGCCAGATATCTGAATCGTATGTAACCTTCTTAATTGAAAATTAAAGAGTGAGGGTTACCAAACAAAAAAAATGCTTATTATTTGGCAAGTTATGGCGCATTTGGCTATTGAATTTAGTTCAATTTATTAAAAGTCGATTTTTGACCAGTTTCGGCCATTTTTGCCTCGGCAGACCAGTGGATTCGTAATCTACTCAATCTTCTCCAATTTCTATAAAAAAATTCAGAATGATGTTCGATGGGGTCCAAAAATTGCAGTCGCCTCTCAGTCTAATACTTCATACCTCATCTCTCACGGAATCCCATTTCAAGTACTTTAGCTCGCATACTTCTAACCACTGTAATCTTGCTACGTTTAATCTTACTTCAATTAGTGATATGTTCACAGAGTATATACGCTGAAAGGTCACTTCATTATAATAGTTTTAATCAAATAAGCTATTGTGCCAATGTTTTATCGCCAGAAAGTTAGGTTAAAGTATAAAAGTTGAAAGCTAAGTTTTTGAGACAGTAGTATAGGTAAATTGTTTGTGAACATAAAGGGGAAAAAACGTAATTTGGCGGATTTTGAACATGGGATAATATTGGAAGCTAGGAGGCATGGAGCAAATATTTGCTAAACCACCGCATTTGAGAAATATTTGCGAGAAGCTGTAGTAAAAGTGTATCAAGACTAGAATTTCGGCAAAAATTGTGTATAAGCGAACTGTGGTTGTCAGCACTGAGTGGTGAGTGATCATGAAAAATGAAGGATCATCAGAATTGTGAAAAAGAACAAAATGGTAACAGTACAAAAAATTGCAGCAGATCTTAATAAATGAATGTTTAAACAATCTGTGTGCACACTGTTTGACAAAAATCAACACTGTATTCAAGGCAAAAGGTGGTTCAACAACTTATTGAAGAGGTTGGCATAATGAAGTGGACGCTCAATGTATGAAGATCAGAAGAGGGAGAGCAGTTTATGGTCACTCTGTTGGTCCCTATGTGTTGGAATTTCATCATTTTTACTTGACCAACCGAGTTGGGCCTTAAAGCCTGTTGTCGGTCTTCAAGTTGGTTGTTTTCAGATTATCTGGCGCCGTCAGCAACACGAGGGCTATAATGCGCCGAAACATTCATCATTAGACAAGCCAACATACATTTACAAACACCCATGCCTAACACGGGACTCGAACCCGAAACCTCGCGGTCTAGAAGCTAGCACCCTAACCACTATGCCGTTTGGTCGGCTGTCGGTCTTCAAATTTGTATTTGCATATTAGTGGCAAACTGGTCAGTAGATCGTCAACGAAGAAGAACAATAGATCGATAATTCAGATCTTGCCCCTTTGGTCTTCTTATGGGATTAAGGCAACAATACCTTAATTTTATTTTAGTGATTTTATAAGTATTACAATAAATTTCAAAAACGAATTCAATATATATTTTCGATTTGCAAAATTGAGCTTTTTCAACCACTAAGGCTTATAGTTTTGCAGCTGTAAAAATTGTTACGCTTATAAACTGTTTCTGCTCTGCAAGCAGATGAAGCCAATTAAATGCTTCCCCCCATAATGCTATGAGAAAGGTTTCCATGGTTATCGAAACATTGTAACTAATATGGGGGGGGGGGGAGTTGCTAGTATAGATCACTAGTGTGGTTATTAAACCTTCTTCGTCTTCAAGTCAATAACCAAGAATTCACTATCCAGAAGTTGCAGTTAGAGATCAATATACTCCGTATGATGGAAAAACTGAAAATAATTAGTAGTGTTTAGCAGGTGCTCAACCAGAGGTAGAGTGTGGCGTTTAACTTAGCCCAAAGTGCAGATGATTTCTGGAAGCCTACGGAACTGTCAACCTAGTTCAAAGTGCGGTGATCTCAGGAAGCTAGCCCAATGCAGTTAGTTTTGGAGGAAGCTACAAGCAGCTGAGAACTTTTGATGTAATGGAAATTACTCGTACTATATAAACAGCACCTGAGATATAACCAGCGCCCACTGGTGTATTAACCTCTAAAAGCTGCCAGAAATTCGATTTTTAAAAATTCCATCTAGACACTTGAATTTTTGCTCATACATACTTTATTAAGTATAGAATCTTACTCTGTATAAATATTTTTAGTCTGAGATCCCAAATATCATAGAGATTAATCGAAAGTTGACGTTTGAACGAAGTGTGATTATCTCTTTTCTGTAACCAATGCAAGCATAATAATTTAAGAAGCAAAATTTTAAACTTTTTGTCTCAAATTTAATTTCAAAACGATATATGTGTCTTCTTAATGTCTATAATTAAATATTTTATCACTTAAGATTTAAATTTATCTTAATTCAATGAGCAATTTAAATTTTGTTCAGTCACAAAATTCTGCTAATTTTCTTGGCAATATTTTATTTTCACGAGTGTTTTTGTTATAATATTGAGTCGTATTGAGTAATGATTTTTATACCATTTTAAAGACCACATATTCTAGTTTCTTATACCTTAAAAACCTTTTTGCGGATTTTTGCGGCTGCGGATATTTCAAGTATTGACGTAGATGGTGTCATTTTAATGTACATGCAGAAACTTCATTTTTTTTTTCTATTTATCATTAAGTATGATAATTTTAAATGTAAATTACGTATGGCATTTGAATAACACCATGTAAAATCGTAAAATAACTAATTTGAAGAAAATGTTTAAATATATTGAATATTTTAGATATTTTTTTGGTTTACCACTGAAAAGCATTTAAGGAAAGTTAAGATAGTAATGAATTTAAGCTTATAATGAGAATAAAAGGGTACGTTTAAAGAAAGTTCATTTATAAAGAGTATGAATTCTTAAAAAAATAACCAAGGAAAAAAAATATTTGCCAAAAATAATTTTTACCCTTTTCCTCTGAACACTGTTACAGATTCTTTGGCTGAATAAATATGCAGGTTCTATTAGATCACGCGAATACACTTCTACTTACCTATTTGCAGGAAGTTATAGAAACAATAAGTATTAATGAATGAATGTCATTAGAATTAATAAGGGAATGTAGTTTTGACGGATACCAACAAACTAAATATGTATAAACAAACATTTCAAAATTCTAACGAGTTAGACTTCAATAATTTCCATAGTTCTCTGGTGCCTTTATGGCCGACCAAACGGTATAGTGGTTAGCGTGCTAGCTTCTAGACCGCGAGGTCGCGGGTTCGAGTCCCGTGTTAGGCATGGGTGTTTGTAAATGTATGTTGGCTTGTCTAATGACGATTGTTTCGGCGCATTATAGCCTTCTTGTTGATGACGGCGCCAGATAATCTGAAAACAACCAACCAATCTGGTGCCTTTATGATTATTTTGGAGTACAACTAAGAAAAAGGTCATTTGGAAAAACCACACACCTTCATCGCCTAGACATATTACATTTCAGTAAGGTGACCATAAATAGAGGGTGTCTATAAATTAGTTGAGCAATGGAGTTCAAATAGATCTGTATAACTCATAATCATTAGGCATGATAAACATTTTTTTACATACAGAATGGCATGGTGAACATAAATTAGTTGGGGAAAAAGAATGGTTAATAATGCCTAGTTATTAAGAGTTATACAGATCTATTTGAACTCCATTGCCCAACTAATTTATAGACACCCTGTATAATAAAACACGAGGTGGATTACATCGTAACAAAAATCATTTCTCTCAAAAACACAAAAGATGAAGGAGGTGTAGAAGTTAAACAAACATTATCATTTACCGTGGCTGATTCCCAAGTGTGTAATGTTGTTACTGACTCAAAATCAACCATAAAGAGTTACATATGGGGTACAACTTCAACGATTTGACAAAGACACATGATTGATTAAAAGGTCCTTCAATTCAGATTATCTATTTTGATTATCTATTCTGTACGCGGGTATTCGTTTGTTTGAGAGTGTTGATGGCGCCGTTTCGATTATATTCTAAATTCAGCTACTTGCGCTTTTCTCGCCAATGTGGGGGCCCTGCTCCATGATTCCCTCGCCAAGGTCTTTTGGAAGAAGGGTTGTGAAAATGTTTGTGTGAAATATGTAGATTTCAGATGCAGTTTATTGTGTGAGATAGTGTTTCGATTCGAGAAGCACTCTGCGGTCATTTTGTGGAACCACCACTGGTGAAATAAATCAAGATTCAATTTGACAGTCCACTAATAAGTGTTGTGTTTGAATTGTAGCTAAGTTCAATTCACATCGAGAAATAGCGTAAAAGTGAGCTATCTATAGAACAGAACAGAGAGCATACTCCATTTAACATACAAACTGCCTGATAAAAAATAGCAACTTCGAATTCTAGAAGATAAAAATACAGTTAAGAAGGAAAAAACTGAAATCCAAGAAGAGTTCAGAAACAAGCTTGGTTTCATTATTGAAGTACCAAAACCATAGACTTATAATACTGTCTAGACCGCATGTTTAGGGTTACCTCGTGTAACCAAATTAAAACCACGTGACTGATAGACGAAGGAGAACGAAGAAGAAAAAAACGCCACTCATTCCTGTGGAAAGCGCCGAAATGCGTCTGACGGAAAGTACGTGAATCCAAGAAAACTGGTTAAATATTGTTCTGCATTTAGTTGCAAAGAGAAATTCCAGAAAGGAGGCTCAATAACCTTTCACAAATAAGTGCTATTTTTTAAATTTTCTATATGTTAAGGTTTTACAGTACACTCATAAATATGTTTTTGTTTCGTATTCTCAGAACTTGGTTTATTACTGATTTTATTTTGCAACTAACTTCTGAAAATTGTAGTTAATATTGAAATAGAAAAACAGACCAAAGTTACAGCTGCTTTTTGAAAAAATTAGTAGCTATTTAAGGATTTTAATTTCATTTTTAAGTATCAACAGCAAATTCCGTGCAGTGGCTAGATTGGCAAAGTTTGGCGCGAATCAAAATGAAATACATTTTGACTGTTATCAAGGATGATCAAGGTTATCAAGATCGCTATGCTTAATCTTTTTTTTTGTTTTTTTTCTTTCTTTTTTTTTGTTTTGTTACCCATTTATAAATAATCTGAATCTTCAAAACTGATGATTAAGAACATTTTTAATATTGTTTTGATACTTTCATCGGTTTACCTTGTGATTTTTTAAAATGAAACTTACGGGTCTTTTTACTTTAACATCTCAAGAATATTGGGTGGATATAGAATATTTCGTGTAATAAAACATTAGTATTTAATTTTCTATTTCTGTTTGAGTTATAATTACGATTTTTCCTTTAAAATTATCAGAAAAGTCCATTTTTCTTTAAAGCGTACACAGGAAGTACATGTTATTTATATACGTTAAAATAGTTTTTTTTTATTATTAACTTCAATTTTTTGTGTAAGTTTTTTTATGGCAGGCAAATCTACGGAAGGCTAATTAAATTATTTGCCATCATCCAACAGAACTGAAACTTGGCAGATAGACTTTGTCGAAGACAAGACATTCTATCAAATTTTGGGGGGGTGTCACTAAACGTCTTCTTTTACACACGCTACTTTATTACCGCTTCGAAGGAATAATTAGCCCACTTTCCTTCATCCAATCGAGCCGAAAATTGGGAAATAGACTCGTTGTAGGACTGCTAGAATTAGAATTTATAGAAGTTTAAAGTAATTTCTTAGACAATAATTAATTTTGTTTCGCAATAATTAAAAAGCCCACAGCACTAAATTCCCAGTAATGTAGCTGAAAAACTCTCTCTCTCCCCCCCCCCCCCCCCCCAGAAAAACATTACCCAGTTTTATTTTACGAGTGTCTTCTATTTATTTTTTACTAATGTGTTTCAGTTTAAAATCTGGTTGCCTTCTGGGATTCTGATGTGCTAAGAATATAATTAAGAGGGTATGGTACCCAAAAAATTATTTTCAGATTTTGCACCACTGAAATTTAAACTATAGTAATTTTACATTGTGTTGATGTTCAGTAAACATAATCTAACCCTACAAAAATATTTTGAATGTATAATTTTTGATTAACTCAATTTTTAAAAAAAATATCAAACTTTTATCGAAATGCTACTCCTTTCACAATTTTAAGTATTTTTCCATGAATTTTTTACAATATGTTCGTATCATTATTGTTAACAATTTGAAGAAGCAAGAAAAGGTTTTTTATGTTTTTACACTAGAAACAGCAGAAAAACGATGTTTTTCCAAGTTTTCAACTTTTTAACTAAAAAAAAAATAAACATAGCACACCTTATTCCATACTAACTTTTGTTTGTCAGATGTATATAAATACGCTATACAAATTTCGCAATCCTAACTAAATTTAGAAAAAAGCCTTAGGGATTTAAACAACACGCAAACTGAAAAATAATGAACTGAGAAAAACAGTGTTAAAGATTTCTTTTTCAGCTTTGATTGTGTGAGATGGTTTAGAAAATACAATATAATTTTTTATCCGTCAAAGGTACAAATAAAAAATTTTGCACAGCTATTCAGAAATATATTCTCCACACTCCACATTATGGGATAAAAATTGAAAAATTGACATTTTCGTCATTTTTTAAGTACCATGTCCCCTTAAAACACAACCGTGCCTGAATTTAATTTCTTGTATTTTGCTGAGCTATTTCTTGTACTATTATGAAGATGCCATTATTTTTTTTCAATAAAAAGATGGAAGGATTTGTATTACTTACTTATATAGTATTATTCTTCGTAATTCTACAATATTTGCTTTTCTGTATAATAACTATTAATAGAAGTATTTGTTTAATACAATGATGGAAGAAATTTGTTTACATATGTAATATTATGCTTAGTAAATTTACAACATTTGCATTCTCTATTTGTGAATACAACGATCAAAGTGTAAAAGTGCCAAAAAATATTTCAAAAAGTAAACCTTACTAAATTATAAATCTTATAAAGATTTTTAAAATCATAAATAATTAAAACTGAAAAGCGTAGTTTATTGACAATTAGTTTGAAGTTGTGAAATTTTATCAAGGAAACCGAGAAAAACCTAACAAGCTTTTTTAAAACACACGTGATCGGAAAAGTTATACCTATTATTCCAGAGGAATACAATCAACCAACAATTTAACGCACAAGTTAACTACGTCATGAAATTATTCCTTTATGTAACTAGGGCCACTCCAAAAGAAGGCGAAACCGGCCAACTCGGCAACCCTGCTCCCCAAAACTCTATAGTCATATGTTTTATTTTGGTTTCAACTTCGTTGCACACTGTTAAAAATTTTGGTCCACCTTGCACCAAAAATTGGTTCCCATTTAGCTGCCACCAACATGTGGTGCTTAGTTTCACGATTTAATGGTGCAACCTCGGACCATAAGCACCATTAAATCGCGAAACTAAGCACCACATGTTGGTGGCAGCTAAATGGGAACCAATTTTTGGTGCATGGTGGACAAATTTTTTTAACAGTGTATAATTGAAGTGGGAGCGCACAGTCTATTGTTTATAATAAGTCTATGACCAAAACCAAGATTTAGAAACAGTAATGACTGCAATCAGTGGAGAGGCGTGACTTTTCATAGTGGTCATAGGTAAATCTTTTCTCCCCCCCCCCCCCTCTATTGCCCTGTTCTCAATCGTTACTACATGCATTTGCATACAATAGTGATAGACAAATGTTCTCAAATTTTACATGTATTAAGGATATGGAACAAAACTTCTTGTTAAGCTAAAACACATTTTTCGAAATAAGCCCGGCTGACATTTTAAATTTCATTCACTTCAATATTTTGCATTTCGTGTTTTTTACTAGTAATCTTCCTTTTACTGATAACTATTAGCCAACTTGGTTGTATAATTTCGCCACCAATGACTGAAATTAGTGCTTATTTCTGTTACAATAACTTGGATGATCCACGACTACCATGTCAAACATTTTCTTTAGTTATTTTACGTATCATTCACAATGCAAGAATTACAGCACTTGTAAATTTGAAAAAAGTAAGTAGTATTAAATATTTTACAAAAACAAAAAAGGACATTGATTTACTAGAAAAAATTCAACACAGAGCAACAAAAATAATTCAGGGTACTTCGGGCATGGCATATGAGGATAGATTGAAAAAATTAAACATGTATACACTGCAGGAAAAAAGGGCAAGAGGGGATTTGATCCAGTTATTTAAATTTATTGCACATGGTGAAATTAGAGGTTTAGAATTTGTCACTGACAATAGGACGCGAGGAAATGGGTGCAAATTGTTCAAATCTCAATTTAATAGGGAAGGGCGATAACACTATTTTTACAATAGGATTATAAATGATTGGAATGATTTGACAACAAATGTTGTAAATTCAGAGAGCGTAAGGAGTTTTAAGAAACAGTTAGATATGCACAGGGGGATCATCAATAGGCAATAATTGGATTACACTGGCTAGGTAAGTAACTTATATTTTGTACTTTGCATATATTTAATTTAGGTTATTTTGTTACCATATTTGGTTACTTATGTTTGCGTACTGTTGGTTTTTATAAAATTTGTCAGCTTGCATTATGTATTGCATTTTTCCAGTATGATTGTCAAACGCTGTGTCAACTTTGTGTATTGTTTTGTATTATGTATATTGCATTGTATTATGTATATTTTATGGTATTATGTATATTGTATTGTATAATCCTGTAACTATTGTATATTGTGTCAGCTTGTATATATTGCTTGCATTATATATTGCATTTTTCCAGTATTATTGTCAAACGTTGTGTCAACTTTGTATATTGCATTGTATTATGTGCATTGTATTGTATTGTGTATATTGTATTGTATTATGTATATTGTATTGTATTATGTATATTGTATTGTATAATCCTGTAACTATTGTATATTGTGTGCATGATCCTGTAACTAAGCTATATTGTATGTATGATCGTGTAACTATCGTATGCAAATTATTTTCTATTTCTATATACGTGTATATATATATTTACTCGACCAACCCTGTTGGGCCTTGAGCCTGTCGTTGGTCTTAAAATTTGTATTTGTATAAAAATAAGAATATTTTAAATCTTTGAATTCCTGCCCCTGACTTCCTGCTGCCATCAAATAAATCAATGAGGGAGGGTTGCTCAAGTTCACTGCTCAAGTTGCATGTAAACAAAGAAATGTGGTTAAAAGCACTAGAAATTTTGTTTCGACCTTTAGCGAGTTTTTCGTGATTCTGTCGCATTGGGAATCGGCGAAAATTACGATAAAGAACCACGAACATAAAGGAACAAATATTAATTGACTAGTTTTTTTATGCATTAAATAATTATTTATAAAGAAGAAAAATAATCACTGCTTGTTAAAATCTATAAAATAGTAACTCATTTTAATAAATTAAATTCTGATACATAATGAAAGATAATTATAATGAATAGTAAAACATAATTACAATAAATAATGAAAACTTGAATAATAATAATGTTTTTATTGTAATTTATTACAAGTCCTTACCCCCTCCCCCATCTCCGTTTTTGATCAATACATACTAAATGCATTTACATACAATCATGATAAACAAATATACCCAAATTTAGTTGCCGTTCACGAGGGGATGTGTAACCCTTCCTTTTCAGCTTCTCAAAATAAAAGTTTAAAACGTAACGACAAATTTTAATCCAGACCCAATTCATTCGATTGGAGAGTATGGAGTGTGGATTGAAATCGTATCGCAAGCCTATATTATCAATGAAATTAAAAAAGTCACACAAGTACATAAAAACTTAAATGCAAACATTCAAACAAAGGTGCCCATGAGAAGAATTTATAAAATTAAAAAAAAAAAAAGGTATTAATTATATTCTCCCCGTCAAGTTCAAAATCAAATTTGATGAATCAAAGTAAATTTAAACTAATTTGAAAGGTTCACTGCAGGAGACATAGTAAACGTTCTAAAAAATGCGCCAAACCGATGCCCTGGTTAATCTAAATAACAGTTTCAGATTTCTAATATTTTTAATTATTAAAATACTTTCATCCGTATATTACTCAATCATATGTCACTTAGTAGTCCTCTAAATTGTATATGGAAGAAATAAATTACAATGGAAGTAATACATAATATTAAAAAAAAAAAAAACTTTAAAATCTTTTATCGCCGATTTGGAGATATCACGCCGAATGTCAGGAATACACCTACAAGAACTATCGAAACCCTAAACGTATTCGGTATAATCTCCGATGACCTGAGAGCCCTGTCGAAGAATCAGATTCGCTGATTGATGCCTTCACAGATTGAAACTATAGAGAGGACGGATTTGGAAAGATGACCGAATATCATAGAGGGCAGCACTAACGAAATTTCCTTTAATGGATTTTTTATCATTTTTTTGTGTAACTTATTAGGAAACAGCTATAAAAATGTTTTTTTAAAGAAATACTGCCCAGAATAATTAAGAATATTGTTATTAAACTAAAAAAAACCTAAAAAAAAAAAAAAATTTTTTTTTTTTTGCGTGAATTGTTAATTTTTTACATGAGATTTATGCACTCATCGCCGAATCCAACGATGACCGGGCCCCTCGCCACTGACTGCAATACATGTAAAAGGTTTTCCAACGATCTGAACTGGTAAATGAAACTACGAGAGTTAATGTCCACTTGATTCACCGATAGAAGATAATTTTCGAAATATTATCTAGTAGTTATAGAACTAATACAAATAGATTTTCTAACAGCACCATGGATACAGTCAAACTTTATGTACAGCTATACCCTTGGCATCCTATGACTCTATAACAATGCATAAATGCTGTTATATGGTCCTATAGTTGTAGGAAATGCCTTATTGCTGATTGGGTAGTTTTCAGAAGATACTAAGGAGGCGAGGAATACACATTTAAGGTTATAGACTGAGAGGCGACTACAATTTTTGGACACCATCGAACACCATTCTGAATTTTTATAGAAGTTTGAGAAAAGTGAGTAGATTACGAATCCACTGGTCTTCCGTGGCAAAAACGGACGAAACTGGTCAAAAATCGACTTTTAATAAGTTGAACAAAATCCAATTGCCAAATGCGCCATAACTTGCCAAATAATGAACATTTTTTTATTATTTGGTAACCCTCACTCTTTAATTTTCAATTAAGAAGGTTGCATACGATTGAGATATCTGGCGACGGTCTACTTGCATCCATTAAAAGGGAGCCAAGTTGGCAATAAACATTACGTCACTGATGACGAAACTGATGTCGCCAATTTGACTTGCTTTTAAAAGATAAAAATTTTCTGAGTAGAGCCAGAGATCAGAAATCATTTGCGCGACGAAAAAGTTTGTTCTCTTTTTGGCAAGTTATGACATATTTGGCAATCGGATTTTAGTTCAACTCATCCCAAGTTGATTTTTGATCAGTTTCGGCCATTTTTGCCAAGGCAGACCAGTGGATTTGTAATCTACTCACTTTTCTCCAAATTCTATAAAAAATTCAGAATGATGTTCAATGGGGTCCAAAAATTGCATTCGCCTCTCGGGCTATTATATCGCTTAAATAAGTTTAGAAAATTTTCTAGAAAAGAATGCAACACAGATGTGCTGAATAAGCTGTTATTTAGGTCGAACCCTCTCATAACAAGTATGAGATATGTACCCACTAAAAAGTGTAAAACATTTCATAAGAATATGCTATCCCTATTTTTTCTCGAGTATTTTATCCCGAAACCAAATAAAGCTCGATTAGAATTTGAATAAAATATTCGGATAAGTCATCAGATGAAGAGCCATGATAACTTAATTGGTATAAAATTTGCAATATTAAATTGCCAAATAATTATTGGTGCAAAGTGGATTAAAACACATTTTTCAAATGCAATGAAATTTGCTCGAACGTGGATTATATATAATAATGAATTATAAATAAATGATAAATCAAGGACAGCATGTTTTTAGCATAAAATTACCCTTTAATATTATCCAATGATAAGGATATTATCGTAATTAAAAAAACGTATATTTTTAAGAAAATAAAAATAAAAAATTCATCTAAAGAAAAAAAATGTTTATTTTATTGAATAAATTAAAATATTATCCCATTTAAACACTGACACGAAAATAATTTTGGCTAACTTTTCGATGCAAATACCCCAGTGTGCAGCGGCTTCGCGTTTAGTTCAACAACTTAAGTGTTGCTTCAATTTCAAGTTCTAGTTCAACACCCTATTAAAGTGCCGCTTCAGTTCAATGGGAATTGTGCACTACAGCCAGTGCAGCCAGGCAGCATTTAAATTTATTACTTCAAAACTAAAATTATATATTTTACAGTTTTCTAAAATGAAAACCCAATTTCAACAGTAAGTGTAAAAAAATCAAATAAACAGAAACTTCTTGCCTCAGTACTCAATTAACGAGGCAAAGAAAACGCTTCCAATCAAGGTGATCTTCCTCCGAACAGCAGCCGTGTGTTCCTGAAACGCATTTCGGTTGCGACGTTGCCATACATTGCCATGGTAACCAATGGAACCCAATAGAGCCTTCACTCCTCGTAATGTGTAGCGAGGCAACCGGATCAGCAATGTTCCGACTTTGGCTGCCGCAAAAGTAGATCAAATGCGTTTATAGTTTTCTACTTTAAAATAATCTCTAGATGGAATGTTTGCAAGATAATGGAATCATCTGAAGGTTAGAGAGTTATTTTATGATTTTGAAGAACTATTTTGTACTGAAAATAATCTTGAATATTTTAAACTCATTATCTAAAAAATCGTGCTTTTGGCAAATGAAACTTAATTTAAAAAGGATAACTGAAGTTTGATATAACCTTTATGAAAAATGATTTGAGAATTCAAATCTGCATTAACTATTAAATCTTTTGAACCTCAGTCAAATTGATTGGAAAATAAAATGAATTTTACTAGATTTGTAAATTTTTAGATTTTTTTTTTACTTTGAATGTTAAAAAAATTCTATTTAAAAAGCCATATATTCTAGAAGCTAGATGGAGGCTCATAACATTAAGAATGATATTACGAACAATTTCCAACCATAATTTCTTTTCTTGGCCCCATAAAACTTGAGTAATCACTGCTCAAAAATATGCTAATTATAACGAGTTAAATGTTAATTAGTTAATTAATTTCTGAATAAAACTGAAATTTTTTTCATTTAAAAATTATTTCTAATAATGTACTTTTAAGTGCAAAAAATCCGATTTTTAAAATGATAATTTCTAAAACAAAAGCACATAGTCTGGGCGCTAATGTCGAAAAAAGTGGTCCCGTGGGCCACTTCATGATGCAAACATGTGGGTGGTGTCATTCGCTTCGTATGAATGTGTAGAAAATGAAATCTGATGGTGGGTATCTGGCATCCCGGTATGAGCGGCGCTACAGTCGAAAATCCAAAATGGCCGCCTCCGTACCACCTAACGTACGTTTTTGCCAAATAATGGCTTTCCAGCTCATTTTATCAACTTGTTGACTATGAGAAAACTTGTAGGAAATAAAATTTCCTTTCCAATGGTATATAACACATGTATGTTAGGTTAAATTACCAAATTCAAAATGGCCGCCGCATCGCGATTTTAAGTACTTTTTTTCAGGTTGGTTGATTTATGCACTCAGCGACCTATACTTATGCACAATAACGAATAATTAGGACGATATCAGCAGCTTAAGGTGGATTCCTAACCACAAAGAACATCCATGCCTAACCCGGGATTCGAACTAGGCACCCATAGCATGCGACGCCCGAGAGCTAACTACACAGCCATCAGGTCAGTTACAAATGAAGACTGGGATTTGCACTTGGTAGCTATACATGATTTCATAAAGTATTTATTTGCCTTTGATCGACTAAACTATGTAAAAATGATTCCACTATACTTCATGGATAAGTAAAGATTTAATAACAAGTATACAACTATATGGCAAAGAAAGTGGGTAATCAATAAAACCAAAATACCGTTTTGCGCTTTAGGAGCCGATGAAGCTCTGGAGCATCAGAACAGATGACTTAAAGTTCAAGGTGGACTTACAGACATCACTCTAAACGAAAATGCTCGGAGAAGATTCTTTCTGGCAGAGGGAGGTCACAATAATTGCTGCAGCAACCGGAGCAATGATTAAAAATGCCCCCTTCAATGCAAAGTGTCACTATGAACACTATCTATCGGTTCGCAAGAGTCATGATCAAAACGAGGAAAAGTTGATAGAGGGTTTTAAATCGACAGCCAACCCTTTTAAATGCAACACAGAACATGTTATGCACCTGGTGACTAAGCAAGTTCTTCCCTATGACGTTCAAAAGGACATGTGTACAGTTGCTGACACTGGTGAGAGTCTTTACAAATTCATTGAGGAACTCATTAAAACGATCAAGCTACCAACAGAGCCAACAGAAGAATCAGTACCATCAAAGCCTTCAGCACAGTTTTGGGCATCAATGTAAAAGGTGAAACTTAAGCCTGCAGTTAAATGTTAATGTTAAAGTAACATTGAGGAAATTTTTTTTTTCTTCAATATTTTCTATCAATTTATAGATATTTTCTTAACTGTTGATTGCAACAAGAAGTCGGTGTGATATAGATTTGAAGGCAACTTTTTTGTCGTTATGAATTCTCATTATTGTCACTTGCTTTGTTTCCCTTATATAGATGTATGCATTACTGATTATAAAAAAGCAAGCTTATGGGTATCCTGGAGGAGCATCCTCAAAATCTATACCCTTCATCTAATAATAAAAACGAATTCTTACACAATTTATTTCCAGTAAATGAAGCGTTTCAAACTGTTGCAGTAGTTGATGGAATGGCAGAGATGCATTCCATTTATAAACCTAAGACTGGCAAGACTTGTGAAGAATTTTCAGATCACTTTGTCAGACAAATGTCAAAGAAGTTTGGTATGTACAAAGAGGTTCACATACTATTTGACACCTACAAATAGAATTCGCTGAAGTCATCGGCAAGGGTGAAACGTCAGGGTAAATCGGTCCCTATCCAATACAAAGTGCACTCATCAACAAACATCCTTAAATTAACCATGCACCAGTTACTTTTGCTCGAAATAAATAAGGATGAATTGACAGAATACTTGGCATCAAAGATTATAGACTATGCAGTCAAGAAAAATAAAAAAAACATTTTGTAGTTGAAGAAATCATGCAAATGCAAGCCATATGGACGTGTTGTGTCTTGAAACCATGCAGGAGGAAGCACATACTAAAACAATTTTGCATAGTATACTTGTTGCTTCCAGAGGCATTAGTAAGATTGACATATACTCCCCAGACAGATGTATTAGTACTTGCTCTTCGGTTGGTTGTTTTCAGATTATCTGGCACCGTCAGCAACACGAGGGCTATAATGCGTCGAAACATTCGTCATTAGACAAGCCAACATACATTTACAAACACCCATGTCTAACACGGGACTCGAACCCGCAACCTCGTGGTCTAGAAGTTAGCACGCTAACCACTATACCGTTTGGTCGGCTCTTGCTCTTCGGAGATATCCAATGCTTCCAAGAGAATCCACCAATAAAGCAAACAGCATTAGCAGAAGCAAACGGTTAATTCATCTTCAGCCAATCTATGACATACTAGGGCCCAATAAGGCTTCAGCACTACCAGGACTCCACTTCCTTTCTGGTGTTGATATCACAGGATCATTTGCTAGAAAAGAAAAGATTATATGGTGGAACGCTTTTTATGCAGCTAGTGATGACATTATAGCTGCACTGGGCCTTATGGGTCATTCTGAAACTATTTCCACAGAAATGTTACAAACGTAAGAGGCATTCATTTGTCAGATTTATGTACCGCGAAACAAAATTACAGACATTTGGGAGGTAAAATGGTGGCTCTTCACTAAAAACCAAAAGACTGGGGAACATCTTGCCCCTACAAAAGCATTTCTCTATCCAGGTCTTTTGCGTGTACACTACCAAGCAATGAATTGGGCACAAGATACTCCGACAGCATCCTGAGTAGTTAGAAAATGGTCGTCCGGGGCCATAAGGTGGAGCTGTGGAGCAACCTTGATGGAATGAGACCCCAGTTGTGGCCATTTCGCGTTAAAATGCTTGCTTGCGATTGGTCGGATTTAAACACGTGACTAAATGGACGCTTGTGATTGGCTACACAGTTTAGTAAGATAGTTTTCAGCAAAATTTAAGGTAGTGGCGCCATCTAGGGGGGAAATTAAGAGTCATTTACATTAAATTTCTAAGATCAGAGATATATGCAAATAAAAAAAAATCTTAACACGACTTTTAAGTTTAATAGAAGTAAAGGCCTTTTGCTAAGGGTCTAAAGAACCCTAACCCCGAGCTACACGTGACATTTCAATATTTTACCAAACAATTGTTAAAATATCGACTATCGGACGTTGCCTTCATGGGAACTCATCTACCCACCCCCCCTTCCCTAACCAATTTTGAATAAGCTAATTTGAAATACTTTAGAAAAGGTTAATTATTTTTAAGCTAAATTTTAAAAGTGAGGACCCACCTCCGGCCCGACACCACTTTTAGGAAGAATTGGTACCGCCTCACTCCTCCCTATAAAAAGAAAAAAACTTATTCCAAAGAACGTATATTTCTTTGAAATATGAGATCACTAACCAACCATTCAATACTGAATTTCATGAAAATTTTAGTCTGTCTAAACATTTTTTCATGAAAATTTTAGTTTTGAAACAAATTATTTAAACACTAATGTAAAAAAAAAAATTATTTTTAATAGAAATTTTTACTAATATCTAGTTGTATGTAGCTTTTTCCGAAAAAACTTAATGAATTTCAAGAAAAATTTAAGGTACCCTTAACAGTTTTCATGAAAATTGTAATTTTGATACAAACAAATTTAACTTTAGTGTTACAGTTTACTCTTCATACAAATGTGCAGAAATATCTTAATTTTTTTAACTAGCATATCTTTCTTTATGATGTTATTACCAATGACTCCCAACGGCTCCCAATTTGCTCTCAATGGCTCCCAATACCTGTTAAATGCTCCCTAACTGCTCCCAATACACGCTAAATGCTCCCTAACTGCTCCCAATACCTGTTAAATGCTTTCTAACTGCTCTCAATACCTGTTAAATGCTCCCTAAATGCTCCCAATGGCTCTTGAGTCCCGATAGTTGAGCTTTACCCCAATAAACTTGTTAGAAATTAATCTGTCTATGTTAGTTATATTAATCAAGATAGTTTTTATTGTACAATGATACTTACTTAAGTTGATGAATAGCAACACAGAACTAGCTGCTAATGCTGAATAGAGATCTGATAACTGATTTTGGATACTCTAATGCCTAAATAAGAGAGAAAAAGTAACATACTTGAACATCTTACAACTAAGAATTCAAAAGTGAACGTGAAAATTTACTTTACGAATAAACATCATGTCTTTAAAATGAGTACGAATATCACTAAATAAGTTAAAAAAGTAACATACTTAAACTCTCTACGATAAAAATCTTTAACATTAACGTAAAAAGTTTACTTTACACATAAAAATCACTTTAAAATGTGTAAAAATATCGCTAAATAAGAGAAAAAATAACTTACTTAAAATTTCTAAGATAAATATTTAACCTTTACGCGAAAATTCCCTTCATATATAAAAATCACGACTTTAAAATATGACATGCAAGAGAAAAGTATAATACTTAAACTTTCTACGACTAATAACTTTAACATTTACGTAAAATTTTACTTTACACATAAAGATCCCGACTTTAAAATATGTAGAAATATCGCTAAATAAAAGAAGAAAAAAAGTAACATACTTAAACTTTGTACAACAAATGATTTTGACATTAACGTAAAAATTTTTCTTCACATATAAAAATCCCGACTTTAAAATGTGACGTGTAAGAAGAATTAGCAAACTTAAAATTTCTACGGCAAATAATTTTAACCTTTACGCGAAAATGTACTACATACATAAAAATCATGTCGTTAAAATATGTAAAAATATTGCCGAATAAAAGAAAAAGGTAACATACTTAAACTTTGTACGACAAATAACTTTAACATTAACGTAAAAATTTACTTCACATATAAAAATCACGACATTAAAATGTGACATGTAAGAAGAATTAGCATACTTAAAATTTCTACGATACGTATTTTTAACATTTGCGTGAAAATTTACTACATATATAAAAATCATGTCTTTAAAATATCGCTAAATAAAAGAAAAAAGTAACATATTTAAACTTTCTACGACAAATAACTTTAACATTAACGCAAAAATTTACTTTACACATAAAAATTACGACTTTAAATTTGACATGTAGGAGTGATTTTTAACATTTGCGTGAAAATTTACTACATATATAAAAATCATGTCTTTAAAATATCGCTAAATAAAAGAAAAAAGTAACATATTTAAACTTTCTACGACAAATAACTTTAACATTAACGCAAAAATTTACTTTACACATAAAAATTACGACTTTAAATTTGACATGTAGGAGGAAAGTATAACATACCTATAATTTCTACGACAAAGAATTCAAAAATTGTTATTCAGGTCTTTAAAATGTATAATGACAACTCTAACTTTTAGAAAAAAGAAACACTAAAAATTTAAAATTGAACGTGAAAATTAACTTTACATGTACAATCATACTCTTATATCAACGATAAATAAGATAAAAAAGAAGCTCTAAAAATTTATAAGGCAAAGAATTTAAATAATACGCGAAAATGTACCTCACATATAAAAATTATGTCTTTCAAATGTGTAAGAATAACGCTAAATTAGAGAAAAAGAAATATTAAAAATTTATAAGGTAAGGAATTGAAACAATACGCGAAAATTTATTTCCCACATAACATTTTTATCTTTAAAATGTGTAAGAATAATGCTAAATTAGAGAAGAAAAAAAATAACATACTTAAACTTTCTTCGACAAAAATTTAAACAATACGTGAAATTTTCATACACAATTATTTTCTTAGGTTAATGTTAAATAATGGGAAATTTAACAGATTAAAAATTTCAAAGATAAAGAATTTTTACACGAAAATTAACTTCACATATAAATATCATGTCTTTAAACTTTAACGTGACAATTTACTTCTCATATGCAATTAAACTCTTAGGTTAATGTTAAATAAAAGAAAAAGTAACATACTCAAATATTTCTAAGATAAGCATAACGTAAAAATTTCACATCATGTGTTTAAAATGTAACACATAAGAGAAAAAAAAAACAAAAAAAACTAACACACTTGAACTTTCTATAGCAAAGAATTTAAGCGTTAGCGTAAAAATTTACTTTACATATAAAATTCACGTCTATAAACGGGATGATAAGCATGTGACGGTAATTAGCCAATCAGGTTAGCGGTAGGTGATACGCCACTTGCCGGCATTTTTAGACCGGAGGATGAGTCACGCTAAAACTTGTTCAAACAGGTCGGGAGACTTGTATAGCAAGAACAGCAGCATCGACACGCAAGCAGCGGGTGATGCTGTGGTGTGTCAGCAGGTCTTTGAGATTATCGTTTTCCTACTTTGCCTTTTTTTTTCATAATGAAATGTTTGTGAAAACTTGGAAGGAATGAAGTGGATTTCAAAGACACATTAGTAAGTGAAGGTAGAATTCACATGGATTTTCTTCCAAAAAGTATGATTCACTTGGAGAATTTAAGATCATTTCTACTTGAAAACTTTTCTATTATCTAAAACATTGAATATTGTTCAAACTCAGTGGGATTATATGCTACAATACGGGTAAAACTTAACAAAATTGTTACATAGAAGAAAAATAGTAAGAGATTTAAAATAAATACTAGTTATAGATACTCCAAAGAAAAAATTTCACCTCTACTTTTCAATCTGAAAATCAATATAAGTTGGAAATTTATGTTACTTCAAGAAAGACTTAGACAATTTACTTTGTAATAATATAGGTTAAGGTGTCGTATTAACTCGTGCAATACATGCTGACTAAGGTTTATTTTACTTATCAATCTAAGAAAGATGAATTGGGTGAAAATATTAAATAAATTGTAGATATTAAATACATTGGAGATATGCATTCAAGTTTTGAAAATCGCCTGCAAGACTTAAAACATCTTAAGATAATTTGAAAGAAACTTGCGAATTATATGTAAACTACATAACTTTTTACACTCTGAAAGGAAATCACAAGTAATTTAGTTAACTTTTTTCATGGTAACACTCATATTCAATGACATATTTTTTAAATTTAACCTTCTTTACATGATAATAGTTATAAATTTTTTCAATCTCAGATGCGATATACTATTATTTCTAACATATATGTTACGAATTGTGTAAAGTTTTTAAAAGAGTATATGTACCAATCAGAAACATAAAAATCTAACATCATTCAAACAAACTAAAATAATAAGATATTTTCCTTAGTGGAAATAGTTAACTACTCATGTGATGGAATATACTTAGAAAATTTAAATACTGAAAAAAGTTTGCTAGGCAAACTTAAAGAATATATATATATATATTGTTTTTTCTTGTGAAAAACTAGCATAAATTTGAAAAATGTAGAGTTTGTTACTACGTAAAATTAAACACCATCTGGACAAACTAAATTATACGTGATTTTTTTATTTTTTTATTTGAGAGTTGCTGACAATATATCATTAATATAGAGATTTTTAACTTCCACCCATAATTTCTAAATAACTTATACATAAATACATAAATTTCAGAAAATTGAAACGGAATTTTGTTTTACAAGACGCTTATTTTGTAAGATGAATATTCAATATTAATATAACTGGAGCAAAGTTCATTCCGGGAAAAACTTGTAAAATATACTTATATTTTGAAAATAGTTTGAAATATCCTTTTAAATTTATGAAGGCTCGCTTTCGAAAGACACAAATAAAACTGATATTACTCATGATAATTAACACATGCATAACATTAGTCAAAGTGAAATTTTTATTGCTTGTGACCGATAACTTTTCAGTGAAGCAGAACTTACATAGGAAATTTGTGCAAACTTTTTCAACTTTTAAACCAAGTATCATGTAAAATTATAAATTACGATAGGAAATAGCATACTTCAGAATCGAAACAAGTCTTGTAGTTAAGCTAAATTTATTTCTCAAGGAATTGAAAGCATACCAGAGAAGTCCTTATCATTTCGCATCTTTTCTCATGTTGCAAGAAGACATACTTGTCGTAGTACAAGATCGTCGTAGCACTTAACAAAAATCAGTAAAAATAAATATATTTTCTATGGCAAAGATAAAACTTCACAACTTAATTACTGAAATTTAACTAAGTTGCATATGGTTTATTCACATAACTCGCATATGCTTCGAATGTTGAAATATATTTGTCAGTTGAAATCAAACTCATCGAAAATAAATGCTATCTACATTTTCAAGTCGGAAATTACTATTAAATAAACTTTACATGTAAGACATTATCATGTTAAAAAGAAAAATATACAAAAATGTAAATGATAATTTTACTGTTGGTACATAAATGATGAATAATTTATGATTTTATTCTAGGCAAACGTTTTATTGTCTAACAGAGAACTTAAACTTTAGCAGAAAAACGAAAAAATACAATTTTTAAATCCTATCATGCTTGTTGAAAATTGAGTTTATTAGCTGTTGTAATAGATTTTTATTGTCCAAATTTCTATAGTTTTTCTTCCCAGTGCAATAAAACTAAGTTCATGTGTAATGAGTAGTTTTTTTTTTGATGAATCTTATAAATTTAATGAAATTATTATGACCTAAGAGATTGAGTGAACTGAATAAATCAATGATGTAAATTTAAACAGTGACTTGAACTGATACATACTATAACTGTAAAGAAGTATGACAAAGTGATAGATGAAGTGAAAATAGAAGTTGAGTGAAATGTGTTGAAAAAAAGTTGAAGACGACAAGAAATTCGTAAATGAGAATTATCATTGACTTATATTAACTTTGTTTTTCTTGCTTATGACAAGAAAATACACTCTTTCTTATTAAGAACCAACTTGATATCTTATCATAGAATGACATTGATGAAATATCTATACATTAAAAAAAAAAATACCAAACTTAGACATAGCAAATTTCTTGAAATTCATGTATAATGTGAGAAGTTTTACTGGAAATATAGAAAATACAACATTGAAAGATGTGAATGTTTCGAAGTACTTTATCAGAAAAAAAAAAAAAAAAAAATGCGCTGAGGTCCGCTACAAAAATTTTTAGGAGAAAGTTTAAACAAAATTTAAAATCAAACATGCTTTTAAGTGGGAACACATATATTAAAACTATAGCACATTAAACAATTTATATTATGTCATCTCGGTATCAAACTGAATAACATGAAAAACAACGACAAACTGAATAAACATGATAATTATCAATATATGTGGAAAAGTTTCCTTTTTTCACATATAAAAAAATAACACATTGACATACGTTAAGTCACGAAACATGCGTAATCATATGTCGATAAGAGCAACCAATGTTGCGGGGAGATATTCACTTGATGGTCAATATCCCATGAATAAATTGATTGATTGAATTTCTAATGCTAATTCCAATAGTATTCCATGTAACTTCAACTTGATATGTTACACTATAGATATATTCATTTTTCAAATATATTGACTTTCAAAAAATCATCCTTCAATATAAGAATGATCACAGTAAGAATAAAAGAAAAGATACTAAGCATTGATTTAAAGTGTATTTATTTCGACTTAGCAACAAATCATATGCTTGAAACGAAAATTGCTTCGAACCAAAGTATAACTATCCAATTTCATTGATTCCTACAAGAAATTTTTTCTCATCTAGTAATTGAATTTTTTTTTCTCATACACATTATAAGTGTTGTCCAATCAGGTGTAGAATAGTTGAAGATATCCGACCTCTTTCTAAATATTAATAAGTCACTGTTGAAAAACTTATAAAAATTTCAATTTAAACTTAAAGTTTTTTATATATATATATATATCAAAGAATGTTTTCAAGTCAATATATATATATTTAAATACGAAAATTTATTCACCTCAATAAATGTATGTTTAAGTTATAAAACTTGTCGTATGTATTGAAAAATTGTAACTTTTCGTCTTATTCGTATAAATCGATAACTTATACCACTAGTTCTTCATCAATTAATCTCCTAAGTAAATCTTTCAAAGGTAAAAACATACTTATAGCTTTGTCTTTGTAACATGTTAAATTTTACATGTTTCTCGTGAAATTAAAATTTTATATGTTTTCCATGAAAATATATAAAGTTTTGTAACTTTCACATGAAACATGTAAAATTTAACATGTTACAAAGACAAAGCTATAAGTATGTTTTTACCTTTGAAAGATTTACTTAGGAGATTAATTGATGAAGAACTAGTGGTATAAGTTATCGATTTATACGAATAAGACGAAAAGTTACAATTTTTCAATACATACGACAAGTTTTATAACTTAAACATACATTTATTGAGGTGAATAAATTTTCGTATTTAAATATATATATATATTGACTTGAAAACATTCTTTGATATATATATATATATAAAAAACTTTAAGTTTAAATTGAAATTTTTATAAGTTTTTCAACAGTGACTTATTAATATTTAGAAAGAGGTCGGATATCTTCAACTATTCTACACCTGATTGGACAACACTTATAATGTGTATGAGAAAAAAAAATTCAATTACTAGATGAGAAAAAATTTCTTGTAGGAATCAATGAAATTGGATAGTTATACTTTGGTTCGAAGCAATTTTCGTTTCAAGCATATGATTTGTTGCTAAGTCGAAATAAATACACTTTAAATCAATGCTTAGTATCTTTTCTTTTATTCTTACTGTGATCATTCTTATATTGAAGGATGATTTTTTGAAAGTCAATATATTTGAAAAATGAATATATCTATAGTGTAACATATCAAGTTGAAGTTACATGGAATACTATTGGAATTAGCATTAGAAATTCAATCAATCAATTTATTCATGGGATATTGACCATCAAGTGAATATCTCCCCGCAACATTGGTTGCTCTTATCGACATATGATTACGCATGTTTCGTGACTTAACGTATGTCAATGTGTTATTTTTTTATATGTGAAAAAAGGAAACTTTTCCACATATATTGATAATTATCATGTTTATTCAGTTTGTCGTTGTTTTTCATGTTATTCAGTTTGATACCGAGATGACATAATATAAATTGTTTAATGTGCTATAGTTTTAATATATGTGTTCCCACTTAAAAGCATGTTTGATTTTAAATTTTGTTTAAACTTTCTCCTAAAAATTTTTGTAGCGGACCTCAGCGCATTTTTTTTTTTTTTTTTTTCTGATAAAGTACTTCGAAACATTCACATCTTTCAATGTTGTATTTTCTATATTTCCAGTAAAACTTCTCACATTATACATGAATTTCAAGAAATTTGCTATGTCTAAGTTTGGTATTTTTTTTTTTAATGTATAGATATTTCATCAATGTCATTCTATGATAAGATATCAAGTTGGTTCTTAATAAGAAAGAGTGTATTTTCTTGTCATAAGCAAGAAAAACGAAGTTAATATAAGTCAATGATAATTCTCATTTACGAATTTCTTGTCGTCTTCAACTTTTTTTCAACACATTTCACTCAACTTCTATTTTCACTTCATCTATCACTTTGTCATACTTCTTTACAGTTATAGTATGTATCAGTTCAAGTCACTGTTTAAATTTACATCATTGATTTATTCAGTTCACTCAATCTCTTAGGTCATAATAATTTCATTAAATTTATAAGATTCATCAAAAAAAAAACTACTCATTACACATGAACTTAGTTTTATTGCACTGGGAAGAAAAACTATAGAAATTTGGACAATAAAAATCTATTACAACAGCTAATAAACTCAATTTTCAACAAGCATGATAGGATTTAAAAATTGTATTTTTTCGTTTTTCTGCTAAAGTTTAAGTTCTCTGTTAGACAATAAAACGTTTGCCTAGAATAAAATCATAAATTATTCATCATTTATGTACCAACAGTAAAATTATCATTTACATTTTTGTATATTTTTCTTTTTAACATGATAATGTCTTACATGTAAAGTTTATTTAATAGTAATTTCCGACTTGAAAATGTAGATAGCATTTATTTTCGATGAGTTTGATTTCAACTGACAAATATATTTCAACATTCGAAGCATATGCGAGTTATGTGAATAAACCATATGCAACTTAGTTAAATTTCAGTAATTAAGTTGTGAAGTTTTATCTTTGCCATAGAAAATATATTTATTTTTACTGATTTTTGTTAAGTGCTACGACGATCTTGTACTACGACAAGTATGTCTTCTTGCAACATGAGAAAAGATGCGAAATGATAAGGACTTCTCTGGTATGCTTTCAATTCCTTGAGAAATAAATTTAGCTTAACTACAAGACTTGTTTCGATTCTGAAGTATGCTATTTCCTATCGTAATTTATAATTTTACATGATACTTGGTTTAAAAGTTGAAAAAGTTTGCACAAATTTCCTATGTAAGTTCTGCTTCACTGAAAAGTTATCGGTCACAAGCAATAAAAATTTCACT
Organism: Linyphia triangularis; assembly: GCA_963978545.1. Classification (NCBI taxonomy): domain Eukaryota; kingdom Metazoa; phylum Arthropoda; class Arachnida; order Araneae; family Linyphiidae; genus Linyphia; species Linyphia triangularis. Next base: position 109,691,925 of record OZ021721.1, on the reverse strand, counting down.
TTGACTAATGTTATGCATGTGTTAATTATCATGAGTAATATCAGTTTTATTTGTGTCTTTCGAAAGCGAGCCTTCATAAATTTAAAAGGATATTTCAAACTATTTTCAAAATATAAGTATATTTTACAAGTTTTTCCCGGAATGAACTTTGCTCCAGTTATATTAATATTGAATATTCATCTTACAAAATAAGCGTCTTGTAAAACAAAATTCCGTTTCAATTTTCTGAAATTTATGTATTTATGTATAAGTTATTTAGAAATTATGGGTGGAAGTTAAAAATCTCTATATTAATGATATATTGTCAGCAACTCTCAAATAAAAAAATAAAAAAATCACGTATAATTTAGTTTGTCCAGATGGTGTTTAATTTTACGTAGTAACAAACTCTACATTTTTCAAATTTATGCTAGTTTTTCACAAGAAAAAACAATATATATATATATATTCTTTAAGTTTGCCTAGCAAACTTTTTTCAGTATTTAAATTTTCTAAGTATATTCCATCACATGAGTAGTTAACTATTTCCACTAAGGAAAATATCTTATTATTTTAGTTTGTTTGAATGATGTTAGATTTTTATGTTTCTGATTGGTACATATACTCTTTTAAAAACTTTACACAATTCGTAACATATATGTTAGAAATAATAGTATATCGCATCTGAGATTGAAAAAATTTATAACTATTATCATGTAAAGAAGGTTAAATTTAAAAAATATGTCATTGAATATGAGTGTTACCATGAAAAAAGTTAACTAAATTACTTGTGATTTCCTTTCAGAGTGTAAAAAGTTATGTAGTTTACATATAATTCGCAAGTTTCTTTCAAATTATCTTAAGATGTTTTAAGTCTTGCAGGCGATTTTCAAAACTTGAATGCATATCTCCAATGTATTTAATATCTACAATTTATTTAATATTTTCACCCAATTCATCTTTCTTAGATTGATAAGTAAAATAAACCTTAGTCAGCATGTATTGCACGAGTTAATACGACACCTTAACCTATATTATTACAAAGTAAATTGTCTAAGTCTTTCTTGAAGTAACATAAATTTCCAACTTATATTGATTTTCAGATTGAAAAGTAGAGGTGAAATTTTTTCTTTGGAGTATCTATAACTAGTATTTATTTTAAATCTCTTACTATTTTTCTTCTATGTAACAATTTTGTTAAGTTTTACCCGTATTGTAGCATATAATCCCACTGAGTTTGAACAATATTCAATGTTTTAGATAATAGAAAAGTTTTCAAGTAGAAATGATCTTAAATTCTCCAAGTGAATCATACTTTTTGGAAGAAAATCCATGTGAATTCTACCTTCACTTACTAATGTGTCTTTGAAATCCACTTCATTCCTTCCAAGTTTTCACAAACATTTCATTATGAAAAAAAAAGGCAAAGTAGGAAAACGATAATCTCAAAGACCTGCTGACACACCACAGCATCACCCGCTGCTTGCGTGTCGATGCTGCTGTTCTTGCTATACAAGTCTCCCGACCTGTTTGAACAAGTTTTAGCGTGACTCATCCTCCGGTCTAAAAATGCCGGCAAGTGGCGTATCACCTACCGCTAACCTGATTGGCTAATTACCGTCACATGCTTATCATCCCGTTTATAGACGTGAATTTTATATGTAAAGTAAATTTTTACGCTAACGCTTAAATTCTTTGCTATAGAAAGTTCAAGTGTGTTAGTTTTTTTTGTTTTTTTTTTCTCTTATGTGTTACATTTTAAACACATGATGTGAAATTTTTACGTTATGCTTATCTTAGAAATATTTGAGTATGTTACTTTTTCTTTTATTTAACATTAACCTAAGAGTTTAATTGCATATGAGAAGTAAATTGTCACGTTAAAGTTTAAAGACATGATATTTATATGTGAAGTTAATTTTCGTGTAAAAATTCTTTATCTTTGAAATTTTTAATCTGTTAAATTTCCCATTATTTAACATTAACCTAAGAAAATAATTGTGTATGAAAATTTCACGTATTGTTTAAATTTTTGTCGAAGAAAGTTTAAGTATGTTATTTTTTTTCTTCTCTAATTTAGCATTATTCTTACACATTTTAAAGATAAAAATGTTATGTGGGAAATAAATTTTCGCGTATTGTTTCAATTCCTTACCTTATAAATTTTTAATATTTCTTTTTCTCTAATTTAGCGTTATTCTTACACATTTGAAAGACATAATTTTTATATGTGAGGTACATTTTCGCGTATTATTTAAATTCTTTGCCTTATAAATTTTTAGAGCTTCTTTTTTATCTTATTTATCGTTGATATAAGAGTATGATTGTACATGTAAAGTTAATTTTCACGTTCAATTTTAAATTTTTAGTGTTTCTTTTTTCTAAAAGTTAGAGTTGTCATTATACATTTTAAAGACCTGAATAACAATTTTTGAATTCTTTGTCGTAGAAATTATAGGTATGTTATACTTTCCTCCTACATGTCAAATTTAAAGTCGTAATTTTTATGTGTAAAGTAAATTTTTGCGTTAATGTTAAAGTTATTTGTCGTAGAAAGTTTAAATATGTTACTTTTTTCTTTTATTTAGCGATATTTTAAAGACATGATTTTTATATATGTAGTAAATTTTCACGCAAATGTTAAAAATCACTCCTACATGTCAAATTTAAAGTCGTAATTTTTATGTGTAAAGTAAATTTTTGCGTTAATGTTAAAGTTATTTGTCGTAGAAAGTTTAAATATGTTACTTTTTTCTTTTATTTAGCGATATTTTAAAGACATGATTTTTATATATGTAGTAAATTTTCACGCAAATGTTAAAAATACGTATCGTAGAAATTTTAAGTATGCTAATTCTTCTTACATGTCACATTTTAATGTCGTGATTTTTATATGTGAAGTAAATTTTTACGTTAATGTTAAAGTTATTTGTCGTACAAAGTTTAAGTATGTTACCTTTTTCTTTTATTCGGCAATATTTTTACATATTTTAACGACATGATTTTTATGTATGTAGTACATTTTCGCGTAAAGGTTAAAATTATTTGCCGTAGAAATTTTAAGTTTGCTAATTCTTCTTACACGTCACATTTTAAAGTCGGGATTTTTATATGTGAAGAAAAATTTTTACGTTAATGTCAAAATCATTTGTTGTACAAAGTTTAAGTATGTTACTTTTTTTCTTCTTTTATTTAGCGATATTTCTACATATTTTAAAGTCGGGATCTTTATGTGTAAAGTAAAATTTTACGTAAATGTTAAAGTTATTAGTCGTAGAAAGTTTAAGTATTATACTTTTCTCTTGCATGTCATATTTTAAAGTCGTGATTTTTATATATGAAGGGAATTTTCGCGTAAAGGTTAAATATTTATCTTAGAAATTTTAAGTAAGTTATTTTTTCTCTTATTTAGCGATATTTTTACACATTTTAAAGTGATTTTTATGTGTAAAGTAAACTTTTTACGTTAATGTTAAAGATTTTTATCGTAGAGAGTTTAAGTATGTTACTTTTTTAACTTATTTAGTGATATT